>CM069064.1:14842500-15467500 GCA_035220775.1 Malus fusca | reverse complement strand
TTAGAGCATAATGGTTGGTTGACAAAAATAGTCCATCAACATGGACTTATGATGATTTTGAATCATTGAGTGTTGAAGTGATAAAACACTTAACGAGACGGAAACTAGGCAAGGACTTCACCTTTGTGTCCCTATCCTTATAGTTCACTAAGTTTATTGTAAACTATGTAGTGAACAATAAACCACATCCTCTCCAAAATGTTTGATGTGTATAACACAATTGAAATAAGTTTCAAGAGAGATAGTGGGAGTTTAGGGACCATGACTATTGTAGTCAAAGAAGAAGTCAAATGAAGAAGATAAAAAACTCCAAGGGAACAAACTTTCTTTATGAAAGGATGGACATTGGAAGGGGTATTTGCAAGAAATGTCTTGCAAGTGTCAAGAACACACCTTTCGAAGGTGTTGTAAATTGTTCTTGAATAGTTCAAAACAGTTGGTTCTTCTACTTGAATGTTTGATTCCGTATTAGTAACTATGTTTTACAATCGTTAATGCGAAAACAAGTTAACGCACAAATTAAACCCTATTTGTGACAATTGTAGTAATGATGTAAGTAGGGATCGTTCTAACCGGGGATTAACTAGGGATGCTAACCAAAGTAAAATTAAATTAAAAACGTAAAAACAAAATTTAAAACACTAAACTAGACTCAAAACACTTAACTAGAATAACTCAAAATAAAACTAACAAGTAATCTAAAACAAATCAAAAGACTCAAAATAATTCAAGACTCTAGAAAACACAAACTAAATTTATTTCTAACAAATCTAACACTTTAAAATAAATGGGGGATTGATTTTTGATGAAATCGAATTTAAAACAAAAACTTAAAAACAAACTTCAAAGAAATATATTTTATAGAATGATGAGACGTTAATTAGAGGGTTCCTTATCCACACATGAATATATGCATACAATTTGATTCCCAGTTATGATTTCAACAAACGAATAAATGACAATGCTCCAAGTTAATTAGGTCCGCTTAAATTAACCTTCAGATTTTCCACAAGTTATTAGGTTGGATGATTGCATATGACAACCCAAAACATTCCCTACAAGTTCCCTACATGAATTGCATAATAGAGAAACACGCAAGAATCATTAAGTTCTATGAAAATCATAAACATCGACTAGGCATTCATAACTATGGAATACGCATGTTAATCCAACCTAGGGTTTACTAAACACAATCGTGACTAGCGATTTTTACTACTCATGAATATAAGTTCATAACAATTAGGTGAAATTCCCTTATATCCTAGCATCAAGTCTAAGCATGTAAATTAAGTGTCGACCCTCAACCCACATACATAAACAAGTTCTTAATCAACACAGAAAAGTAAACCACATCCAACATTCATAAATTCATAACTGGAGTAAATCAAATCATAATAAACATTTATCCATGGTTTCAAATTCCCCTCTAACTAAACAGAAATTAATTACACATGTTTAAAATAATTGAAAAGCAAATTAAATTAAACATGAGTTTAAGAAAAATAAAACCAACTGAGGAGTTGCTCCTGTGCTTCTTCCTAACTGCCTGAGCAGCTCTCTGGGTTTCTTTCCTGCACAGTCCTCCTCCTTCTCTTTCCGCACGCTTTTCTTCGTCCGTCTCCCTCGCTGCCCCAGCAGCTCTCGGTTTCTCCTCCTCGCTGCTTTCTGCTGCTCCCCAAGTTTCCGTCTCCCTATCGCTGCCTCAAGGCAGCGCGCCTTTTCTTTTTTTCACTCACTCCCCCCCGCTCGCTGCCTTCTTCAACTTCTTTTTATTCTTTGCGCCTCTCGCGCTGCCTAAGGCAGCAGTCCTCCCTGTTCCTCTCTCGCCAGCTCCCCTTCTTTCCTGCCCGTGGAGAGCAGCTCCACTCCTTCTCAATTTCAGCGCCTGCTGCTCCTCCTCTCCAGCTGGTTTCTGCCCTTTCCTCCTTATATATCCCGCACCTCAGTGCTCTTCCCCCCTATTTATTTCTTTATTCCCGCATGTCTCGCCCAGCTGCACAAGGCAGCTTTCCCTTGGCACTATATATATTTTTTTTCTTTTTCTTCCGCACCATTTCCCTCAGTGTGTGCTTTGTGCTTTTAATGTCATTATCCCACGTTTTCGTGCACCCCCACCCCTCTTATTTTATTTCTTTCTTCCTATACACTCCAGCACGTCCCTTCTTTTATTATTTCCCCTTTATTTATTTTCTGATTTTCTATCAGTCCCCGCCAGCTGCCTAAGGCAGCTTTCCCTTATATTTCTTTCTGCCTTATTTTTCTGCCAAAATGTTTTCTTAAGTTACAACAATAAAATAACTGAGCAAGGTAGAAATGACGAATTTATTACTTAAAATCACACTTGTGACCCTCATAGAACTTCATTCGAAAACACAAATCATCAAGAACCATAGCTAACACCAAACAAGCTAATAATCCAAGTTCATCTTCCTTATTCAAATATTAGCAGTAATCTTTGAATCATCCTTGAAGTGTAGTGTGTGAGATAGCCATGCTAATGCAATTTCAAATTTTTATTTTTAAAATCACCATATGCAAACTAGCGACCTTCTCACTGGATATACACTTAATCACACATGTGTTTAGTCTTAATGTGTTTCGCTCAAAGAATCAAATGTGAAAGTTCTACCATAAGCTTGCATAAAGATCACTTCTCCACAATCATAATTGCAAAACTTAAATCAAGAGGACTTTTATTGGACGTAATGAGGTTTAGGGCGAGGTTTATTGAAACGAAAGAATAGGTAAACACAAGTTCCAAGCTACATTGCAAGCAATTCTTTTGTTTAGATTTATAAGAACTCAAGCTTTCCAGCTATTCTTCAAGTCACCTCCAACCACAACCTTAAACTGAAACTTTAAACACTTTTTATTTTCTTCGTAAACAAACTTTCTTTCTTTTTTTTTGTTTTTTTTTTTTTTTTCAAGCAGAAACAAATATGAAAAACCCCCACACTTATTCTTTTGCCAAACACCCTCCGAGTACTTCACAAACACTTCTCATAAGACAATTTCACATTACTCATTAGCTCGCTTGGAAAGGGTAAGGAAAAATATTTCAGGCATAAGGGTAGACATATCTGGTGATAAGAAATAAAAGGCTCACAAATACGGCTCAAATTGGCAATCTAATGATATCATTTTTTTTTATTTTTTTTTTTGGGAAACAAGGTTATTTGGGCCATGGTGGTAAACCTAATGCCTCTATCATTTTCAAGTTCATGCAATCAATGACAAATATTTCGACATATCGTTATGCAAGTTCTAGAGAAGTATCTCACATAAGTTCATCACACATGAAAGAATAAGAGTGTATGAAAAATGCACACACTTTCAATAGGCTCAAAAACTCACATAGGATGTATATGGTCACTAAATTCACATATGGAGCTTTAAATCATGCTTTAGTTTCACATCAACAAGGCTATGTGCGTTTAGTTTTTTCAAAGATGATCAAATATGTACAAAACTAACACGAGAATTAGGAATTTCACACAACACATGTTAACTAAGTTCTTGATCATCATGGTTCAAATTTTATCCAATTATATCATTGGGTCGGGAAACTAACAAAAATCTAATTCAAAACAATAAGGAAAACAAGGAAATATTTTTGGATTTTTTTAAATTTTCCGATTTTTTTTTTTTATTTATTTATTTTTTTATTTCTTTTTTAAAAACAACAACTTAATTAAGAAAATACAAAGCAATAACATGGAAACAAATGAAACCAGTTCAAAGTCGAAGGTACAAAAATTTTCAATTTGGTCATTTTTATACTCTTTACCCCCACACTTAAACTAGACATTGTCCCCAATGTCAGAAAATGTAATAAAATGCAAATAAAAATAAAATAAATAAATATAAAGAAACAAAATAAAGCAATAGGACTGAAAACTTCCCTAATTTGCAGTAAAATCAAGCGATGACCCCCCAAACTAAAATTCTGCAATCAACTTCAAGGGTGGAAATAACCAAAAGTTCCTGCAAAGAAAAGAAATAATTCAGTTAAGTAACACAAGGAAATGTAGAAAATGCAAACGAAAATTTGAAAATGACGATAAAAGACAATGAATAGAACTAATAAGTGATCATTGGTCGTGCTTGTTGACTTTCCACAGCTTTGAACTTGAACTGGCCTAGGGAACTTCTTAGCAAGGAAAATGAGATTTGATTGGTGGTGGTGATTTGATGTCCTTGTACAGCGAGGCTGTGCTCTTTGGCGACTGATGCGTCCATTTGTTGTTGAAGCTTCTCGAGCTCTTGGTTTCAACTCGGACTCCTTCTGCCGGGTTGATTGAGTCTGCAGGCTACATTCTTCTCTGCTTGTTTCTTCTGCATGGCAGGTAGGCACGAGGTAGAGGTGGTGGTCTGTTTCTTTGTTCAATCTGTCCAAGTGCCGACCGATTGCCTTCTTTCTCCTTGTCTCGCAGGCAAGAGCAAGGGTAAAGGAAAAACATGCCATGAGATATCTTTGCCTTTGACTCTGATGATATGAGATACTTTTGCTTTTGAAGAAGTATCGTTCCACAGGTGTATTCTTGAACTGGGCTGGGGAACTTCTTAGCAAGGAAAATGAGACTTGATCTTGATGATGAATCAGCACTTTGTCTCCACATGCTTCAAGTTATCATTTTCACTTGCCTTATCTGTTCTCCAGGCAGATGTGGCGTCTTCTTCGGAAGTACATCAGCAGTTGAAGATGAGCACTCGAGAGCAATGCTAGGTAAGCAATCAGGAAGGATTTCCAGGCAGTCGGTTCTTAGATCGGAAGATTGACACCGAGTGCTGGCTGATTGCTTGCTTTCTCCTTATCACAAAGACAAGGAAAAGGACAGGGAGAAAGCATGATATGAGATACTCTTGCTTTCAACCTTCATGATATGAAATACTCTAGCTCTTGATGACTTTTTTGCAAAGGTATCCCAGGGAATGAGAAACACAGAGTAACTCGAGAGGCTTCGTTGGGAATGCATTTTTTAAGATGAAGAAGTGCTGAGGGGGTGTGCCTTTGCTGTGGAAGGCGAAGGTAGACGTTTACAGGAATGATTCTTCACAACCGAAACTGTTCCTTTACCCCTGTCGGCAGCCGGTGGATGGATGAACAGTACAAGTTACGCGCTTTCTGACAAAGCTGCCCGTAATTTCCGCAAAGCTGACAGTGCGCATGACGAATGACGACAAAACCGGAAAAGCTGCTCGCCTCGTGATTCCTGACCGCTCCGTCTTTTGAGAGAGGCGCCCGACTTTTGAGAACGGCGTCCGACTTTTGAGAAAGGAACCCTGACTCTTCGATTTACGAGAGGACGCATCTTCGACTTCTGAGGAGCGCCTCTTTGATTTCTTCTTTTTATAGAGGCGCTAATTTTGTTCCACAACACACTTGAGCTCCCTCCTGTAAACACTCCCTTCTTGCACTTTTTTAATCTTGATCAGTTCGACCTCTTCATTTTCTTCACAACTTCAAATATGTCTTGCCCTTCTGACCGTCGCCTTAACTTGAATGTTGGGGAAGAAATTGATATGTCTTCTCCAACCAACATTTGGCAGCCGTCCTTCATATCCCCAAATGGTCCTCTTACAGTTGGGGATTCCATGATGATGAATGAAACAACCGCATCGGTGGTGGCCAGAAATCTGCTCACTCCTAGAGACACTAGGATACTTTCTAGGCGGTCCGACGAACTGGCTGTTCAGGACTCTCTGGCCTACAGCGTCCGAAGTGCAGGCTCAGTATCAAACATGGGCCAGCGCCTTCTTGCACGAACTCGTCAGGTTGAGTCGTTGATGGCTGAAGTGGCTAGTCTTCGGCAAGAGGTCAAAGTGCTTAGGCATGAGAACAAAGAGTTGCACATGCTCGCAACTAATTACTCAACAAGCATGAAGAGGAAGCTTGATCAGATGCAGGAGTCCGAAGTGCGGATTCATAGTGATCATCAACGGTTTATGGCGTTACTCCCGAGGTTTATGTTGCCTTCGTCCTCGGGAGCTGCACCAAGTATTGAGGCTCCGAATGATCCAACTCTGGCGCTTCGTCTTTCTGGGGCTCCGTCGACCTCCGAGGCACCACCTACCAACGACCAATGAAAGCTATTAGTTCACATTATTGTAAAATATTCATGCTTTTAAGTTTATTTAATTATATATATAAATATAAATATTTTTGTTTTTTTTTTTTTAAATTATATGGATGTTTATTATTATTTTTTTTTTTTAAAAAAAAAAAAAAATATCAATGTAAAATAAGTAAATCAAAGTAAAAAGACTATGTTTAATCTCCCAAACAAATATCACAACTAAATAAACAAAACAAAATGAAAGCAGTAAAGAGAAGGGTTTAGGAATGCAAATCTGATTGTGGGCGATTCCTAGGCCTCCCTTCTTTATTCAAATGCAAGGATTTATCCTTGAATAGGCGGTGGTATTTGAAATGATCCGACAATGGTCTAAGTTTTAATGACGGTGCCTGAATCATCAAAATTAGATTGTTAGCATAACATAAAATTAAAAATGGAGAAGATGGCTTACTATCTCGTTCAAACTCAATCAGAAACACCACGTCTTGGAACGTTTCAGGGACTTTGAACTTGGCCAAATTTATTATAATGGTTGTGGCTTGTCCCATGTCATCAGTCTCAACTTCTTTGGGCTTGATTGTCTCATGCACAACCTCTTTGAAATGTTCAACATATTCTCCGGCCACCTCCTTTTCTGGAATCCCTCTTCTTGGTGTGCAAGGTTCTTTGAATGATTCAACATCATCGGGAACATAATTCGGTGCACCAAAAATTGGGATCTCATTTTGCACCTCTGGAAGAGCTTCCAAAACGTCTTTTTCATTCACTTCTTCCTTGGGATTTAAAAACCTGCAAGGAAAAAGGACAATTGGCGGAATGGGGTTAGAATGAATTGAATTTAGAACCTCCTCACCTGAGTTGGATGGCATAAGGACTTGAGGGGTTTGCGACAAGAATTCTTCTAAACTGCCCAAGTCGTCATCCTCATCTTCTTCTTGAAGCGGCAATTCATCCATGTTCGGGCTATGTTTGGATGGTTCTGGGACAACTTCATCCTCCATATTACTTCCCAAAGTGATGGCTTCATTGATTTCCATATCTCCCTTTGAATTTGCAAATGTGGAGTTGGAGAGTTCTCTTTGATCTTGAATTTGTGCCATGATCTCCATAATCTGCCCAACTTGCTTCTCCAATGCATCCACCTTGTTGGCTTTATTTTGCATCTCCTTGTTTCGATTTTCTACTTCCTGGTTCAAAGAGGTGATTAATTGAATAAAATTATCATTATCAACTGACGAACCTGAATTTGGTTGGGGAGATTGTGGTGGAGGCTGTGGTGGTTCACATGGCCATTGATAGAACTCCTCACACGGCTGCCAATATTCTCCTTGGTGAGTCTCCTTAGCTTGATTTTGTGAACCCTGCACCAAAGAGTTTAATTCATTAAGAATTTGATTATAATTCATGGGCATACTTGAATTCGATTGAAATTGCTGTGGGGGAGGTTGTGGTGGCTGCATAGATCTTGAATAAAACTCCTCATCTTGTTGCCAATATCCACTTTGTTGAACCTGTTGAGGTTCTCCCCACCTATGATCTGAATAATTTCTCCAATCCGAATTGTAAGCGTTGGAAAACATGTTGCCCCTTGATTGGTTATGGCCTTGATATCCCCAAACATCTTCATTTGCAGAAAATTGGGGACATTGATGAGTTTGATATCCTTGCCCATACGATGCACCAAATGTAGGGACACTTGGCATTGTGGCCCTTTCAGCATTCTGAGTTAATTGAGAAGTAAGATTTGCCAATTGAGCGTAAATGCTATTAAAATCCATGTCTTACTTCTCTAGTACCTAAAATAAAAGAAAGAGAACTAAATCAAATATCAAAAGTAAAAGACATAACAAAAATAAAATAAAATAAAATAAACACAAATAAAAAAAAAATAAAACACAAATAAAAACATAAACAAGGGATTAGCAAATTTGCTAATCCCCGGCAACGGCGCCAAAATTTAATGCGAAAACAAGTTAACGCACAAATTAAACCCTATTTGTGACAATTGTAGTAATGATGTAAGTAATGATGTAAGTAGGGATCAACAAACGAATAAATGACAATGCTCCAAGTTAATTAGGTCCGCTTAAATTAACCTTCAGATTTTCCACAAGTTATTGGGTTGGATGATTGCATACGACAACCCAAAACATTCCCTACAAGTTCCCTACATGAATTGCATAATAGAGAAACACGCAAGAATCATTAAGTTCTATGAAAATCATAAACATCGACTAGGCATTCATAACTATGGAATACGCATGTTAATCCAACCTAGGGTTTACTAAACACAATCGTGACTAGCGATTTTTACTACTCATGAATATAAGTTCATAACAATTAGGTGAAATTCCCTTATATCCTAGCATCAAGTCTAAGCATGTAAATTAAGTGTCGACCCTCAACCCACATACATAAACAAGTTCTTAATCAACACAGAAAAGTAAACCACATCCAACATTCATAAATTCATAACTGGAGTAAATCAAATCATAATAAACATTTATCCATGGTTTCAAATTCCCCTCTAACTAAACAGAAATTAATTACACATGTATAAAATAATTGAAAAGCAAATTAAATTAAACATGAGTTTAAGAAAAATAAAACCAAATGAGGAGTTGCTCCTGTGCTTCTGCCTAACTGCCTGAGCAGCTCTCTGGGTTTCTTTCCTGCACAGTCCTCCTCCTTCTCTTTCCGCACGCTTTTCTTCGTCCGTCTCCCTCGCTGCCCCAGCAGCTTTCGGTTTCTCCTCCTCGTTGCTTTCTGCTGCTCCCCAAGTTTCCGTCTCCTTATCGCTGCCTCAAGGCAACGCGCCTTTTCTTTTTTTCACTCACTCCCCCCCGCTCGCTGCCTTCTTCAGCTTCTTTATATTCTTTGCGCCTCTCGCGCTGCCTAAGGCAGCAGTCCTTCATGCGCCTCTCTCGCCAGCTCCCCTTCTTTCCTGCCCGTGGAGAGCAGCTCCACTCCTTCTCAATTTCAGCGCCTGCTGCTCCTCCTCTCCAGCTGGTTTCTGCCCTTTCCTCCTTATATATCCCGCACCTCAGTGCTCTTCCCCCTATTTATTTCTTTATTCCCGCATGTCTCGCCCAGCTGCACAAGGCAGCTTTCCCTTGACACTATATATATTTTTTTTTTCTTTTTCTTCCGCACCATTTCCCTCAGTGTGTGCTTTGTGCTTTTAATGTCATTATCCCACGTTTTCGTGCACCCCCACCCCTCTTATTTTATTTCTTTCTTCCTATACACTCCAGCACGTCCCTTCTTTTATTATTTCCCCTTTATTTATTTTCTTATTTTCTATCAGTCCCCGCCAGCTGCCTAAGGCAGCTTTCCCTTATATTTCTTTCTGCCTTATTTTTCTGCCAAAATGTTTTCTTAAGTTACAACAATAAAATAAGTGAGCAAGGTAGAAATGACGAATTTATTACTTAAAATCACACTTGTGCTATTTTTATTTTCTTAGCTAGATAAATTCGATAAAACACAAAAACAAAGTAAATAACTCAAAAATATAAGAAACTAACTAAGAAAAGACGAGAGAATTTGATGTAAAATATGTATAAATATGATCTTATCAATCGTTGTAAAAGTGTGGCTAATAAGAAGTAGAAGATTAAGAGAAGAGAAAGTACTTCACATTCAGAACGTGAATAAAATATAGATCTCTGCGAAAGCAGATGGTACTTACTTCCTCATATGAACTACCAAAGAAATTGGAAAAACCAAAGATTGTCTTTATATTCCAATTTTAAGGAACTAAATTCCGTCACTATGTGAAATGGATAAATGTTTTGTTTGACAAAACATTGTTCTTTATTAATGAATGATTGGATTATAGTAATCTAATTAATTATCTCTATAGTAGAGATAATTTGGTAGTGTTAACTGTTTAGAATACAATGATGCTTAAAACCCAAAAGGTTGCAAGGTAGTGACTAATCCCAACTAAGTTGTGATACCTCTAAAAACATAAGTTACGAGTTGGTGAAAGATGGATGCTTTGGATCGTTAGATCCGGATCCAATACCTTCTTGTTAAAATTGTACAGAGGCGAAATGTTCGAATCTTTTTTCTTTTGGAAAGAAGAAAGAATCACGAAGTTTTTGAGGTTAATTCACTTAGATGTTAGTGGCACTTGTCCACAACATAATACTAATCATGTTGTATGACATTCACCGAAGATCATTCTCGGTTGGACTATAGTTTATTTTGAATAAACACAAGTCCGAATACTTTGCAAAATGTTTCAAGGAATTCAAGAAATGTAAGTTGATGAGTAAGACGTCTAAAGTATTTACATCCTTAGATTTGATCCAAGGAATGGTAACACTTTAGAATAGTTTTCTTGAAAGATATCAAGGAAAGAAGCATCATAAGATAATGGATTTCTCCATTAGGAGAAGAACGAACTTGAATAAGATTTAGTTCGTTGGATATTATCAATTACCCATATATATGATATATATGCTTCTAAGACAACATGATTGTCAATTAGAAGATCTTCCATAATTTTCATGACTCCATAGGATGTAGTTGGAAAGAAAGACAAATCTTAAGCATGTTAAGATTTGGGGTTGTGTGCTAATAAGCAATATTTGTTTGATAACAATCTTGTGGGATATCCTTAAATTAACTTTTGGATATCACTTCTATAAACCAACTAACAAATGTTGTTTTGTTGGGTAGTTCATTGTAATCCTATAATATGATTTGCCTAAGATAGAGCAATGAACGAAAGATAGAACTCAAAGAATGGGTTCTTTGAGAGACAAGATGATGATCAACAAATATAACAACCTAGTTCCTATACCACAAGCTCCAAGGTAGTCGAAAAGGATTTATAAACCGTCTCAGTTGAATGGTTTGAACTTTATGACTATGTCATAGAGTTGCACCTCTTAAATCGAAAGAAATAAGAATGAAAATCCTTATGACTACATTGAGTGTATATATGATATATACTCAAGGGAATGGTAAAGTACCATTTGACCCGAAATAATGAAACTTTCATAAGCTAATTGGTAGCTTAAGGTGACTACAATCAAAGAGAACGGTTGACTTTGAAGGAACCATTTTTGACGTAGTCTTAGTTTCAATTAATTCGAAGATTGCTAGCTACAACTAAATGGTGATTCAATGTTTGGACATAATATAGGTTTCTGAAACCATTATTAAGAGTCTTGATAATATATGTCTAAAACTATGAATCACAAGACATGTAAGTTGTAGAGATCCATCCATCATGAATCTTAGCAAGCTAGTGGGAGCTATAAGCGTCTTATGAGAGAAAGGTCAAAACGTTTGATTTCTCATAAAGATGTAAATGAATCTTTTGTTTACTAGGTTTACAAAAGATTAGTGGGAGTTAATCACATATTCCTAAAATTTAAATATATATGATATATTAATTTTGGAAATGAAAAGAATACTTCATTGTTAAAGTTATGACTTTAAACATTCTATAAAGATAGAATGTATATGGGAGATATAGTCTATATACATGGGATGGAAATCTATAATGATATATTTCATGATATAATTGGATTATATCAATCCCTAATAATAGACAATAGATGCTAGGAAGTTTCTCATATGATGATAAACTTCAATTAGAAGGACAACTCTAGTAAGACTAAGAAGTTGCTCTTCTCAAAGGGAACGTACCCTTTGACTCCCAAAGAAATAATGCATAAATAGAATCCTTTATGCGTACGAAGAAAGGTGATTTACGTATTTCATATTGTATGAAAAACGTTGATATGAATTGTACCTAGAACGGTACAAGACGATATCAGTGCAAGCCCAGGATCAGAACCATGGCAACTGTCAAGTGAGTCCTTAAGTATTTAAGAAATACTAAAGGATATATTCCTCAAAGAACAAGGAAGAATTAGAGTAACGTAATGGAAGCGTAAATGTATTAGATTATGAATCTAATCCATCATTGGATGTTTCTTCATTATGAATGAAGAGATAAACAGATATCTCTTTATTATGACTAAAGAGATATTTGGATGGAAACATTAAAGTAATGACTTTAGTGTGTTCCATTATGAATGCAAAATATATTGCCATATAGAAGCTTACAACAATGTTGTTTGGATGAGAAAGTTCATTCATGAACTCTCTATTCGATTCCAACCAGAAAGTGTATCTAGTGTACTGACACTATGACACTAATGGGGCGATAGCTCAAGCCAGGGAATCAAGGTCTCATCAAGATCCGAACTCATATGAGAGACTGAACCACATGATTGAGAATCATGTATAATGGTAACGTCGTTATTCTCAAGGTTGCTTCTATGGATAACATATAGATATCCATTGTCTAGGCCTACTACTCAGCCATTTTTGAAATGACTACAGAAGAGGTATCATCACAGTTGACCAAGCTGATTGGCTCTAGTGCAAGTGGGAGATTGTTGGAAATGTGCCCTAAAGCCAATCATATGATGATACTTTACGGACATTTCATATGATTAAACTAATCTAGTTTAATATCAAGGGCAAAGATTATTGTTTAAGCCGTCTCATATAAATGTTATATGCTTAAACGATAAAGTCCAAGGAATATGTGATTGGGAGAATGCAATCTAAAGAAGTTAGATTCATGAGACCATTCTTTCGTAGACACATCCTAAACGTTCCTGATCATAGGATTGCCAATTGGGCATTGACAGTCAGTTAAGATCAGTACGTGCTGTGTCTTCTCTCAGGGAGAGTGACTAGTCTCGAGTCATTGGTGTGTGTGACATCAAGATAAGCATGTAGGTGCTCAATAGAGAATGAGTTCACTGAACACGATCAACGAAGAGTTCTCATATTCATGTCACATGAGAAATCATGGTTGGGATAATGCAAAGTAGTCCTTTGACCTGAGGCATCACAGTTGTCTTGTGGTTAAGTCCTTGATCTTTGATTATGTCAAAGTCACCCCATCGGGGTGTCCACGGCATAGTTGGGGTTAAGCCACTTAGCCATGGAGGCAAGTGAATGCGCAACAAGGGATCTCTAACCTTCAAACCGTTTGGGGGAGAATACTCTATGATATGATTAAAATCTCTGGCCAGAGTATGAATGAGATTAAGGAATACGTTCCAAATCACATTCAAGGTAATCATATAAGCACACGAATCACATTGGATAGTAGACATGAATAAACTATCAAACCAAACAATGTGGTCAAGAGTATTGTATTAGAGAAAGACCGTATTGCATTTGTAATCCTAAACTGAATAGGTTTTCCACCTCTTCTGATTAGCTTGGGTAACCATGATATGCTGCTAGGTGTCACTCATGGTTTGTGGAAGCCCTAAACGTGTGTAATCACTAAAGGGAGAATTGAAAGTAAGTTTCAATTCACAATCGATGTAAAATGGTTTTAATCGCCCACTGCCTCGTTAAAAGAAACCTAATGGATCGTACACCGTGTAAGGTGGAGATTGAAGAAACAATGGAGATGAGTAAGAATAATTAAATGGTTTAATTATTTATGGCAAGGATTAATTAATATGTTAATTAATCAAACGAATAAGTTCGTTAAAGACCACGGGTTAGTTTTGGGCCTCAAGGCCCAATGGGCTTCGAACGTCAAGTCCATTGACTTAAGTTGTATGACAACTTAATTCACAAAGGCCCAAAAGCCCAAACAAAACCCCATGGCCGGCCATTTAGAGGAAGGGTAGTGAACTTACTTTAATTACAAGTTTGCCACTCAAATGAATAAAGTATAAATATGACTTTATAGCCAAAATTCATTTAGGGTTTCTTTTAGAGAAAATTGGTGAGAACTTATCTCTCCTTTTCTCTCTAAAGAGGCCGGCCCCTTGGAGGGTGTATCTAGCCATACTAACTACTCCAAGGTCACTCATTTTCTTCTCCAATCTAACCTTGGTGAAGATACTTAGAGGTTCTCAATTTTGGGAACTTGGAGAAACCTTTTCATCCATCCAAATCCATAGATTTAAGATGCAAGGAATGAAGGCCCTCTCTTTGGGTGATTAGCCTTTGCTTATGCAAAGAGGAATCTACAAAGGTATAAATCTCAACTCACTTTGATTTGAGTTGAGTCTTGGTTCACCAATCTACTAGGCTTTGAATTTCTTGGTTAATGTTTTGTTTTTTGAATGCATGCAAGCATGATTCCGCCTTTTAATTGTTAAATGCATGCTATAGATGTTATTCAAATGAACATGTTTTTCACAAATCTTCCTTCAGTCCTTTGACCTGAGGCATCATAGATGTCTAATGGTTAGGTCCTTGATCTTTGATCATGTCAAACGGCATTCCATCGGAGTGTCCACGGCATTGTTGGGGTCAAGCTATCTAGTCATGTAGGCATATGAATGCACAACAAGGGATCTCTAACCTTCCATGGTGGAAGGAGAATACTCTAAGATATGATTCTAAAGTCTTTGGCCAAAGCAAATGAATATGACTTAGGAAGTTTGTTCCAAATCATATTCAAGGGAATCATATAGAAAAGTATCACATTGGATAGTAGACATGAAACAAACTATCACTTAAACAATGTGATTAAGATTATTGTATTAGAGAATGACCGTATTGCATTGTAGTTGTAACTGGATAGGTTCTCCAACCAATTCTACTTAGCTTGGGTAACCATGATATGCTGCTAGGTGTCACTCATGGTTTGTGGAAGCCCTAATGATTAGCAAACACTAATCATTAAAGGGAGAATTGAAATGTGGTTTCAATTCACAATCGATCGTTAAGAGTAACAATCGCCCACTGCCTCGCTAATTGGAACCTAATGGATCGTACACCGAGTAAGGGCGATAGTGAAGAAATTAAATGAAATGGATATGCAATTAAATTGTTTAATTGAAGAATGGTCAAGATTAATTGATTAGTTAATTAATTTTACGAAAGGTTCGTATTGGGCTTTTAAGTTTGTTTTGGGCTTCGGGGCTCAAAAGCGTTTTGGTCCACAAGGCCCATTATGTTTAAGTTGTATGACAACTAAAACAAAATGGGCAAATAGCCCAATAACATTAATATGGCCGGCCATTAGGGTGAATGGGCAAGCTTGGATTAATTACAAGTTTGCCACTCACTTGAAATGAAGTATAAAATCAACTTTATAGCTTTATTTCTAATTAAGGGTTTTTTTCTTGGTGAAATGAGGTGAAACACTTTCTCTCATTTTTCTAAAGAGGCCGCCCACTTAGAGAGATTAATCTAGGAATCTTTTCTTCTCTAAGTCATCCATTTCATCTTCACACTTAACCCTTGGTGTGGAGACTTAGATCACCAAATCTTTGGTGTTTTTAGAGATCCTTTCCTTACATCCTCAAGGACCAAAGGAGCACAAAAGGAGAAGGATATCACAAGCAATATCCAAGGAGCATGGAGGTGACTTGAAGGCCCTCCACTTGGGTGAATCCCTTGTGTAAACAAGGATGAGCTTCAAGGGTAAAGAAACTCTAAATCTTTACTTCTCTTTAATGTTGTTAAAGAGTTTATTGGTTCACCATATACTAGGCTTTGAAAGTCATGGGTTTTATGAATTGTTTTTTAATGCATGCCTACTTTAAAGTGTTAAATAGTATGCATATGTATTCAAATGTTCTTCAATGTTCTTAGCTAGGACAAAATTTTTCCTTCAAGTGGTATCAGAGCCTAGGCGTAGTTTATGGTGAATCCTTTTGGGTTTTGTGATTTTCATGATTTATGATTTAAATGTTGTAAATGTTACAAGCTTTGTTCTTGCTTTTGAATATATAAATTTTGCTAGAAACTTTAGCATCTCAAATGTTGTAGATGTATTTCATTTAAGCATGAATATTGGAACTAAAATTTGGTGCCATGTATTTTTGGGTTCATGTTTGTCTTGTTAAAATGGTTTTAAAGTGACTTTTGGAACCCCTAAGTACCCTAGGATATTAGCCCTCTTTTGAGTGGTGAAAAATTGAGTTTTGGTGAGTGAAAAAATTCATGGAGCTATTATGAGTTTTCATGGTGTTCTTCAATGTTCTTGAAGTTCTTGCCAAGAACATAAAGTTTTGAAGTTTTGATTCAAAAGTTTTATGTTTTTCATAAAGTTTTGGTTTATTAATTGATGGTTGATGGTTATTGGTGAGATGTGATGAAATGGTTTTAATGTTTTGTCATAGATCTTTTATTTTTCTTACAAACCATCAATTTCACCTTTACCTCACCCACCAAAATCAACTTGCATATTGCACATGCATGCACAACTTGCACCAAATCCCTTTCACACTTCTTTTACTCTCTAAAACCGGCCACCCCCTAGTGGGGGTACTTTTAGGGCCTTTTGTGCAATTACATAAAGTTTTGATACTTTTGTGTTTTTGTATTTTGGCCCAAAAGTTTACGTTTTTACGTTTAGGCCTAAAAACTCTAAAGGACAAATTGTTTTGATCCTTTAATGATGTTTTTACATTATTAAAATTTTGGGTTCTAGTTGAAATTACATGAAGTTGTGGACTTTTGTGTTTTTTCAAAGTGACCCCAAAAGTTTGTGTTTTTGCATTATGGCCCAATTGTTGTGGTCATAGTTTCCTTTTGGCCCAATTAAAATGAGAACAAAATTGTTTTGTCTCTTTAATGAGAATTAGATTTTCATTTCACTTAGTCCCATTTAAATCAATTCTATGGATCCAAAAACCAATTGTTTAAGTTGCTTTCTTAGTTAATGTGATTGATTAAGAAAAGGGTGATTATGAACCAAAGGCCTCGATAATTGAGCTATGTGATTGGCCGCTTTACATTATGAATGTTTGGGTTTGGTAGTGTAGAATTTGAATGTAATTTGATTAATTCAATTTGTTGTAAATGGACATAAGTCCATCATTTGTGTTGTAAAAGGGCATAAGCCCTTATTATTATTTCATGTATTCCTTTTGTTTATTTGTATGCAAAATGGAATAGTTGGGTCCAACGCCCAATAGAACATAACGGTTTAATTGGATTAAACGCGTAACTAAAATCAACATCTATCTACCTTAAACCCAAGGTCCAACACAAGGCTCGTGTTGGATCAAATCAAAAGGTTCACAATCATCCTAAAACCTAATATGACTATATAGTCCATATGAGGATGCAATGCGTTCGTTAGTAGTTCCATATAGTCTCGCTTGTTTCAACGAAACAGTGGGAGTATTATATGCTACTAATTCATATTAACTTGGACCAATAGTTATGATAGGCCCAAGTTCTTTTAATAAAGATTAAAATGATTTTGATGTAGCCCAACACTACTCCCTCAAAACAAATATTAAGTTGATAAGCAAGAGATGTTTTGAACATCTCTTCGTAGGCCTTCCACCGTGGTGGGTTCCAATCGTTTGTGACTCATGCACCGGCTTCACCCTATCATGGGGAAGTACAAAGTATGTGCTTACATCCAGGAGGAATCCATATACATATGATGAGGTGAATGTAGGCAACGAGGATAGCCGACATCGTATCATCGTGAGGCTATTCTTGAACCCCTTCACAAACTAAGCATGGTGGGAATAACTTAACTAAGTGCAATGGAGTCGACATCGTATCATCGTGAGGCAACATTCTCTAGAGGCCAAACGGATGGGTAATTACAAAAGGTTGTAAATGAATAATGCGTTATTCTCTCATCATTATTTTTGCTAACCAACATCGTATCATCGTGAGGTGGGCTTGGTAATGGTGAGTCTCCCATACCCCGCTAAGAGTTCAATATAACTCTCGAATTCTATTGAGGGATGTGGAATTTGCCAAAAATAGTGGGTGGTGCTATTTGATTCAAAGACCCAATCAAATAGTTTTAAAACAAACAATCTAATACGATTTCTGTTATGTTATGTAGTTAACGACATGCCTAAAATTATACCCACCATTATACTTGACAAAAAGGGCCTTAGGGGCCAACGTTTCCTTGCTTGGTATCGCCACATTGAGAATGTCTCAAAGGTGAAAGACATATTGTATGTGCTTAAGCAATCCCCTCCTCATGTACCTCCTACGAAACTAGCTTCAAAGGAAGAGTGTCAAAATTATGTTAGACACTATGAGGATGATTTACAAGCCAAATGCTTAATCCTTACTTCACTTAGTGAGGAGCTTATGAAGCTACATAAGCACGTGGACACTTCTTGTGCCATGGTTGAAAGTTTGCATAAGATGCATGACATTGAGACTAGTAATGTACGATTCTCAAATGTTTGTAGTCTAATGAATGCCAAAATGGCAAAGGGGACATCGGTCCATAAACATGGACAACAGATGGAAAAAATATTTAAAGATCTTAAAAGTTTAGGAACTTCCATCGATGGGAAAATGGCCCAAGATTTTTTCCTTGCATCTCTCTCGGATGATTTCACTAAGTTTATTGTAAACTATAAAATGAATAGATTCGATCATTCTTTAAACGAGATGATTGACATGTGCTGTAAATTTGAAAAAGGTTTCAAAATGGACAGTGGGAGTGAGAATGCAAACACAAGAAAAAGGTTGCATAAGAAGAAGTCAAAGAAATCCAAAGGAACATGCTTTCATTGTGGAAAGGATGAACGTTGGAAGAAGAAATACAGGGTGCGCATTGCGAGCCTTATGACACGAACTTTTGAAGAGACTATTTCTGTCATAGAGAGTGCTTTTACAGTGAGCTCTACTTCCTGGATATTTGATTCAGGCGCTAGTCAACATATCTGTAATACGATGCAGGGACTAGTGGGGAGCAAGCCACTGAGCAATGGGGAGATGGTTGTGCGAGTTGGGAACTGCACTAAAATCTCTGCAAAAGCAACAGGCACCTACATGCTTAACCTACCCTCTGGGGAAGTCCTGGAACTTAAAAATTGTTTATATTTTCCTTCATGTATAAAGAATTTGATTTCCATCTCTAAGCTTTTACGAGATGGGCACTCAGTATTATTTGACAAAATTAGTTGCACTTTATACTTGAACGGTCGTATTATCTCTCATGGCAATATGATAGAAGGACTTTTTCACCTAGAGACGAATAGTGGGATGCACTGTATTGCAAGCAGGAATACCTCAAAACCCAAAAGGGCTAGAGAAGAAGTTAACCAAGAAAAGATGTGGCATCTTAAACTTGGACATGTGAACCTTGATAAGATTCACGAGATGTCGAAAGACGGATATATCCAACCATTAGGTAATGACCAGATGGGTACTTGTGAATGTTGCTTGAAAGGGAAGATGACCAAATCTCCATTTACTGGAAAAGGAGAGCGTGCCACTGAAATTCTAGGGTTAATCCACACTGATGTATGTGGACCTATGTCTACTACGTCGAGATGAGGCTTCTCCTACTATATCACATTCACCGACGATCACTCTCGGTTTGGCTATGTGTATCTTATGAAGTACAAGTCAGAATCCTTTGAAAGGTTCAAAGAATTCAAGAATGAAGTTGAGAAGCAAACTGGGAAACAAATAAAGATCCTAAGATCGGATCGAGGGGGTGAATATCTGAGTAATGAGTTCCTAGATTATCTCAAAGAGTGTGGAATAAAATCACAGTGGACTCCACCGGGAACTCCACAACTTAATGGAGTTTCTGAAAGGAGAAATCGAACCTTGATGAACATGGTTCGTTCTGTGATGAGTTCTGATGATCTACCAGTAACATTCTAGGGATACGCTCTATATACAGCAGCTTACTTGCTTAATAGAGTACCTTCCAAATCAGTTTCACAAACGCCCTATGAGATATGGCATGGAAGAAAGCCAAGTCTTAATCACATTAAGATTTGGGGTTGTGAAGGATATGTCAAGAAGCTTGAGGCTACTAAGCTTGAAGCGAGATCAGTAAGATGCTATTTTGTGGGATATCTTAGAGAAACTATGGGATATGAGTTCTACCATCCTGACGACCAGAAAGTCTTTGTCGCCAGAACTGCTAAGTTTCTAGAGGACGAATTCGTTCTCAAATGAACTATAAGCAAAGAGATGGAAATTAATGAGATTAATAATGAACCATAAACAAGCACTCGACAAGTTGACAACCCTGTTCCTGAACCCCTAGCTCCACGTAGATCTGAACGGGTTAGTAAGCTACCTAAGAGGTATGGCTTAGACAATGACTTTGCGGAATTGCACCTTCTCGGTGACAATGACACAAAGGAGGACCCTAGGGACTACAATGAAGCAATGCCTGACATTGATTCAAAGAGATGGCAAGAGGCCATGAAATCCGAGATGGATTCCATGTATCAAAATCAGGTCTGGACTCTTATAGACCCTCCAGAAGGTATTGTACCTGTTGGAAACAAATGGGTCTTCAAGAAGAAGATAGGCGTTGATGGGAACATGGAGACTTATAAGGCTAGACTCGTAGCCAATGGTTACAGGCAACGAGAAGGGATTGACTATGAAGAAACCTTCTCTCCTGTAGCCATGATTAAGTCCATTCGGATTTTGCTTGCTATAGCTGCGTACCATGATTATGAGATATGGCAAATGGACGTGAAGACGGCCTTTCTGAACGGCTACCTAGAGGAAGAGCTTTATATGACTCAACCCGAAGGTTTCGTGTCCAAGTCTGAAAAGACTAAGGTATGCAAGCTTCAAAGGTCCATTTATGGACTTAAGCAAGCCTCCAGGAGATGGAACATTCGTTTCGACACTGAAATCAAAACGTTTGGTTTTACTCAAAACGAAGATGACAATTGTGTTTATCAAAAGGTCGTTGGGGAAGCAGTAGTATTCCTAGTGTTATATGTAGATGACATATTACTATTCGGGAATGACACTGCAATACTTTCTTCTGTAAAAGTGTGGTTGTCCAAAACCTTCCACATGAAAGATTTACGAGATGCATCTTATGTACATGGGATAAAGCTCTATCGTGATAGATCCAGAAGACTAATTGGATTATCCCAATCAATGTACATTGATAAGGTGCTAAGTAGGTTCCAGATGGAACAATCTAAGAAATGACTTCTTCCTGTGAGACATGGAATTCACCTTTCTAAGTCCATGGGACCTAAGACTCCTGAAGAGATACGGCAAATGAATATTATTCCTTATGCTTCTGCCATAGGGAGTCTCATGTATGCCATGATATGCACAAGGCCTGATATCGCATATGCTGTGAGCATTACTAGTCGATATCAATCTAACCCAGGATCAGAACACTGGGCAGCTGTCAAGACGGTTCTTAAGTACTTAAGAAGAACTAAGGACATGTTCCTCGTATATGGATGAGCAACAGAGTTACGAGTGGAAGCCTATACAGATGCAGATTTCCAATCTGACGTCGATGATAGAAGTTCCAACTCCGGATATGTATTCACTCTGAATGGTGGGGCTGTCAGTTGGAAAAGCAAGAAACAAAGTGTAATTGCTGATTCCACGACAGAGACTGAATATGTCGCTGCAGCTGAAGCCGGCAAAGAAGCGTTCTGGATGAAGAAGTTCATCACTGAACTTGGAGTGGTTCCAACCATTACATCACCAGTAACTTTGTACTGTGATAATAGTGGGGCGATAGCTCAAGCCAAGGAACCAAGGGCACATCAAAAGAACAAGCATTTTGACAGGCGCTTTAATATCATTAGAAGATATGCTGCCGAGGGTAAAGTCAACATCCTCAAAGTTGCTTCAGCCGATAACGTAGCAGATCCACTGACAAAGCCGATGTCTCAAATCCAGCTTGACCGTCATATGGAAAAGATGGGTATTAGATACATGGGAGGATGGCTTTGAGTGCAAGTGGGAGATTGTTGGAAGTATGCCCACAAAGCCACTCATTTGATGTAATAGCTTTTTGGAATACTTAATGTATTAAACTTTTAATAAAGGGCAAAGCTTATTGTCAGACACTATTTATTGTATCATGTGTTTATGCAATAAGGGAATCCAAGGGATGTATTTGATCTAAGAGACAAGTGATCTAAGTGAGTTAGATTATCGAGACCATTCTCCTATGTTCATTCCTAAAACGTTCCTAGCCATAGGATTGCCAATTGGGTATTGACAATCCGCTAAGGTTAGTATGTGTTATGTCAACTCAAGCTTGAGTATGACTAGTCTCAATTCATTTGGTGTTGGACACTAAGACAAACACATAGGTGCTCGAAAGAGTAATCGAGTACACTGAACAACGATCAAAAGAGAGTTCGAACATACATGTCATGTAAGAACTCTAAAGTTGCAATATGCAAAGTAGTCCTTTGACCTGAGGCATCATAGATGTCTAATGGTTAGGTCCTTGATCTTTGATCATGTCAAACGGCATTCCATCGGAGTGTCCACGGCATTGTTGGGGTCAAGCTATCTAGTCATGTAGGCATATGAATGCACAACAAGGGATCTCTAACCTTCCATGGTGGAAGGAGAATACTCTAAGATATGATTCTAAAGTCTTTGGCCAAAGCAAATGAATATGACTTAGGAAGTTTGTTCCAAATCATATTCAAGGGAATCATATAGAAAAGTATCACATTGGATAGTAGACATGAAACAAACTATCACTTAAACAATGTGATTAAGATTATTGTATTAGAGAAGGACCGTATTGCATTGTAGTTGTAACTGGATAGGTTCTCCAACCAATTCTACTTAGCTTGGGTAACCATGATATGCTGCTAGGTGTCACTCATGGTTTGTGGAAGCCCTAATGATTAGCAAACACTAATCATTAAAGGGAGAATTGAAATGTGGTTTCAATTCACAATCGATCGTTAAGAGTAACAATCGCCCACTGCCTCGCTAATTGGAACCTAATGGATCGTACACCGAGTAAGGGCGATAGTGAAGAAATTAAATGAAATGGATATGCAATTAAATTGTTTAATTGAAGAATGGTCAAGATTAATTAATTAGTTAATTAATTTTACGAAAGGTTCGTATTGGGCTTTTAAGTTTGTTTTGGGCTTCGGGGCTCAAAAGCGTTTTGGTCCACAAGGCCCATTATGTTTAAATTGTATGACAACTAAAACAAAATGGGCAAATAGCCCAATAACATTAATATGGCCGGCCATTAGGGTGAATGGGCAAGCTTGGATTAATTACAAGTTTGCCACTCACTTGAAATGAAGTATAAATTCAACTTTATAGCTTTATTTCTAATTAAGGGTTTTTTTCTTGGTGAAATGAGGTGAAACACTTTCTCTCATTTTTTCTAAAGAGGCCGGCCACTTAGAGAGATTAATCTAGCAATCTTTTCTTCTCTAAGTCATCCATTTCATCTTCACAGTTAACCCTTGGTGTGGAGACTTAAAGACACCAAATCTTTGGTGTTTTTGGAGATCCTTTCCTTACATCCTCAAGGACCAAAGGAGCACAAAAGGAGAAGGATATCACAAGCAATATCCAAGGAGCTTGGAGGTGACTTGAAGGCCCTCCACTTGGGTGAATCCCTTGTGTAAACAAGGATGAGCTTCAAGGGTAAAGAAACTCTAAATCTTTACTTCTCTTTAATGTTGTTAAAGAGTTTATTGGTTCACCATATACTAGGCTTTGAAAGTCATGGGTTTTATGAATTGTTTTTTAATGCATGCCTACTTTAAAGTGTTAAATAGTATGCATATGTATTCAAATGTTCTTCAATGTTCTTAGCTAGGACAAAATTTTTCCTTCAATGGTCCCTAAACTCCCACTATCTCTCTTGAAACTTATTTCAATTGTGTTATACACATCAAACATTTTGGAGAGCATGTGTTTATTGTTCACTACATAGTTTGCAATAAACTTAGTGAACCATAAGTATAGGGACACAAAGGTGAAGTCTTAGCCTAGTTTCCGTTTCGTTAAGTGGTTTATCACTTCAACACTCAATGATTCAAAATCATCATAAGTTCATGTTGATGGACTATTTTTGTCAACCAACCATTATGTTCTAAACATAATTACAAACTTTCAAGAGTTGTTCAAAGCAACTCTCATTTCTTCATACAACAATTTGTAAGTGAAGAATCATGGCACATGAAGTGTCCATGCCCTTGTGCTTTCTTCTCAAGTTCTTTGTTCATTTAACAAAGAAACAAGCACTAGTGTTTGCATTGACTAAGGGTTGTTCAAAGCAACTCTTATTTCTTCATACAACATTTGTAATTTGAAGAATCATGACATTAAAAGTGTTGTCCTCTTTATGATAGACTTTTTCTAACATATTCTTCTAATGATACATTATCAATGGGAAGATTGTGAGGATGAGACTACTTAGGTACATTTACAAGCCATTAAAGACAATCTATGGTTTTGTAGTACCAAGTCCGGAAACTAAAGCTTTCGGCTTTTATTTGTCAAGTGTTGGATAGCGTTTGCAAATATATAGGTAAATAAATACATAACGAATATAAATTGATTGATTTTAAGCCATTTGATCCGGGTCTTTAAATCAAATAGCACCACCCACTATTTTTGGCAAATTCCATATCCCTCATTGGAATTCGAGAGTTTTGGAGGAAACTCTTAGTAGGGTATGGGAGACTCACTACTACCAAGCCCACCTCACAATGATATGATATTGGCTAGCATTAATAATAATGAGAGAGTACGATTATGAATTTGCATCTCTTGCAAGTACCCATCTTATTTGGCCTCTAGAGAATGTTACCTCACAATGATATGATATTGGCTCCATTGCACTTAGTTAAGTCATTCCCACCATGCAAGTTCGGGTAGGGGTTCAAGAACAACCTCACAATGATATGATGTTGATCATTCTCGTTGCCTACGTCTCACATCATCAAGTATGCAAATAGACTCCACCTGAGTATAAGCATTCACTTTGCACTCCCCCATGATAGGGTGAAGGCGGTGTACAAGTCATAAACGATTGGAGTCTACCATGGTGGAAGGCCACGAAAGAGTGTTCAAAGCACTCTCACGCTTATCAACTTAATAATGGTTTGTTTGAGGGTTTTAGGTCTCATCACATATATACACATTCATTTTAATCTTTATTAAAACAATTTTGGTCCTATTACAACTATTGGTCCATTTGATTGAATTTAGTTGTATATAATACTCCCACTATGCTTATAAAATGGTTTTTAAAGCAAGAGTATATGATACTACTAACATAAACTTTGCATTCATTTGATGGACTATATAGTTGCCTTAGGGCCTTAGGATGACTATGAACCTTTGTTTAGATTCAACACGAGCCTAGTGTTGAATCTCGGTCTAGGAATGGTGATTGATTTTAGTTACGCGTTTAATCACATTAAGGCGTGTTGTCTTAGGGGCGTTGGACCCAACTACTTCATTTTCATGCATATCATATAAAGCAAGAAAGAAGTACTTCAAAGTAAAGGTGAGCTTATGCTCATTACAACATTTGCATAATTCAAATTACTTTAAAGTAAAGAAGAGCTTATGCTCTTTTACAACATTTGATCAAATCAAATTACAACCAAAATCTAATCTACACATTCCCATGGTTCAAACAAATTTGAAACGGCCTATCACATAGCTCAATTATCGTAGGCTTAGGTTCATAATCACCCTTTAATTAATTAACACTTTAACTAATTAAATTGAATGCAACATTTTCATTTGGTTTTTGTATCCATAGAATTGATTTAAATGGAGCTAAATGAAATGAAAATCCAATTCTCATTTAAAGAGACAAAACAATTTTGTTCCCTACTTAATTTGGGCCATCATGCAATAACCACAACCTTTGGGCTATGTTGCAAAACTCAAACTTTTGAGCTCACTTTGTAAAAACACAAAAGTCCAATACTTCATGTAATTACAACTAGAACTCAAAAATTTCATAAAATACAAAAACTTCATTAAAGGAGCAAAACAATTTGACCTTTAATGTTTTTGGGCCTTTACGTAAAAACGTGAACTTTTGGGCCAAAGTGCAAATACACAAAAGTATCAAAAAAGTACTCCCACTTGAGGGAGGGCCGGTTTTGGAGAGGGAAAGGAGTGATGTGTGTGTGTGTTGATTTGTAAGTTAGACATAAAGCATGCAAGTGGTGCATGACATAAATGTCATGCAAGTGGTGTGTGTGAAAGGGAATTAATCCTTACACACCCACCAATATTTCTTACACCTTTCAAAATAAATATCTAACACATTTAAACATTTGAAAAAACATAAAACATAAACTTTATGAAATAAATCAAAACTTTGAATCAAAACACCAAACCTTTTTGTTCTTGGCAAGAACATCAAGAACAATGAAGAATATCCATGAAAACCCATAAGAGCTCCATGAACATTTTCACTCAATAAAACTCAAATTTTCACCATTCAAAATGGGGCTAACATCCTAGGGTACTTAGGGGTTCCAAAAGTCACCTTAAAACACTTTTAACAAGTCAAACAAGAACCCAAAAAATCACCCTTTGGATTTGGCCGAAAATCCCCAAAAACATGGCACCAAATTTTAGCTCCAATATTCATGCTCATATGAACTACATCTACAACATTTGAGATGGCAAATTTTCTAACAAAATTTACATTCAAAGAAAGAAGAATAAAGCTTGTAACATATTACAACTTTGAAATCATAAACTATGAACTACAAAACCCAAAAGGATTCACCAACTACTAGACCTAGGCTCTGATACCACTTGAAGGAATATTTTGTGAAAACATGTTCATTTGAGCAACATCATATAGCATGCAATTAACAATTAAAGGCGGAATCATGCATGCATGCACTCAAAAACAAAACATTAACCATGAAATTCAAAGCCTAGTAGATTGGTGAACCATGACTCAACTCAAATCAAAGTGAGTTGATAAATTTATACCTTTGTAGATTCCTCTTTGCATAAGCAAAGGCTAATCACCCAAAGAGAGGGCCTTCATTCCTTGCTTCTTAAATCTATGGATTTGGATGGAAGAATAGGATTCTCCAAGTTCCCAAAATAGAGAACCTCTAAGTCTCTACACCAAGGTTAGATTGGAGAAGAAATGAGTGACCTTGGAGGAGTTGGATTGCTAGCTAATCCCTCCAAGGGGGCCGGCCTCTTTAGAGAGAAAGGGAGAGACATGTTCTCTCCAATTTTCTCCAAAAGAACCCTTTTTGAATTTAGGCTATAAAGTCCTTTATATAGTCCCTTCAAATAAGTGACCTAAAGAACCAAAAAACCTTTCTTTCTAACATGGCCGACCATAAGGGTTTTATTGGGCTTTTGGGCCTTTGTGAATTAAGTTGTCATACAACTTAATTCAATGGGCTTGACGTTCGAAGCCCATTGGGCCTTGAGGCCCAAAACTAACCCGTGGTCTTTTTAACGAACTTATTCGTTTGATTAATTAACATATTAATTAATCCTTGCCATAAATAATTAAACCATTTAATTATTCTTACTCATCTCCATTGTTTCTTCAATCTCCACCTTACACGGTGTATGATCCATTAGGTTTCTTTTAGCAAGGCAGTGGGCGATTAAAACCATTTCAAATCGATTGTGAATTATACACGTTTAGGGCTTCCACAAACCATGAGTGACACCTATCAGCATATCATGGTTACCCAAGCTAATCAGAAGAGGTGGAGAACCTATTCAGTTTAGGATTACAAATGCAATACGGTCTTTCTCTAATACAATACTCTTGACCACATTGTTTGGTTTGATAGTTCATTCATGTCTACTATCCAATGTGATTCGTGTGCTTATATGATTACCTTGAATGTGATTTGGAACGCCTTCCTAAATCTCATTCATACTCTGATCAGAGATTTTCAATCATATCATAGAGTATTCTCCCTCAAACGGTTTGAAGGTTAGAGATCCCTTGTTGCGCATTTAATTGCCTCCATGGCTAAGTGGCTTAACCCCAACGATGCCGTGGACACCCCGAATGGAGTGACTTTGACATAGTCAAAGATCAAGGACTTAACCACAAGACAACTATGATGCCTCAGGTCAAACGACTACTTTGCATTATCCCAACCATGAGTTCTCATGTGACATGAGTATGAGAACTCCTCGTTGATCGTGTTCAGTGGACTCATTCGCTATTGAGCACCTACATGCTTGTCTTGATGTCACACACACCAACGACTCGAGACTAGTCACTCTCCCTGAGAGAAGACATAGCACGTACTGATCTGAACGAACTGTCAATGCCCAATTGGCAATCCTATGATCAGGAACGTTTAGGATATGTATACGAAAGAATGGTCTCATGAATCTAACTTCTTTAGATTGCATTCTCTCAATCATATATATTCCTTGGACTTATCGTTTAAGCATATAACATTTATATGAGACGGCTTAAACAATAATCTTTGCCCTTTATATTTAAACTACATTAGTTTAACTTGTGAAATGTCCTTAACGTATCATCATATGATTGGTTTTAGGGCACATTTCCAACAAATTCTACATGGCAAGAATTAATTAATTTTTAATTAATCGTACAAAAGGTTCATAACAGGCCTTAAGTTAGTTTCGAGTTTCGGAGCCGAAAATGGTTGCTAAGAGAGCGAGTTGTTTTTTACCACTCAAATGAAGGGAGGTATAAAAGCAACTTTATAGTCTTTGCTTCATTAGGATTTCTTTGAGGAAAGATGTGAGCATTCAAGTGAAGGGAAAATTATGAGTTTTCATATGGGATTTCGAAAATGACTAGCATGCATATACAATTCAAGATTTATATACATAAGCAACGGAAGCATGTTATCGAATAATATCAAAGCTATAGTCATGCAAATCCCCTTCAAGGTTCATAGGTTTATATATAATGCATCAAAACATTTAAGTTAAGAACAAAGTGAAGGTATAGATCTATACCTCTTGATCTTGATTTTAGACCAAGGATGGACCACCTCCAAGCCCTTTGCTCCTTGAACTCCTTGAGCCTAGCCTCCCTCCTTGCCTCCTCCACTTTGTTAGAAAGAGTGCTCCTAGGTTCTCCTTTAGTTTCCAAAGTAGAAAACCTCTAAAGATCCACACCCACTAGTGTAGTGAGATGGATGGAGGAATAACCAAAAGGGTGAAAAATTGTTAGCTAAATCACCCCCAAGGTGGCCGTCCTTTGTTGTGTTTTAGAGAGATATTTCTTTTGCCTCTTTGTTGTTTTAAACACACAAAAACCCTTAGGAATAAATCTCTATAAAGTTCCTTACATAGACAAAAAGAAACCTAGTCAACAACTTGACTAAATATCTCTCCCTGTCACCTTTAAATGGCCGGCCTCTTTGTGTTGGATTGGGCTTTGGGCTTTTATTTATTTCAAGTCATCCAATGCTTGAATAAAAGCCCAATGGGTTTAGGCCCAATGGGCCCAATTAAACCCGAACATTTCTTTAAGCCCAAAACGATCTTTTATCGCTTTTATGATTTCTTTAGACTTTCTAAATTAATCACAACACTTAATTAATCCAATTAATTATTTCCATCATCCATTAATTACTCACCACAAGAGTGTATCGGTGTACAATCATTTTAGGTTCTAATTAGCAAGGCAGTGAGGTGATTGACATCAATCCAATTGATTATATTTAATTCAATGACTTAGTGAATCAAAACTTCTTTTTAATTCACCTTCTTCTTTGATGACTATATTTAATCGTCTAGAAGAACTCACAAGCTATGAGTGACATCTAACCATATATCATAGCTACCCAAGCTAATGTAGAAGTTGTTCGGAGAACCTATTCAGTTGGAATTACAATGTAATTCGATCCTTCTCTAAAACAATACTCTCAATCACATTACTAAGGTATGGATATATTATGTCAAACCCCTAATGTGATTATTCCTTCTTATATGATTCAATTGAGTCATATAGGAACGCTTTCCTTTATTACGCTCGATACTTCGGCTGAAGATTCCCGAATCATATCTTAGAGTATTCTTCCTCTCTTATCGAGGATTAGAGATTCCTTGTTGCGCATTCACTTGCCTTCATGACTAAGTGGCTTAACCCCAATTATGCCGTGGACACCCGCGAATGGGGTGACTTTGACATAATCAAAGATTAAGTACTTAACCACAAGACAACGACGATGCCTCAGGTCAAAGGATTACTTACAATATTCCAACCATTAGAGTTACTTGCTTGACATGTGAGTAGACCTCCACGCAAGTACTCTCGTTCGATTGTGTTCAGTGAACTCATTCCCTTAATGAGCACCTAGAAACTTGTCTTAGTGTCACCACACGAATGGGATGAGACTTTCCATCCTTCCAATTGAAGCAGACACAGTATGTACCGGTCTAAGCATTGTCAGTATCCCTCCGACAATCCAATGACCAGGAACCTTTTTGGACAAAATGGTTATGTGAAGAAGGTCTCTGCAATCTAACTTCATTAGATTATTTCTTCAATCGATCCATTGTCCATGGATTCACCATTTAGGACATATATCGTTCATTGAGATAGTCCTAATTAGTATCTTTGCCATTTGATGTATAAGATTCATCTATACATCCATTCATTTGTCCTGAAAGGTTTCTTCCAAAGATTGACTTTCAGGGCATATTTCCAACAATCTCCCACTTGCACTAAAGTCAATCACTAGTGTATCTTATACATGCTAGTTGAGAGAGCTTATGCTCGTAGATTAACTTGGTTATGTATTAATCCTTTTAATTTAAAAGGGATTTACTTATCAAATGTTTCCAAAACATTTGATGATGTCTCTTTCTTGTGTTCGAATACTTTGATGAGACCTTGATTCCATGGCTTGAGCTATCGCCCCATTACATCGTAGTATCCTACTAACGACCTTATGGTTTGGATTCAATCATTGGTTCTATAAGAACCCCTTCATTCAAAACACCTTTTGAAGCAGTTTCTAAAACAATATATCGTCATATATTTCGTTTGTATACTTTATACAAACTTTGCTCCAACCTTAAGACCATTGTAGTACAATACTAACAATTCATTCATATGATTAGTACTTCATCCATTATGAAGTTCCATTTGTTAAAATGGGTTATTTTCACTTTGGTTTATAACCTAAGTGAATGAACGCTTCCAGAGTCCCACTCTGATGTTTCTTTCTTAAAGACAATAATACTCTATCAGTTGCTTTGGTTCTGATCCTGGGATTTAGTAATATCTTAAAGTGACAACCCCTGCGGTCCTTCACTTTTGGATATCTACTTCACAAGTCGATACATGTGTCCCTTTTGTGATTTTGTGACACATTCATTATAAGGGATACAAAAGTGATTTTCTATCATATAGAAAAATGCTTTCTTAAATCTTCAACATTTGAGATTTAATTTCCCTATTTAATATCCTTGAGATAGTCTTGCTATATCAATAAGTCCAATTTCAAGTCTATACTTTAAAATTGACCGTGTCATGTTTTGTCATTTTTCGAGTAACATCTATATTTAATTAAGTCTATCAAATAGACTTTATTCATATCTTGTTGCTCAAAATATGACATCACTCCCACTGGCCTTGATGTAATTTAGCATTCATTCAAAAACTTAACACTTATATCTTCTTGATTTGAATGCATATTGCTCCCACTAACTTGTCTTGGATCTATTGACAATCATTAAGATCCATTAGCTTATTGATGACGTCTCAACTATATTGAGACTATCAACAACTCTAGCTAACACAAGTTATTTAAACGAATCATACACAAAAGAATTCCTTCTCAAGTAATTCCATGAAATGTGTGACTTGCTTTATCAAGTCAATTCATTTAATTCGTATGGTGTCATACACCATACTTCAAGTTTTAGTCATACTAAGACCTTTAATGTAGTCATATAAGAATTATCCAAGTCTTTAGTGGAAGCATCGCTCCTACTAAGGATATAGAAACCCAACCATTCCTTCTAGGTGGTTGATATAATTCTTTATCAAAACTACATAGAGCATTTTAGTTACATGAGATGTTGAATTTGGATTGTCTTGTTGTTAAACTATATGTTGTGACTCATTTTGAAACTTATTCCCTTTTTGTTTCATCAACTTGTCCATATGCTTAGTTATTTAGCTTGTTCTCATAAAAGAGAATGATGGACAACTCCCAACATATAACCATTTTATGCTAGGTTGACGAAACCAACATTCAAAGACTATTCTTTAGAATATCACACAACATAGAATTTTAACGTTTGAAGAGCTTGAGTCCTTTAACAATTAAAATTACAAACTCTTAATAATAGTCAAGTACTATTATTCTTTAGACAACTATAAACCAATCATATTCAAGTTTATATCAATTTTCACACCTCCCACTATTTCTCATGACTTTAATGAGAAATCATTTCATACATTCAAAATGTATAAACGTGGAGTATACGGGTAGAAGACATTGTGTAATAGCTTTAAAACCTTTTCAAGCTCGTTTGTTTCAATCTTCACTAAGTTGTTGTCTTGTTAGTAAGTGACTAAAGTCTTTAAACATTTTATAGATTTAGACACTTCTTTCTTGGTTTAATCACTAACACAATTGACATTTTAAAACCTTTTAACAAATGCCCAATTAGTTGTTCAAAACTACTAATTGAATCAAGAGTGATCTTGATCATTGTGTTTCAAGTGATAACCATATAAGAAACGTTTTTCTTATTACTTATATCATTATCATGTGATCTTCCTTTTCTTCAAGAAAGGATTCTCTAGACTTTTGTCAATTCATATAGAACTCATAGGTAGACAAATGGAACCAAATCTAAAGATTCATTGTATCCTTTTATGTCCTACATGTGAGATCTATCCATAATTGATAAATCTAAAGTTTGGTTATCACATTACAATAAGTGATATAACTCTTGTATCTTATCTAGGATACAACAAGACAATATTCAATTCATAACACTACTTTAAGGAAATAATATATTTAGAAGGCATTCTTCACATTACATTAATATGATAATTCAAACATTCATAATGTTTAATACAATAAGTATTAGCTCTATACATTTAGAGACTAATTTAAATACCTTTATATATTTAGGCACTAATAGTGGTCTTCCATCATATGAAGCCACATAATAAGTTCTTATCAAAATAAGAAAGTTTAAAGACAATCTTTAAATGCCTAACAAACTTCCTAAGTAGTGAGCAAAAACATAGTGGCCGAACCCTTCTCCACATTTTTCCTTGCTTGTTCCTCTTCTACTTGGCTCCTCCACCTATATACAATTATACAAGTGATTAGCCCTTTATATCAAATATAAATATTTAGAAGATCTAACATTTAGAATTGAAGATAAGAACATAAACCATACCTTGTGGCTTGTCCTTAAGAGTTGCTAGGTATAACCTGCAATTCCTCTTCCAATGGCACTCCTTTCCACAGTGGTGGCAAGTCCCTTTGGGCTCATTTGCCTTCTTTTTCCTCACTCCTCCTTGCGACTTAGGAGTGGGGGACTTCTTCTCCTTCCCTTTGCCTTTGCCTTGCGGCTTGGCCTTGGAAGAGGATGGCTTGTTGTAGGCTACTGCAGCAGTCCCTACAACGTTCTCTTTCTTCATAGTCTTCTCGGCAGTTACTAACATGTTTAGTAACTCAGAGAGAGTACTATCCATCTTATTCATATTGTAGTTCATTACAAACTGCGAAAATGAATCAGAAAGAGAAGCCAATATGAAGTCCTGGGCCAATTCCCCGTCAAGTGGAGTACCAAGGTTCTCCAATTGTTCAATGAATCCTATCATCTTCAGTACATGTTGATGTACTGGAGCCCCCCTGACCATCTTGGTCTTCACAAGTTCACAGACAGTGCTAAAGCGACGGTTGCGCGTCCCTTCACCATATAACTCCGTAAGATGGAGTATTATGGAAGATGCACTGTCCATGCCCTCGTGCTGTCTCTGTAGCTCCTCATTCATGGAAGCCAACAGATAGCACTTGGCTTGTGTGTCATCCTCAACGTGCTTGTCATACTTAGTACGTTCATCCTCAGTAGCCTCAGGGCCGAGAGGTATGTGAGGTGGAGCCTTGTCTAGTACGTAAACAATCTTCTCCAATGTTAGGAGAATCTTGACATTACGATACCGTGATGGGAAATTGTGCCCCTCTAGGCAATGTTTGTCGAGTATTTTCGCGAGTGTGCTTCCAACCATATCTAAATACATAAACAATAAAATAATTAGTTTGATTGTTGATTAAGTCAAACGATTCGGGTCTTTCAACTGAATGACACCACCCACCATTTTTTGGCAAATTCCATATCCCTCAAGATGGAATCCGGGAGATTTCAAAGAAAGCTCCTAGCGGGTTATGGGAGGCTAACTATTACCAAGCCCACCTCACGATGATACGATGTCGGCTAGCAACAATAATAATGAGAGGGTACACTTACCCATTCACAACAACCTCTTGTGATTACCCATCTTTTTGGCCTCTAGAAAACAATGCCTCACGATGATACGATGTCGGCATCATTTCTCTTAGTTAAGTTCTTTCCCACCATGCCGGTTTAGCTAGGGGTTCAAGTATGACCTCACGATGAAACGATGTTGGCCACACTCGTTGCCTACCTTAACCTCATCAAATGTTTTAAATAAACTCCTCCTGAATATAAGCATGCACTTTGAACTTCCCCATGATAGGGTGAAGGCGGTGTACAAGTCATAAACGCTTGGAGCCTATCATGGTGGAAGGCCACGAAAAAGTGTTCTAAGCACTCTTACGCTTACAACTTAATATTGTTTGTTGGTTGAGGGATTTTAAGGTCTCATCATATTTATTTATTTAATCATATTCAAATAAATAAAGTCCTATTATAACTACTAGTCCAAAGTTAATGAAATTAGTAGCATATGATATCCCCACTATTCGTTTTCATAAAACAAATCAATATCAAAACATTTTTCAAAATATTGGAGATATATATTACTACTAATTGTATTCATTATAGTTTAGTAGCGTATGATACTCCCACTATTTGTTTTAAGAAAAACAAATCAATATCAAAAACGAATTTTTCAAATATTGGAAGTAACTACTACTACTAAGGTTTTTGCATTCCTTTGAAATTGGACTTTATAGTTATCTTAGGCTCTTGGATGACCATGGACTTATTAGGTTATTACAACAACGAGCCAACATTGTTGAATATAAACTCGGGGAGGTTGTGTCAATTTAATTACGTGCTTTTCAATCCAATTAAAACATTTTCATTGAGCCATTAGAAATGAAAGACAATCATTCATTGCTAATTAGGGCATTGGACCCATTTAATCTTTGATCTCATGTCAAAACCCTCTTTTAGTTATGTCTCCTTACCAATAGTTAAAGAAACTCTAGTCTAGCACTAGAGGGAATCAACTAACTAAAAGAGATTAAGAACTAATAAGAATTACAAACCGATTTGTACAAATTCCTACAAATTACACATACTAAAAGGGGAGAGATAGATTAACGTCAAACGTGACAAGGTGCAATTAAAACAGTAATTAAAACACATTCCCAAGGTTCAAACAATTTGAGTTTAGCGCCTTATCTCATAGCTCCATTATCGTTTAAGGCATAAGTCCATAGTCACCCATTTTTGTAACTACTTAATCACATTGAATAATTAAATGGAATACAACATAAACATTTAGATTTAGTGCATATGGGCATAATAGTATTATGAGTTTAAACAACTAACAAAATTAAAATCAAATATTTTAACCTTTTAGATTGATGGGGCCTATTATGCAAATATGAAAAGTTAGGGGTAAAACCGTAAATACTTGAAAGTAAATATCAATTTTTCAAAGATTACAAAATAGCCCCACAAGTGGATAAATCCACTAGGGAGGCCGGCCACATTAAGGGGATGGGAGGTCTCTTACACATTCTTACACAACATGCATTAATAACCACATTATGTAGAAAAAATTAAATTTTGCTTGTCACTTGGTTTTGCTTCAAAGACTTTAGTGAAAAGGTGATGGAAATCCTCCTAGTCAAGTCTAGGGTTTTATAAATTTATGATATGGTTATGGATGGTATGAACATCATCCAAAACCACAAAACAATGCATGAAAACCAAATAAAACAATTTTCACCTAAAACCAAACCATGAACACCAAGAACAAAACCATGAACACATTTTCAAGATTTGTATATTCTTGGTGATTTTTCAAACCCAAAAACAAAAGTGACAAGAACTCTTCTTTCTAGTTTTAAAAGAATGTGTGAGTGGTTTACAATAAAACACAAACACAACCCCAAAACCACCCCCAAAACTGTGCCCTCCCTTTTGGTTCAAAACCCCAAAATTTATTCTAAAACTTATTCTTCATTCATGCATACAAAACACTTTTTGCATACATCTCTTTCTCAACTATTGATTCATATATTTCAACCATTGAAAAACAAAAGATAAACATACTTTGAATGAAGAAATAATATGTCAAACTAGTTCTAAACTCAATTTTCATTCATGCATACAAAACACTTTTTGCATACATATCTTTCTCAACTATTGACTAACATTTTTCAACTATTGAAAAACAAAAGATAAACATATTTTAGACCAAGTGAAGGTATAGATCTATACCTCTTGATCTTGATTTTAGACCAAGGATGGACCACCTCCAAGCCCTTTGCTCCTTGAACTCCTTGAGCCTAGCCTCCCTCCTTGCCTCCTCCACTTTGTTAGAAAGAGTGCTCCTAGGTTCTCCTTTAGTTTCCAAAGTAGAAAACCTCTAAAGATCCACACCCACTAGTGTAGTGAGATGGATGGAGGAATAACCAAAGGGGTGAAAAGTTGTTAGCTAAATCACCCCCAAGGTGGCCGGCCTTTGTTGTGTATTAGAGAGATATTTCTTTTGCCTCTTTGTTGTTTTAAACACACAAAAACCCTTAGGAATAAATCTCTATAAAGTTCCTTATATAGACAAAAAGAAACCTAGTCAACAACTTGACTAAATATCTCTCCCTGTCACCTTTAAATGGCCGGCTTCTTTGTGTTGGATTGGGCTTTGGGCTTTTATTTATTTCAAGTCATCCAATGCTTGAATAAAAGCCCAATGGGTTTAGGCCCAATGGGCCCAATTAAACCCCAACGTTTCTTTAAGCCCAAAACGATCTTTTATCGCTTTTATGATTTCTTTAGACTTTCTAAATTAATCACAACACTTAATTAATCCAATTAATTATTTCCATCATCCATTAATTACTCACCACAAGAGTGTATCGGTGTACAATCATTTTAGGTTCTAATTAGCAAGGCAGTGAGGTGATTGACATCAATCCAATTGATTATATTTAATTCAATCACTTAGTGAATCAAAACTTCCTTTTAATTCACCTTCTTCTTTGATGACTATATTTAATCGTCTAGAAGAACTCACAAGCTATGAGTGACATCTAACCATATATCATAGCTACCCAAGCTAATGTAGAAGTTGTTCGGAGAACCTATTCAGTTGGAATTACAATGTAATTCGATCCTTCTCTAAAACAATACTCTCAATCACATTACTAGGGTATGGATATATTATGTCAAACCCCTAATGTGATTATTCCTTCTTATATGATTCAATTGAGTCGTATAGGAACGCTTTCCTTTATTACGCTCGATACTTCGGCCGAAGATTCCCGAATCATATCTTAGAGTATTCTTCCTCTCTTATCGAGGATTAGAGATTCCTTGTTGCGCATTCACTTGCCTTCATGACTAAGTGGCTTAACCCCAATTATGCCGTGGACACCCGTGAATGGGGTGACTTTGACATAATCAAAGATTAAGTACTTAACCACAAGACAACAACGATGCCTCAGGTCAAAGGATTACTTACAATATTCCAACCATTAGAGTTACTTGCTTGACATGTGAGTAGACCTCCATGCAAGTACTCTCGTTCGATTGTGTTCAGTGAACTCATTCCCTTAATGAGCACGTACATACTTGCCTTAGTGTCACCACACGAATGGGATGTGACTTTCCATCCTTCCAATTGAAGCAGACACAGTATGTACCGGTCTAAGCATTGTTAGTATCCCTCCGACAATCCAATGACCAGGAACCTTTTTGGACATAATGGTTATGTGAAGAAGGTCTCTGTAATCTAACTTCATTAGATTATTTCTTCAATCGATCCATTGTCCATGGATTCACCATTTAGGACATATATCGTTCATTGAGATAGTCCTAATTAGTATCTTTGCCATTTGATGTATAAGATTCATCTATACATCCATTCATTTGTCCTAAAAGGTTTCTTCCAAAGATTGACTTTCAGGGCATATTTCCAACATCAAGCTCTCTCTTAACATCAAACTCTTCCAATGGCACTCATGGTCTTATTTCATCATCCTTGGTGTCGGAACTTAGAGGTCTCTAACTTTGGGGACTTTTGGAGAATCATTCAAGCATCCAAATTCAAAAATCCAAGGAGACTATAAGATGAAGATGAAGGCCATGGAGTTCAACTCAAGTAGAAGAATGAAAGCCTTATCATGGGTGATTAGCCTTTGTTATGCAAAGAGGAACTCCAAAGGTAAAAAGAAATCTCAGCTTTTTGTGATATGAGTTAATTCTTGGTTCACCACCGCTACTAGGCTTTGAATTTCACATACAAGCATGCCATTGAATTGTTAATTGCATGCAATATGTTGCTTCATCAACTTAGTTTCTCAAATTTTCTCCTTCACTATAAATGATAGGAGCATATTTAATTAGTTAATTTCCATTTATTGTAGTAATTTAAGTTATTTTCGCATTATTGTAGGTCAAGTTGGTAAAAATGACAATAAATAGCCAAATGGAGCAATTTGGAGCAGTTTTGGACTTGGATTGGATAACTGAAGGGAAATTATGAGATTTCATGTGGGATTTCTAGTGACTAGCATGCATATACAATTCAAAATTTATATACGAAAGCAACGGAAGCATGTTATCAAATAATATCAAAGCTATAGTCATGCAAATCCCCTTCAAGATGCATAGGTTTATGTAAGATGCATCAACACAATTTATTGAAGAACAAAGTGTAGGAGTAGTTTTATACCTCTTGATCTAGACTTTAGACCAAGGATGGACCACCTCCAAGCCCTTTGTTGTTGGAACTCCTTGAGCCTAGCCTCCCTCCTTGCCTCCTCCACTTTGTTAGAATGAGTGCTCCTTGGTTCTCCTTAAGTCTCCAAAGTTGAAGACCTCTAAAGATCCACACCCACTAGTGTAGTGAGAAGAATGAAGGAATAACCAAAAGGGTGAGAAGATGATTAGCTAAATCCCCCTTTGGTGGCCGGCCCTTTGAGTGTTGAGAGAGATATTTTCTTTTTCTCTTTTGTTGTTTTGAACACTCAAAAAACCCTAATGAAACTTTGTGCTATAAAGTTCCTTTTATAACCAAAAAGAAATAAGTCAACATTTGACTCTCTCTCTCTCCCTCCTTTGGCCGGCCCCTTTAGTGTTGTTTGGGCTTTGGGCTTTTATTATTTCAAGTCATCCAATGCTTGAATAAAAGCCCAATAGGTTTAGGCCCAATGGGCCCATTTAAACCCGAACATTTCTTTAAGCCCAAAACGATCTTTTATCGCTTTTATGATTTCTTTAGACTTTCTAATTAATCACAACACTTAATTAATCCAATTAATTATTTCCATCATCCATTAGTTACTCACTACAAGAGTGTATTGGTGTACAATCATTTTAGGTTCTAATTAGCAAGGCAGTGAGGTGATTGGCACCAATCCAATTGATTATATTTAATTCAATCACTTAGTGAATTAAAACTTACTTTTAATTCACCTTCTTCTTTGACGACTACATTTAATCATCTAGAAGAACTCACAAGTCATGAGTGACATCTAACCATATATCATGGCTACCCAAGCTAATGTAGAATTTGTTCGGAGAACCTATTCAGTTGGAATTACAATGTAATTCGATCCTTCTCTAAAACAATACTCTCAATCACATTACTAGGGTATGGATATTTTATGTCAAACCCCTAATGTGATTATTCCTTCTTATATGATTCAATTGAGTCGTATAGGAACGCTTTCCTTTATTACGCTCGATACTTCGGCCGAATATTCCCGAATCATATCTTAGAGTATTCATCCTCTCTTAACGAGGATTAGAGATTCCTTGTTGCGCATTCACTTGCCTCCATGACTAAGTGGCTTAACCCCAACTATGCCGTGGACATTCGCGGATGGAGTGACTTTGACATAATCAAAGATCAAGTACCTAACCACAAGACAACTATGATGCCTCAGGTCAAAGGACTACTTACATTATTCCAACCATTAGAGTTACTTGCTTGACATGTGAGTAGACCTCCATGCAAGTACTCTCGTTCGATTGTGTTCAGTGAATTCATTCCCTTAATGAGCACCTATATACCTGTCTTAGTGTCACTACACGAATGGGAAGAGACTTTCCATCCTTCCAATTGAAGCGGACATAGTATGCACCGGTCTATGCATTGTCAGTATCCCTTCGACAATCCTATGACCAGGAACCTTTTGGACATGATGGTTATGTGTGTTGGAAGTATGCCCACAAAGCCACTCATCTGATGTAATAGCTTTTGGAATACTTATTGTATTAAACCTTTATATGTTTAATGAAGGGAAAAGCTTATTGTTAATCACTATTTATTGTATCATGTGTTTAAGCAATAAGGGAATCCAAGGAATGTATTTGATCTAAGAGATAAGTGATTTAAGTAAGTTAGATTATCGAGACCTTTCTCTTATGTTCATTCCTAAAACGTTCCTAGCCATAGGATTGCCAATTGGGCATTGACAATCCGCTAAGGTTAGTATGTGTTATGTCGACTCAAGCACGAGTATGACTAGTCTCAAGTCATTTAGTGTTGGACACTAAGGCAAACACTGTTGGAAGTATGCCCACAAAGCCACTCATTTGATGTAATAGCTTTTTGGAATACTTAATGTATTAAACTTTTATATGTTTAATGAAGGGCAAAGCTTATTGTCAGACACTATTTATTGTATCATGTGTTTATGCAATAAGGGAATCCAAGGGATGTATTTGATCTAAGAGACAAGTGATCTAAGTGAGTTAGATTAACGAGACCATTCTCTTATGTTCATTCCTAAGACGTTCCTAGCCATAGGATTGCCAATTGGGTATTGACAATCCGCTAAGGTTAGTATGTGTTATGTCAACTCAAGCTTGAGTATGACTAGTCTCAAGTCATTTGGTGTTGGACACTAAGACAAACACATAGGTGCTCGAAAGAGTAAATGAGTACACTGAACAACGATCAAAAGAGAGTTCGAACATACATGTCACGTAAGAACTCTAAAGTTGCAATATGCAAAGTAGTCATTTGACCTGAGGCATCATAGATGTCTAATGGTTAGGTCCTTGATCTTTGATCATGTCAAACGGCATTCCATCGGAGTGTCCACGGCATTGTTCGGGTCAAGCTATCTAGTCATGTAGGCATATGAATGCACAACAAGGGATCTCTAACCTTCCATGGTGGAAGGAGAATACTCTAAGATATGATTCTAAAGTCTTTGGCCAAAGCAAATGAATATGACTTAGGAAGTTTGTTCCAAATCATATTCAAGTGAATCATATAGAAAAGTATCACATTGGATAGTAGACATGAAACAAACTATCACTTAAACAATGTGATTAAGAGTATTGTATTAGAGAAGGACCGTATTGCATTGTAGTTGTAACTGGATAGGTTCTCCAACCAATTCTACTTAGCTTGGGTAACCATGATATGCTGCTAGGTGTCACTCATGGTTTGTGGAAGCCCTAATGATTAGCAAACACTAATCATTAAAGGGAGAATTGAAATGTGGTTTCAATTCACAATCGATCGGTAAGAGTAACAATCGCCCACTGCCTCGCTAATTGGAACCTAATGGATCGTACACCGAGTAAGGGCGATAGTGAAGAAATTAAATGAAATGGATATGCAATTAAATTGTTTAATTGAAGAATGGTCAAGATTAATTAATTAGTTAATTAATTTTACGAAAGGTTCGTATTGGGCTTTTAAGTTGGTTTTGGGTTTCGGGGCCCAAAAGTGTTTTGGTCCACAAGGCCCATTATGTTTAAGTTGTATGACAACTAAAACAAAATGGGCAATAAGCCCAATCACAACATATAGGCCGGCCATGGTGAGGAGATGGTGAAAGTTTGCTTAATTGCAAGCTTGCCACTCACCTAAGAAAAATGTTATAAAAGCAACTTAAAGCAATTTTCTCATTAGGGTTTTTTCTTGGTGAAATGAGGTGAAATACTTTCTCTCATTTTTCTAAAGAGGCCGGCCACTTAGAGAGATTAATCTAGCAATCTTTTCTTCTCTAAGTCATCCATTTCATCTTCACACTTAACCCTTGGTGTGGAGACTTAGAGACACCAAATCTTTGGTGTTTTTGGAGATCCTTTCCTTACATCCTCAAGGACCAAAGGAGCACAAAAGGAGAAGGATATCACAAGCAATATCCAAGGAGCTTGGAGGTGACTTGAAGGCCCTCCACTTGGGTGAATCCCTTGTGTAAACAAGGATGAGCTTCAAGGGTAAAGAAACTCTAAATCTTTACTTCTCTTTAATGTTGTTAAAGAGTTTATTGGTTCACCATATACTAGGCTTTGAAAGTCATGGGTTTTATGAATTGTTTTTGAATGCATACCTACTTTAAAGTGTTAAATAGTATGCATATGTATTCAAATGTTCTTCAATGTTCTTAGCTAGGACAAATTTTTTTCTTCAAGTGGTATCAGAGCCTAGGCCTAGTTTATGGTGAATCCTTTTGGGTTTTGTGATTTTCATGATTTATGATTTAAATGTTGTAAATGTTACAAGCTTTGTTCTTGCTTTTGAATATATAAATTTTGCTAGAAAATTTAGCATCTCAAATGTTGTAGATGTATTTCATTTAAGCATGAATATTAGAACTAAAATTTGGTGCCATGTATTTTGGGAAATTCGGCCAAATCCAAAGGGTGATTTTTTGGGTTCATGTTTGTCTTGTTAAAATGGTTTTAAGGTGACTTTTGGAACCCCTAAGTACCCTAGGATATTAGCCCTCTTTTGAGTGGTGAAAATTTGAGTTTTGGTGATTGAAAACATTCATGGAGCTATTATGAGTTTTCATGGTGTTCTTCAATGTTCTTGAAGTTCTTGCCAAGAACAAAAGGGTTTTGAAGTTTTTCATAAAGTTTTGGTTTATTATTTGATGGGTGATAGTTATTGGTGAAGCATTAATATTGGCTTTAATGTTTGACAAAACTCTTTAATGTTTTACAAAACATTTTCTTACAAACCATCAATTTCACCTTTACCTCACCCACCAAAATCAACTTGCATATTACACATGCATTCACAACTTCCATAAAATCCCTTTCACACTCATTCACACTCTAAAGACCGGCCACCTCCTAGTGGGGGTACTTTTGGGGCCTTTTGTGCAATTACATAAAGTTTTGATACTTTTGTGTTTTTGTATTTTGGCCCAAAAGTTTACGTTTTTACGTTTAGGCCTAAAAACTCTAAAGGACAAATTGTTTTGATCCTTTAATGATGTTTTTACATTATTAAAATTTTGGGTTCTAGTTGAAATTACATGAAGTTGTGGACTTTTGTTTTTTTTCAAAGTGACCCCAAAAGTTTGTGTTTTTGCATTATGGCCCAATTGTTGTGGTCATAGTTTCCTTTTGGCCCAAATAAAATGAGAACAAAATTGTTTTGTCTATTTAATGAGAATTGGATTTTCATTTCATTTAGTTCCATTTAAATCAATTCTATGGATCCAAAAACCAATTGTTTAAAGTTGTTTTCTTAGTTAATGTGATTGATTAAGAAAATGGTGATTATGAACCAAAGGCCTCGATAATTGAGCTATGTGATTGGCCGCTTTACATTATGAATGTTTGGGTTTGGTAGTGTAGAATTTGAATGTAATTTGATTAATTCAATTTGTTGTAAATGGACATAAGTCCATCATTTGTGTTGTAAAAGGGCATAAGCCCTTATTATTATTTCATGTATTCCTTTTGTTTATATGTATGCAAAATGGAATAGTTGGGTCCAACGCCCAATAGGAAATAAAGGTTTAATTGGATTAAATGCGTAACTAAAATCAACAACTATCTACCTTAAACCCAAGGTCCAACACAAGGCTCGTGTTGGATCAAATCAAAAGGTTCATAATCATCCTAAAACCTAATATGACTATATAGTCCATATGAGGATGCAATGCGTTCGTTAGTAGTTCCATATAGTCTCGCTTGTTTCAACGAAACAGTGGGAGTATTATATGCTACTAATTCATATTAACTTGGACCAATAGTTATGATAGGCCCAAGTTCTTTTAATAAAGATTAAAATGATTTTGATGTAGCCCAACACTACTCCCTCAAAACAAATATTAAGTTGATAAGCGAGAGATGTTTTGAACATCTCTTCGTAGGCCTTCCACCGTGGTGGGTTCCAATCGTTTGTGACTCATGCACCGGCTTCACCCTATCATGGGGAAGTACAAAGTATGTGCTTACATCCAGGAGGAATCCATATACATATGATGAGGTGAGTGTAGGCAACGAGGATAGCCGACATCGTATCATGGTGAGGCTATTCTTGAACCCCTTCACAAACTAAGCATGGTGGGAATAACTTAACTAAGTGCAATAGAGCCGACATCGTATCATCGTGAGGCAACATTCTCTAGAGGCCAAACGGATGGGTAATTACAAAAGGTTGTAAATGAATAATGCGTTATTCTCTCATCATTATTTTTGCTAACCAACATCGTATCATCGTGAGGTGGGCTTGGTAATGGCGAGTCTCCCATACCCCGCTAAGAGTTCAATATAACTCTCGAATTCTATTGAGGGATGTGGAATTTGCCAAAAATAGTGGGTGGTGCTATTTGATTCAAAGACCCAATCAAATAGTTTTAAAACAAACAATCTAATACGATTTCTGTTATGTTATGTAGTTAACGACATGCCTAAAATTATACCCACCATTATACTTGACAAAAGGGGCCTTAGGGGCCAACATTTCCTTGCTTGGTATCGCCACATTGAGAATGTCTCAAAGGTGAAAGACATATTGTATGTGCTTAAGCAATCCCCTCCTCATGTACCTCCTACGAAACTAGCTTCAAAGGAGGAGTGTCAAAATTATGTTAGACACTATGAGGATGATTTACAAGCCAAATGCTTAATCCTTACTTCACTTAGTGAGGAGCTTATGAAGCAACATAAGCACATGGAGACTTCTTGTGCCATGGTTGAAAGTTTGCATAAGATGCATGACATTGAGACTAGTAATGTACGATTCTCAAATGTTTGTAGTCTAATGAATGCCAAAATGGCAAAGGGGACATCGGTCCATAAACATGGACAAAAGATGAAAAAAAATATTTAAAGATCTTAAAAGTTTAGGAACTTCCATCGATGGGAAAATGGCCCAAGACTTTTTCCTTGCATCTCTCTCGGATGATTTCACTAAGTTTATTGTAAACTATAAAGTGAATAGATTCGATCATTCTTTAAACGAGATGATTGACATGTGCTGTAAATTTGAAAAAGGTTTCAAAATGGACAGTGGAAGTGAGAATGCAAACACAAGGAAAAGGTTGCATAAGAAGAAGGCAAAGAAATCCAAAGGAACATGCTTTCATTGTGGAAAGGATGAACGTTGGAAGAAGAAATACAGGGTGCGCATTGCGAACCTGATGACACGAACTTTTGAAGAGACTATTTCTGTCATAGAGAGTGCTTTTACAGTGAGCTCTAGTTCCTGGATATTTGATTCAGGCGCTAGTCAACATATCTATAATACGATGCAGGGACTAGTGGGGAGCAAGCCACTGCGCAATGGGGAGATGGTTGTGCGAGTTGGGAATGGCACTAAAATCTCTGCAAAAGCAACAGGCACCTACCCTCTGGGGAAGTCCTGGAACTTAAATATTGTTTATAGTTTCCTTCATGTATAAAGAATTTGATTTCCATCTCTAAGCTTTTACGAGATGGGCACTCAGTATTGTTTGACAAAATGAGTTGCACTTTATACTTGAACGGTCGTATTATCTGTCATGGTAATATGATAGAGGGACTTTTTCACCTAGAGACGAATAGTGGGATGCACTGTATTGCAGGCAGGAATACCTCAAAGCCCAAAAGGGCTAGAGAAGAAGTTAACCAAGAAAAGATGTGGCATCTTAAACTTGGACATGTGAACCTTGATAAGATTCACAAGATGTCGAAATACGAATATATCCGCCCATTAGGTAATGACCAAATGGGTACTTGTGAATGTTGCTTGAAAGGGAAGATGACCAAATCTCCATTTACTGGAAAAGGAGAGCGTGCCACTGAAATTCTAGGGTTAATCCACACTGACGTATGTGGACCTATGTCTACTACGTCGAGAGGAGGCTTCTCCTACTATATCACATTCACCGACGATCACTCTCAGTTTGGCTATGTGTATCTTATGAAGTACAAGTCATAATCCTTTGAAAGGTTCAAAGAATTCAAGAATGAAGTTGAGAAGCAAACTGGGAAACAGATAAAGATCCTAGATCGGATCGAGGGGGTGAATATCTGAGTAATGAGTTCCTAGATTATCTCAAAGAGTGTGGAATAATATCACAGTGGACTCCACCGGGAACTCCACAACTTAATGGAGTTTCTGAAAGGAGAAATCGAACCTTGATGAACATGGTTCGTTCTATGATGAGTTCCGCTGATCTACCAGTAACATTCTGGGGATACGCTCTATATACAGCAGCTTACTTGCTTAATAGAGTACCTTCCAAATCAGTTTCACAAACGCCCTATGAGATATGGCATGGAAGAAAGCCAAGTCTTAATCACATTAAGATTTGGGGTTGTGAAGCATATGTCAAGAAGCTTGAAGCTACTAAGCTTGAAGAGAGATCAGTAAGATGCTATTTTGTGGGATATCCTAGAGAAACTATGGGATATGAGTTCTACCATCCTGACGACCAGAAAGTCTTTGTCGCTAGAACTGCTAAATTTCTAGAGGACGAATTCGTTCTCAAAGGAACTATGAGCAAAGAGATGGAAATTAATGAGATTAATGATGAACCACAAACATGAAGGGAAATTTATGAGATTCTAGAATGGGATTTCAATAAGACTATCATGCATATACAAATCAAAATTTAATATACGAAAGCAGCGGAAGCATTTATAACATATTATCAAAGCTATAGTCATGCAAATCCCCTTCAAGGTTCATAGGTTTATATATAATGCATTTATAACACATTATTCCAACCATTTGAGTTACTTGCTTGACATGTGAGTAGACCTCCATACAAGTACTCTCGTTCGATTGTGTTCAGTGAACTCATTCCCTTAATGAGCACCTACATACTTGTCTTAGTGTCACAACACGAATGGGATGAGACTTTCCATCCTTCCATTTGAAGTAGACACAGTATGTACCGGTCTATGCATTGTCAGTATCACTCCGACAATCCAATGACCAGGAACCTTTTTGGACATTTGGTTATGTGAAGAAGGTCTCTGTAGTCTAACATCATTAGATTACTTCTTCAATCGATCCATTGTCCATGGATACACTATTTAAGACACATATCGTTTATTGAGATATTCCTAATTCGTGTCTTTGCCATTTGATGTATAAGAATCATCTATACATCCATTCATTTGTCCTGAAAGGTTACTTCCAAAAATTGACTTTCAGGGCATATTTCCAACAATCTCCCACTTGCACTAAAGTCAATCACTAGTGTATCTTATACATGCTAGTTGAGAGAGCTTATGCTCGTAGGTTAACTTGGTTATGTATTAATCCCCTTTTTATTTAAAAGGGATTTTCTTATCAAATGTTTCCAAAACATTTGATGATGTCTCTTTATTATGTTCGAATATTTTGATGAGACCTTGATTCCATGGCTTGAGCTATCGCCCCATTACGTCGTAGTACCCTACTAACGACCTTATGGTTTGGATTCAATCATTGGTTCTAAAAGAACCCCTTCCATTCAAAACACCTTTTGAAGCAGTTTCTAAAACTATATATCGACATATATTTCGTTTGTATACTTTATACAAACTTTGCTCCAACCTTGAGACCATTGTAGTACAATACTAACAATTCATTCATATGATTAGTACTTCATCCATTATGAAGTTCCATTTGTTAAAATGGCTTATTTTCACTTTGGTTAACAACCTAAGTGAATGCACGCTTCCAGAGTCCTACTCTGATGTTTCTTTCTTAAAGGCAATAATACTCTATCAGTTGCTTTGGTTCTGATCCTGGGATATAGTAATATCTTAAAGTGATAAACTCAGTGGTTTCTTCACCTTTGGATATCTACTTCACAAGTCAATACATGTGTCCCTTTTGTGATTTTATGACACATTCATTATAAGGGTTATGAAAGTGACTTCCTATCACATAGGAAAATGCTTTCTTAAATCTTCAACATTTGAGATTTAATTCCCATATAACATTATTGAGATAGCCTTGCTATATCAATAAGTCCAATTTCAAGTCTATACTTCAAAATTGACCGTGTCATGTTTTGTCATTTTCGAGTAATATCTATGTTTTGTCAAGTCTATCAAATAGACTTTATTCACATCATGTTGCTCAAATTATAACATCACTCCCACTGGCCTTGTCGTAACTTAGCATTCATTCAAAAATAACAATTATATTTTCTTGATTTGAATGCATATTGCTCCCACTAACTTAAATGAATCATACACAAAAGAATTCCTTCTCAAGTAATTCCATGAAATGTGTGACTTGCTTTATCAAGTCTATTCATTTAAATTATATGGTGTCATACACCATACTTCAAGTTTTAGTCATACTAAGACCTTTAATGTAGTCATATAAGAATTATCCAAGTCTTTAGTGGAAGCTTGGCTCCTACTAAGGATATAGAAACTCAACCATTCCTTCTAGGTGGTTGATATAATTCATTATCAAAACTACATAGAGCAATATCGTTACATGAGATGTTGAATTTGGATTGTCTCTTTGTTAAACCATATGTTGTGACTCATTTTGAAACTAATTCCCTTTTGTTTCATCAACTTGTCCATATGCTTTGTTATTAGCTTGTTCTCATAAAAGAGAATAATGGACAACTCCCAACATATAACCATTTTATGCTAGGTTGACGAAACCAACATTCAAATACCATTCTTTAGAATGTCACACAACATAGAATTTTAACGTTTGAAGAGCTTGAATCTTTTAACAATTAAAATAACAAACCTTTAATAATAGTCAAGTACTATTATTCTTTAGACAACTATAAACCAATCATATTCAAGTTTATATCCATTTTCACACCTCCCACTATTTCTCATGACTTTTAATGAGAAATCATTTCATACGTACAAAATGTATAAAAGTGGATTATATTGGTAGAAGACATTGTGTAGTAGCTTTAAAACATTTCAAGCTTATTTGTTTCAATCTTCACTAAGTTTAATGTCTTGTTATTTAAGTAGCTAAAGTCTTTAAACCTTTTATAGATTTAGATACTTCTTTCTTGGTTTAATCACTAACACAATTGACATTTTAAAACCTTTTAAAGAATGCCCAATTAGTTGTTCAAAACTACTAATTGAATCAAGAGTGACCTTGATTATTGTGTTTCAAGTGACAACCATATAAGAAACGTTTTTCTTATCACTTGTATCATTATAATGTGATCTTCCTTTTCTTCAAGAAAGGAATCTCTAGACTTTTGTCAATTCATATAGAACTCATAGGTAGACAATTGGAACCAAATCTAAAGATTCATTGTATCCATTTATGTCCTACATGTGAGATCTATCCATAATTGATAAATCTAAAGTTTGGTTTATCACATTACAATAAGTGATATAACTCTTGTATCTCATATAGGATACAACAAGACAATTTTCAATTCATAACACTACTTTAAGGAAATAGTAAATTAAAAGGGCATTCTTCACATTACATTAATATGACAGTTCAAACATTCATAATGTTTAATACAAAAAATATTAGCTCTATACATTTAGAGACAATCTTTAATGCCTAACTAACTTCCTAAGTAGTGAGCAAAAAACATAGTGGCCGAACCCTTCACCACATTTTCTTTGCTTGTTCTTCTTCTACTTGGCTTCTCCACCTATATACAATTTATACAAGTGATTAGCTCTTTATATCAAATATAAATATTTAGAAGATCTAACAATTAGAATTGAAGATAAGAACATAAACCATACCTTGTGGTTTGTCCTTAAGACTTGCTAGGTATAACCTGCAATTCCTCCTCCAATGCCCCTCCTTTCCACAGTGGTGGCAAGTCCCCTTGGGCTCCTTTGCCTTCTTTTTCTTCACTCCTCCTTTCGGCTTAGGAGTGGGTGACTTCTTCTCCTTCCATATGCCTTTGCCTTGCGGCTTGGCCTTGGAAGAGGATGGCTTGTTGTAGGCTACTGCAGCAGTCCCTACAACGCTCTCTTTCTTCATAGTCTTCTCAGTAGTTACTAACATGTTTAGTAACTCAGAGAGAGTACTATCCATCTTATTCATATTGTAGTTCATTACAAACTGCGAGAATGAATCAGAAAGAGAAGCCAATATAAAGTCCTGGGCCAATTCCCCGTCAAGTGGAGTACCAAGGTTCTCCAATTGTTCAATGAATCCTATCATCTCCAGTACATGTTGGTGTACTGGAGCCCCCTTGACCATCTTGGTCTTTATAAGCTCACAGACGGTGCTAAAGCGACGGTTGCGCGTCCCTTCACCATATAACTCCGTAAGATGGAGTATTATGGAAGATGCACTATCCATGCCCTCGTGTTGTCTCTGTAGCTCCTCATTCATGGAAGCCAACAGATAGCACTTGGCTTGTATATCATCCTCAACGTGCTTGTCATACTTAGCACGTTCATCCTCAGTAGCCTCAGGGCTGAGAGGTATGTGAGGTGGAGCCTTGTCTAGTACGTAAACAATCTTCTCCAATGTTAGGAGAATCTTGACATTATGATACCATGATGGGAAATTGTGCCCCTCTAGGCAATGTTTGTCGAGTATTTTCGCGAGTGTGCTTCCAACCATATCTAAATACATAAAAAAAAAATAATAATTAGATTGATTGTTGATTAAGTCAAACGATTTGGGTCTTTAAACCGAATGACACCACCCACCATTTTTGGCAAATTCCATATCCCCCATAATGGAATCCGGGAGATTTCAAAGAAAGCTCCTAGCGGGTTATGGGAGGCTCACTATTACCAAGCCCACCTCACGATGATACGATGTCGGCTAGCAACAATAATAATGAGAGGGTACAATTACCCATTCACAACAACCTCTTGTGATTACCCATCTATTTGGCCTCTAGAAAACAATGCCTCACGATGATACGATGTTGGCATCATTTCTCTTAGTTAAGTTCTTTCCCACCATGCCGGTTTAGCTAGGGGTTCAAGCATGACCTCACGATGATACGATGTTGGCCACACTCGTTGCCTACCTTAACCTCATCAAATGTTTTAAATAAACTCCTCCTAAATATAAGCATGCACTTTGTCACTTCCCCATGATAGGGTGAAGGCGGTGTACAAGTCATAAACGCTTGGAGCCTACCATGGTGGAAGGCCACGAAAAAGTGTTCTAAGCACTCTTACGTTTACAACTTAATATGATTGTTTGAGGGATTTTAAGGTCTCATCAATTTTATTTATTTAATCATATTCAAATAAATTGTCCTATTATAACTACTAGTCCAAAGTTAATGAAATTAGTAGCATATGATATCCCCACTATTCGTTTTCATAAAACAAATCAATATCAAAACATTTTTCAAAATATTGGAGTTATATATAACTACTAATAGTCTTCATTATATTTTAGTAGCGTATGATACTCCCACTATTTGTTTTGAGAAAAACAAATCAATATTAAAAACAAATTTTTCAAATATTGGAAGTAACTACTACTACTAAGGTTTTTGCATTCCTTTGAAATTGGACTTTATAGTTATCTTAGGCTCTTGGATGACCATGGACTTATTAGGTTATTGCAACAACGAGCCAATATTGTTGAATATAAACTCGGGGAGGTTGTGTCAATTTAATTACGTGCTTTTCAATCCAATTAAAACATTTTCATTGAGCCATTAGAAATGAAAGACAATCATTCATTGCTAATTAGGGCATTGGACCCATTTAATCTTTAATCTCATGTCAAAACCCTCTTTTAGTTATGTCTCCTTACCAATAGTTAAAGAAACTCTAGTCTAGCACTAGAGGGAATCAACTAACGAATAGAGATTAAGAAGTAATAAGAATTACAAACCGATTTGTACAAATTCCTATAAATTACATATACTAAAAGGGGAGAGATAGATTAATGTCAAACGTGACAAGGTCCAATTAAACAGTAATTAAAACACATTCCCAAGGTTCAAACAATTTGATTTTAACGCCTTATCTCATAGCTCAATTATCGTTTAAGGCATAAGTCCATAGTCACCCATTTTTTATAACTACTTAAACACATTTAAATAATCAAATGGAATACAACATAAACATTTAGATTTAGTGCATATGGGCATAATAGAATTATGAGTTTAAACAACTAACAAAATTAAAATCAAATATTTTAACTTTCTAGTTAGTAGGGGCCTAAATGCAAATATAAAAAGTTAGGGGTAAAACCGTAAATACTCAAAAGTATAAAATATCTTTTTCCAAATTACAAAAGACCCCCCAAGTGGAGAAATCCACTAGGGTGGCCGGCCACATTAAGGGGGGATGGGAAGTCTCACCCATCTTACTTTAATTCAATGCAAGGTAGAAAAATCCAAATTTGCATGTCACTTGGTTTTGGCTTTCAAGGTTTTAATGAAAAAAAGGTGATGGAAATCTCCTAGACAAGTCTAGGGTTTTATAAGTTTTAATATGGTTATGGATGGTAAGAACATCATCCAAAACCATAAAACTATGCATGAAAACAAAAACCTCAACTACTTCATGTAATTACAACTAGAACCCAAAAATTTCAACAAATGCAAAAACTTCATTAAAGGAGCAAAACAATTTGCCCTTTAGTGATTTTGGGCCTTTACGTAAAAACGTAAACTTTCGGGTCAAAGTACAATTACACAAAAGTATCAAAACTTTATGTAATTGCATAAAAGCCCCAAAAGTACTCCCTTTGAAGGAGTGGCCGGTCATGGTGGTGTGAGGGAGTGGTTTTTGATGAAAAACAAAGTCTTAAAGTCAAGCATATTGTGAATTGAAACATACTTTCAATTCTCCCATTAGTGTTTATACACGTTCAGGGCTTCCACAAACCATGAGTGACACCTATGAAGGAAATTTTGTGAAAACCATGTTCATTTAAGCAACATCTATTAGCATGCAATTAACAATTAAAGGCGGAATCATGCTTATATGCACTTAAAAACAAAACATTAACCATGAAATTCAAAGCCTAGTAGATTGGTGAACCAAGACTCAACTCAAGAACAAAGTGAGTTGAGAAATATTATACCTTTGTTGATTCCTCTTTGCATAAGCAAAGGATAATCACCCAAGGAGAGGGTGATAAGCTCATATTTATACATATTTTACATCAAATTCTCTTGTCTTTTCTTAGTTATTTCCTCATATTTTTGTACTATTTACTTGGTTTTGGTGTTTTATCGAATTTATCTAGCTAAGAAAATAAAATTAGCATAAGTGTGATTTTTAGTAATAAAATCGTAAAAACTGCTTTGCCCACTATTTTTGGTTAATAAAAATAAGATAGTATTATAAATATATATATATATATATATATATAAGATGTGAACGTGCAGGATGACAGAAATAAAATAAGAAATGAGGACTGATGCACTGCACAGTGGGGAGGTAGTGGAACAAAAAGAATGGCAGAAAATATGAGGAAGTGGACAGAGTTAGGTGGGAGAGAAGAAGAATATAAAGGAGAGTGCCTAGGAAGTCAGAACGGGGGGTGTGCTGCTTGGGCAGCGTGGGGGACGCGGAAAGGAAGCCTCGGGGAACTGAAGGGCTGCCTTGTGAATGCAGCTGTACGCGAGAAACAGGTCAGCAGGGAGAGGTCAGTAGGAGGCAATGCTGCCTCGGGCAGAAGCAGGCGCAGGAGAGACACTGACGCAGTGGAGTGTGCGGAACGAGGTAGACGGCACGTGAGGAAAGTCAGAGGAAAGAAACTGAGAGAGAGGAGGAAGTCGGTGCAGCAAGGGGGACAGCTGCCTTTGAGCAGCTTGCGAGAAGCACGGGCAGGAGGACAGCTGGCACGCAAGGAAGCACCTGCCAACGCAGAGGACAGCGCGGAAGTAAGGCAGCAAAACGCAGGACAGCAGTGCCGTGCAGAAGCACAGTGCCGCAGAAGCACAGTGGCACTGAAGCACTCTCCTCTCTCGGTTAATTCGTTCCTAAACTCACGTTTTAGTTTTATTTCTGTTTTAATAATGTGTAACTAATTTTGTTTTGGCTAGAGGTTAATTCAAAACTATGGATATATTTGTAATATGAATTGATTACCTTCAGTTGTGATTTCTGAGTTGTGATTTAATTTGCTTAACTGCTTGATTGATAACTTATTTTTGTATGTCGATTAAGGATGCATACTTAATTTACATGCATGAATTTGATGCTAGAATATAAGTGAATTTCACCTAATCGTTATGAACTTATATTCACAAGTAGTGAAGGTCGCTTATAAACGATCGCGTTAGGTAAATTCTTGGCATAAGTTTCATGCAATTCATAGTAACAAGTGCCTCGTCAATGCTTATGATTTTCATAAAACTTAATGATTCTTGCTTGTTTCTCTATTATGCAATTCATGTAGGGAACTTGTAGGGAATGTTTTGGGTTGTCGTATGCAATCATCCAACCTAATAAAAGTAGGAAAATCTGAAGGTTAATTTAAGCGGACCTAATTAACTTGGGGCGTTGAGAATTTACAATTTATTGAAAGAACAACTGAAAATCAATTTAGGTTGCATATGTGTCATGTGTGGAGAATAATCCTCTAGCCAGTTCGTCATTTATCATTTTACCTTAATTTTATGTTTTTGTCAATTCTGTAATTTATTTGTTTTAATTTCAATTTCATCAAAAATCAATCCCTCGTTTATTTTAAAGTGTTAGATTTATTAGAAATAAATTTAGTTTGTGTTTTCTAAAATCTTGAATTATTTTGAGTATTTTGATTTGTTTTAGATTATTTGTTAGTTTTATTTTGAGTTATTCTAGTTAAGTGTTTTGAGTCTAGTTTAGTGTTTTAAATTTTGTTTTTACGTTTTTAATTTAATTTTACTTTGGTTAGCATCCCTAGTTAATCCCCGGCCTAGAACGATCCCTACTTATCCATATACTACAACTGTCACAAATAGGGTTTAAATTTGTGCGTTAATTTATTTTCGCATCAAATTTTTGGCGCCGTTGCCGGGGATTAGCAAATTTGCTAATCCTTTTATTTTTGTTTTTGCTTATGTTTATTTGTGTTTGTGTATGTTACTTTTGATTTTTGATTTATTTTTCTTTCTTTGAATTGAGGTACAAATGGAGCAAGACCTGGATTCTACTAGCATTCAAGATCTATTGGCACAGCTCACTGCTCAATTAACTCATAATGCCGAACGGACCACAATGCCAAGTGTCCCTACACTTGATGTGCCCTATGGGCAACGATATCAAGGTCCTCAATTTTCTGCAAATGAAGATGTTTGGGGATATCAAGGCCATAACCAATCAAGGGGCAACATGTTTTCCAATGCTTACAATTCAGATTGGAGAGATTATTCAGATTACATGTGGGGAGAACCTCAACAATTCCAACAAGGTGGATATTGGCAGCAAGAAGACGCGTTCTATTCAAGACCTATGCAGCCACCACAACATCCCCCACAACAATTCCAATCGAATCAGAGTATGCCCGTGGATTATAATCAAATGCTTGAAGAATTAATTTATTCGGTACAGGGCTCACAAAACGAAGAACAATTACAGCCATCAGAGGAGTACTATCAATGGCCATGTGCACCACCACATCCACCACAACAATCTCCCCAATTCAATTCAGGTACATCCTTGGATAATGATACACTTAATAATTTATTCACCTCTTTGAATCAGGGAGTAGAAAATCAAAACCAGGAGATGCAAGACCGAGTCAGAAGAGTGGACGAATTGGAGGAGCAAGTTGGGCAGATTTTGGAAATCATGGCACAAATTCAAGATCAAAGAGAACTCTCCAACTCCACATTTGCAAATTCAAGGGGAGAAATGGAAATCGATGAAGCCATCACTTTGGGAAGTGATATGGAGGATGAAGTTGTTCCAGAACCATCCAAACATAGCCCGGACATGGATGAATTGCCGATTCAAGAAGAAGATGAGGATGACGACTTGGGCAGTTTAGAAGAATTCTTATCGCAAACCCCTCAAGTCCTTATGTCATCCAACTCAGGTGAGGAGGATCAAAATTCAATTCATTCTAACATCGTTCCACCAAATGTCCTTTTTCCTTGTAGGTTTTTAAATCTCAAGGAAGAAGTGAATGAAAAAGACGTTGTGGAAGATATTCCAGAAAATGAGGTGGTTGGAGAATATGTTGAACAGATCAAAGAGGCTGTGCATGAGACAATCAAGCCCAAAGGAGTTAAGACTGAGGACACGGGACAAGCCACAACCATCATAGTAAACCTGGCCAAGTTCAAAGTCCCGGAAACGTTCAAAGACGTGGTGTTTATAATTGAGTTTGAATGTGACTGTAAGCCATCTTCTCCATTTTTTATTTTAATTTATACTAACATTTTTCTGATTTTGATGATTCAGGCACCCACTCTTGAATTTAAACCATTGCCGGATCATTTCAAGTACCACCGTCCGTTCAAGGATAAACCCATGCATTTGAATAATGAAGGGAGGCCTAGGAATCACCCACAATCAGATTTGCATTCCTAATCCCTTCTCTCTACTGAATTTATTTTACTGTATTTAGTTCTTTCATTATTTGTTGGCTCTTGTATGAATTTATTTTACGTTGATTTCTTTTTACGTTGATTTCATTTTGTTTTGTTTAGTTAGTTGTGATTTTTGTTTAGAAAGTTAAACTTAGTCTTTTTACTTTGTTTTACTTATTGTTGTGTTTTCTTAATTAAGTTGTTAAAAATAAAAAAATAAAAAAATAAAAAAATAAAAAATAAAAAAAAATAAAAAAAATAAAAAACTTAAAAACATAAACATTCATATAAATAAAAAATAAAAATAAAAAATAAAAAAAAAAAAAAAAAAAAAAAACTTAAATGCATAAATTTTTTTACATGCCTCGGAGTTATGACTTCAACAAATTCGATTCCACTTGCGCCTACGTGTCATTTAATTTCGTTCATTGGTTGGTGGTGCCTCGGAGGTCGTCGGAGCCCCTGAAAGACGAAGCGCCAGAGCTGGATCATTCGGAGCCTCAATACTTGGTGCTGCTCCCGAGGACGAAGGCAACACAAACCTCGGGAGTAACGCCATAAACCGTTGATGATCACTCTGAATCCGCACTTCGGACTCCTGCATCTGATCCAGCTTCCTCTTCATGCTGGTTGAGTAATTGGTTGCAAGCATGTGCAAATCCCTGTTCTCATGCCTAAGCACTCTGACCTCCTGCCGAAGACTAGCCACTTCAGCCATCAACGACTCCACCTGACGGGTTCGTGCAAGAAGGCGCTGGCCCATGTTTGATACGGAGCCTGCGCATCGGACGCTGTAGGCCATAGAGTCCTGGACAGCCAGTTCGTCGGACCGCCTGGAAAGTATCCTAGTGTCTCTAGGAGTGAGCAGATTTCTGGCCACCACCGATGCGGTTGTTTCGTTCATCATCATGGAATCCCCAACTGTAAGAGGACCATTCGGGGATATAAAGGATGGCTGCCAAATGTTGGTTGGAGAAGATATATCACTATCTTCCCCAACATTCAAGTTAAGGCGACGGTCAGAGGGGCAAGACATATTTGAAGGTGTTGAGAATGAAGAGTCGGACTGATCAAGATTAAAAGAAATGCAAGGAGGAAGTGTTTACAGGAGGCAGTGTTTACAGGGGGAGCTTAAGTGTGTTGTGGAACAAAAATGAGCGTTCTTATAAGAAGAAGAAATCGTTGAGGCATCACTCAGCAGTCGAAGAGACGCCCTCTCGCAAATCGAAGAGCCGGGCTCCTTTCTCAAAAGCCGGATTCTTTTCTCAAAAGCGGCGTCGCCGTTCTCAAAAGTCGGACGCCGTTCTCAAAAGTCGGGCGCCTTTCTCAAAAGCCGGAGCAGTCAGGAATCACGAGGCGAGCCGCTCCCTGATTTGTCCAGACGTGTCACATGCAATTCCTTTCTCAAAAGTCGGGATTGCTCAGAAACCACGAGCCGCTCCCTGATTTTTCCAATTTTGTCGTCACTCGTCACGCGCTGTCAGCTTTGCGCAAATTACGGGCTGCTTTTTCAGAAAGCGCGTGACCTGTACTGTTCATCCATCCACCGGCTGCCGACAGGGGTAAAGGAATAGTTTCGGTTGTGAAGAAAAATTCTATAAACGTCTACCTTCGCCTTCAACAGCAAAGGCACACTCTCAACACTTCTTCATCTCCGAAATTTTTCATCTCCCAAAATGCCTTTCCAACAAACCCTCTCGAGTTTCTCTGTGTTTCTCATTCCCTGGGATACCTTTGCAAATAAGTCATCTAGAGCTAGAGTATTTCATATCATGAAGGTTGAAAGCAAGAGTATCTCATATCACGCTTTCTCCCTGTCCTTGTCCTTGTCTTTGTGGCAAGGAGAAAGCGGGCAATCAGCCAGCACTCGGTGTCAATCTTCCAATCTAAGAACCGACGGCCTGGAAATCCTTCCTGATTGCTTACCTAGCATTGCTCTCGAGTGCTCTTCTTCAACCACTGATGTACTTCCGAAGAAGTCGCCACATCTGCCTGGAGAACAGACATGGCAAGTGAAAATGATACTTGAAGCATGTGGAGACAAGGTGCTGCTTCATCTTCAAGATCAAGTCTCATTTTCCTTGCTAAGAAGTTCCCCAGCCCAGTTCAAGCATACACCTGTGGAACGATACTTCTTCAAAAGCAAAAGTATCCCATATCATCAGAGTCAGAGGCAAAGATATCTCATGGCACGCTTTTCCTTTACCCTTGCTCTTGGCTACGGGGCAAGGTGAAAGAAAGGCAATCGGTCGGCACTTGGACAGATTGAACAAAGAAGCAGACCACCACCTATTCCTCGTGCCTACCTGCCATGCAGAAGAACAAAAAGAGAAGAATGTAGCCTGCAGACTCAATCAACCCAGCAGAAGGAGTCTGAGTTGAAACCAAGAGCTCGAGAAGCTTCAACAACACCACCAATCAAGTCTCATTTTCCTTGCTAAGAAGTTCCGAGGCCAGTTCAAATTCAAAGCTGTGGAAAGTCACCAAACAGGACCAATGATTACTTATTAGTTTTATTCATTGTCTTTTATTTTCATTTTTAATTTTTCGTTTGTTTGTTTTTATATATTTTCTTGCGTGCTTAACTGACTTATTTCTTTTCTTTGCAGGAACTTTTGGTTATTTCCACCCTTGAAGTTGATTGCAGAATTTTAGCTTGGGGGTCATCGCTTGATTTTTTGCAAATTAGGGAAGTTTTCAGTCCTATTGCTTTATTTTGTTTCTTTATATTTATCTATGTTATTTTTATTTTTATTTGCATTTTATTATATTTTCTGACATTGGGGACAATGTCTAGTTTAAGTGTGGGGGTAAAGAGTATGAAAAATGACCAAATTGAAAATTTTTGTACCTTCGACTTTGAACTGGTTTCATTTGTTTCCATGTTATTGCTTTGTTTTCTTAATTAGTTTTGTTTTATTTAAAAAAAAAAAAAAAAAAAAAAAAAAAAAAAATTCGGAAAATTTTAAAAATCCAAAAATATTTCCTTGTTTTCCTTATTGTTTTGAATTAGTTTTTTATTAGTTTCCCCGACCCAATGATATAATTGAATAAAATTTGAACCATGATCATCAAGAACTTAGTTAACATGTGTTGTGTGAAATTCCAAATTCTGTGTTAGTTTGTACATATTTGATCATCTTTGAAAAACCAAATGCACATAGCCTTGTTGATGTGAAATTAAAGCATGATTTTAAAGCTCCATATGTGAATTTAGTGACCATATACATCCTATGTGAGTTTTTGAGCCTATTGAAAGTGTGTGCATTTTTCATACACTCCTATTCTTTCATGTGTGATGAACTTATGTGAGATACTTCTCTAGAACTTGCATAACGATCTTTCGAAATTTTTGTCATTGATTGCATGAACTTGAAAATGATAGAGGCATTAGGTTTACCACCATGGCCCAAATAACCTTGTTTCCCAAAGAAAAATGATATCATTAGATTGCCAATTTGAGCCGTATTTGTGAGCCTTTTATTTCTTATCACCAGATATGTCTACCCTTATGCCTGAAATAAATATTTTTCCTTACCCTTTCCAAGCGAGCAATGCAAGATTATCTTATGTGAATGTTTGTGAAATACTTTGAGGGTGTTTGGCAAAAGAATAAGTGTGGGGGTTTTTCATATTTGTTTCTGTTTAAAAAAAAAAAAAAAAAAAAAAAAAAAAAAAAAGAAAAGAAAAAGAAAGATTGTATACAAAGAAAATAAAAAGTTTTTAAAGTTTCAGTTTATGGGTGTGGTTGGAGGTGACTTGTAGAATAGCTGGAAATGTTGAGTTCTTATAAATCTAAAGAAAAAATCGCTTGCAATGTAGCTTGGAACTTGTGTTTTCCTATTCTTTCGTTTCAATAACTCTCGCCCTAAGCCTCATTACATCCAATAAAAGTCCTCTTGATTTAAGTTTTGCAATTATGACTGTGGAGAAGTGATCTTTATGCAAGCTTATGGTAGAACTTTCACATTTGTTTCTTTGAGCGAAACACATTAAAACTAAACACATGTGTGATTGAGTGCATATCCAGTGAGAAGGTCGCTAGTTTGCATATGGTGTTTTTAAAAATAAAAATTCGAAATTGCATTAACATGGCTATCTCACACACTACACTTCAAGGATGTTTCAAAGATTGCTGCTAATATTTGAATAAGGAAAATGAACTTGAATTGCTTATTGGTGTTAGCTATTGTTCTTGATGATTGTGTTCTCAAATGAAGTTCTATGAGGGTCATATAGGGGGAAATAATAATTTTCATGTTATTATTTTTTCTGTTTTTCGTTTGTTTTGCTCGAGGACTAGCAAAAGCTAAGTGTGGGGGTATTTGATAAGCTCATATTTATACATATTTTACATCAAATTCTCTTGTCTTTTCTTAGTTATTTCCTCATATTTTTGTACTATTTACTTGGTTTTGGTGTTTTATCGAATTTATCTAGCTAAGAAAATAAAATTAGCATAAGTGTGATTTTTAGTAATAAAATCGTAAAAACTGCTTTGCCCACTATTTTTGGTTAATAAAAATAAGATAGTATTATAAATATATATATATATATATATATATATATATATATATATATATATATAAGATGTGAACGTGCAGGATGACAGAAATAAAATAAGAAATGAGGACTGATGCACTGCACAGTGGGGAGGTAGTGGAACAAAAAGAATGGCAGAAAATATGAGGAAGTGGACAGAGTTAGGTGGGAGAGAAGAAGAATATAAAGGAGAGTGCCTAGGAAGTCAGAACGGGGGGTGTGCTGCTTGGGCAGCGTGGGGGACGCGGAAAGGAAGCCTCGGGGAACTGAAGGGCTGCCTTGTGAAGGCAGCTGTACGCGAGAAACAGGTCAGCAGGGAGAGGTCAGTAGGAGGCAATGCTGCCTCGGGCAGAAGCAGGCGCAGGAGAGACACTGACGCAGTGGAGTGTGCGGAACGAGGTAGACGGCACGTGAGGAAAGTCAGAGGAAAGAAACTGAGAGAGAGGAGGAAGTCGGTGCAGCAAGGGGGACAGCTGCCTTTGAGCAGCTTGCGAGAAGCACGGGCAGGAGGACAGCTGGCACGCAAGGAAGCACCTGCCAACGCAGAGGACAGCGCGGAAGTAAGGCAGCAAAACGCAGGACAGCAGTGCCGTGCAGAAGCACAGTGGCGCAGAAACACAGTGGCACTGAAGCACTCTCCTCTCTCGGTTAATTCGTTCCTAAACTCACGTTTTAGTTTTATTTCTGTTTTAATAATGTGTAACTAATTTTGTTTTGGCTAGAGGTTAATTCAAAACTATGGATATATTTGTAATATGAATTGATTACCTTCAGTTGTGATTTCTGAGTTGTGATTTAATTTGCTTAACTGCTTGATTGATAACTTATTTTTGTATGTCGATTAAGGATGCATACTTAATTTACATGCATGAATTTGATGCTAGAATATAAGTGAATTTCACCTAATCGTTATGAACTTATATTCACAAGTAGTGAAGGTCGCTTATAAACGATCGCGTTAGGTAAATTCTTGGCATAAGTTTCATGCAATTCATAGTAACAAGTGCCTCGTCAATGCTTATGATTTTCATAAAACTTAATGATTCTTGCTTGTTTCTCTATTATGCAATTCATGTAGGGAACTTGTAGGGAATGTTTTGGGTTGTCGTATGCAATCATCCAACCTAATAAAAGTAGGAAAATCTGAAGGTTAATTTAAGCGGACCTAATTAACTTGGGGCGTTGAGAATTTACAATTTATTGAAAGAACAACTGAAAATCAATTTAGGTTGCATATGTGTCATGTGTGGAGAATAATCCTCTAGCCAGTTCGTCATTTATCATTTTACCTTAATTTTATGTTTTTGTCAATTCTGTAATTTATTTGTTTTAATTTCAATTTCATCAAAAATCAATCCCTCGTTTATTTTAAAGTGTTAGATTTATTAGAAATAAATTTAGTTTGTGTTTTCTAAAATCTTGAATTATTTTGAGTATTTTGATTTGTTTTAGATTATTTGTTAGTTTTATTTTGAGTTATTCTAGTTAAGTGTTTTGAGTCTAGTTTAGTGTTTTAAATTTTGTTTTTACGTTTTTAATTTAATTTTACTTTGGTTAGCATCCCTAGTTAATCCCCGGCCTAGAACGATCCCTACTTATCCATATACTACAACTGTCACAAATAGGGTTTAAATTTGTGCGTTAATTTATTTTCGCATCAGAGGGCCTTCATTCCTTGCTTCTAAGATCCATGGATTTGGATGGAAGAATATGTTTCTCCAAGTTCTCAACATAGAGAACCTCTAAGTCTCCATACCAAGGTAAGATGTGAGGATGAGATGAGTGACCTTGGAGGAGAAAGATTACTAGCTAATCCCTCCAAGGGGGCCGGCCTCTTAGAGAGAAAAGAGAGAGATATGTTCTCTCCAATTCTCTAAAAAAAACCCTAAATGAATTTTGGCTATAAAGTCATATTTATACCTTTGTTCATTGGAGTGGCAAACTTGTAATTAAGTCCAAAACCCACTCCTTTAACAAAATGGCCGGCCATAGGGTTTCATTGGGCTTTTAAGGCCTTTGTGAATTATTTGTCATTAAGTTGTCATACAACTTAAGTCAATGGGCTTGACGTTCGAAGCCCATTAGGCCTTGAGGCCCAAAACTAACCCGTGGTCTTTTAACGAACTTTATTCGTTTCATTAATTAACATATTAATTAATCCTTGCCATAAATAATTAAACCATTTAATTATTCTTACTCATCTCCATTGTTTCTTCAATCTCTACCTTACACGGTGTACGATCCATTAGGTTCCTTTTAGCGAGGCAGTGGGCGATTAGAACACTTTCAAATCGATTGTGAATTGAAACTTACTTTCAATTCTCCCTTTAGTGTTTATACACGTTTAGGGCTTCCACAAACCATGAGTGACACCTAGTAGTATGTCATGGTTACCCAAGCTAATCAGAAGAGGTGGAGAACCTATTCAGTTTAGGATTACAATGCAATACGGTCTTTCTCTAATACAATACTCTTGACCACATTGTTTGGTTTGATAGTTTATTCATGTCGACTATCCAATGTGATTCATTTACTTATATGATTACCTTGAATGTGATTTGGAATGACTTCCTAAATCTCATTCATACTCTGGCCAGAGATTCTTAATCATATCATAGAGTATTCTGCCTCAAACGGTTTGAAGGTTAGAGATCCCTTGTTGCGCATTCACTTGCCTCCATGGCTAAGTGGCTTAACCCCAACTATGCCGTGGACACCATCTGATGGAGTGACTTTGACATAGTCAAAGATCAAGGACCTAACCACAAGACAACTATGATGCCTCAGGTCAAAGGACTACTTTGCATTATCCCAACCATGAGTTCTCATGTGACATGAGTATGAGAACTCCTCGTTGATCGTGTTCAGTGGACTCATTCTCTATTGAGCACCTACATGCTTGTCTTGGTGTCTGTCACACCAATGACTCGAGACCAATCACTCTCCTTAAGAGAAGACATAGCATGTACTGATTTTAACGGACTGTCAATGCCCAATTGGCAATCCTATGATCAGGAACGTTTAGGATATGTATACGAAAGAGAATGGTCTCATAAATCTAACTTGTTTAAATGACATTCTCCTAATTGCATATTCCTTGGACTTATCGTTTAAGCATATAACATTTATATGAGACGGCTTAAAACAATAATCTTTGCCCTTGATATTAAACTAGATTAGTTTAACATGTGAAATGTTCGTAAAGTATCATCATATGATTGGCTTTAGGGCACATTTCCAACAACCTAGCAGTATGTCATGGTTACCCAAGCTAATCAGAAGAGGTGGAGAACCTATTCAGTTTAGGATTACAATGCAATACGATCTTTCTCTAATACAATACTCTTGACCACATTGTTTGGTTTGATAGTTTATTCATGTCTACTATCCAATGTGATTCTCTTACTTTGGCCAAAGATTCTTAATCATATCATAGAGTATTCTCCCTCAAACGGTTTGAAGGTTAGAGATCCCTTGTTGCGCATTCACTTGCCTCCATGGCTAAGTGGCTTAACCCCAACTATGCCGTGGACACCATCTGATGGAGTGACTTTGACATAGTCAAAGATCAAGGACCTAACCCCAAGACAACTATGATGCCTCAGGTCAAAGGACTACTTTGCATTATCCCAACCATGAGTTCTCATGTGACATGAGTATGAGAACTCCTCGTTGATCGTGTTCAGTGGACTCATTCTCTATTGAGCACCTACATGCTTGTCTTGGTGTCTGTCACACCAATGACTCGAGACCAATCACTCTCCTTAAGAGAAGACATAGCATGTACTGATCTTAACGGACTGTCAATGCCCAATTGGCAATCCTATGATCAGGAACGTTTAGGATATGTATACGAAAGATAATGGTCTCATGTATCTAACTTCTTTAGATCACATTCTCCCAATTGCATATTCCTTGGACTTATTGTTTAAACAAATAACATTTATATGAGACGGCTTAAAACAATAATCTTTGCCCTTTATATTAAACTAGATTAGTTTAATATGTGAAATGTCCGTAAAGTATCATCATATGATTGGTTTTAGGGTACATTTTCAGCACCTCTACTGAAGCAGAATATAGATCACTGGCACATACTACTGCCGAAATAACTTGGATTACTCACCTTTAGGGATTCCACAAGTCATGTGTGACACCTGGCAGCATATCATGGCTACCCAAGTTATTCAGAAGAGGTGGAGAACCTATTCAGTTTAGGATTACAATGCAATACGGTCTTTCTCTAATACAATACTCTTGACCACATTGTTTGGTTTGATAGTTTATTCATGTCTATTATCCAATGTGATTCTCTTACTTATATGATTACCTTGAACGTGATTTGGAATGACTTCCTAAATCTCATTCATACTCTGGCCAGAGATTCTTAATCATATCATAGACTATTCTCCCTCAAACGGTTTGAAGGTTAGAGATCCCTTATTGCGCATTCACTTGCCTCCATGGCTAAGTGGCTTAACCCCAACTATGTCGTGGATACCCTTTGACGGAGTGACTTTGACATAGTCAAAGATCAAGGACCTAACCACAAGACGCCTCATGTCAAATGACTACATTGCATTATACCAACCGTAAGTTCTCATGTGGCATGAGTATGAGAACTCTTTGTTGATCACGTTTAGTGGACTCGTTCTTTATTGAGCACCTACATGCTTGTCTTGGTGTCAGTCACACCAATGACTCGAGACCAATGACTCTCTCCAAGAGAAGACATAGCATGTACTGATCTTAATGGACTGTCAAGCCCAATTGGCAATCCTATGATCAGGAACGTTTAGGGTATATATACGAAAGAGAATGGTCTCATGAATCTAACTTCTTTAGATCACATTCTCCCAATTACATATTCCTTAGACTTATCATTTAAGCATATAACATTTATACGAGACGACTTTAAACAATAATCTTTGCCCTTTATATTAAACTACATTAGTTTAACATGTGAAATGTCCGTAAAGTATCATCATGTGATTAGTTTTAGAGCACATTTCCAACACTCTCCGGGCCGAAGACGACCTAAAAGCTGCAATGATTGCTCATGAAGCCAACTGGTCAGAGGTTGAGGCCATAAAAGCAAAGAAAGCATAGTTGGCGAGCTTGATCATCAAATTGCCAATCTTTAACGTCAAATTGCCGAGCTTCAACAGAAAAGGTCAGCTGTTGCTTCAGAACTCGAAAGGGATTTTGAGGTGAATAAGGCTTGACTGACGGACTACGCGTCTGGCATAAAGCGGATCCAACAACTTCAACTTAACAAAAAGACGAGGCAAGCCGAAGTCATAATGGGCGAAGTAAGGTGGTTGAAGTTGAAAGCCGCTCTTAAAGCCTTTCTTCCTTCGATCCCCTAGGATTTTGGCTTTTAGGAATCTTTTGTAACTTCACTTGTACGTCCCTTTGCAAAATCAATGAAATGATATTTTATTCTCCCATCTCCCAAGTGACTGGGTAGTATTTCTTTAAAAATTTCCCGTTGATTGGCAACTTGTGAACTAAACCAGTCCGATCCTTGAGGTGGTATGCCCCCTTGCCGAAAACTTTGTGAATGACAAATGGTCCCTTCCCAATTCGGCGACCATTTGCAGAACCTGGGCAAACCAACTTACCCTCTCCGAATGTTTTTTGTCTGACTCACTGATTATAAGTTCGCTCAGCAATCTTCTTCTGTGCCATCAATAAATTATAAGCGTCAAGCTGAATTTCTTCCAAGTCTTCGAACTCTTATCTCATGGCATGACTGTACTCGGCACTGAACAAACTACTTTGTTCGATCACTCGCAATGAGTTTATACTCATCTTGACTGGTAACATAGCGTCGTGGCCATAAGTTAACGCGTATGGAGTCGTTCCGGTTTCCAATCGGAGTGAAGTTCGATAAGCCCACAACGCTTCGTTTAACTTTAAATGCCACATACCAGGCCTTTCTTTTACCATTTTCTCGAGAATACCGATTAAAACCTTATTACTTGCTTCGACCTGTCCATTCGCCTGCGGGTAATACAGTGTAGACTGCTCGAGTCAAATTTTTAGATTTGCCGTATACTCCTGAAACCTGCCAGATGTAAAGATCGTACCATTATCTGTTATGATTGTTTCTGGTACGCCGAATCTAGTCACGATGTTTTCTTCTACAAAATTACAAACTTCTTTAGACGTTAACTTGGCATATGACTTGGCTTCAACCCATATGGTGAAGTAATCTATTGCGACAAGTATCCACGCATGCTTTGTTGTCCCGGAAGATGGTGCAATTTTGTCGATTACATCTATGGCCCATCCTCTGAACGGTCATGGTTTGGTGACCGAATAGAGTGATTCGGCCGGAACTCTCTGTATAGGCCCATGAATTTGACACTGCACACATCCCTTTGCGAACTCGATGTAATCTTTTAGAATGCTCGGCCAGAAATAGCCTTGTCACCAAAGCAGCCAATGCATCTTTCGTCCAGATTGATGAGCCTCCCAAATTTCTTCGTGTATTTCTGCCATTGCTTGGGTAGCTTCTTATGGGCCGAGGCATAGCAACAATAGCCCATCCTCACCTTTTTGATACAACTCATTATGGTATGATACGTAGTTTGTGGAATGGACCCTTGCCCGTCAGTCGTGTTTTTCGTTGGGGTTATCGACATTTCGCATAATCGCCCTTCTCTAATTGTCTGGTAATGCCTCGACAGCGCAAACCTCTATAGGGTCCTTTCGCTCCAACAACAAAGGTATAAACATGACTCGTGTACGAATCAGGCAATCGCATTGGAGAACCTGCTGATTAATCAAGGCCGAGTGTGCTCGTCGTGACACAGGTATTTCTCGGCCTAGTTTGCCCCCCAGAAGTTATGCTCTGGAGGTTATTTGAGCTAATTCGTCGGCGTCGGTGTTGTGAACTCGTGAAATGTGTTTGAAAGTAACGCCATCGAAAGACTAGGCCAAATAGCTAGCAACCATGTGATAGGGCGCCAGAGTACAACTCATGCAACGAAAAGTCCCATTAAGTTGATTAATCACAAGTTCGGAATCACCGAGAATAAAAACATTAGTGGCCCGTAAATTGTGTAAGACACCGAGATCGATGACAAAGGCTTCGTATTCGGCCTGATTATTAGTACAATTAAAATCAGGCTTGAGAGAAAAATACCAGTGGCTGTGATTTGGGGATTGAATAACGATCCTAACGCCAGCCGAGACTGAAGTACTAGAACCATCAAAGTACATCGTCTAGTAATTATCACGTGTGTCCACCATGTCGATTTCAACGTCATTACCTCTAAACTCATACGGCGAGGGATGTTCGGCCAAGAAATCGGCCAACACTTGGCCTTTGACAGCTTTTTGGGGCACATATTGCCGAATTGGTAATGAATTGATGGAGAACGTTAATCTTGCCAAGCAATTACTGTAGTTGTTTCTTAGTCGTCGGGGGTGGAGCGTTGATGATTGCTCAAGCCTTGTTTTCATCTACCTCAATACCACGATGATGTACAAGGAATCCTAAAAAATTGCCGGCTGATACGCCAAAAACACATTTGGCAGGATTCATCTTAAGGTTGTGCCGGTGCATACGCTGGAAAGCCTGACGGAGATCATCCAGATGTGTTTGCCAATGTTCTGATTTAATTACAACATCATTGATGTAGACTTCAACGATGGTACCAATTAAATCATGGTAAATAGTATTCACCGGCGTTCTTGAGGCCGAATGGCATGACAACCCATTCGTATGTGCCGAGTGCCCCCGAGCAACGAAAAGCAATTTTATTAACATCGGCCTCGGCGATGAAAATCTGGTTATAACCAGCATGTCCATCCATAAAAGATAAGATCTCGTGGTTCGCCGCTGCTTGGATTAACAAATCTAAAATTGGCATTGGATACTCGTCTTTAGGAGTTGCCAAGTTCAAATTTCAAAAATTAATACAGATGAACAGGGCACCACTTTTCTTTAAAACGGGGACGATGTTTGCCAGCCGTTCGACGTATCAAGCTATCCGAATAAACCCAGCTTTTAAAAGTCGAACGAATTCATCTTTTATGCCCAGTTGTACTTCGGTTGAGAATCGTCGATGTGGTTGGCGGAATGGTTTCCACCTAGGTTTGATGCACAATTGATGTTCAAAAAGTGTGCGATCTAAACCAGGCATCTCATGGTAACTCCAAGCAAAACAATCCTTAAATTCTTTGAGCAAGTTACAAAGCTTAATTTTTACATGTTGGGGTAACAATGCATTAATGAACAAAGGTCGTGGGTCTTCGACCGTTCCAACGTTTATTTCCTTCAAAGGATCCTTGATTTGAGGTTGACTATCCTCAAGCTCGGGTGGTACAGCCTGAACTTTGTCGAGTTAAAGTATTGGGCCGTTATCTCCTTCGGCCAAAAATTCTACTAAGTTTACGCCCGAATTTGGTTGCTTGGAAATAGCATACCAATGGGCCAGCAGTCGTTCCATGGTAGATGAAACCGTGACTCGGCGTCTATCATCACATCTGCGACCAAATCGGCTAACCCAAGTCCCGCCGAATCCTGGTAGACAGTCTCTACTTCTTTTTGTACCAAAATTTGAGTCATCCGTCCTTCCTCGTTCAAACTCTGCAAGGTAATATAGCTGACGTGATTATCGTAATATCGTGCCTGAATCATATTGGCTGCAAACGGCTGACTGTAGCCTGGATGAACCACAACTGATTTGCCGTCCCAAAAAATGAGAACCTGATATAAGGAAGAGGGAATGCAATTTGTTTGATGGATCCAATCCTGACCGAGCAAGGCATTATACTCGGTCTTGGAGTCGACAACAAAGGATGCAGTCATGTGAGTGCAACCTACAAAGCTTACCTCCAAAGGGAGAACTCCTTTGGTCTGAGACTTGTCGTCGACAAAACTGCTCATGGTTATTCCGGATGGAATGAGTTCGTCGTTAGATTGGCGTAGTGCCTTCATAATGGATACGGGCATGATATTGACCGTCGCCCCACAGTCGACGAAAATTTTGGAGATTGGATAACCTTGAATGTGAGATGTGACATACAATGGCTTCAAATGTTGAAGATTAACGGAGGTTGAGAAACAATATGGCTAGAGCTGCTTTAAGTTTGTCATCTTTACTCGCTTGCCCGTCTTCTGTGTCGACTTGATGAAATAGATTTGTGTTGCTTCCTCGGCAACCACATCGCCATCCAAAAAATTTGGTTGGTGTGCAGTTGGCTGAAATTCAGCAGGTAGAACATGAACCATGTTGATTTCCATATTTTTTAAGACTGAAGGGCCCATCGGATCTTGGTCATCATCTTCTGGGTTATCGAGGACTGCGGTATCATGCCTTGGAGCATCCTCGACCTCATCATCTTATGCCTCAACAAGTACTTGCCCTTGTGGCATGTAAAGTGATCCTGTTTTATTCTGACTGTCGCCCTCAAGCTCGTTGTTACTGGTGTTTGATGTTGCCCCTGCAGTGCTGTACGGGCTCGTTCTTCGTAGGCGATTCAGGCGTCCCTTGTGTCTAAGTGGGCATCCAAATGTACCACAAGATCTTTCTCATCAGCAGTAAGACCGAAGAAAAATACAGCCGAGAAGACTTCGAAATGATGTCGTAAATACTAAAGGTCATCAAGAGAAAAAGGGAGCTCGGAGGTGACTATGTTTGTGTATGGGTCGACCTAAAAACCGAGGACCCGAGCTTCACGTATATGCTGAAATCTGTTTGGCATCCGGGCAAGTCAGTGCCAGGTCGAGAGCTTCTTGACACGCCTTGGGTAGGCCTTACAAGTCATTGGTAGAATGTTTCTTGTGAACTTCTCGCATGTACTCCAAGGATTCGCTGAGGAATGGAGGGTGTAGATTCCGTCGAACTCTTATTAACGGCTCTTGCGGGGATAATGGGGGACGCTTGCTTTCGTCTTCTTTTCTAAAGTGCTCGAAATGAGCTTTCATCTCCCTGGGTTGAAGGAAAAGCTTGATGCGCTTCTCAGACTCTTCAATGCTAGTTTCAAATTCACGATCAATTACCCTTTTCCCTTGTAATTCGGCCATGATTGTCAGGGTTTGTCGGTCATCTCCACTTCCTGCCGCTTCTTTTGGCTGTCATTTGGTAGCCGTAGTAGCCTGGGCTGCCTGTCGTCGAGCCATGCAGTTTATCTGCTAGCGTTGACGTTTCTGGGATTTGGATAAGGCAATATACATACCTGTTGGACAATTGTAGCTATACCAACGCTGGTTGCGTGGCTCAGGCGACTTGAAGGTTTTTTGCTTCGCTGATGAAATTGAGATGCTGGAGTTACGCGAGTAATAATTCTCATTATAAAATGGCGCGTCGAAATCAAGATGTCGTCTAGCTGAGGTGGGGTCGTCCGTTCATTATTTAGGGTCGAGCCTATCAAAAACTTTCTGGCGTTGGCCTCCACCAAGTTCCTTTGGAGGTGTTGTCGCAGCCTTAGATGGTTGCTGTGGTGTAGGAGCCTGAGGTGGTCTTTCCGTTGGTTTGGTTAAGACGACGCGTGCTTTACGACTGCTGCACAAAACCATCTGTCCATCAATTTCCTCTATACTGGAGTCTGACAACACTCGACTATGGCCGGTCCTGAAAACTTTGTGGGTGGTTCGTTGGAAAATAGGTCAATCTTGATTTGTGGCCAAGAATTCTGATTTGGGATGTGTTGTATTGGAACGAACTTGGCCTTCCCTTTCCCTTTGCTCTTAGGCAAATGAGCATCTACCATGCCAACTGTCGCTGAGGGGAAGGGATCAACGTCGACAGTCATCAAGTTTTTAGGAAATTTTAGCTTGCCTTTATCAATCCAGCTTTGAATAGCATCATGGAACACGACGCAATTGTTTATGGTTTGCTTATTCGAATTATGATACTTGCAATACGTTTTTCCTTTAAACTCTTTGGCCTTAGGGATGTTATGTTCCTGCCGAAGTTTGATGATCTTTGCCATCAACAACTGGTCGAAAATTGCATCATCCTTAGTGATATCGAAAGTGTAAACTTTTGATGTTTTAACGTACGGTTTATCTATCACTATCTCGACTGAAGGAAATTTTGTGAAAAACATGTTCATTTAAGCAACATCTATTAGCATGCAATTAACAATTAAAGGCGGAATCATGCTTACATGCACTTAAAAACAAAACATTAACCATGAAATTCAAAGCCTAGTAGATTGGTGAACCAAGACTCAACTCAAAACAAAGTGAGTTGAAATTTATACCTTTGTAGATTCCTCTTTGCATAAGCAAAGGCTAATCACCCAAAGAGAGGGCCTTCATTCCTTGCATCTTAGATCTATGGATTTGGATGGATGAAAAGGATTCTCCAAGTTCCCAAAATTGAGAATCTCTAAGTCTCCTCACCAAGGTTAGATTGGAGAAGAAATGAGTGACCTTGGAGGAGTTGGATTGCTAGCTAATCCCTCCAAGGGGGCCGGCCTCTTTAGAGAGAAATGGAGAGACATGTTCTCACCAATTTTCTCAAAAAGAAACCCTAAATGAATTTTGGCTATAAAGTCATATTTATACCTTTATTCATTGGAGTGGCAAACCTGTAAATAAGTCCAAAACCCACTCCTTCTCTAAAATGGCCGGCCATAGGGTTTCATTGGGCTTTTAAGGCCTTTGTGAATTATTTGTCATTAAGTTGTCATACAACTTAAGTCAATGGGCTTGATGTTCGAAGCCCATTGGGCCTTGAGGCCCAAAACTAACCCGTGGTCTTTTAACGAACGTTATTCGTTTGATTAATTAACATATTAATTAATCCTTGCCATAAATAATTAAACCATGTAATTATTCTTACTCATCTCCATTGTTTCTTCAATCTCTACCTTACACGGTGTACGATCCATTAGGTTCCTTTTAGCGAGGCAGTGGGCAATTAGAACTCTTTCAAATCGATTGTGAATTGAAACTTACTTTCAATTCTCCCTTTAGTGATTATACACGTTTAGGGCTTCCACAAACCATGAGTGACACCTAGCAGTATGTCATGGTTACCCAAGCTAATCAGAAGAGGTGGAGAACCTATTCAGTTTAGGATTACAAATGCAATACGGTCTTTCTCTAATACAATACTCTTGACCACATTGTTTGGATTGATAGTTTATTCATGTCTACTATCCAATGTGATTCGTGTGCTTATATGATTACCTTGAATGTGATTTGGAACGACTTCCTAAATCTCATTCATACTCTGGCCAGAGATTCTTAATCATATCATAGAGTATTCTCCCTCAAAAGGTTTGAAGGTTAGAGATCCCTTGTTGCGCATTTAATTGCCTCCATGGCTAAGTGGCTTAACCCCAACGATGCCGTGGACATCCGCAGATCGGGTGACTTTGACATAATCAAAGATCAAGGACCTAACCACAAGACAACTATGATGCCTCAGGTCAAAGGACTACTTTGCATTATCCCAACCATGAGTTCTCATGTGACATGAATATGAGAACTCTTTGTTGATCGTGTTCAGTGAACTCATTCTCTATTGAGCACCTACGTACTTGTCTTGATGTCACACACACCAATGACTCGAGACTAGTCACTCTCCCTGAGAGAAGACATAGCACGTACTGATCTTAACGGACTGTCAATGCCCAATTGGCAATCCTATGATTAGGAACGTTTAGGATGTGTCTACGAAAGAATGGTCTCATAAATCTAACTTCTTTAGATTGCATTCTCCCAATCACATATTCCTTAGACTTTATCGTTTAAGCATATAACATTTATATGAGACGGCTTAAAACAATAATCTTTGCCCTTGATATTAAACCAGATTAGTTTTACATGTGAAATGTCCATAAAGTATCATCACATGATTGGTTTTAGGGCACATTTCCAACATCGACCTCATCCACACTGACATATTGGGAATCCTCGCCTTCGGCCGATGCATAGCTAACCGTGGGATTTTTGTAAATTGTTCCCCTGGATGGTGACTTCGAGATCTTTTCTTCCCAGAGAAAATAATCATATTGCTCGACGTGCTGAGCTAGTTCGTACATATCTCGGAAGTTTGCCCCTAGGAATTTCTTTTTATGCTCCACATCCAGCTCATTCAAATCAAGCCTAACAAATTCAACTTCGGGTAGAGGTACTCGGCACCAATTTCTAGCCGATTTAAACCTTGTAAGATAATCCATTGATGACTCATCAGATGCTTGAGCCATCCTAGCCAATGAAGAAACTGACATTTCCATCCCCGGTCGATATAATTGTTCGTGGAACTTCCCGACCAGTTCCTCCCAACTTTGGATGGAGTTAGGTGGGAGATTGATGTACCATGCAAATGTCGAGCCCGTCAGTGAGAAGTTGAATAGTCGCAGTTTATGGAACTCACTATTAACGTCTCCGCACTGCGAAGTGAAACGGGCCACATGTTCTAGCGAGGACAGGGACGATTCTCCAGCAAAAAGGTTGAAATCTGGGATCTTAAAGCCTTTGGGATATTCGAACTTTTCTACATAAGTTGGGTATGGATGGATGAATTTCGGAAACTTCGGCCCCTTTTTCAAGGCCGAATCGATCATTCTTTGGACTTCAATCATATCCATGAATGTCGTTTCTTCTCTCTGGTCGGATCCGTTTGATCTACTGCTTGAACCTCATTTTTTGTCCGAGTCGATAATTTTAAGCCTAGGAGATCCTGTGTTGGCCTGTAGCGTTGATAACGGATTACCCTTAGGTGGAAATTGTCGAGAACGATCGGTGGGCCCGCTGTCGTAAATTTTACTAACCAGTAGTTCGAGCATTTTGTTGTGTGCCTCGCCATTACTACGTATTTCTTCAAGTATGCTTATTACTTCTCAGCTAAGAACCTGAGATTGCTCTTCGAGTCTTCTCCAAAGACAAGATCTAGTTGGTGAATCAGAACCTTCACCACCATCTTCATCGCAGTCCTTTATTATCCCTTCAATGAAAACACCTACAGCTTTGTTGGGAATTTCTGTATTATGAGGCTGGCTACCGAGACAAACTTGTTTTTCTCGGTGCGTTGCACTCGCAGCCTCAGGGGTCACAATAACAAGAGGATTGCGCTCATGTGACAATTCTTGTACGAGACTCTAAGGTCGGCCGTTGACTTTCCCATGATTGCTTTCTTTTTTACTGACCGTGTCTCAATGGTCATGAACTCCGAGGTTTTAGCACCGATCACACTGGGCGTGCCAAAACGTTGACCCTAAAAACTACCAAGCCTACGTGGCGCGCAGGCCGAGTAATTAATAAGCTAACTACGTCCTTCAGTTATGGAGGGGGCGTGCGAACTCAACAACCGAGCTCGGTCGATGAGTAAAATTTGTTGATGTTGCGTTGAACGTGCTACTAACTTCTTGACCTTGCGACTGCGGCCGAGGAAGGAACACGTCTCGACCTTCAGGTTCTAGAGCCTAAAGACAAGGCTACTAGTTCTACAAAGTTCACAAATCGTCGGCGCCAGGTTCAGCCACAGTGATTATATTTGTAAAAGTATAAGCACGCCGAATCGACATCAGACTATATGGGCATAAATACTCAAAGCAAATGTACGTCTTAATCGTAAATGTAGTTCGGCTATCAGAATGCCGAACTCTAACTCCTACTTGTGTGTATCTAATCATAAAATAACTCAGCGTTCAATGTGCCGAGCCTGGTAATCTGTAACACCTCACTTCTCGATCGAGACTTGGATAGATAACCAATCGGCCTAGTCGCAGTGCTGTTTATCCAAACTAAAGGTACTTCTCAGTCGGCTGATTTTACGACAACAGCGCTATTTATCTAAACTGAAGATGTTCGCCGGTTGCCTCCATAGTGTTGTTTATCCAAACTGAAGATGTGTCGGTGAAGAAGAAAATAAAAATCTCAAGATGTTTGAGAGGTTTCGCGTAGAGCGAGGGTTTGTACATGGCAGTTTGTGTGTTGAATTGGAAGGGGCTTCGAATGACGCACACCCCCCTATTTATATCAGCCAATCTCATCTTGGCCGAATCAGAACTATACTTGGATTAGGATTCTTCATCCTAATCCAACCAAGACTCGGCCAATCCTACCTCCACTAAGACTTTGAACCAAACTCTTTTTCCGGCAACCTTCACTTCTCAAATCTCAACGTCCTCATTCCATTAAGACTCCTTATCATACTAGGACTCGATGCATCCGCTCTTATCCAAATCACTCATTCTTGGAATAGGACTCGACGCATCCACTCTTATCCAAATCATTCATTCTTGGAATAGCATTTTCGAAAAAGCTTTGGACCAAACATAAACCTATGCTCGGCCCAATTATTGCCCCCTTGCTTCTGAGGTTTTCGACTTAAAACTCCTTAGCCGAGTTTCGACCTTGAAGAAGTGAACCCTAGGTATCTTTAAAGGATAATGAAACATTGAGGACAATGTTTGGTTTAAGTGTTGGGGGGTAAACAGATTGTTTTCCGTGATTTATCTTTGAATTTCACCACCTATCACTACTAATGTTGTTATTCACTGTTTTAAAGTGTTTTATTGTGTGTCAAAAAAACAAGATTTGAAAAGAAAAAAAAACAAAAAAGTTTGAGAAATACAAAAAAAAAAAGTCGTTTTTGTTGCTTGTTTGTGTCTTAGGTTACCTTCTAACACAATGATGAGGATTTGGTTTTTAATTGCATGACTGTTAAAGAAAGTTAGAAACATGGGTGGAAGTTTGATATACTCTTTGGTTACTACTTAGTTGTAGTTGTCATTTACGAATTCATGTGTAATGACAGAAAAAAAAATCAGTGCTTATAACATGCTTGAAGGAAGAAACTCAAACTAACTCTACAACCCTGTGAGACTTGAGCCTATTCTTTGTTTGGAGAGTTAATAATCTATGATATTCTTGTTTTCTAAAGTCATTGCATGATCTCATTATTTCTTTGCTTGGTTGCTACTTAGAATGGTTTTTCATCATTTTAGTTCCAAATACTAGAACTCATGCCCGTTTCATTCAAAGCATAAAATTGATTGCATAACAAATAATAAGATGAAGGTGTTTAGTTACCACCAAAGCCAAAAAGCCTTATCCCTTGCATATGTTTTGTAGGTTACCCCTTTTTTCAGCCTTATTTAGCCTATTTTCCTTGTTAGCTTGCATTATCCCTACTTAACCTAGTATAGGAATATCCATACCCTTGTTCTTAAAGAATAGTGAAGCATGACTTGTTGGGAATTCCTTTTGATTTACGATTTACAGAAAAACAAGTGTGGGGGAAGAATTTTTTCTTTTAAATCCAATGAAGTAGTGCATATGTTTTATGTTTCAAAAAAAAAAGAAAAAAAGAAGAAAAAAAAGTTGAAAAGAAGTGAGAATGAGTTCATAAGTGTTGGTTGTTGAAGAAGGGTCCAACAATGTGAATCTGACCCTAAAGTTGTACGAATCTCCCCTTTGTGTTTAAAGTTGGGTGCTGCAATCAAAAGTTGAATTCTAAGTGTTGATTTCATTACTTTGCTTACTATCACTTTAAGAACCTTTGTTTATCCTTAACCTTTCTTTATTAGCCAATACCTTAGCACCATTACAACCCTTAGACTTTTATCTTGATTGTTATGTGTTTCAATATGTGGAGTTTGAAATTGGTACAAGCATATGGAATCCCTGGTTCTCGCTTCTAAGTAGTGGCATTCCGTTCATGAGATTATATACATGTGTGTATTAATAATTTCAGAAAGTGTCTTTTTTGTTATAACATATGTGAGTGTTAGTCTACATGTTTACATCAATCTTCTCACATATACATAGTATAGGGAGTGTAGTCCGAAAATCTGTGTGAAAATAGAGGGTATATCCGACGAGAAATTGAATAAATTCTCTAAGGCACGTTACTACTTTCAAATGTTGTTTTAATTGATTAAATCCAAGCTAGTGAGCAGTTATTGCAGTTAAGTATAAGCTCAAGAGTAAGGATTGCTAAAATCTATGTAAGTAATGATTTTTAAAATGTCATGTTTCATTGGAAATCCCTGAGGCAATTGGTGGAAGGTTTAGGTTTTGTTTAGTTTTCTTTGTTTTGCACCGGGACTATTAAAACCTAAGTGTGGGGGAATTTGATAGGAGCATATTTATGCAACTTTGTATTTATTTCTTTACATTTACTTAGTTAATTTCGATTTATTGTAGTAATTTAAGTTATTTTCATATTATTGTAGGTTCAGTTGGTAAAGATGACAATAAATAGCCAAATAGAGCAATTTGGAGCTGTTTTGGACTTAGATTGGATAGCATGCGTGGATAGCATATGGGTGGGATGTTTTTTATGTTTAAATGGTGTTAGCCATGTGCTAAACTCTGGAGAAATTAAAGTTGAGGCTTGGAAGACAAGGAATTACACAAGAAAGAGGAATCCTAGTTGGAGAGGAACATTATCTTATCCTATCTTATCCAACATTATCTTATCTTATCTCCAGTAGCAAGGAGGAATCCTAATCACATTGCAACACTCTCTACTTGATTCTTAGAGTCTTAAAATAATTTAAAATGCCAAAACCTTTTCCTCCTTGGATTCAGCCATTCCCCCTATACTTGTTAAATGCTTACTCATTTACATCTCATGTAAGTACCCATCTAGTTTGGCCTCTAGAGAATGATGCCTCAGAATTATATCATGTTGGCGTCATTGCACTTAGTTAAGTCATTCCCACCATGCCAGTTCGTGTAGGGGTTCAACCATAGCCTCAGAATTATATTATGTTGGCTAAACTCGTTGCCTACCTCACTTCATCATGTATGTATATAGAACTCCTCTTGAGTGTAAGTACATACTTTGTACTCCCCCATTATAGGGTGAAGTCGGTGTAAGAGTCACAAATGATCGGAGCCTACCACAATGGAAGGCCACGAAAGAGTGTTCAAAGCACTTTCACGCTTGTCAACTTAATAATGGTTTGGTTGAGGGTTTTAGGTCTCATCACATACAAGCATGCATTTTAATCTTATTAAAACAATTTGGTCCTATTACAACAATTGGTTCATGTGATTGATTTAGTAGTATATGATACTCCCACTATGCTTGTTAAATGGTTTTTAAAGCAAGAGTATATGGTACTACTAACATTAGCTTTGCATTCATTGGCAATCCTATGATCAAGAACATTTAGGGTATGTATACGACAGAGAATGGTCTCATGAATCTAACTTCTTTATATCACATTCTCCCAATTACATATTCTTGGACTTATCGTTTAAGCATATAACATTTATATGAGACGGCTTTAAACAATAATCTTTGCCCTTTATATTAAACTAGTTTAGTTTAACATGTGAAATGTCCGTAAAGTATTATCATATGATTGGCTTTAGGGCACATTTCTGATAAGCTCATATTTATACATATTTTACATCAAATTCTCTCGTCTTTTCTTAGTTATTTCCTCATATTTATGTGCTATTTACTTTATTTTTGTGTTTTATCGAATTTATCTAGCTAAGAAAATAAAAATAGCACAAGTGTGATTTTAAGTAATAAATTCGTTAAAACAACCTTACCCACTATATTTGGTTAATAAATTTGTTCCCTTTTGTTTGAAAGCAGAAAATAAAATAAGAGGAGATGTGGGCAGAGCACTGACACAAAGGAAGCTGCTTAGGCAGCTGGCAAAGGAGGCGTGCAGCTGGAAAGGAATAAGAAAAGCCTAGTGGCAGCGGGTGGAAATAAGAAATAATAAAGAGGAAGGGCACTGGGGTGTACAGGTGGAAGGCAGCGTGGAAGCCATTAGCTGCCAAAGGCTGCTGTGCGGGGGGGAGATAAAAGGCTGACAAGTGAAGTAGCTGGGGGGTGTGGCACTGAGGTCGCTGCCTTTGGCAGCGTGAGTAGGAGATCAGTGAAGGCAGGGAAGGAAGAATCGCAGGGCAGCAAGCTGCTCTCAGGCAGCGAGAAAGAAGAGGAAAGCAGAGGGGCAGCGTGAGTTTGGGGGACGCGAGGGAGCGCTGCCTTGAGGCAGCGGCACTTGGCAACTGACCAGGAGAGACGCGCAGGAGAGACGCGGGAGAGCACTGACGTGCGAGACTGGAGGACAGCAAGCTGCCCTTGGCAGCTCAAAGGGACAGGTCAGGTAGCGCAAAAGAGGCAGGGAGACGGACGAAAAACAGGAGCTGCCTGAAGGCAGCGAGTCGCACGCGGAACTAGAGACACGGGGAGAAGGTTAGACACGAGCAGGAGGTTAGACACGAACTGGAGGAGCAGCAGCTGCGGAAATTGCGACGCTGCCATTGGCAGCGTACGGACAAAAGAAAAACTGGACGCAGAAAAACTGGACGGGGAGAAACTGGCAGGGCAGCTGCCTTGCGGAGACAGTCGGTGCAGAAAAGAGAGACTGACAGCAAAGCTGCCTTGGCAGCTGGAAGGACTGACGTGTGGGAGGACTGACGAGCGAGAGGAGAGACGTGCAGGGAGCAGCTGCCAGGAAGCTGCCTTGCAGCAGAACACGCGGGAAATAGGAAGACGTGTTGGCGCTGAAATTGAGAACGTGTGGACAGCTCTCCACGGACAGCAAGACAGGCGCGGAATATAAGGAAGAAGCGTGCGGAAATTGCAGGGGGGTCTCGGGCAGAGCAGAAACAGAAGCAGTAAAGTTTCACTGCAATTTCTCTCGGTTTAATCCTCCAAACTTATGTTTATTTTATGGTTTAATTTATGAATAATGTGTAATTAATTTCTGTTTAGTTAGAGGGAAATTTGAAACCATGAATATTTGTTTATTATAATTTGATTTACTCCAGTTATGAATTCTTGAACGTTGGATGTGGTTTACTTTTCTGTGTTGATTAATAACTTGTTTATGTATGTGGGTTAAGGGTCGACACTTAATTTGCATGCTTAGACTTGATGCTAGGATATAAGGGAATTTCACCTAATCGTTATGAACTTATATCCATGAGTAGTAAAAATCGCTAGTCACGATTGTGTTTAGTAAACCCTAGGTTGGATTAACATGCGTATTCCATAGTTATGAATGCCTAGTCGATGTTTATGATTTCCATTAAACTTAATGATCTTTGATATGTTTCTCTATCATGCGTATTACATAGTTAGGGAACTTGATAAGAATAATTTGGTTGTGATGCGTATCCCGTCCAATTCAATGAATCTAGGGAAATCTGAAGGTTAATTTAAGCGAACCTAATTAACTTGGAGCATTGTCATTTATTCGTTTGTTGAAGTCATAACTGGGAGGCGCAAGTGGAATCGAATTTGGAGTTATAACGAAGATTTTACGTATCAAAACATCGAACATTTTTCGAATATTTTGTGTTTCGTCTTTAGTGACATTGTTTTTGTGAGCCACTAGGGCCCACATATTTCCCCTTGTACCCGTGAGTCTCCCTCCCCTTTTCTGAAAATATCGAGCTCTCTCTCTAAACACTCTCACTCTCTCAAACTCTCTCCCTCACTCTCGGCCCTCTCCTTCCTCCCTCAAAAACCAACCCTCCTAGAGGGTTTTCACTCAAACAACAACACACAACAACAACCTAGACTACACCACAACCTTCCCTCATAGTCCCTACAAGTTCTTGAACCAAGAAAATAGAAGAAAAACCATTCGAAACTCACCTCCGAGATGCACTATTCAAGGAACTTCTCTGGCGATCTCTTGCCATTTCCGACGAAGGTAAGCCTCAAAATTGATCTCTATTGTTGTACGTCGTGTCTAGGATCACGATTAGTAAGTTTTTAGGTGGTTTTGGTGGTGTAGGAACTCGGAAAGACTCAAGGAAAGTCACTATGCAAATCTAGAATTTTCCAGGCATTGGTCATTTGGCCATTTTTCGGCCAACTCCGGCCACCACTTGGACCCCACTTGGTATGAATCTCTTCTTCACATTCCTAACTACATTTTGGCTTTTGAATCATCTAGTTTGGTTAAATATCGAACTAGAAATTAGCTTTCAAATTTGGGATGAAATATCTCAAATTCTAGAAAACTTAGACCGTGGCCATTTGGCCACATTCAAGCCATTTGTCCAGCCAACACCGACATTAACTTGGCTCTATTTTGGTATGGTTTTGTTCCTTGCATTTCCTACTTCACTTAGGTCTTTGAATCATCAATTTTGGTTGAGAAACGAATGAGATATCGTTGTTTAAAGTTTGAGTTTCACGTTAGAGTTTCACCCCAAAAGCCCGACCCTTATTCTTTTGGTCCAAACTTTTGGGCCATTGACCCATGACTCTTTAACCCAAGGTCCAGTTGGTCCATTTACCTAATTGGGCTCAGATTATTCTTCGAATGTTCTTTGGAATATTCTTGGAATATTTCTTATGTGGGCTTTTCGTAAACTGTTGACTTTTCCGTTGACTTTTTACAAAATTTGCTCGAGACCCTCCTAAGCGTCGTTCAACGCACTTATTCCAAATCCGCTATTCGTTTTTCCAAATTCAAGTGTTTTAATTGAGTTTTACTAATGGGTCCCAATATTATGCTTAGGTGCGATTACTATCGAAGACTCCGACTTCGTATCTCGAACGGATGTGTCATCGCAAGTAACTGTGAGTGGGCAGTTTGTTTTTATACCTATACATAATTATAGTTTCCATAAATGCGTATTTACTTCACCTTTACGCTTATATGGCCAAGTATCGTTATTGTGATATTAATTGTGATAAATGCTGCTATATGGTTGGGATATTACTGTCCTGACATTCATACATACTTGTACATGCTCATCTTGCTGCACCCGGTGTTAGTACTCGCCCCAGGGCTAGGGCCAATCCTTCACGTGTATGTTCACATCTGCACCGTTCGCTCGCCTTGGATCCAATTTAGGTGCCAGCCCCTGTCATACAGTTTGCATTAGGCAATTGCAACTCGCATGTGACCGTGCTTCTGCACCAGCCTTCACGTGATCGTAGTACTAGAGCGTATTGATTACACCCAGTCCTATTCGTGTTAGAAATTATCTGTACGAACTCGTGTGTCAGCTTAGATGGATGAGCACTTAGTTATACTTGATTATCACATGATTATATTACTGTGGCATTTAATATATCATGACTTGGCATATTTTTGGTTATATTGCTGTTGTACATTTGTTTAGATACTAACGTAGTATGTTTTACGGAAACTATACTTGTTTTACGCGAGGGGTTACTATGTTCGAAAATAAAGGTTTTCTTACAAACGTTGTTTTGCTAACCCACTCAACTTTGTTTTTCGCCCCTCCAAGTTTAGTAATTGTGCTTACATGTAAACGAGGATTTTGGCAAAATCTCAGCAGATGGTTATCTTCAGTGGTATAACCCTCATCCTATTTACTATATTGTCTTATGCTCTGACATCATGTGTGAAATGCATTCAATCCCGCTCACTCGCGCAATCTTTTGATTAGGCACTTTTAGGTTTAAATTTATTCACGTCCTTTTTTCCACTACACTACACTTTATGACTTCGTCACCCTCCAAGTGTCTGCCAGCACAACTCGATTTGAAGTTCAAGTGGACATTCCGGGTCGAGGTGTGTCAAATTGAAAATAAAAGAATGGAATCCAAAATTTGAAAATTAAAAACAAAGTAGTTTCATTTAACAAATATGTAAATTTCAAATATGTTAAATAAAAACTGAAAACGATAGGATTATCAAGCTACCCCAAATTAGCCGTAGGAGATAAATAGGCCATCTCCAATCGAAAAGGGGCCAAAGGGCCATGTTTAACCATATAGCTCTGCAAAATATTATTTTTTAATGAACAGTGCCATCCCATATTTTATACCATCTCCAACCGAGGGAGCCAAAGAGTCATAGGCCAAAACATAGCCCGTTTGACAAAAAATCCATTTCTAACCGAAGGGGGCTAATTATTAGCCCCCTCAATAATTTATTATTTTAATTGAATTAATATGGTTAATTGAACCAAACTACCATATTAAAATAAAGTATTTGAACATATTTTTTAGTGCTACTTGTCGCTAAATGAATAAGCCTCCGGATTTCTTATCTTTATATAATGAAAAGGATGTGAAAAATTGATGAAGAATTGAAATAAAATGATGTAAGATAGTATGGAATAGTGAAAAGGAGGTGAGAAATTGTGTAAAAATGGCTTAGGTATTTATAGGAAAAAAAGTTAGAATTTTGTTTTTTTTTTTTTTTTTGAATTTCCTCAAAAAAAAAATCAAATCCAACAGTAACTTGACATCAGCTAGCATGGGTTTATGCTAGTGCAAACTAGGCCCAGCCCTAAGGAAGTGCAAGTGGTGCCACCGCACAGGACCACTAAATCGAAAGGGCCCCAAATTTTCATTTTGCATGCATATGGTTTATATAGCAGCCGAACTCGAGTCTTAGCGCAGGTGGTATTAATGCATCTTAATATTGGCTGAAGGGAGGGGTTCGCAACTCGTCTCCATCATTTATTTTATTTTATTTTTATTAAATGCATAAGCTTCCACAAAATAATATAAAAATTCCACACAATAACATGAAAATTCGAACCCTGGACCTCTAAAAAGTTAAGGAAGAACAACATGCCACATTTCTGCTTGTTGATTTGTTAAATTTGTTTATGCTATTAGAATTTATATAAACTTGTTTGGGCCCAAAATATTGGTTTGGGCCGAGTATAGAATCATTCTCGGCCCGGAAGGCCTTACGACAAGGTTTTTGGGCCCAAAATATTAGTTTGAGCCGAGTATAGAATCATTCTCGGCCTGGAAGGCCTTACAACAAGGGTACCATGGATCATGGGCCTCCAAACCTAGGTCGGTTAGGTCATGCTGCAAGACAGGTCAAGTCCTGGCGCAAAAAAGAGTCTCGGCAAAATTAATAACCCGAAAGTGAATTCGGTTCAATAAAGGACTAGGTTCACAATCATAATGAATATAGGATTGGTCGAGTTAGTGTTTGATCAGGAGAAGAAGTCTTAGTCCGAATAGGGTTTTAACTCGACCTTGAGGGTATCCGTTGCTATAAATAGAAGAGGTTGTGCATCGTTCAAAGCCCCTCCAATTCAACTCACAACTGCCCTGCGCAAACTCTCTCAACAATTTGAGATTTTTATTTTCTCTTTTCGCTGACACATCTTCTGTTGGCATCAACATCACTGTGAAAGCAACCGGTGATATCTTAAGTTGGCATAGATAGCTTTGTCATCGTAGAATCAGCCGGTCTTGCAGTATCTTCCGTTGGCATCAACAGCACTGCGCGCGAGGACGGTTGGTTACCTATCCAAGTCTCGGTCAAGAAGGATTTCCGAATCCTTATTGATTGAGGTCATCTCATTAGCCTTCTCGGCGAAGTGAGGTGTTACAGTTTAGTGAGCTCGGCGCATTGCACGCCGAGTTATTTTATGATTGGATACTCCCAAGTGGGATTTAGAGTTCAGCATTCAGACGGCCGAACCACGTTCATTATTAAGACTTATATTCGTTTTGAGTATTTGTACCCTTACACTTTGGTGTCGATTCGGCGAGAGTTTACTTTGACGAATAACATCATTGTGACCGAATCCGACGACTGCGATTCGTGAACTTCGTAAGATAGTAACCTTGTCTTCAGGTTCGAGAGCCCAAGAGGCCGAGACGTGTTCCTTTCTCGGCCACAATCGCAAGACGCAGAAGTCAGCCGCGCACCCAACGCAACATCAACAAATTTACTCCTCGGCCGAGCTTGGCCGACGAGTTGGCACGCCCCGCATTCACCGAAGGACGTAGTTAGCTTAGAGATTACTCGGCCTGCGCGCCACGTAGGCTTGGTAGTTTTTAGGGTCAACATTTTGGCACGCCCAGTAGGACCCAGTGCTAAACTACGAAGTTCATGCCAATTGAAACACGATCGGTACAAAAGAAAACAGCTATGGGAAATTCAACAGTCGATTTGCCAATTCAGAACATAGGGCAAAGTGCGCCACAAGCGCAGAATCCCATCAGCGCTGTAACACCTGAGTCCACGAGCGTGACTCGTCGAGAAAGGGAAGTTAATCTCGGCGGTCAGTTTCGCGGTCTTGAAATCCCTAACAGGAACACCTGTGTTCTTAATGAAGGGATAATAGAGGATTGTGACGAGGATGGTGGCGAAGGATCTGATCCACCAACAAGGTCGTTTCTTCGAAAACGACTTGACGAGCAATCTCGGACGGTTAAACAAACGTTTAGTCGAGGAATCGATAAACTTCATGACGTGATAAGCAATGCCAGTGAGGCACATACCAGATTACTCAAAATATTGGTTAGTAAGGTCAGCGATGGTAGGTCTTTCGATCTTGCCCAACACTTGCCACCAAGAAATAATCTATTACCAAGTGTACCGGCCAAGTCAATCCCTGCTCGGCTCAAAACAATTAACTTGGAAAAATGAGGAGGATCAAATAGTAGGTCAGACGGATCCGACCAGAGAATGGAAGCAACACCCGTCGATATGACCAAGGTCCAACGGATGATCGATTCGGCCATAAAGAAAGGGTCGAAGTTCCCTAAGTTTATACATCTGTATCCAGCTTATGTGGAACAATTCGAATACCCTAGAGGTTTCAAAATCCCAGATTTCAGCCTCTTCGCCGGAGAATCATCCTTATCCTCGTTAGAACATGTGGCTCGTTTCACCGCACAATGCGGAGACGTCAATAGCGACTTTCATAAACTGCGACTTTTCAACTTTTCGCTGACCGGTTCAGCATTTGCTTGGTATATCAACCTCCCACCAAATTCTGTCCAGAGCTGGGAGGAGTTGGTGGAGAAATTTCATAAGCAGTTTTATCGGCCAGGGATGGAAGTGTCAGTGTCCTCGTTAGCAAGGATGGCTCAAGCATCTGACGAGTCACCAATGGATTATCTCACCAGATTTAAGTCAGCCAGGAATTGGTGCTGAGTACCTCTCCCCGAAGTCGAATTCGTCAGACTTGTTCTAAATGATCTTGACGTAGAATACAAAAAGAAATTATTGGGGGCAAACTTTCGGGATATGTATGAACTAGCCCAACATGTCGAGTAGTATGATTATTTGCTCCGCGAGGAAAAGATTTCGAAAGCTCCATCTCGAGGGACGATTTACAAGAATCCCACTGTCAATTATGCATCGACCGAAGATGAATGCGTTAGCGTGGATGCAGCTTAGATAGTGATAGATAAGCCATACGTTTGCAAGGCGCTGACTCAGGTTGCCTCTAAGGAAGTCAAAACCTGCTCGGCCACTGAAGAAACACCGAAAACGTCAAAAGTCTATACTTTTGATATTACAAAGGACAATGCAATTTTTGATCAATTGTTATCAGCAAGGATCATCAAACTTCGGCCTGGGCATAACATTCCCAAGGCCGAAGAGCTTAAAGGAAAGATATATTGCAAATACCATAATTCGAGCAAACATACGACAAATAATTGCGTTGTGTTTCGAGATAATGTCCAAAGCTGGATTGATAATGGCAAACTTAGATTTCCGGAAAAGGAGATGAGCGTTGATAATTACCCATTTCCCACAGCAACAGTAAATATAGTAGATGTATGCCTACCTAAGGACAAGGGAAAAGGGAAAGCCGAAGCCGTTACAAAGCAACGCTTTCTGACTCAGAATTCTCAGCCACGTTTCACTGCTGATTTTCGGTCAAACAAACCACCCACAGCTCTAACAGGTTCTGCTATTGTTAAGCCTATGACAGAATACAGTACTGACGAAGAAGGTGGGTCGGCGCTTTTATGCAGAAAGTGTAAAGCAAATGTCAATGCCGAGCTAAAGGAAAAGTTATCTTCGACTATAGTGAAACAACCTACGACCGCAACACAACAAAAGGTGCTCAACGTAGGCCAACACCAAGGAGTTTTTGATAGGCTCGGCCCTAAAATGCAGGTGGAATAAACGCCTCCGGTCAGACGGCGCCTCGAGTTTGATGCCCCGTTTTATAACGAAGATTATTACGTCCGCAATTCTAGCAGTTCGGAATCATCAAAGAGCCAAAAGACTTTCAAACCTCCCGAACCTCAGGACCAGCGTTGGTATACGTATCACTCTTCGAAAGGTGTATACACCGCATTGTCCAAATCCCAGAAACGTCGGCACCAAAGAATAGACTGCCTGGCTCACCGACGGGCAGCCCAAGAAACTTCGGTCCCTAAATGGCGGCGGAAGGAAACAGTTGCCAATGATGGTGAACGACCATCTCCAACTATTATAGCAGAGTTGGTTCAAGGGAAACGACTGCTCGGTCGAGATGTTGAAACTATATTTAAAGAGGCTGATAAACGAATCAAACTGCTTCTTCGGCCTGGAGAAATGAAGGCACGTTTCGAGCATTTCAAGCAACAAGCTGAAAGCAAACTGGCCCGGCCAACCACACAAGAACCTCTGATTAAAATTCGACGGAATTTACATCCGCCATTTCTCGGGGAGGCCTTGGAATATATGCGAGAATTTCATAAAAAACATTCAGCCAACGATTTATATGGTTTGCCAAAAGCGTGTCAAGATACAATCGATCTCGTCCTAACTTGTCCGGATGCCGAGCGAATTATTCAGAAGACTTCAGACCCAGGATTGAAAGCTAGGTTCCAGCACATACGAGAAGCTCGTGTTCTTGGCTTTAAAGTAGACCCATATACTGATATCGATGCAATTGACCTTCCTTTCTCCATGGAGGACCTTCAGTATTTACGATATCACTTCAAAGTTTTTTCGGCCGTTTCTCTCTTCGGCCTCACGGCCGATGAAATAACACGAGTTGCACGGTTGGATGCCTATCTCGACACCAGGGATGCCCGTATAATGTACCAAGAGCAAGCTCGTATCCTGGCATCAATCCCAAACGCAATTCCGATTTTAGACGCATCTGAGGCACCTGCATAGAACAAACAGGCTTCCGAAGAGACACCGCAGGAACAAACCATTGAAGAAGAAGCAGAAGAGTCTCTTAGTACCACTCTGCCGCAAGTAGATGCCGCAGTTAGTGACCAGGAACGAGAAGAGGCGGAAGAGGATGATGGTAACCCAATGGGCCCGTCGGTCCTGGATAACATGGAAATCAGTATGGTCCATGTTTTGGCCGCTGATTTTCAGTCGAGCATATCCCAACCCAATTTCCTTGATGGTGACGTAATTGCCGAGGAAACTGGTCACATTGATTTTGTAACTGTTGCTAACGACGACTCGACAACAAAAGATGACAACCTCAAAGCAGCTTTAGCCGAATTGTTTCCTCGCTCATCATCGGCCAAACTTCATCATTTGAAGCCATTGTATGTCACGACCCATATCGAAGGGTACCCAGTCTCCAAAGTTTTTGTCGACTGCGGAGCCACTGTCAATATCATGCCTATAAACATCATGAAGGCGTTACGTCGCTCAAATGACGAACTTATTCCATCCGGGATCACAATGAGCAGTTTCGTCGGAGATAAATCCCAAACCAAAGGGGTGCTTCCTTTAGCGGTAAATATTACCGGCCGTAATCACATGACCGCCTTTTTTATCGTCGACTCCAAGACCGAGTATAATGCACTGCTCGGTCGAGACTGGATTCATCAAACCAGCTGTATTCCTTCCTCATTATATCAAGTGCTGGTTTTCTGGGATGGCAAATCGGTCATTGTTCACCCGGCCGATAGTCAACCCTTCGAAACTAACATGATCCAAGCACGGTATTATGATGGCCACGTCGGCTATATCACCCTCCAGGGTTTCAATGACGAAGGACGGCCAACTCGGATTTCTGTTCAAAAAGCTATTGAGGTTGGCGCCGAAACTGTCCACCAGGATTCGGTGAGACTCGGTTTAGCTAACCTCATCCCCGACCGCAATGTTTGACACCGATCAAAAAAAACGTCGGGCCGCGTTTTCATCTACTATGGAACGACTGCTGGCCCATTGGTATACTATATCTAAACAACCAAATTCGGGCGTTAACCTCGTCGAGTTCCTCGCCGAAAGAGATAATTGTCCTGTATTATCTCTTGACAAATTCAAGCCGCCCCGGTCGAGCTCGAAGACAATCGGCCCCAAGTTAAAGATCCCTTGGAGGAAATTAATGTTGGGACAGCCGATGACCCACGGCCTTTATTTGTTAGTATTTTACTTCCCCAACCTATGAAAGCCGAACTTCGTGCCCTGCTTGAGGAATTCAAAGATTTTTTTGCTTGGAGTTACCATGAAATGCCTGGCTTAGATCGCACTCTCGTCGAGCATGAGTTGCGTATTAAACCTGGGTGTAAACCTTTCCGTCAACCACCTCGACGCTTCTCGACCGAAGTGCAACTCGGTATCAAGGATGAACTAGTTCGACTTTTGAAAGCAGGGTTCATTCGGACAGCTCGATACGTTGAATGGTTGGCCAATATCGTTCCTGTTTTAAAGAAAAGTGGTGCATTGCGCATTTGCATCGACTTCATAAATTTGAATCTGGCAACTCCCAAGATGCGTATACAATGCCGATTTCAGATCTGTTAATCGATGCCGCAGTGAATCATGCGATCTTATCCTTTATGGATGGACATGCCGGGTACAACCAAATTTTCATTGCCGAAGCCGATGTGCACAAGACTGCTTTTCGCTGCCTGGGAGCACTCGGCACTTACGAATGGGTTGTCATGCCATTCGGCCTTAAGAACGCCAGCGCCACTTACCAATAGGCAATGAACACCATATTTCATGATTTAATTAGAACCATCGTCGAAGTCTACATCGACGATGTTGTAATTAAATCTAAACGCCAGCAGACACATCTGGATGATCTCCGACAGGCTTTCATCCGTATGCGTCAACACAACCTCAAAATGAATCCTGCCAAATGTGCCTTCGGTGTGTCGGCTGGAAATTTTCTCGGCTTCCTCGTGCATCACCGTGGGATTGAGGTAGATGAGAATAAAGCACGAGCAATCATCAGTGCTCCACTCCCGACGACAAAGAAACAACTACAGTCCTTACTCGGTAAGATAAATTTTCTCCGCCAATTTATAGCTAACTCGGCTGGTAAAATGAAAGCGTTTTCTACACTTTTGAAACTTAAGGACTCAGATACATTTGAATGGACAAACGAGCATCAGGCGGCGTTTACATAAATCAAAGTCTCCCTTACGACACCGCCTGTTATTGTTCCATCCCGGCGCGGTAAGCCTCTCAAACTATATATCTCGGCGGCTGAAGAATCCATCGACTGCCTCCTCGCCCAAGATAACGATATCGGGCGAGAGCAGGCTATTTTTTACCTCAGTCGGAATCTTAATCAACCGGAAATCAATTATTCCGCCGTTGAGAAGCTCTGTCTCGCCGTGTTCTTCGCCGCCTCTGAGCTTCGGCATTACATGCTTCCATCGGTCACACAGGTCATTGCCCAAACCGACGTCATCCGGTACATGCTCACCCGACCAATCGTAAAAGGCCAAAATGGGAAATGGACAATGGCGTTATCCGAGTTTAGCTTGCAATACGTACCCCAGAAAGCTATCAAAAGCCAGGCATTGGCGGACTTCCTCGCTCAACACCCTTCCCCCTACGGTTTTGGGGACACCGACGTCGAAATCAGCATGGTTGAAACTCGCGATAACTACTGGACGATGTACTTTGACGGCTCTGGTACTTCATCCTCGGCCGGCATTGGCATTGTCATTCAATCTCCTAACCACGACCGTTGGTATTTTTCACTCAAGCTGGATTTTGACTGCACCAATAATCAGGCCGAATACGAAGCCCTTATCATCGGCCTTGGCATCCTTCATGACTTGCGGGCCACCTGTGCCCTCATCCTCGGCGACTCAGAACTTGTGATTAACCAACTTAATGGGTCTTTCCGCTGCATGAGTTGTACCCTGGCACCCTACCACATGGTTGCCAACTATTTGGCTGAATCCTTCTACGGTATTACATTCGAGCATATTTCCCGGATTCATAATACCGACGCGGACGAGTTAGCTCAAATCACCTCCGGTGCACAACTCCTGGGGGGCAAGCTAGGCAGAGAAATACCGGTGTTACGACAGCTATACCCGGCCTTGGTTAACCAGCAAGTCCTCCGACGCGACAACGTGGTACGCACCAGAGTCATGTCCTTACCTTCGTTGCTAGACCGACAAGACTCTATAGAGGTTTGTGCCATCGAGGCAATACCAAATGATTGGAGAAAGCCCATTATGCAATACCTTGATAATCCCAATGGCAAACATAGTCACAAGACACGAGTTCACGCCACAAACTATGTCACGTACCAAAATGAGTTATACCGAAAGGGTGAGGATGGTCTATTACTGCTATGCCTTGGCCCACATGAGAGTGCTCAAGCAATCACAAAAGTCCATGAAGGGATTTGCGGAGCTCATCAGTCCGGACGAAAAATGCGGTGGTTGCTTCGACGACACGGTTATTTTTGGCCAAGAATATTGAAGGATTGTATCGAGTTTGCACGAGGGTGCATACAGTGTCAGATTCATGGTCCTATACAGCGGGTAAAGAGAAGGGATTAGGAATGCAAATCTGATTGTGGGTGATTCCTAGGCCTCCCTTCATTATTCAAATGCATGGGTTTATCCTTGAACGGACGGTGGTACTTGAAATGATCCGACAACGGTCTAAGTTCTAATGACGGTGCCTGAATCATCAAAATTAGATTGTTAGTATAACATAAAATTAAAAATGGAGAAGATGGCTTACTATCTTGTTCAAACTCAATCACAAACACCACGTCCTTGAAAGTTTCAGGGACTTTGCACTTAGCCAGATTGCATGTGATGATTGTGACATGGCCCTTGTTATCAGTCTCAACTTCTTTAGGCTTGATTGTCTCATGCACAGCCTCTTTGATATGTTCAACATATTCTCCGGCCACCTCATTTTCTGGAATCCCTCTTCTTGGTGTGCAAGGTTCTTTGAATGATTCATCATCATCGGGAACATAATTTGGTGCACCAAAAATTGGGATCTCATTTTGCACCTCTGGAAGAGCTTCCACAACGTAATTTTCATACACTTCTTCCTTGGGATTTAAAAACCTGCAAGGAAAAAGGACAATTGGCGGAATAATGTTAGAATGAAATGAATTTTGAACCTCCTCACCTGAGTTGGATGGCATAAGGACTTGAGGGGTTTGCGACAAGAATTCTTCTAAACTGCCCAAGTCGTCATCCTCATCTTCTTCTTGAAGCGGCAATTCATCCATGGTCGGGCTATATTTGGATGGTTCTGGAACAACTTCATCCTCCATATCACTTCCCAAAGTGATGGCTTCATTGATTTCCATTTCTCCCTTTGAATTTACAAATGTGGAGTTGGAGAGTTCACTTTGATCTTGAATCTGTGCCATGATCTCCATAATCTGCCCAACTTGCTTCTCCAATGCATCCATCTTGTTGTCTTGATTTTCTACTTCCTGGTTCAAAGAGGTGATTAATTGAATAATATTATCCTTATCAACCGACGAACCTGAATTTGGTTGGGGGGATTATGGTGGAGGCTGTGGTGGTGCACATGGCCATTGATAGAACTCCTCCGATGGCGGCAATTGTTCTTCTTTTCGCAAGCCCTGTACCAAAGAAATTAATTCTTCAAGCCTTTGATTATAATCCACGGGCATACTTTGATTTGATTGGAATTGTTGTGGGGGATGCTGTGGTGGCTGCATAGATCTTGAATAGAATTCGTCTTGCTGCCAATATCCGCTTTGTTGAAAGTGTTGAGGTTCATCCCACATATAAGCTGAATAGTCTCTCCAATCTGAATTGTAAGCGTTGGAAAACATGTTGCCCCTTGATTGGTTATGGCCTTGATATCCCCAAACATCTTCATTTGCAGAAAATTGGGGACATTGATGAGTTTGATATCTTTGCCCATACGATGCACCAAATGTAGGGACACTTGGCATTGTGGTCCTTCCGGCATTCTGACTTAATTGAGACGTGAGATTCGCCAATTGAGCTTGGATGGATGCAAGTGCCATGTCTCGCTCCATTTGTAACTAAAATCAAAGAAAGAAAACTAAATCAAATATCAAAAGTAAAAGACATAACAAACCAAAAATAAAATAAAATAAAATAAAATAAAATAAACACAAATAAAAAAAATAAAACACAAACAAAAACATAAACAAGGGATTAGCAAATTTGCTAATCCCCGGCAACGGCGCCAAAAATTTGATGCGAAATTTAACTAACGCACAAATTTAAACCCTATTTGTGACAGTTGTAGTAATGATGTAAGTAGGGATCGTTCTAGGCCGGGGATTAACTAGGGATGCTAACCAAAGTAAAATTAAATTAAAAACGTAAAAACAAAATTTAAAACACTAAACTAAAATCAAAACAAATCCAAAGACTCAAAATAATTCAAGACTCAAGAAAACACAAACTAAATTGATTTCTAATAAATCTAACACTTTAAAATAAATGGGGGATTGATTTTTGATGAAATTGAACTTAAAACAGAAACTTAAAAACAAACTTCAAAGAAAATATATTTTGATAGAATTAAAATGATGAGACACTAGTTAGAGGGTTCCTTATCCACACATGAACGAATGCATATAATTTGATTCCCAGTTATGACTTCAACAAACGAATAAATGACAATACTCCAAGTTAATTAGGTCCGCTTAAATTAACCTTCAGATTTCCCTAAATTCATTGAATTGGACGGGATACGCATCACAACCAAATTATTTTCATCAAGCTCTCTAACTATGGAATACGCATGATAGAGAGACATATCAAAAATCATTAAGTTCAATGGAAATCATAAGCATCGACTAGGCATTCATAACTATGGAATACGCATGTTAATCCAACCTAGGGCTTACTAAACACAATCGTGACTAGCGATTTTTACTACTCATGGATATAAGTTCATAACGATTAGGTGAAATTCCCTTATATCCTAGCATCAAGTCTAAGCATGCAAATTAAGTGTCGACCCTTAACCCACATACATAAACAAGTTATTAATCAACACAGAAAAATAAACCACATCCAACATTCATAAATTCATAACTGGAGTAAATCAAATCATAATAAACATTTATCCAAGGTTTCAAATTCACCTCTAACTAAACAGAAATTAATTACACATGTTTAATATAATTGAAAAGTAAATTAAATTAAACATGAGTTTTAGAAAATTAAAACCAAATGAGGAGTTCTCCCTGCTGTGCTTCTGCCTGAGGCCCCTTTCTCGCCAGCTCCATCCTTGTGACTCGCTGCCTTCATGCAGCTCCTTTTGATCACCTCTCCTGCGCCTTTCCCTTCTTCTCTCCCCCGCGCACCCCCTGGCTGACCTGCGCGCCTCCCAGCTGACAGCTGTCTTCCTCGTCTGTCTCTCTAGCTGATCTGCTCTCAGGCGCGCTGCCCAAGCAGCGCCAGCTTGAGCTTCTCACGTCTCTCCTCGGTTTCTGCTGCCCAGTCAGTACCAGTCCCTTCTCTCTCGCTCGCTGCCAAGACAAGGCAGCACGTCCCTCCTCGGTTTCTGCTTCCTGTTTCACCGCTCCCCCAAGGAGCTCCACCCAACCTTTATTTCCGTGCTTCTCCACTTAAGGCCGAGAGCCTTCCACTTTTCTGCGCTCCACAGCTGCCATCCACGTTATTTTATTTTCTTTTCTGCTGTCCACTAGCTTTTCCTTCCACTTTGCATTAGGCACCATTATTTTTTTTATTCTTTTTTTTTCTTCTTTCCAGTCTGACCTTTCCTCCTCAATTTCTGCATTCCCACCACTTTATTCTTATTCCTTTAATCATCACAAGCAGCTTGTCACATTGCACTCCACCGAAGGCAGCCCTTCATCATTCATCATCATTTTCTTTCTTATTTTATTTGCTGCACTCACTCAACATCATATATATATATATTTATAATACTATCTTATTTTTATTAACCAAAAATAGTGGGCAATGCAGTTTTGACGATTTTATTACTAAAAATATACACTTAAGCTATTATTAATTTCTTTGCTAGACAAATCACATAAAACACGAAAATAAAGTAAATAGCTCAAAAATACAAGAAACTAACCAAGAAAAGACGAGAGAAATTGATGTAAAATATGTATAAATATGAGCTTATCAAATACCCCCACACTTAGCTTTTGCTAGTCCTCGAGCAAAACAAACGAAAACAGAAAAAGTAATAACATGAAAATTATTAGTTTCCCCCTATATGACCCTCATAGAACTTCATTCGAGAACACAAATCATCAAGAACCATAGCTAACACCAAACAAACTAATCCAAGTTCATCTTCCTTATTCAAATATTAGCAGTAATCTTTGAATCATCCTTGAAGTGTAGTGTGTGAGATAGCCATGTTACTGCAATTTCAAAATTTTTATTTTTAAAATCACCATATGCAAACTAGCCACCTTCTCACGGGATTTACACTCAATCACACATGTGTTTAGTTTTAATGTGTTTCTCTCAAAGAATCAAATGTGAAATTTCTACCATAAGCTTGCATAAAGATCACTTCTCCACAGTCATAATTGCAAAACTTAAATCAAGAGGACTTTTATTGGATGTAATGAGGTTTAGGGAGAGGGTTATTGAAATGAAAGAATAGGAAAACACAAGTTCCAAGCTACATTGCAAGCAATTCTTTTGTTTAGATTTATAAGAACTCAAGCTTTCCAGCTATTCTACAAGTCACCTCCAACCACAACCTTAACTGAAACTTTAAACTCTTTTTATTTTCTTTTTCTTTTCTTTTCTTTTTTTTTTTTTTTTTTTTTTTTTTTTAATACAAACATGAAATACCCCCACACTTATTCTTTTGCCAAACACCCTCCGAGTACTTCACAAACACTTCTCATAAGACAATTTCACATTGCTCATTAGCTCGCTTGGAAAGGGTAAGGAAAAAATATTTCAGGCATAAGGGTAGACATATCTGGTGATAAGAAATAAAAGGCTCACAAATACGGCTCAAATTGGCAATCTAATGATATTATTTTTCTGTGGGAAAACAAGGTTATTTGGGCCATGGTGGTAAACCTAATGCCTCTATCATTTTCAAGTTCATGCAATCAAATGACAAATATTTCGAAAGATCGTTATGCAAGTTCTAGAGAAGTATCTCACATAAGTTCATCACACATGAAAGAATAGGAGTGTATGAAAAATGCACACTTTCAATAGGCTCAAAAACTCACATAGGATGTATATGGTCACTAAATTCACATATGAAGCTTTAAATCATGCTTTAGTTTCACATCAACAAGGCTATGTGCATTTGGTTTTTCAAAGATAATCAAATATGTACAAACTAACACGAGAATTAGGAATTTCACAAAACACATGTTAACTAAGTTCTTGATCATCATGGTTCAAATTTTATCCAATTATATCATTGGGTCGGGAAACTAACAAAATCCTAATTCAAAACAATAAGGAAAACAAGGAAATATTTTTGGATTTTTTAAATTTTCCGAAATTATTTTTTTTATTTATATATATATATATATATATATTTTTTTTTTTAAAACAACAACTTAATTAAGAAAACACAAAGCAATAACATGGAAACAAATGAAACCAGTTCAAAGTCGAAGGTACAAAAATTTTCAATTTGGTCATTTTTATACTCTTTACCCCCACACTTAAACTAGACATTGTCCCCAATGTCAGAAAATATAATAAAATGCAAATAAAAATAAAGTAAATAAAAATAAAGAAACAAAATAAAGCAATAGGACTGAAAACTTCCCTAATTTGCAGAAAAAATCAAGCGATGACCCCCAAGCTAAAATTCTGCAATCAACTTCAAGGGTGGAAATAACCAAAAGTTCCTGCAAAGAAAAGAAATAAATCAGTTAAGCACGCAAGAAAATGTAGAAAATGCAAACGAAAAATTAAAAATGAAAATAAAAGACAATGAATAAAACTAAAAAGTGATCATTGGTCCTGTTTGGTGACTTTCCACAGCTTTGAACTTGAACTGGCCTCGGAACTTCTTAGCAAGGAAAAAGAGACTTGATTGGTGGTGTTGTTGAAGCTTCTCGAGCTCTTGGTTTCAACTCGGACTCCTTCTGCCGGGTTGATTGAGTCTGCAGGCTACATTCTTCTCTTTTTGTTTCTTCTGCATGGCAGGTAGGCACGAGGAAGAGGTGGTGGTCTGATTCTTTGTTCAATCTGTCCAAGTGCCGACCGATTGCCTTCTTTCACCTTGACTCGCAGGCAAGAGCAAGGGTAAAGGAAAAGCATGCCATGAGATATCTTTGCCTTTGACTCTGATGATATGGGATACTTTTGCTTTTGAAGAAGTATCGTTCCACAGGTGTATGCTTGAACTGGGCTGGGGAACTTCTTAGCAAGGAAAATGAGACTTGATCTTGAAGATGAAGCAGCACCTTGTCTCCACATGCTTCAAGTATCATTTTCACTTGCCATGTCTGTTCTCCAGGCAGATGTGGCGACTTCTTCGGAAGTACATCAGCGGTTGAAGAAGAGCACTCGAGAGCAATGCTAGGTAAGCAATCAGGAAGGATTTCCAGGCAGTCGGTTCTTAGATCGGAAGATTGACACCGAGTGCTGGTTGATTGCCCGCTTTCTCCTTATCACAAAGACAAGGAAAAGGACAGGGAGAAAGCGTGATATGAGATACTCTTGCTTTCAACCTTCATGATATGAAATACTCTAGCTCTTGATGACTTGTTTACAAATGTATCCCAGGGAATGAGAAACACAGAGTAACTCGAGAGGGTTTGTTGGAAAGGCATTTTCGGAGATGAAAAATTTCGGAGATGAAGAAGTGTTGAGAGAGTTTTTCCTTTGCAATGGATGGCGAAGGTAGACGTTTATAGATGATTCTTCACAACCGAAACTGTTCCTTTACCCATGTCGGCAGCCGGTGGATGGATGAACAGTACAGGTTACGCGCTTTCTGAAAAAGCCACCCGTAATTTACGCAAAGCTGACAACGCGTGACGAGTGACGACAAAACTGGAAAAGCTGTTTACCTCGTGATTCCTGACCGCTCCATCTTTTGAGAGAGACGCCCGACTTTTGAGAACAGCGTCCGACTTTTGAGAACGGCGTCCGACTCTTCGATTTGCGAGAGGACGTCACTTTGATTGCTGAGTGATGCCTCATCGATTTCTTCTTCTTATAAGAGCGCTAACTTTGTTCCACAACACACTTGAGCACCCTCCTGTAAACACTCCCTCTGGTAAACATTCCCTCTTGCATTTCTTTTAATCTTGATCAGTCCGACTCTTCATTCTCAACACCTTCAAATATGTCTTGCCCTTCTGACCGTCGCCTTAACTTGAATGTTGGGGAAGATAGTGATATGTCTTCTCCAACCAACATTTGGCAGCCGTCCTTCATATCCCCAAATGGTCCTCTTACAGTTGGGGATTCCATGATGATGAATGAAACAACCGCCTCGGTGGTGGCCAGAAATCTGCTCACTCCTAGAGACCTTAGGATACTTTCTAGGCGGTCCGACGAACTAGCTGTCCAGGACTCTTTGGCCTACAGCGTCCGATGCGCAGGCTCAGTATCAAACATGGGCCAGCGCCTTCTTGCACGAACTCGTCAGGTGGAGTCGTTGATGGCTGAAGTGGCTAGTCTTCGGCAAGAGGTCAGAGTGCTTAGGCATGAGAACAGGGAGTTGCACATGCTCGCAACCAATTACTCCACAAGCATGAAGAGGAAGCTTGATCAGCTGCAGGAGTTCGAAGTGCGGATTCAGAGTGATCATCAACGGTTTATGACGTTACTCCCGAGGTTTGTGTTGCCTTCGTCCTCGGGAGCAGCACCAAGTATTGAGGCTCCGAATGATCCAACTCTGGCGCTTCGTCTTTCAGGGGCTCCGTCGACCTCCGAGGCACAACCTACCAACGACCAATGAAAGCTATTAGTTCACATTATTGTAAAATATTTATGCTTTTAAGTTTATTTAATTATATATATAAATATAAGTATTTTTGTTTTGTTTTTTTTTTTTTTTTTTTTTGTTTTTTTTTAAATTATGTGATGTTTATTATTATTATTATATATATATATATATATATATATATATATATTTTTTTTTTAAATATCAATGTAAAATAAGTAAATCAAAGTAAAAAGACTATGTTTAACTTTCTAAACAAAAATCACAACTAAATAAACAAAACAAAATGAAAGCAGTAAAGAGAAGGGATTAGGAATGCAAATCTGATTGTGGGTGATTCCTAGGCCTCCCTTCATTATTCAAATGCATGGGTTTATCCTTGAACGGACGGTGGTACTTGAAATGATCCGACAACGGTCTAAGTTCTAATGACGGTGCCTGAATCATCAAAATTAGATTGTTAGTATAACATAAAATTAAAAATGGAGAAGATGGCTTACTATCTTGTTCAAACTCAATCACAAACACCACGTCCTTGAAAGTTTCAGGGACTTTGCACTTAGCCAGATTGCATGTGATGATTGTGACATGGCCCTTGTTATCAGTCTCAACTTCTTTAGGCTTGATTGTCTCATGCACAGCCTCTTTGATATGTTCAACATATTCTCCGGCCACCTCCTTTTCTGGAATCCCTCTTCTTGGTGTGCAAGGTTCTTTGAATGATTCATCATCATCGGGAACATAATTTGGTGCACCAAAAATTGGGATCTCATTTTGCACCTCTGGAAGAGCTTCCACAACGTAATTTTCATACACTTCTTCCTTGGGATTTAAAAACCTGCAAGGAAAAAGGACAATTGGCGGAATAATGTTAGAATGAAATGAATTTTGAACCTCCTCACCTGAGTTGGATGGCATAAGGACTTGAGGGGTTTGCGACAAGAATTCTTCTAAACTGCCCAAGTCGTCATCCTCATCTTCTTCTTGAAGCGGCAATTCATCCATGGTCGGGCTATATTTGGATGGTTCTGGAACAACTTCATCCTCCATATCACTTCCCAAAGTGATGGCTTCATTGATTTCCATTTCTCCCTTTGAATTTGCAAATGTGGAGTTGGAGAGTTCACTTTGATCTTGAATCTGTGCCATGATCTCCATAATCTGCCCAACTTGCTTCTCCAATGCATCCATCTTGTTGTCTTGATTTTCTACTTCCTGGTTCAAAGAGGTGATTAATTGAATAATATTATCCTTATCAACCGACGAACCTGAATTTGGTTGGGGGGATTATGGTGGAGGCTGTGGTGGTGCACATGGCCATTGATAGAACTCCTCCGATGGCGGCAATTGTTCTTCTTTTCGCAAGCCCTGTACCAAAGAAATTAATTCTTCAAGCCTTTGATTATAATCCACGGGCATACTTTGATTTGATTGGAATTGTTGTGGGGGATGCTGTGGTGGCTGCATAGATCTTGAATAGAATTCGTCTTGCTGCCAATATCCGCTTTGTTGAAAGTGTTGAGGTTCATCCCACATATAAGCTGAATAGTCTCTCCAATCTGAATTGTAAGCGTTGGAAAACATGTTGCCCCTTGATTGGTTATGGCCTTGATATCCCCAAACATCTTCATTTGCAGAAAATTGGGGACATTGATGAGTTTGATATCTTTGCCCATACGATGCACCAAATGTAGGGACACTTGGCATTGTGGTCCTTCCGGCATTCTGACTTAATTGAGACGTGAGATTCGCCAATTGAGCTTGGATGGATGCAAGTGCCATGTCTCGCTCCATTTGTAACTAAAATCAAAGAAAGAAAACTAAATCAAATATCAAAAGTAAAAGACATAACAAACCAAAAATAAAATAAAATAAAATAAAATAAAATAAACACAAATAAAAAAAATAAAACACAAACAAAAACATAAACAAGGGATTAGCAAATTTGCTAATCCCCGGCAACGACGCCAAAAATTTGATGCGAAATTTAACTAACGCACAAATTTAAACCCTATTTGTGACAGTTGTAGTAATGATGTAAGTAGGGATCGTTCTAGGCCGGGGATTAACTAGGGATGCTAACCAAAGTAAAATTAAATTAAAAACGTAAAAACAAAATTTAAAACACTAAACTAAAATCAAAACAAATCCAAAGACTCAAAATAATTCAAGACTCAAGAAAACACAAACTAAATTGATTTCTAATAAATCTAACACTTTAAAATAAATGGGGGATTGATTTTTGATGAAATTGAACTTAAAACAGAAACTTAAAAACAAACTTCAAAGAAAATATATTTTGATAGAATTAAAATGATGAGACACTAGTTAGAGGGTTCCTTATCCACACATGAACGAATGCATATAATTTGATTCCCAGTTATGACTTCAACAAACGAATAAATGACAATACTCCAAGTTAATTAGGTCCGCTTAAATTAACCTTCAGATTTCCCTAAATTCATTGAATTGGACGGGATACGCATCACAACCAAATTATTTTCATCAAGCTCTCTAACTATGGAATACGCATGATAGAGAGACATATCAAAAATCATTAAGTTCAATGGAAATCATAAGCATCGACTAGGCATTCATAACTATGGAATACGCATGTTAATCCAACCTAGGGCTTACTAAACACAATCGTGACTAGCGATTTTTACTACTCATGGATATAAGTTCATAACGATTAGGTGAAATTCCCTTATATCCTAGCATCAAGTCTAAGCATGCAAATTAAGTGTCGACCCTTAACCCACATACATAAACAAGTTATTAATCAACACAGAAAAATAAACCACATCCAACATTCATAAATTCATAACTGGAGTAAATCAAATCATAATAAACATTTATCCAAGGTTTCAAATTCACCTCTAACTAAACAGAAATTAATTACACATGTTTAATATAATTGAAAAGTAAATTAAATTAAACATGAGTTTTAGAAAATTAAAACCAAATGAGGAGTTCTCCCTGCTGTGCTTCTGCCTGAGGCCCCTTTCTCGCCAGCTCCATCCTTGTGACTCGCTGCCTTCATGCAGCTCCTTTTGATCACCTCTCCTGCGCCTTTCCCCTCTTCTCTCCCCCGCGCACCCCCTGGCTGACCTGCGCGCCTCCCAGCTGACAGCTGTCTTCCTCGTCTGTCTCTCTAGCTGATCTGCTCTCAGGCGCGCTGCCCAAGCAGCGCCAGCTTGAGCTTCTCACGTCTCTCCTCGGTTTCTGCTGCCCAGTCAGTACCAGTCCCTTCTCTCTCGCTCGCTGCCAAGACAAGGCAGCACGTCCCTCCTCGGTTTCTGCTTCCTGTTTCACCGCTCCCCCAAGGAGCTCTACGTCCTTCCCTTAATGCTGACACCAACCTTTATTTCCGTGCTTCTCCACTTAAGGCCGAGAGCCTTCCACTTTTCTGCGCTCCACAGCTGCCATCCACGTTATTTTATTTTCTTTTCTGCTGTCCACTAGCTTTTCCTTCCACTTTGCATTAGGCACCATTATTTTTTTTATTCTTTTTTTTTCTTCTTTCCAGTCTGACCTTTCCTCCTCAATTTCTGCATTCCCACCACTTTATTCTTATTCCTTTAATCATCACAAGCAGCTTGTCACATTGCACTCCACCGAAGGCAGCCCTCCATCATTCATCATCATTTTCTTTCTTATTTTATTTGCTGCACTCACTCAACATCATATATATATATATTTATAATACTATCTTATTTTTATTAACCAAAAATAGTGGGCAATGCAGTTTTGACGATTTTATTACTAAAAATATACACTTAAGCTATTATTAATTTCTTTGCTAGACAAATCACATAAAACACGAAAATAAAGTAAATAGCTCAAAAATACAAGAAACTAACCAAGAAAAGACGAGAGAAATTGATGTAAAATATGTATAAATATGAGCTTATCACGTATGCACTATCCTACGGACACGATGCAATGTTACCAGTCGAGTTAAGCATAAATTCGCTGCGACTAATTGAACAAAGTAGTTTGTTCAGCGCCGAATATAATCAGTCAATGAGGCAGGAGTTAGAAGATTTAGAGGAAGCGCGACTTGATGCTGATAACTTGTTGGTGGCACAAAGACGTATTGCCGAGCGAGCCTATAACCAAAAGGTACGACAGAAAACATTTGGCGAGGGAGAATTGGTTTGGCAAACGGTGTTGCCAGTAGGACTAAAGGACCCTAGGCTCGGCAAATGGTCGCCAAATTGGGAAAGGTCGTATGTTGTACATAAAATATACGGCAAAGGGGCATATCATCTGAGAGACCGGACCGGTTTAGTTCACAAATTACCAATCAATGGGAAGTTTTTGAAGAAATACTATCCGGTCACATGGGAAATGCGGGAATAGAAAACTAGTTCATTAAGCTCAAGAAGAGTATATACAGATTAAGTAAGTCGAGGAGTTTACATTTAAATACATTCAAGGCGAAGAAGGAAGAAGAGTGCCGAGAAGGGTCTTCAGCTCCAACCACCGCACCTCGCCCATTATGACGTCAGCTTGCTGGTTCTTCTTGTCCATTTTTAACTCCTCAACTCGTTTTGTGCTCGCCGCATACTCGGTTAAACAAGCTTTGCTACCCGACTCGGAGTCCTTAGCAAGCTCGAAAGCAATGGCCGACCTTCGTTTCGCCAATTCGGCCATTTGACGGTCGAGGTCGGCCAAGGCCTCACCTTTTGCCTTTAAAGCATCAATCTTCGGACGGAGAGCATCTTGGACGGCTGTGGCAGCTTGCAGGTCTTGTTCGTCTTTCAGGGCATTCTTGAAGATACTAAAGGTCGCCCGAACCCGCTCCAGGGCAGACGACGCCTGAACGATAGCCTCGCCGCTCAGTTGACCGTCGGCTCCAAGGTCGTTTAGACATGCACTGAGCAAATCAAGGCCTTCGCGTTCGAGTACTTGCGACGCCGAAAGAGACAAGACCTCTCGCAACCGAGCTAGAGCAGTTGAATCAGCAGCTTCAGTTGTGGTGGCCGAAGGACTAGCCCCTCCAGTAGTGCTGGACAAGAGGGCTTTGAATTCGACTTCCTATGAAGCCTGCACACAAAAATCTGGTTAAGCTCAAGGAAATCATAAAAAGATAGCAAGAAGGTTTCGTTTTAAACCTGCCGAGAGGAGACTTCGGCCATGTCTTCAAGATCGTTTCTCGAACCTAAAGAACTTAATGGCCGAGCCCAGTATCTTAGATTGCTTCTCAGCTCACGCGGCCGATGAAGGTTATCTACGTTCGATGGCCACTGAGGCGGCCAAGGGACATAGATAACACCCTTCGGTGCATAGAATTTTCGATAAAAAAAGTGTACAGGCACCTGACAGTTAGTATTTTCCTGGTTTAGAGTTCTATAACAGAAAAATAATCAAGGAAAAGCGGCAGAGGGTACTTACGAAGGCCGAAGTGGCTTCTTATGGAGGAATATTAAGGTTCTAGTCTTGAGGATGAACGGGCGTTTCCACCGCCACCTCTGGCTCTCCAGCAGGTCGTTTTCCATGGTCGGCCGTAGAAGGGCCGACCGGGACAGCCGCTTCGGACACAGGATTGAGGTATTGGTCCTAGGGAGGAGCGGGCGTTTTCGTCACCGCCGCTGGCTCTCCGGCCGGTCGTTTGCCACGGTCAGCCGTAGGAAGGCCGACTGGGGTAGCCACCTTGGACACAGGAGGAGGTTGACGACGGGAACGAGGACGACTCGCCAGAGGAACTTCGTCGCTCCCCTCACTCTCTTCCAAAACGAAGACCGAGGGTTTTGGATTTGCAGGAGAAGTTCTCTCGGTCGTAGGGACTGCCTTTTCCAGGACATGTGCAGCCTCGACTGATGGAACAACAACTGGTGTGCCAACCTCAGAAACAGGCCGTGCTTGGATTGTTTTTTCGACCGGAATTGGCCGTTTCTCGATCAAGACTTGGGCGATGGGAGGAGGAGGGGAAACGCTGGGAGTCGTCACTCCCGTAGTTTGACTAGAGATGACGTGAATCTCCCATTCCCCTTTCTTCGCCGGCTTTTTGACCCGCTTGGCGGGTCGAGGAGTTTCGACGGTCGGCTCGGCCTCTTGACGAGGCCGTTTGCTTGGCGGGACCTGCACAGCGGTCTTTGCCCTCTTCGAGGTGACCAATTTTTTCTCGGCTGCAGCTGCAGCAACCACCTTCACCTTTTTCAACGGCTGACTACCTGAGAAAATGAAAGCAAATCAGCAAAGCAGATTCGTAGTTCACAAAGTTGAAGAAAAAGGTAGAGATAAACCTTTACCCTGGGCTTGAGGAGCAGAAGCCTTCTTAGGTCGACCATCAAAGAGTTTGTTCAGAACGGTTTCGACCGGACCACCAAAGAACTGTTGGGTATACTCTTCCCACCAATCATCGAAGGTGTCAGTGCAAAGAGATTCTGGAATGGCCGGTCGAAGGCGGAATTTCTGGCACCGCTCTTGGAACTTTTTTTTAGCGTCGCTGCACTACTTCTCTGAAGAGCCAGTTTCGCGTCCGCGGCTTAGGACGGACCGTGAGGAGAGAAGGGGGACCGGGCAACCTTAGAGGTTGCCAAGTTGCCAAGCGAGGAAGTTTGGATGATACACTTCCCAACTCGCTCGGTGACCCTCACAATCGAGAGGCAGATCGCGGGCAAGAACGAAAGACCCCCAAGATTGACGAAGGTCAGCATCTTCGTCTGCGCCCCACGCTGATGTAAGAAGTCTGATCGACGAAGGGTATTCTCGACGACGACAGACCATGAATTCGTCATCAGAAAAGTCGTCGAGAGCAAAAAAGTATCTGAACACTTCTTCGGCTTGGTGAGAGGGGATTGGCCGGAAAGCCAGCTGAGGGCCGAGCGCTTCCTTGGGCGAGAAATCAGCAATCGTCGGCCGAAGAGGAGCAAAGTAGACCTGCAGCCAGAGTTGGAAGACCCAGAGGGGACCATTCTGTTGCTGGTCGACCTGATCCAGGGTCATTTCGGCCAAGCAGCGTAGGAGATGGGCGAGAATGGCCGGGCTGAGTGCCAGAGTGTAACCACTAGCTAGGGCTTCGGCCACTGGCATATTCTCGACCAGACACTTGTTGGATTTGGTACAACAGATAAACTTGTTGTACCAATAGAATAGGAAGGCCTCGTGTTCTCCTTCTCGCAGCGCCTCTTCTCCTCGGCCGGCAAAATGAAGGTAGAGGGTGTTATAGTTGAAGAAATTCTTGTGAAGCTTGTGAACCTCTTCTTTTGGGAGTGTTTGGCCGTCAACGCTTAGTGTTTCAAGGGCCCGTTTGTCGAAGAGCGTCCTCAAGTTAAGATTCGACGGGTACCCAGAAAGGGCAGCGTCGACTGGGATTCGAGTCGGGGAAGTCCCCAGGATGGCAGTAAGATCAAGGATGGTGGGGCCAATGGGGCCGAGAGGGAGGATCATGGTGTTGGTGGCCGAACACCAGAAGCATAAGGCTGCTAGGAGAAGCTCCTTGTCTAGGATGATATCCATGGACGAAAGGTGAATGGCGTCGTAGATGCCTAGGGCTTTCCACTGCTCGCCGAAGAGTTTTTCCATTCGTACAACCCAGGCTGCCCAGGTTGTAGTAGTCGAGGGCCAAGAGCCTTGAGGCCTCGCCACATCCCACTTCGACCAATCGAATCCTTGTAGCAAGGATGATAGACAGTGCTCTTGGAGAAGCCCAGTGATGGTTGATCGTACTGCCGCTTTAAAGAGAGGACCCAAGATTTGATGAGGGGTACTCATGTCACTCTCAAATCGGATGGTCTTGATTGAACTCCGATCGATGATTTTCTGGCATTGGTCACACTCCTTGGAAAGCTTGGAGATAAAGGAGGCCATGATGAATGGTTTGAAGGAATGATAGGAAAAGAACTTTCTGGGTTAAGGGTTGAAGAGGAAGACCTGGAAGGAAGGTATGCACTGGAGAGCGATGGCAAGAAATTCAGAAAATTTGAAAGCGTAAGGTACAAATGAGAGGAGTTCGGTATTTATAGGACGATGGAGAGAAGGGCAATCGTTCGAAATTCAAAATGAAGGGTAAAATCGACTGAGAAATTCGCTAATCATTATGAACATTTAGAAAATCCAGTTAAGAAGACCGAGGGTTTCGTGTCTCAGGAGACGCACGATTGCGTGTGGCGGCGAGAGTTATGGTGAAAGACGGTTTGGAGTCTGCACGATGCTGAATGGTTCGCAGATCGAGGCGACATGGTGGTGTTCAGCAACAAGGCCATGATGATATGACGGTTCAGGGAGCCGTACGCTTCAAACGTCATTATTAGGGATTAGCCCTATAAAAGGATGCCACGTAGTGTAGTGTTTAGTAGGATCAATATCGTGTAATCATGCTCAATAAATGCACCTCGGGAATAAGAGCATTTGAGTTTTGAGTTTTAATTTCGCTTCTTCAAGGCCGGAGCTCGATCAGAGGGTTCAAGCCGAGGACCTCAGAAGCGAGGGGGCAATGTTTGGGCCCAAAATATTGGTTTGGGCCGAGTATAGAATCATTCTCGGCCCGGAAGGCCTTACGACAAGGTGTTTGGGCCCAAAATATTAGTTTGGGCCGAGTATAGAATCATTCTCGGCCCGAAAGGCCTTACGACAAGGGTACCATGGATCATGGGCCTCCAAACCTAGGTCGGTTAGGTCATGCTGCAAGACAGGTCGAGTCCTGGCGCAAAAAGGAGTCTCGGCAAAATTAATAACCCGGAAGTGAATTCGGTTCAATAAAGGACTAGGTTCACAATCATAGTGAAAATAGGATTGGTCGAGTTAGTGTTTGATCAGTAGAAGAAGTCCTAGTCCGAATAGGGTTTTAACTCGACCTTGAGGGTATCCGTTGCTATAAATAGAAGAGGCTGTGTATCGTTTAAAGCCCCTCCAATTCAACTCACAACTGCCCTGCGCAAACTCTCTCAACAATTTGAGATTTTTATTTTCTCTTTTCGTTGACACATCTTCCGTTGGCATCAACAACACTGTGAAAGCAACCGGTGATATCTTAAGTCGGCATAGATAGCTCTGTCATCGTAGAATCAGCCGGTCTCGCAGTATCTTCCGTTGGCATCAACAGCACTGCAGCGAGAATGGTTGGTTACCTATCCAAGTCTCGGTCGAGAAGGATTTCTGAATCCTTATTAATTGAGGTCATCTCATTAGCCTTCTCGGCGAAGTGAGGTGTTACAGTTTACTGTGCTCGGCGCATTGCACGCCGAGTTATTTTATGATTGGATACTCCCAAGTGGTATTTAGAGTTCGGCATTCAGACGGCCGAACCACGTTCACTATTAAGACTTATATTCGCTTTGAGTATTTGTGCCCTTACACTTTGGTGTCGATTCGGCGAGAGTTTACTCTGACGAATAACATCACTGTGACCGAATCCGACGACGGCGATTCGTGAACTTCGTAAGATAGTAACCTTGTCTTCAGGTTCGAGAGCCCAAGAGGCCGAGACGTGTTCCTTTCTCGGCCACAATCGCAAGACGCAGAAGTCAGCCGCGCACCCAACGCAACATAAATTTACTCCTCGGCCGAGCTTGGCCAACGAGTTGGCAACGCCCCGCATTCACCGAAGGACGTAGTTAGCTTAGAGATTACTCGGCCTGCGCGCCACGTAGGCTTGGTAGTTTTTAGGGTCAACAAAACTCAATTGAAAACTAATTTTTTTTTTAACAAAAAAAATTAAAAATTAAATTTTTAGCACTTTTTAGGACCTCAAATTCACTTTTGCACCTTGAAATCTTAGAGCCGGCTCTGGTGCAAACATGTTGGCTCCTTTTGGCTAGCCCGCTAGCCTGGTGGATGAATTATGGTCTAGTGGGGCCCACAAGCCCTTTGGCCTAGCCCTCGGTTGAAGACGGTTTTCATGTCAAAATGGACTATATTTTAGCCTATGGTCATTTGGCCGGATCGGTTGGAGATAGCCTAATCGAATCCGAACCATGCACACCCCAAACAGAGTACGAAAAGCCCAATTGTAAAGAACTTTGGGTTGAAGAAATATCCCTGTCCTTGCTTCCTGTCCCATATCCTTCCACATATCCAATTCAACCCTTCACTCCGGAAATGGCCCTTCACTCCCTCTCCAAGCTTCCAACGACCACCTCCGCCCTGATCCCCAGAACTGAACCCGACAATTTGCAGAGCCCATGGCTGAGCGCCAACAGCCTCTCGCTTCCGCCTTCAAGTCTCAGAATCAGAACCCAAGAGCCGAAGCTCCACCGTTTCTCCGCCACCGTCTGTCTCAGCCTCCCTACCGCGTAAGTCCCACTCTCTCACATCCCCACCACCCCAATTCTCTCGAATTTTCAATCCTTTTTTTTTCTTCACGTTTTTTGGATGACCAAGCTCAACTTCAGATGCTTCTGACTTGGTCATTGAAGAAATGCGGAAATAGTTTCGTCCACTGAGAAAGTGCCCAAGTGAGTATTTTTGTCTGATTTTTTTGGTGGGTTTTTTTGTTTTGATTTCTGGGTTTTGTTGGGATTGAGGTTTTGGAATTGGGTAGGTGGATGCAGGTGGTCTTGGTGGGCTATAAAGTCATTTGCCATGGGTGAATTGGAAGCCAGGAAGCCAAATATGCAACTACTGGGACTGAAGCAATTCTCATGGGGATCCACATTGAGGGTAAACAATTTTCTGACCATTCTATGCTTTTATTGTTGTTAATTTTAGTATTTTTTTTTTTCGGGAAGTTTTTTCTAAAATCATCTTCCTATATGTTGTCTTACTTTCGATCATGTTGAATTACACTTTGAGGTGGAAAACAATCCTTAGAATTAAAGGACTAATATTTGTAAATCTAGAACTGTAAAATTTGAAATTGAGATGGTTGTGGGATTAAGATAGTGTTGAATGTGGATAACTAACGTGAACTGCATATGTTGAAGCTCAGTTGGCAAATTGTGTGCACGCTTCTACGGTTATAATTTATGCACAATAGCTTTGTTGTGAAATTAGAGAAGGTAAAAGGGGATGCAAATATAAGATACCAAGACTATGTTTATCATCTTTACCAAGAAAAGAAAGCTATCTTATGAATATCTGATCCTACCACATACTTCCCCTATAGTGAATCTAGTGAATTATGTGGTATACTTAGCTGGCTTTGGATTGGGTAGAAGGAACCAGTCTCGCTGCCAATTTTTTACGGGAAAATGCAATTACACTTACTAAGGTGCGTGAAGAAACAATTAAGTTACTTGGGAAAGCAGACATGTGGTTTTTCAGTCCTGAGCATCCCGCATTGACTGAGGAAGCTCAACGAGTACTTGATTGGGCTGTTGATAAAAAGAACAAATCTGGTGAATTTCTGGACATTCTGTTTGTATAATTTCTTTCTCTTTTGTTGGCCCTTCAATTTATGTGAATTAAATTTGTTTCTGTATATGTATCCTGAGGTGGTCTACTGGTTTGGGATTGGTATGAATGCTCAATCAAGTGGTATCTTGGGTATGCAAGAAAACATATGGATTCAAATATACTGATAGGTAATGCATAATATCGTAGATGATATCAACGAACATGTGGGCTGGTAACTTCTTTTGAACAACATAACATATGATTGTGGGATTTTTTTTTTCTTCGCACCGTGTATGATGTTTCCTATGCTTTGCAATTTCATTCTTCCTTCTGTCATCTGTGAATTTCCGTTGTGAAACGTTTTTTTCTGACTGCTTTAAATAAGATTTAGTGTGAGGTGCTGCATAGTTGCAGGAAGAGGATGAGTAGAGGATCCATGGATTGGCTTCTATGAGTTTGCGTTATGTATGGGGTGAAAAGAAACAGTAGTAGAATATCTCGTTTATTTGATGTTATATGGTAAAAACCTTTGCATTCTGTGGCAGCTCCCATCTTCCAGAATTCGCAATTATGGACAATGTTGAATTAAGCTATAAGAACACATGGCCATTTTTTTCTTATCGGGATTCTCAATTCTTTTTGCTGCGCTATGAAGTCTATGTGATTTAATTTAGTAACATCTCAATTGCAGGCGATAGCAGGGAAATTACAACATCTCATCTACTTCTTGGCATTTGGTATGAAGGGGAATCTCCGGGCCACAAGATAATGGCTGGCCTTGGCTTCAATGAGGAGAAAGCTAAAGAGCTTGAGTCCTCAACTACTAAACCTGGATTCATCGACGGATGATATCTTCCATTTGTCTTCATTGATCTGTGATGCATATTTCTTCACCAAAGAGGGAAACAGTGATGTTATTCAGAGAGAGATGTCAATGGCATTGCAAGTTCATCCCTGTACAACGAATTTTTTCTTGTGTTTAATTTGCAAATAGGAGAAAAGTTTATTCATGCGGAATGATGTCCAACTTAGCCGGATTCTTTCCGCCATGGAATTGGATTGTCTACATATGCATTTTGGAGGCCACATTAGCCTCTTGCTCTCTAGCAATATCTTGACTGCATAGGAATTGCACACTTTTATATGCCAGGGAATGTTTAACGTACAATAAAACATTGCTAGAACCGGCTGTCGGAGTCACCATTTCATAGCTGGTGAGCCGAAACGTGGTTTACTTTTACATGATCCGGTTTTACCGGGAAGATATGACCTTTCTCAGGTTATTCTGGTGCTTGACAACCAACGGAAGCAAGTGTCTGTGCCTTGCAACCTTCTTCTTCCCAATTGATCCTCAAAACAAAAATTAGCAACAAAATCAAGCATGCAACCATTCCAATTAAGAACCCTACCAGCAATCCACTGAGCCCAAGTGCAATCTTGAAGGCTAAGACAACTCCCAAGGGCAAGGCCAGGAGGTAAAACCCACCAAGATTTGCATACATGGCTAACCACGGTCGCGCCGTTCCCCGGACAATCCCTCCACAAACTGCTAAAGGGAAATTCACCACCTCGACTAAAGCCATCAGCAGCATCATCTTCTTCACACCTACTAAAATTCCTTTGTCATGAGTGAACAAAGACCCCCAACTTCCCCTGGCTCCTAACATCACCAAACCGCCTATGAAACCCGAGACCACACTCACTGCAACAGACACAAATGCAGACTGATAAGCAGGGCCTGCTCTGTTTGCTCCAAGCTCGTTGGAGACACGGGTTGATGCACAAGTTGCCAAAGAAAGCATCACCGAGTAAAGCAGATAGTCGAAGTTTAACACAATTGCTAATACTCCCACTGCCTCCTTGGCATTCGCAAGCCGGCCTGTGAGCAACATCAATATCTCATAGCACCACCATTCAAGGCAGGTAGTGAGGCAGCAAGGTCCACAAAGCTTGAGCAACCTTTTCCAATCGCTGACATGTTGATCAAGCCAACCCCCTTCCTTCCACCTCCCTTCCTTTGCCTTAATTTCAATGACACATGTATACAAGGCAAGTAGAACCACAACCATGAGATCAGTGATCCACACAGACATTGCAACACCCTTGAGACCCTTGGCTTTCGCAAGCAAGATGTTAACCGGTATGTGAAAAGCAAGCGCTAGACCCGAGCAGAACATTGATGGCACTGTGATGCCTTGTGAGTTCAAGTAGGCCTTAATGGGACATAAGAGTGAAGTAACTACCAAGTCTGGCAGGAGATGGAAGAGGTAGGTCTTCGCAACCGTTGAAATGTCTTCTTGCTGGCCAAAATGGATGAGGATTTTGTCAACATTGAGCCACAAGAACGAAATAGGAAGCGTTGCGAGGAGCAGCAAGAAAGTTGTCATGAGAAGGGCTTTGTGGAGGAGCTTTATATTTCTAGCTCCAAAAGCTTGACCACAAATAGGTTCCATGGCAGCACAGAGCCCATTTAAAACTGAGAAGCCGGTGACATTAGCAAAAGTGAAGCCAAGCGTACCGCCAGCCAGTTGGAGCTCCCCGAGCCTGCCAAGAAAAGCTGTTGTGATGCCTATCTTGGCAAACCATGCCAAGTTCACTGCCACAAGAGGAAGAGCTATTCCCCTTTGTATTTTCAGCTCCAAAAGCGTAACCTTGAAGAAATTGGATGGCCATTTCTGAAAGGTTTTCTCAGTTGGGTTGTCTTCCAAATTTGATATTGTTGTTGCAGACATTGTGTTAAATGGATTGCAAGATTTGGTGGGTTTGTTTCAAATATATATTTTCCAAAGGAAAAGATGAAAGTTTGGTTTTTCTTTTTTGTTTTCTTTTTCTCGAGATGATATTGGTTATTTATGGTGCATTTGTTTCGTAAGGATGTTTGTTTCCTAAAAGGAGCAAATTCAAAGGCTCTTTTTGTAACTGCCAATTATGAAAGGAGAGAGAGAGAGTTGGTGGTGCATTTATAGTGCGTGATGATAATGCATGCAAGGGCCAAACTAAATCTTCATGCTTATCGAATGAAAATGCTAATCAAAACTCCTTTGGCGTAAGGTGCAAAATTAACAAAAGATATAGTTAGGTTAGCTAGAGCAGATGTGCTTCTCTCCCTCTTCATGCTAGTTCAAGTCCTCTTGTAGTTTACATTTGATCAAAGCCTCTGCAAGGTTCGTCCACGGAGTGTGAGTTAGGGCCTAAGATCAAGCCGAATGATGTAGTCGATGGACAATAGGTGAACATTCCAATACTACCCTTGTTGGTTACGAGGAATGGAGGATGCCAGCTTAGTTGAAAGATGGTTATCCGTTCAAGGATACGGTGTGCCCCTGATTAGAATATTTTTTGAGTAAAAAGAAATTTGATGGAACATGATAAGAAATAGGATTTGGCTAATGGCCGACTTATTAACTTGATAGAGAATATGACATGCCAAAACGTAACTTAATGCCTTGGACGGCTTCAGATTCTTATTCAGAATATTTTGTTTTCATTGTAATTCAAATCACATGAAGATCACATGTGACATCAGTTATGGATACCCAGATATGAAGACTAACATGAAAGATATTCTGATATCTGATATGGTGGACATATTCCCATATATGAACTAAAGTCTAAGGGAATTATTTGGGTTTGTAAAATTCTTTGGATAAAAAATATTAAAGGGGATTAAACAAAGAGGAATGAAGATTAGATTACAAAAGGATGAAATAATTATGTGGTTTAGTTAGTGTTTTTGAGATTCTGAGCTATGAACAACTAAATGAGCTAGACAACCTTGGCCACCACCACATATATGTATCAATTTTCTTTCATATTCCAAAGGCAACCAATTAATATTGAATTACTTGCATTTCAACTTTGCTTTATCAGTATTTTATTTATTTTTAAAGTGACGGGGTCGCATATCTTTTTAGAAAAGAAAATGAAAAATAAAAATAAATACGTGACTTAGTCAAGTTGGCTAGAGCAATGTATACTTGATTGTGAATCTTTCTTAGTAGTTTAGATGAACTTAATGTTCCTTGTATAAAAAATTTGTGGCTATCCAAATGATTGGACTTTGGACAATTTCCCTTCATCATTTCTTGATAATTTGTACTGAAAAAAAAAAAAAACATAAAACTAACCCCTCCAAACAAGCTACAAAAACAAATTTATGAAAGAACAATCCTTAGAATAAGTTGTAGAAGTAAAAGATGGGACACGATCCCACTAATGAAAGCCAACATAATCAACTCCATAATTAGTGAAATGATTGCCCCCCTCAAAATTTTGAGAAAAAAATTTAGCTAAAAGAGTCAAACAATTTGACAAACAAATCCAAAGACGCCATTACACTAAAGAACTTGAAGAAGAAAGAAAACGACAACCAAGGTCGAGCCACACTCAATCCATAGAGAAAGCAAACCTTAAGATCAAGCATGAGATACTGTTCAGCTCGTAATCAAATATTGTATGACTTAAATAAAAGGAAACATATATAGGCAAGGACCACACTATAAATATTAAGTGGATTCAAATGATTTTTTTTGTTTGTTTGTTTTGGAATTACTCAAGACACCAAAACAATAAACCAATTATATACAAGCATATACATTCATAATTTCTTCCTTTATTGCGAGCATGCACTAGCTTGCTTTCCACTTGTTTCCCATTAAAAAAGCATGCATATCAACTTTCGACCTTAATCTTAGTGAGTAGTCACTATGGTCTATTTTATGTTTTCGTTTTCTGGTGGAATTAATTCTATTTAAATCATCTCTCTATTATTGATTATATATAATACATAAAAATTTCGAGAAAAATAGGATTATTTCTATTCCGTGACAATATTAAGTGACAAAGATAATATGGTTAAGATATAAAAACTTTATTAATCTTGAACACATGTCATTTTTAACTGAATTGTTACGTCATTTTGGTAAGATCATGGTACATAAACAAGTTCACTTAAAGTTTTCGCCTAGATGCAATTTGGGAAGGGGGTGTGCTATCCACACATCCCTCGTTAATTTCTGTCATTTGATATTATTTAATTCAGTTGATCCGATAGCTGCAAATTAAGAGGGTGTGTATGAAGTAAAAAGGGGTGTGTGGATAGCAAACCCCTCTGAAGTACAACAAAGATGTGATAGAAAAGCATGAAGCCACTAGTTTGGCCTTGCCTGATTTTGTGCTATACAGCTCGAGCAAGAGTAGAAGGAACAACTTTTGAGTGCGCATATGTTTTTATTGGTTCGAATTGAGTTAGTTACTTGTAGGAGATGAAGTTCGATGGGATTGTATAATGCATCTTCCATACATACACCAATGATGTAAGTTTGATGGATAGCATAGGAATATGAAAAGGAAATATATCTTGGAGACGATGATAACTTTGAATGATTGAGGAGAGAATTTAGTACAAAGTCCAATGATATAACGACGAGTATTTTGACGTGCAACATTCTTAAGAATGTCTTTTGGATCAAACAAAAAAATAATCAGGAATACACAGACAAGAATGCAACTTTAACAGGAAGCATATTATAGAATCAACTGAGATGAATAACGACATGTTCAAAAACTAGCTAGCTAGATGCTTGCCTAAGTGATTACTGATTAGGTTTTGTAAACTAGGTTTACAGAACTCTAGAAGGGAGTGATGTTATAAGTAGGAATGAGCAAAAAACTGCCTGAACTGTTCAAACCATTATTGGGAGGTTTCGTTATGCAATGTTGCGCTATGTAACGGTTTCGTTATGCAATATCGTGCGTTTTTTTCAAACTGTGGTTCTAACCGAACAAACTAAACCACAAAACGGTTCTATTCAGTTAGGTTCCTTTCTACACTTGACGTTTTCTTATTATATATCTATCTCCATTTATTTTGTTTCATCCAAAATTAACTATTTATTGCCAAACCTAAAATTCCTAAACCATTCAGATTGACATCAGCTCTCTCAAACTTTCTCTACAAAAAGTCAGAAATTGATGCTTGACATCAAAGAAAGGAGCTCATAGTGTTAGTCTATATATCTTTTCTTACAAAGATAGAAAGATCCTGCATTATGTTTTCCACTTTCCAGTTAATTGAAAGAGGATATGCATGCATCACTCTGATAAGGCTGAGTGAAAGATCAGTCAAGAAAAGCACAAAGAAGCTTTATCTCTGGCGAGCTAATATATGCATGCCTATTCATCATCAACTGGGTTGCGTTTCCACCCCAAATTAAATCAGTCAATGTAAAATATTACTGCAGTAACTGCACAGACCAAAGAAATTCAAGCCAAAATGGTCTTCATGAAAAAGAACTTAATTTGGCTTTCAAACATTGCAACACTAATGTTTCAAGTTCAACTTAATCAAAATTTTTAGGATTAAGTACCTAAAACTCCCCAACCTTTTAGTGTCATTCCAAATAAGTCTCCACCTTTTTAAACATTCAAAGTAAGTACTAAACCTATTGAAAATTTCACATATGTTAAGCCCCAATTAAACATCTATTAAATTAGCTAGGATTACTTTGTCTCCAAAATCAATAGAAGGTCATGGAAGCATAGCCTCCACCAACTAAAGGCTACCACCACCCCCATCATGCCATCACCTCCAAACCCAAGGCAAAATCACCAACTCAACCCTACAACTCTAGTCACTAACATTGAGAATAAGGTCGTTGAGGTTGATAAAATGGTATGGACTGCCATGATGTGGGCCTTCACCATCTTCACTACCCACAAAGAACTGGAAGCTTTACAAGCCAAGAATCGGGGAATGAGGAAATCACGTGAACATATGCAATCTCCCTAAAACCTTATCTGAATTCTTAACCCGCTTTTTTGTTAAGAGATTGCCCTCCTGATTTGATTTCAATTTTGGTCCATTTTTTATTCAATTCAATACCTATTTGATCATTGGATTCCATATTATATCATCTATATTTGAAATTTAGATTTTGAGCAACTAATATTAATATTGTCCATGATATACCCAATTAATGGGTTTTGAATATAATCTAAGTTTGAAAAATTAACTGATGTGACATTTTCAATAGGTTGGGTACTAGTTTAGAATATTTAAAAAGGTTGAGATCAATTTGGATCAACACTAAAAAGTTGGAGAGTTTTAGGTACTTAATCCAAATTTTTATCTCGTGCGAGATGTTTGCAACGATGGTAACTTGATATACGTTGTAGGCACATTCTTAAGAGTTAGTTTAAGCATTTCAGGTCTAATAGTTGTCGTACATCGTATCGTTGTCTTTGTTTGCAGGAGGGTTCTTAGTTATCTTATATATTAGCTTGTGGACATTTTTTGTTAGACAAACCAATGCATTAAACATGACTTGTTCAATATTACCAGCAATAAAGCTTATAAAGTTAATTAGATCTCTTTTAACTAGATAATTATGAATTATCTGGCTTAATGATCATAAGTATTCTGAACTAATTTTTGCAAAAGATATATCGATCAGTTAAAGCCTACATATAGGACTTGTACTCAGGCAAGACCTGGGAAAGTAGGATAGAGAATTCGAGAGAGACAGAGGAAGAAAGAAAGTACAGAGAAAAAGAGAGAATATTTTTTTTTTTTAATCAAAAAGAAAGAACAAAGAGTAAAGAAAGAAAACAAAAAGGAGGTGGAGAGGAGATATAAAGATAGAAAAAAAGGAGATGGAGAGGAGATATAAAGATAGAAAGGCAAAGTGAAGTGATTAGGTAGAAGGCAAAGTGAAGTGATTAGGTAAATATGAAAAAGTAAAATATGCACACTAACACGCAAATATGAGCGTAACCACATAAATTGAAACGGAATCACATTTTGTCATAAAATAAATGTTGCTTGTCTGGGAAAAATGAACATGTACTCTAATTGATAGGAGCATATTTATGCGACTTTGTTAGCTTGTTTCTTTACATTTAGTGAGTTAATTTCTGTTTATTATAGTGATTTAAGCTATTTTCATGTGTTTGTAGGTCCAATTGGCAAAAGTGGCAAGAAAAGGCAATTTGGAGCATTTTAGAGCAGTTTTGGGCTTGGAATGGATAGCATGCGTATGGAGCCTAATGGATGGACGTTTTGGAAGTTTAAAGAGGCTAAAAATGTGCTACAAATCTGGAAGAATTAATTTAAGATTTGGAAGATAAGGAATCAGCTAAAAGGAAAGAACATTATCCAACCTTATCTTATCCAAACTAACCTTATCTTATCTTATCCTATACTAATTTTATCCTACCTTAATTCCAGCTGCAAGGGGGAATCAATTTCACATTAAATCACCTAAATATCTGGTTCTAGAAGCCCTATCTCTGCCCTAAATTGGTGCCACACCCTCTTATCCCTTTCCTTCTAGAAACTTGCCACAACCCCTTTCTAGAAGCCTAGAAACCTGCTATGTATCCTATTCCCTTTCCTCCTAGGATTGTGCTATCCTTCTCCTCTACAAATTATTGTTGTGCAATCCTTTTCCCTTCAGAAATTGTGTCGAACCCTAGCCCTATAAATACACATCTTAGGCGCACCATTTAGAACACCACACGCAAGAGAGCTTTGAGAGAGAAATTCAGAGATAAAAATACATAATTGTGCCGCAGCTTTGCAAGGAAGGAAGGAGAAGAAGAAGCTTGGAGCTGTGCCTGCCATTCAAGACTTTTGGATTGTTGGAGCGTTTCTAGGTGTACTCTATCTTTTGTTTTCAATGTTTAACTTTAATTGTCTTTGTTTAATTGCAAACATGTGGAACTAATTTGTTTTAGCTAGAGGTGAATTCAAAGCCATGAACATATGTGTGATATGAATTGATTACATCCAGTTATGATTTCATAAATCGTGAATGCAATTTACTTATCTGTTTGATTCATAACTTATTCTTGTGTGTTGATTAAGGATGCATACTTAGTTTGCATACAGGGATTTGATGCTAAAATATAAGGGAATTTCACCTAATAGTTATGAACTTATATTTGCAAGTAGTGGAGGTTGCTAGTCACGATCGTGTTAAGTAAATTCTTGGTAGGAGTATCATGCAGTTCATAGTTACAAATGCCATGTCAATGCTTATGATTGTCATAGAACTTAATGATCTTTAATATGTATCTTTATTATGCAGTTCATGTAGGGAACTTGATAAGAATAATTTGGTTGCGTCGCTGAGTCCAATTCAATGAATTTAGGAAAATCTGATGGTTAATTTGTGCAGTTCACGGTTAACTTGGGGCATTGTCATTCATGGTTTATAGGAAGAATAACTGTAAATCAATTTGTATGCAAATGTGTCATGTGTGGAGAAGGACCCTCTAGCTAGCCTTTCACCCCTTTCATTCACCCTAATTTCGTATCAATTAGTTTGTTTTCTCCAAGTTACTTAGTTTTAGTCTTATATTCATCAAAACAACCCCCATTTAGTATTCTGAGTCTTTTTAGTTTAATTTTCGTCCAAATCACCCTCTAGTTCTTGTTTTGAGTCAATTTAACTTAGTTTTGTGTTATTTGAGTCAGTTTAGTTTGTTTTGAGTTGTTTGAGTCTAGTTTTCAGTTTTTAAGTTTAATTTGTGTTAATTAGCATCCCTAACTAATCCCAGGCCTAGAACGATCCCTACTTACGCGTACTACAACCATCTTAATAGGGTTTAATTTGTGTGTTATTTTTTACTACATCACTAATACATTGTGCAATCAGCACAGCAATATTTTAAGTTCTGCACACCATATTATCAAGTTTTCATCACACAATTCAAAACATACAAAAATTTGCATTTCAGTCGACCACACAAATCCAATGATTGAGCACTGAAAAATCATATTGGATTTGCTGCTAGCTAGGTAGTGCCTTCACCACATATCCTCAAATCCCATGATTCCCTAAAGTTGTTAAAAATTACTGACTCAGAAGGCAAGATTGAAGTCCTCTGTGTAGAGTGCAGACCACACATATCCTCAAATGATATAAAGCGGATATATATTCTCAACAGTCAGCAGGTAAATTTTGTTTCCTTGAACATTGTGGTATATGTCTGTAGGGCATCATTAATCACAGTTGGTGCAGGATGGTAAGCAACATGCCCCAACATGGATATCTTCATCCAATTTAGACATCAATGTTTCATGTTCTATACAATTTCTCCTCTCTGTAGGGATTTTTTTTCCTTTCATTCAATTGTCGTCCATGATATTTGAACTTGAGATGAACTCTAACAAGGGAGGAAGCACAGTGCACTTTTTTGGTTGTGCCAAAAGAAAAATAGTACTAGATGCGTGGTTCATCGTTAGCCAAATGCTCATTCCAACTGAACAACTTTTTAACCCATGCCTATGAAATCTTATAATCACGCCTTTGTTTACAGCGTCATTAAATCAAATGATCATTAACTTTTTAAATATAATTATATATTCTAGTTATTGTAACAGACAAAATGTCACTGTAGTCCTAAAGTGAGTGAAAATTTGTTTCTTGATCAAAAGTTCAAGGGTCCTGGAAGTTATGTTTATATAACACTAAACAGTACTCATGTCCTTCAAATTTGAAGACGATTTTCCACCTAATTAACTGAAAAACAGGGGGGAAATTAGAGGTTACGAATACTTCTTTAAGTCTATCCTATTTTTTGAAAGATTCTATTAGCTAGTGGGATTAGAGTTGGACCTCTTTACTTTGTCCAAATCTTGTAATGATTCTTGCACAGCTTAACATGTTTAATATTTTGTAATTAACTTATTATTGACTTTTGATAAAGTTACTAATCATTTTATGTTTGGTTATCTTCATGAGGATTTAAAACGAAAGTTAATTTTCATTGTCAGGCTAATGAAACTGTTCACCGACTCATACGCTCTGGTCAAAATGGTAGTCCCAAAACTTGGTTAGAGGAGCCATCAGATTTTGTTGTAGATTTACTGTTTGAGGATTGTAATTACGTTCTTAGTTTTACCTGGAAAGTGGGTTTCAAGGGAAATAGGGTTGTTCTATTGGGTAGTTAGCCATTTCTACTTCAATTCCATGAGCAGAGATCACATGGCCTAAACCAATGCCTTGTTGCACCATGAAATGACACTTCTCCCAATTAAGCACCAAATTGCATTCCCTACACCTTTGCAACACTAAAGAAAGATTGTGAAGGCATACATCAAAAGAGTCACCAATATAGAAAAATCATCCATAAAAACCTCAATGATGTCCCTAACCATGTTCGAGAATATGCTCATCATGCATCGCTGAAATGTTGCAGGGGCATTGCACAATCCAAATGGCATCCGTCTATAGGCAAGTGTGCCAAATGGGCATGTGGATGTGGTCTTTTCTTGGTCATCAGGGGTTATCGCCATTTGGTTATATCCAGAATAACCGTCCAAAAAGAAATAATGGCTATGACCTGCAAGATGCTCAAGCATTTGATCAATAAAAGGTAAAGGAAAATGATCGTTATGAGTTGTTGCATTGACCTTGCGATAATCAGTGCACACCCTCCAACCTGTTTGCACTCTTGTTGGCACCATATCATCATGCTCATTCTTGACAACTGTGATGCCGGATGTCTTAGGGACCACATGTATCGGACTTACCATTTTGAGTCAGAAATTGGGTAAATAATTCCTACATCTAGCAGCTTCAAAATCTCCTTCGTCACTACCTCCTTCATAGGTGGATTTAGGCGTCTTTGAGCTTCTTTGGTTGGCTTTGCTCAATCCTCCAAAAGAATCCGGTGCATGCACTTTGGTGGGCTAATTCCCTTGATATCAGCTATTGTCCAACCAATAGCTTTCTTATTCTCTCTTAGAACTCTTTACTAGCTTTTCTGTCTCAACATCACTTAAATGGGCATTTATAATAACAAGAAGAGTATTCTCATTACCAAGATAAGGATATTTTAGATGTTCAAGGATTTGTTTGAGTTCTAACCTTGGAGCTTGAATCACAGAAGGAATTGGCTTCTCTGTTGAGCTAGGAAGAGGCTCAAAACATGGCCACCTTGAAGGCGTGTAAAATGGCATGGTTTCTAAGGCAGCAAGTGTCTCAGTTCTTGCTTCGTCATATGCATCATCCTCACTTTCAGTTAAAGTGAGTGCTCTCTCTAGTGGATCATCCCAACCTTGTGTTTCAACTGGTGCCTACAATGTTAAGCTTAAATCAATAAAACTACATTCATGAATGTCACTAGGGTACCTATAGCTTCAAGGATTTGAAAAGTTCTTGTTTCTCCTAAAACAGTCATGGTAAGCTTTTCGGAATGACAATCAATGATGGCACGAGCTGTGGCTAAAAATGGTCGACCAAAGATGAGAGGAAGAAGATTTGGTAGAGGGCTCTCCTCCTTGTCCAAAATGTAAAAATCTGCTGGTAAAACTAGGTCACCGATTTGGACAATCACGTCTTCCACAATTCCTCGAGGATGAGTAAGAGAACGATCTGCTAGTTGAATCATCATATGAGTTGGCTTGAGATCACCTAATTGAAGTGCTGCATAAATAGAGTAAGGCATTAAGTTAATCGAAGCACATAAATCACATAAACATTTATCAAACCTCATTGGACCAATTTGGCAGGGAACGGTAAAGCTTCTAGGATCCTTCTCCTTTGGTGGCAACTTTCTTTGCAAAAATGATGACACTTTCTCACCAAATGCAACCACAGCATTGAGTTCCACCATCCTTTTATTTGTGCACAATTCCTTTATGAACTTTGAATAACCTGGAATATGCTTGATTGCCTTGAAAAAGGGAATTGTAATTTCTAGATTCTTGATTGTCTCTAGAAACTCTTTCTCAAGCTGCTTCTTCTTTGAATTGACAAACCTGCAGGGGTAAGGCATAGGTGGAGTATATCCTTCCACCTTAGGGTTAGATTTTAACTCACTAGGTTTAGATTTTACCTTTGGAACATTCAACTTGGCTTGAATGGTGCTCTCGTCATGAGGAGTTGATTTGGACTCCTTGTGATGTTGCTGGTAGTCTTCTTCTTCCTCTTGTTGGACAGCCACAAGTTCATCAATTTTTTGAGACTCCTTGGTGCTTTTAAGCTCCTTTTCCATTCTCAAAGTAATCACATTCACCTGTGCATTGTTCAAATCTTTTGGATTTACAACAACTTGACTAGGAAGCTTACCTGGTTCTCTTTGGTTTATGACTGCTGTAATCTGTCCAACCTGAGTTTCTAAGTTTGCAATTGAACGATCAGTCTTGTTTATGAAAGCTTGGGTTGAAACCTTGAGGTCTTGAGTGCTTTGAGCTAAAGAACTCACTTGTCCAGCCAATGTACTCATGATGTCTTCAAGAGACTTGCTTGGTGTAGCTTGGGGAGGTCGCAGATTTTGAACATTGTTGTTGTTTCCCCATCTGAAATTAGGATGATTCCTCCATCCTAGGTTGTAAGTTGGAGCAAACGGATCATTTCTAGGTCTTTGGTTTCCTTGAAATCCTCTTACCATGTTTGCTTCTTCATGAAACCCTTGCACTTGAGGACATGCCTCATATGAATGTCCCTGCATGGAACACACTTGACAAACAGCCACAACTTGCTTTTAGGATACAAGTTGCTTAACAAGGTTAGTTAATTCAGAAATTTGAGAGTTATCATTTGAAGTACTAACCTCATAAACCTTCTTGGTTTGTTGATTTCTGAAACTAAATTGCTTTGTATTTGAAGCAATGTCCTCAAACATGGTCTTGGCTTGATCAGCCGTCTTGTTCATCAAACCACCAGCAGTAGCATCCACCATCATACGATCAGAATCAAGCAATCCTTCATAGAAATATTGCATGAGCAACCATAGTTCCAAGTTGTGATGAGGGCAAGAATGCAACAAAGTTTTGAAACGGTCCCAATACTCATGAAACAACTCTCCATCATTTTGCACAATTGACATGATTTCGCGCCTAAGCTTGTTAGTGCGTTGAGCTGGGAAAAATTGTTGTAGAAATTTGGAAGCTAGCACATCCTAAGTTTCAATGGATCGGAATGGAAGAGTGTGAAGCCATGCCTTACCTTTCTCCCTTAGTGAAAAGGGAAAGAGCCTAAGATGTATCTCTTGAGGGGTCATGCCCTAGATCTTAATGGTATTGCACACCTCTACAAACTCCTTGATAAGCAAATGGGGATCCTCACTTACCAAACCATTAAATTTAGGTAAAAGATGGATCATACCTGATTTGAGTTCGAAGTTCTCCATGGTGGTATCGGGATAATGAATGCATGAAGACTCTCACTGATCTTGGGAATCGCATACTCCTTCAAAGCCCGATTAGCCTCGTCATCGTTGTTGTTGTTGTTGTTGTTTGCATTGGCCATCTCGTCTTCTTCTAATTCAGCCTTGGGTGAGGATGAGGTTGACTTAGGTGTATGTGATTCTGAGTGGCAAGGAGAACTTGGCAAAGATTGAGTTATGAGAATCCTCACAGGTTTGAGTGTACGCCTCTTACTCGAACTTGACTGAACCACCCTTTGTAGCTGCTCTAAGTCAATGGGCTGCTTCAATGGATTGGAAGACATACAACTAAAAAAAAAAATTAAGTTAGTAAACAAAACTAAAAGGAATTACAAAGTTGTTTAAGCGCAGTCCCCGGCAACGGCGCCATTTTGTTGAAGTTCATTTCGAGTGCAAATATAAGGATAGTATAGCGGCATAAGTAAGGGTGTTGAACCACAGGGACTGAGAAACAACTTAGTAAACCTTTGACTTTTACAAATTAGCAATAGTTAAAGACTCCTTATGACTTAAAAGGGGGGGGGGTTTGAGTAATTTTGGAAAAGAAATAAAGACAGAAAGAAAAGGGAAAAATTAAAACTATCTAAAAATAAACCTAAGACATGAAATAGGTTAGAAACGTTTTTAGGACTTAAATTTGACTTCAATTAAACAAAGGCCTTCCCCTAAACATTCCTGAATCAGTAATATGATCTTTTAACTTATCCCTTTCAAATGCACAACTAAGATGTTCACATATCTAGCATGGCATATAACTAGATTGTATGAATCCTCTTTACTTTGCATGTTAGATGCATGGCATACATAAAACTTATATTTACAGGTGCAACCTAGCATGGCATATACTCAGATTTAGCACCTAGAAACTCATTAAGAACGAAGAGGATTATGAACATCACATGAACCCTAGAACATAGCATTTATCCTAGAACTTCATGGAATCAATTTACATGATTAGTTTTGAACCTTACCACATGTTGCTAATGAATGAAAGAAGATATGGCAGTCATCCTTATCATTCCGAACAAAAAGCAAACTTAAACAAGGTAGCTAAGCTTGAAAATATGTGCTTGAAATGTTGAAACAGAAAACTGATTCTAGCTTGCAAATGAAATTGATAAACTAAAGCTGCATCATAACATTAATTCAATCATGTCTAGGGCTTCAAAGCAGCCTTAAGTATCCATAAACTAAATTAAAAAATAACAAAATACATAAAAAGTTAGGAAAGTTAGAACCTAGAAACTGCTCAAGGCTGAAGACTCATGCTCTCTCCAGATTCTGTGTTTTTCTGTTTTTTTTTCTCCTCTTTCTTCTCCTTCTGATTCTGTGTATTTTTCTCCTATTAAAAGGCTTAGGAGTTTTCTAACATTTGACACATTTACATCCTTGAATTGACTCTCATTTATAGCTCATTACAATCAGCTTTTAGTATAACAGTAACTGAAAACTAGCTGTTATCAGAATTTGTATCTGAACAGCTCCTCTTTATTTAGTCATAACTTCTTGTCAAAACCTTCAAATCCCAAGTTGTAAAGATCATCAGAAAGAAGACTTCCAGGGCTTTCCAACCATATATGGTCCATTTTCTAATTCGTTCTGAACACTTCGAGGCAAAGCTTGCAAGTTGACCGTTCTGCAAGGGCCTTTTCTGGCGGATCTTGGGTCACTTGTGGGCTATGTTCTAGTCTTGGGTGAGTTGGGCTTCGAACTCTCCATTCTAGGCTTTTAAAATATTCAAAATAAGATGATTTCTTCAAGCCCTTACTTTCATCCTGAAATACAATACAAACAACAAAATCACTTGTGATGAATAGAGATTTTAAGTCAAAAACCTATAAATTTAACTTTATGCACTCAACAAAAGCCAATTCTTTTTTTGTTTTACAAGGATTGTAATCTTTGGGGAATGAAAGGTAAAACATGTTTACTAAAGAGAATCGATACTACAACACTAGGGGAATGTACTAAAGCTTCCAAACTAGACAAAAGATGACTTTCTATGGATGATCTATGGCTAAAAAATGGTGTGACAACCCGGCCCTTAATGTTGGTCCATAACCTTTGGGCCAATGCCCAGTCAACCCATTTCTGAAATTAGGCTCAAAATATTTTTAGAAATATTCTTAGAATATTCCTTATGTTGACATTTTCAAAATTTCTCAGGAACCCTCTTAGGCTAATTTGGATGCTCCGATTCCATATTTGACATCTGATTAATGAAATTCCATTGTTTGGGTATAATTTCACTAAGGTCCGCCGCTTGAACATTATAACAATCGACGATCCGACCATTGGATCATCACCAAACTTTAATACATTATAGTACCTAATATTTGAGGACCATAGGAACTATCGGATCGGGAATTCGACATACAGATCTTCCCGAATTGGAATTGTAAGCTAGTAAAATAAAACGTTGACCACCATTTAAATTTGCAATTGGCAAAGATTCAACAGTTGGATCGTAATGAAATTTTGTGGATCGGAAATCCGAAGTGCAGATCTTCCGGATCGAGTTACGTAGGGTTATGGACCCTACCGTTGACCTTCGACTGACGGTTGACTTTTGGTTGATGGGTTTCAAATCATTCTAGAACGACCTTGGGGATGTGATTTACTTAAGTTACGTGTTCTATCGATAAGAATTCTGAGACGTGATTTGATATTTGCTTTAGGCGATGATCGTTCGTGATGCCTTGATATTCATGCTAGGGAATTGTAACGCGGATTCCTGGTGAGTGGGTCCTTTCCCTTTTATAGTATATATATGATTGTTAGTTTCCACAAATTTTTTTTAATTGATTTATTCATTTCATGCCATGATTAAGAAATGTTGCATTATTGTGAATTTGTGAAATGCTAAAATGATCCTACAGGATGCGCATGTAAGTTCAAGTAAGTTTATTATGTTGGTTAGAATTATTGCATCATTATGGCATGCTTATATTCATGTAGTGTTCATCATTGCTGCACCCCGGTGTTAGTGCTCCCGCCCCTGGCCAAGGCCAGTCCTTCACGTGTATGTTCACCTCCCGCACCACATGCTCACCTTGGATCCAAGTAAGTGCTAGCCCTGTCGTACAGGTCGCATTAGGTGACTCTGACTCGTAGGTGACCGCGCATAGCACTAGTCTTCACGTGATCGTAGCACTAGAGCGTATATTATTACACATAGCCCTGTCGTACGGGTCACATTAGGTGACTTTGACTGGTGTGCTCGCATAGGTTGTTGATCACCTGATTTCACTCATATTACTGTTGTGATATTGTAACACCCCGCCCCCAAAATACTAATTTCGGGGAATATTATTAGTGATAAGCCCAAACTAAACTCTTGTTTAGTTAACTACCATTAATCCTGAATCACTGCTTCAATTTCCTAATCCCTCACATTAAAATTTGTGGCCAACATTTGATTTCCATAACATAAGGTTAAAACTCAAATTATTGACCAAATTCCCTTTTCTTAGTACAATTTCTCAATTAACGAATTTTCTCAATTATTTAACTACCACTTATCGTGATTCTTTAATTAAAAGCCTTGTTTCCATCCATTATCCATAATTATAATGGTCATACCAAACGTGATATTATATTCTCACTTTGTCATCATTTTCTTTTATAAATCAGTTCCCATTCTAAAAATTTTATTCTCGAATTATTTAAGGCTGCATCTAACTTTGTTAGACTGCCTACGTACCCTTAAGCGTGATCAAGCCTTTCGTAGTTCACCATTCCACTTCCTAACTCATTTCCGTTCGACAATTAGTGACCAACAATCATTAACCAGGTCCAAACAAATGAATCACACCAAATTCATATTAAATATGGACTCCGAACATCAAAATTAGCGTGAAAAAGACAACGTCGGTCCATTGGCCACGTGCCGCTGCCCCGACTCGCCGGAAAATTCAACTATTTCCAAAAATTACCAACTTTTACAGGGTTGTAGATCTCAATGAGTGGAGCAATTTTCATACCTACGGCCAAGTCCAATTTAGCCAGGAAACACCTCAAATTGGCTACGAACCGCCGGAAACCCTTGTTTTTGGGTGTTCTTAATTCGGCTCCAAAACAACTCCAACGCCCCAACCAATGCATGGGCTTTGTTCCAGGACTCAAGGGAAGTCTAATAGTAGTGGTAATTGGATGAAATCATTTCAAAATTTGGTGGATCTCGGGAAAACACCGGTGCGTTTTTCCCAATTTCAAGGTCAAATCTCATGATTTTTGTGGTGTAATAGGAAAAGGGAAGGTCATGCAGGGTTTTGCAAGTGGTGATTTGATGTGATTCGCCGAAAAAATGGGTGAAAACCTGTCGGAAAAGGCATGGAAACCGACCGGGTCGGGGATCCCCCGTTTCCCCTTTCTCTCATTTCCCCTCCTTTCTAGCCGTCAATCTTTTTTTATTTTCATCCCAGCCACACACGTGGCACACGCATTTGCTCCATATTTTCTGGAGCCTTCTAAAATGAAGTAAAATTACTAAAATATCCCTGACTTTAAAAGTTAATAATTTCTTCGTTATAACTGTGTTTCATGAACAGTTTGTGCCTACGCGTTCGTGAGATCAAGCTCTATTCAAAAATATAAATTGTGAACTCTAACGGTCTACGGATTTTAAATAATTATTTTCCAAACTTCAACTTTGTAACTAGTGTAATTAAAATTCAAAATTCAAATAAATTAATATAAATTCTCGAAAAATAATATAAAATCTCAAGAATACAAATATGTAAATTACAATAGTCTCTGGAAACAAAACTTTAAAAGTTTTCATTTCAACTTTTCACAACCATAAATCGATTTATTTTTCGATTTTCTCCACATATTCATATATTTGAATTTTCAGGGTATCACAGATATTGTGATGTGTCATACTTCTGGAGTGACTGTTGATTTGCATTTAATTTCATACTTATACGTAGTATGAATTTCTGGAAACTATACATGTTTTACGGCGAGGGGTTCTAACATTTTCAAAAGGTTTTGGGTAAATTACATAATACCCCCTGAGGTTTGAGGTCTATTACAACCCCATACAACATCTTTAAAACATTTCACTTTCATACCTCAAGTACTATTTTATTTCAAAATAATACATCCGTTAGATTTTTCATCCATTGATATGTTAAATCCTGACGTGGCTGCCACATTTGTGCTGATGCGGCTGCCACATGGCAAAAAAACAATTTTTTATACATTAAAAATATTATAATATTAACCCTATTAAAAAAATAAAAAAAATAAAAAAAACCTAAACCCATAAATCCTTCCTTGCAACCCCACATCCCACCCCGACCCCTTACCTATCTCTTCCTTCTCATCTGTCCATCCCCTCCATCCCTTAGTGCGGGTCCTACATCGACCTCTCTCTCTCTCTCTCTCTCCCACCCCTTCTCTCATCCCCCATCACCTTTCCGCCATGGCGAGCTCGAGAAGATAGGCCTCGTCGGCGGAGACCAGGTTGAGCACTACCTCGGAATTCACCAAATTCAACAACAAATCCCTAAATTAAAACTCAATAAATAAACCATTTATTTAGTTTTATACCTCAACAAATTTGTCCATCCTGATAGGGGAGTAGTCGTATCTGAAGAGCATGAGAAGTGAATTGGCAAGCGAAACAATCTTATCGACAAAAGGAAGCTCTGATTTGAAGCCCAGAGTCTTGAACACAAACTTACAACCGTCACAAATTCCAAAAGCAGAAGAGGAGGATTCGTCATCGTCGGAGGGGTTATTGACGACGAGGTTGAAAAGCTTGGTGTAGTTCAAAGAGTGCAGGTTCCTGGGGTGTAGAATGGAGGAGCCAGCCTCGAAAATGTGGCTGAAGACGTTGACGATGGCCATGCGACCACCGACGACGGGGTTGCGCTCGAAGATCCAGATGGTGAAGTTGAGATGAACAAGGGAGTAGCGGCGGAGGATGTGGGCCACGGAGGAGCCACCAATGCCGCTGCCGATGATGTAGACAGTAGATTGGGTCAGGGAAGACGATTTTGTAAATGGGAGTTGCAAATAGGTGAGGGGGAAGGAAGGGGATATGGGTTCAGGGGTTTTTTTTTTAAATTTTAAATATTATAATATTTTTAATGTATAAAAAATTGTTTTTTTTGCCACGTGGCAGCCACGTCAGTATTAAACAGACCAATGGATGAAAAATCTAACGGAAGTATTATTTTGAAATAAAATAGTACGTGAGGTATGAAAGTGAAATGTTTTATGAAGGAAAAATTTTGTCCTATCTAAGAACAATGAAGAACATTTGAATACAAATGCAAACTATTAACACTTTAAAGTAGGCATGCATTCAAAAACAATTCATAAAACCCATGACTTTCAAAGCCTAGTATATGGTGAACCAATAAACTGTTTAACAACATTAAAGAGAAGTAAAGATTTAGAGTTTCTTTACCCTTGAAGCTCATCCTTGTTTACACAAGGGATTCACCCAAGTGGAGGGCCTTCAAGTCACCTCCAAGCTCCTTGGATGTTGCTTGTGATTTCCTTCTCCTTTTGTGTTCCTTTTTTCCTTGAGGATGTTAGGAAAGGATCTCCAAAAACACCAAAGATTTGGTGTCTCTAAGTCTCCACACCAAGGGTTAAGTGTGAAGATGAAATGGATGACTTAGAGAAGAAAAGATTGCTAGATTAATCTCTCTAAGTGGCCAGCCTCTTTGTAGAGAGAAAGAGAGAAAGTGTTTCACCTCTTTTCCTCAAAGAAAACCCTAATGAGAAAATTGCTATAAAGTTGCTTTTATAACATTTTTCTTAGGTGAGTGGCAAACTTGCAATTAAGCAAACTTTCACCATCTCCTCACCATGGCCGGCCTATATGTTGTGATTGGGCTTATTGCACATTTTGTTTTAGTTGTCATACAACTTAAACATAATGGGCCTTGTGGACCAAAAACACTTTTGGGCCCCGAAACCCAAAACCAACTTAAAAGCCCAATACGAACCTTTCGTAAAATTAATTAACTAATTAATTAATCTTGACCATTCTTCAATTAAACAATTTAATTGCATATCCATTTCATTTAATTTCTTCACTATCGCCCTTACTCGGTGTACGATCCATTAGGTTCCAATTAGCGAGGCAGTGGCCGATTGTTACTCTTAACGATCGATTGTGAATTGAAACCACATTTCAATTCTCCCTTTAATGATTAGTGTTTGCTAATCATTAGGGCTTCCACAAACCATGAGTGACACCTAGAAGTATGTCATGGTTACCCAAGCTAAGTAGAATTGGTTGGAGAACCTATCCAGTTACAACTACAATGCAATACGGTCATTCTCTAATACAATACTCTTAATCACATTGTTTAAGTGATAGTTTGTTTCATGTCTACTATCCAATGTGATACTTTTCTATATGATTCCCTTGAATGTGATTTGGAACAAACTTCCTAAGTCATATTCATTCGCTTTGGCCAAAGACTTTAGAATCATATCTTAGAGTATTCTCCTTCCACCATGGAAGGTTAGAGATCCCTTGTTGTGCATTCATATGCCTACATGACTAGATAGCTTGACCCCAACAATGCCGTGGACACTCCGATGGAATGTCGTTTGACATGATCAAAGATCAAGGACCTAACCATTAGGCATCTATGATGCCTCAGGTCAAAGGACTACTTTGCATATTGCAACTTTTAGAGTTCTTACATGATATGTATGTTCGAACTCTCTTTTGATCGTTGTTCAGTGTACTCGATTACTCTTTCGAGCACCTATGTGTTTGTCTTAGTGTCCAACACCAAATGACTTGAGACTAGTCATACTCAAGCTTGAGTTGACATAACACATACTAACCTTAGCGGATTGTCAATACCCAATTGGCAATCCTATGGCTAGGAACGTTTTAGGAATGAACATAAGAGAATGGTCTCGATAATCTAACTCACTTAGATCACTTGTCTCTTAGATCAAATACATCCCTTGGATTCCCTTATGGCATAAACACATGATACAATAAATAGTGTCTGACAATAAGCTTTGCCCTTCATTAAACATATAAAAGTTTAATACATTAAGTATTCCAAAAAACTATTACATCAAATGAGTGGCTTTGTGGGCATACTTCCAACAATCTCCCACTTGCACTCAAAGCCATCCTCCCATGTATCTAATACCCATCTTTTCCATATGACGGTCAAGCTGGATTTGAGACATCGGCTTTGTCAGTGGATCTGTTACGTTATCGGCTGAAGCAACTTTGAGGATGTTGACTTTCCCCTCGGCAGCATATCTTCTAATGATATTAAAGCGCCTGTCAAAATGCTTGTTCTTTTGATGTGCCCTTGGTTCCTTGGCTTGAGCTATCGCCCCACTATTATCACAGTACAAAGTTACTGGTGATGTAATGGTTGGAACCACTCCAAGTTCAGTGATGAACTTCTTCATCCAGAACGCTTCTTTGCCGGCTTCAGCTGCAGCGACATATTCAGCCTCTGTCGTGGAATCAGTAATTACACTTTGTTTCTTGCTTTTCCAACTGACAGCCCCACCATTCAGAGTGAATACATATCCGGAGTTGGAACTTCTATCATCGACGTCAGATTGGAAATCTGCGTCTGTATAGGCTTCCACTCGCAACTCTGTTGCTCCTCCATAAACGAGGAACATGTCCTTAGTTCTTCTTAAGTACTTAAGAACCGTCTTGACAGCTGCCCAATGTTCTGATCCTGGGTTAGATTGATATCGACTAGTAATGCTCACAACATATGCGATATCAGGCCTTGTGCATATCATGGCATACATGAGACTCCTTATGGCAGAAGCATAAGGAATAATATTCATTTGCCGTATCTCTTCAGGAGTCTTAGGTCCCATGGACTTAGAAAGGTGAATTCCATGTCTCACAGGAAGAAGTCCTTTCTTAGATTGTTCCATCTGGAACCTACTTAGCACCTTATCAATGTACATTGATTGGGATAATCCAATTAGTCTTCTGGATCTATCACGATAGAGCTTTATCCCAAGTACATAAGATGCATCTCCTAAATCTTTCATGCGGAAGGTTTTGGACAACCACACTTTTACAGAAGAAAGTATTGCAGTGTCATTCCCGAATAGTAATATGTCATCTACATATAACACTAGGAATACTACTGCTTCCCCAACGACCTTTTGATAAACACAATTGTCGTCTTCGTTTTGAGTAAAACCAAATGTTTTGATTTCAGTGACGAAACAAATGTTCCAGCTCCTGGAGGCTTGCTTAAGTCCATAAATGGACCTTTGAAGCTTGCATACCTTAGTCTTTTCAGACTTGGACACGAAGCCTTCGGGTTGAGTCATATAGAGCTCTTCCTCTAGGTAGCCGTTCAGAAAGGCCGTCTTCACGTCCATTTGCCAGATTTCATAATCATGGTACGCAGCTATAGCAAGCAAAATCCGAATGGACTTAATCATGGCTACAGGAGAGAAAGTTTCTTCATAGTCAATCCCTTCTCTTTGCCTGTAACCCTTGGCTACTAGTCTAGCTTTATAAGTCTCCACGTTCCCATCAACGCCTATCTTCCTCTTGAAGACCCATTTGTTTCCAACAGGTACAATACCTTCTGGAGGGTCTACAAGAGTCCAGACCTGATTTTGATACATGGAATCCATCTCGGATTTCATGGCCTCTTGCCATCTCTTTGAATCAATGTCAGACATTGCTTCATTGTAGTCCCTAGGGTCCTCCTTTGTGTCATTGTCACCTAGAAGGTGCAATTCCGCAAAGTCATTGTCTAAGCCATACCTCTTAGGTGGCTTACTAACCCGTTCAGATCTACGTGGAGCTAGGGGTTCAAGAATAGGGTTGTCAACTTGTCGAGTGCTTGTTTGTGGTTCATTATTAATCTCATTAATTTCCATCTCTTTGCTTATAGTTTCTTTAAGAACGAATTCGTCCTCTAGAAACTTAGCAGTTCTGGCGACAAAGACTTTCTGGTCGTCAGGATGGTAGAACTCATATCCCATAGTTTCTCTAGGATATCCCACAAAATAGCATCTTACTGATCTAGCTTCAAGCTTAGTAGCCTTAAGCTTCTTGACATATGTTTCACAACCCCAAATCTTAATGTGATTAAGACTTGGCTTTCTTCCATGCCATATCTCATAGGGCGTTTGTGAAACTGATTTGGAAGGTACTCTATTAAGCAAGTAAGCTGCTGTATATAGAGCGTATCCCCAGAATGTTACTGGTAGATCAGCAGAACTCATCATAGAACGAACCATGTTCATCAAGGTTCGATTTCTCCTTTCAGAAACTCCATTAAGTTGTGGAGTTCCCGGTGGAGTCCACTGTGATTTTATTCCACACTCTTTGAGATAATCTAGGAACTCATTACTCAGATATTCACCCCCTCGATCCGATCTTAGGATCTTTATCTGTTTCCCAGTTTGCTTCTCAACTTCATTCTTGAATTCTTTGAACCTTTCAAAGGATTTTGACTTGTACTTCATAAGATACACATAGCCAAACCGAAAGTGATCGTCGGTGAATGTGATATAGTAGGAGAAGCCTCCTCTCGACGTAGTAGACAAAGGTCCACATACGTCAGTGTGGATTAACCCTAGAATTTCAGTGGCACGCTCTCCTTTTCCAGTAAATGGAGATTTGGTCATCTTCCCTTTCAAGAAACATTCACAAGTACCCATCTGGTCATTACCTAATGGGCGGATATATCCGTCTTTCGACATCTTGCGAATCTTATCAAGGTTCATATGTCCAAGTTTAAGATGCCACATCTTTTCTTGGTTAACTTCTTCTCTAGCCCTTTTGGGTTTTGAGGTATTCCTGCTTTCAATACAGTGCATCCCACTATTCGTCTCTAGGTGAAAAAGTCCCTCTATCATATTACCATGAGAGATAATACGACCGTTCAAGTATAAAGTGCAACTCATTTTGTCAAACAATACTGAGTGCCCATCTCGTAAAAGCTTAGAGATGGAAATCAAATTCTTTATACATGAAGGAAAATATAAACAATTTTTAAGTTCCAGGACTTCCCCAGAGGGTAGGTTAAGCATGTAGGTGCCTGTTGCTTTTGCAGAGATTTTAGTGCCGTTCCCAACTCGCACAACCATCTCCCCATTGCTCAGTGGCTTGCTCCCCACTAGTCCCTGCATCGTATTACAGATATGTTGACTAGCGCCTGAATCAAATATCCAGGAATTGGAGCTCACTGTAAAAGAACTCTCTATGACAGAAATAGTCTCTTCAAAAGTTCGTGTCATAAGGCTCGCAATGCGCACCCTGTATTTCTTCTTCCAACGTTCATCCTTTCCACAATGAAAGCATGTTCCTTTGGATTTCTTTGCCTTATTCTTATGCAACCTTTTCCTTGTGTTTGCATTCTCACTCCCACCGTCTATTTTGAAACTTTTTTCAAATTTACAGCACATGTTAATCATCTCGTTTAAAGAATGATCGAATCTATTCATTTTATAGTTTATAATAAACTTAGTGAAATCATCCGAGAGAGATGCAAGGAAAAAGTCTTGGGCCATTTTCCCATCGATGGAAGTTCCTAAACTTTGAAGATCTTGAAAGATCTTTTCCATCTTTTGTCCATGTTTATGGAACGATGTGATAAGCTCATATTTTTATATATTTTTACATCAAATTCACTCGTCTTTCCTTAGTTAGTTTCTTGTATTTTTGAGCTATTTACTTTATTTTCGTGTTTTATGTGATTTGTCTAGCAAATAAATTAATAATAGCTTAAGTGTATATTTTTAGTAATAAAATCGTCAAAACTGCATTGCTCACTATTTTTGGTTAATAAAAATAAGATAGTATTATAAATATATATATATATATATATGATGTTGAGTAAGTGCAGCAAATAAAATAAGAAAGAAAATGATGATGAATGAGGAGGGCTGCCTTCGGTGGAATACAAGGTGACAAGCTGCTTGTGATGATTAAAAGAATAAGAAATGAAAAGCTAGCTGAAGAAAAGAGAAAGGTGCAGAAATAAAATAAAAGAAAGCAGTGGAACACTGAGTGAAAGCAGTGGAGGCGTGCGGAAAGAATGATAAAGAAGAAATAAAATAAAAGAGATAGAGGGCGGCTTGGACAGAAGTGAGGAAGAAACAATAAGATATAAAGAGAGCAGCAGAACCAAGAGGAAAGGAGGAGGATTGGAAAGCAAGGGGCGCTGCCCTTGGGCAGCTCGAGGAAGATGCGGGGAGCGAGGGTGAAGGCAAGCTGCCTTTGCAGCTTGCGAATAGAAAGGCTGCTTTGAGCAGCGGAAGCTCGCAGGAAACGTGGAGGCCTCGGGAGCGCACAGAGGACACGCGGAGCTGGCGCACGGGAGAGGAAACTGAAGGCAGGAAAGGAGGGCTGCCTTGTGCAGCACGGGGACAGAGGAAGAAATTCCTCTCTCGGTTAATTCTTCCTCAAACTTATGTTTTATTTTATGTTTTAATTTAAGAATAATGTGTAATTAATTTTTAGTAGTTAGGGGCTGTTTTGAAGCCCCGAATATGATTGTAAGTTTGTTGTGATATTTTGTTTGAATGACTTTTATGGAATGATGAAAATTGTTTCACTACTTATCTCATTGATAAATTATTTATGTGTTTCTATGGATGCATACATAGTGAGCATATCTAGGATTTTAATGCTATGAATATATGTCTGCCTGCCCTTGTTAAAGGAGGACCTACATATATTCTACAGTAGCAATTGTTAATTGTGGTTAACATGTGAACCGATTTCTAGGATAAGTGAGACAACACCAGTACTTACGATGCCTTGTGATGACTCAAACTCTTTTTATTCTTAATGATTTCTACTTGTTAAATCTATGAACACACCATTCTAGATTGCATGATAGGAACTAAGTTAAGTTGAAAACACCATTCTCTTAACATACTACGTAAGAAAGAGTAATAGGTTGTGTTCTAACATTGAGCCAACTTGAGCATCTTCATCCGGAAATAAAAGGGATTTGAATGAAACGTAACATACTTGCATGATTATTTGGTGGTGGATAGCATGTCCCCTAACTCATTTTCTTAACTTGTGAATTAAAATCTATTGGTATTATTTAAAATTGGTTTCTGTACTGTTTTTGTACGATTTAATTTAAATAGCAAATCAACTCCAAAAATCCCAAAAATTTGTGTGAACATAGCTTGGTGAGTCTAGTTTTGTGTCATTAAGTCTTGTTTAAATATTTTTAAATTAATTTAGAATAGATTAGCAATCCCTCCTAATCCCCGGCCTAGAACGATACCCTACTTACATCTACACTACAATTGTCAAAAAGGGGGTTTAATTTGTGCGTTAGTTAATTTTCGCATCAAATTTTGGCGCCGTTGCCGGGGATTAGAAAATTTGCTAATCCTTTGTTTGTGTTTTATGTTTTTGTTTGTGTTTATTTTTGTGTTTTGTCTTTTACTTTTGATTTTTGATTTAGTTTTATTTCTTTGAAAAAAAAAAAAAAAAAAAAAAAAAAAAACATAAACATTCATATAAATAAAACACAAAAATATTTACATATATATATATAATTAAAAAAAAAAAAAAAAAAAAAAACTTAAATACATAAATATTTTACAATAACTTGTAAACTAATTTTGTTCATTGGTCGTTGGTAGGTGGTGCCTCGGAGGTCGACGGAGCCCCAGAAAGACGAAGCGCCAGAGTTGGATCATTCGGAGCCTCAATACTTGGTGCAGCTCCAGAGGACGAAGACAACATAAACCTCGGGAGTAACGCCATAAACCGTTGATGATCACTCTGAATCCGCACTTCGGACTCCTGCATCTGATCCAGCTTCCTCTTCATGCTTGTGGAGTAATTGGTTGCGAGCATGTGCAACTCCCTATTCTCATGCCTAAGCACTCTGACCTCTTGCCGAAGACTAGCCACTTCAGCCATCAACGACTCCACCTGACGAGTTCGTGCAAGAAGGCGCTGGCCCATGTTTGATACTGAGCCTGCGCATCGGACGCTGTAGGCCAAAGAGTCCTGGACAGCTAGTTCGTCGGACCGCCTAGAAAGTATCCTAGTGTCTCTAGGAGTGAGCAGATTTCTGGCCACCACCGATGCGGTTGTTTAATTCATCATCATGGAATCCCCAACTGTAAGAGGACCATTCGGGGATATGAAGGACGGCTGCCAAATGTTGGTTGGAGAAGATATATCACTATCTTCCCCAACATTCAAGTTAAGGCGACGGTCAGAAGGGCAAGACATTTTCTGAAGGTGTTGAGAATGAAGAGTCGGAATGATCAAGATTAAAAGAAGTGCAAGAGGGAGTGTTTACAGGAGGGAGTTTTACAGGGGGAGCTTAAGTGTGTTGTGGAACAAAAATGAGCGTTCTTATAAGAAGAAGAAATCGTTGAGGCATCACTCAGCAGTCGAAGAGGCGCCTTCTCGCAAATCGAAGAGCCGGGCTCCTTTCTCAAAAGCCGGATTCTTTTCTCAAAAGCGGCGTCGCCGTTCTCAAAAGTCGGAGCGGTCAGGAATCACGAGGCGAGCTGTTTTTCCAATTTTGTCGTCACTCGTCACGCGCGCTGTCAGCTTTGCGCAAATTACGGGTGGCTTTTTCAGAAAGCGCGTGACCTGTACTGTTCATCCATCCACCGGCTGCCGACAGGGGTAAAGGAATAGTTTCGGTTATGAAGAAAAGTTCTATAAACGTCTACCTTCGCCTTCAACAGCAAAGGCAAACTCTCTCAACACTTCTTCATCTCCGAAATTTTTCATCTCCGAAAATGCCTTTCCATCAAACCCTCTCGAGTTTCTCTGTGTTTCTCATTCCCTGGGATACCTTTGCAAACAAGTCATCTAGAGCTAGAGTATTTCATATCATGAAGGTTGAAAGCAAGAGTATCTCATATCACGCTTTCTCCCTGTCCTTTTCCTTGTCTTTGGGGCAAGGAGAAAGCGGGCAATCAGCCAGCACTCGGTGTCAATCTTCCAATCTAAGAACCGACTGCCTGGAAATCCTTCCTGATTGCTTACCTAGCATTGCTCTCGAATGCTCTTCTTCAACCACTGATGTACTTCCGAAGAAGTCGCCACATCTGCCTGGAGAACAGACATGGCAAGTGAAAATGATACTTGAAGCATGTGGAGACAAGGTGCTGCTTCATCTTCAAGATCAAGTCTCATTTTCCTTGCTAAGAAGTTCCCCAGCCCAGTTCAAGCATACACCTGTGGAACGATACTTCTTCAAAAGCAAAAGTATCCCATATCATCAGAGTCAAAGGCAAAGATATCTCATGGCATGCTTTTCCTTTACCCTTGCTCTTGGCTACGAGTCAGGGTGAAAGAAAGGAAATTGGTCGGCACTTGGACAGATTGAACAAAGAAGCAGACCACTACCTCTTCCTCGTGCCTACCTGCCATGCAGAAGAACAAAAAGAGAAGAATGTAGCCTGCAGACTCAATCAACCCGGCAGAAGGAGTCCGAGTTGAAACCAAGAGCTCGAGAAGCTTCAACAACACCACCAATCAAGTCTCATTTTCCTTGCTAAGAAGTTCCGAGGCCAGTTCGAGTTCAAAGCTGTGGAAAGTCACCAAAAAGGACCAATGATCACTTATTAGTTTTATTCATTGTCTTTTATTTTCATTTTTAATTTTTCGTTTGCATTTTCTACATTTTCTTGCGTGCTTAACTGATTTATTTCTTTTCTTTGCAGGAACTTTTGGCTATTTCCACCCTTGAAGTTGATTGCAGAATTTTAGCTTGGGGGGTCATCGTTTGATTTTTTCTGCAAATTAGGGAAGTTTTCAGTCCTATTGCTTTATTTTGTTTCTTTATATTTATTTATTTTATTTTTATTTTTATTTGCATTTTATTATATTTTCTGACATTGGGGACAATGTCTAGTTTAAGTGTGGGGGTAAAGAGTATAAAAATGACCAAATTGAAATTTTTGTACCTTCGACTTTGAACTGGTTTCATTTGTTTCCATGTTATTGCTTTGTGTTTTCTTAATTAAGTTGTTTTTTTTTAAAAAAAAAAAAAAAAAAAAAAAAAAAAAAAATCGGAAAGTTTAAAAAAATCCAAAAATATTTCCTTGTTTTCCTTATTGTTTTGAATTAGATTTTTGTTAGTTTCCCCGACCCAATGATATAATTGAATAAAATTTGAACCATGATCATCAAAAACTTAGTTAACATGTGTTTTGTGAAATTCCTAATTCTCGTGTTAGCTTTGTACATATTTGATTATCTTTGAAAAACCAAATGCACATAGCCTTGTTGATGTGAAACTAAAGCATGATTTAAAGCTCCATATGTGAATTTAGTGACCATATACATCCTATGTGAGTTTTTGAGCCTATTGAAAGTGTGTGCATTTTTCATACTCTTATTCTTTCATGTGTGATGAACTTATGTGAGATACTTCTCTAGAACTTGCATAACGATCTTTCGAAATTTTTTGTCATTGATTGCATGAACTTGAAAATGATAGAGGCATTAGGTTTACCACCATGGCCCAAATAACCATGTTTCCCAAAGAAAAATGATATCATTAGATTACCAATTTGAGCCGTATATGTTGAACCTTTTATTTCTTATCACCAGATATGTCTACCCTTATGCCTGAAATAAATATTTTTCCTTGCCCTTTCCAAGCGAGCAATGCGAGATTGTCTTATGAGAAACGTTTGTGAAGTACTTTGAAGGGGTTTTGGCAAAAGAATAAGTGTGGGGGTTTTTCATATTTGTTTCTGTTAAAAAAAAAAAAAAAAAAGAAAAAAAAAGAAAAAAAAGAAAGATTGTATACAAAGAAAATAAAAAGTATTTAAAGTTTCAGTTTAAGTTTTTGGTTGGAGGTGACTGGAAGAATAGCTGGAAAGTTTGAGTTTCTTATAAATCTAAATAAAAGAATTGCTTGCAATGTAGCTTGGAACTTGTTTTTACCTATTCTTTCGTTTCAATAACCCTATCCCTAAGCCTCATTACATCCAATAAAAGTCCTCTTGATTTAAGTTTTGCAATTATGACTGTGGAGAAGTGATCTTTATGCAAGTTTATGGTAGAACTTTCACATTTGATTCTTTGAGAGAAACACATTAAAACTAAACACATGTGTGATTGAGCGTATATCCAGTGAGAAGGTCGCTAGTTTGCATATGGTGATTTTAAAAATAAAAATTTTGAAATTGCATTAGCATGGCTATCTCACACACTACACTTCAAGGATGTTTCAAAGATTACTGCTAATATTTGAGTAAGGAAAATGAACTTGAATTGCTTGTTGGTGTTAGCTATGGTTCTTGATGATTTGCGTTCTCGAATGAAATTCTATGAGGGTCACATAAGGGGAAACTAATAATTTTCATGTTATTACTTTTTCATGTTTTCGTTTGTTTTGCTCGAGGACTAGCAAAAGTAAAGTGTGGGGGTATTTGATAAGCTCATATTTATATATATTTTACATCAAATTCTCTTGTCTTTTGTTAGTTATTTCCTCATATTTTTGTGCTATTTACTTTGTTTTTGTGTTTTATCGAATTTATCTAGCTAAGAAAATAAAAATAGCATAAGTGTGATTTTATGTAATAAATTCGTGTCAAAAATGTTTAGCTTTTAAATTAAATAAAATATCTATATATATATATATATAATAATAATTCATATCATGGTTTGTTTTATATAAAATAAGAAAATAAGAAGAAATATAATAAATAAGTGGGAGTGCATGATAGGTTAGTGGGATTCAAAAGCAGTGGGAATGAGGAACGAAAAACAGAAAAAAGGAAAGAAGCAGAGCATCAGTGGGAATAAAGAATTAATTAGAGGACAACAGCAAAGTGTGATGGTGCGCAAAGCATAAAGAAAGCAAGGGGTGATGGCATGCAGAAATAAGGGAGAGTGGGGCTGGCGCAAAGAATAAATAGAATAAGCAGCTGCCCTTGGCAGGTGGGGAAAGCACTGCGTAAGGAAGGGAGAAGCAAAATTTTGATGTGAGAATTACTTGACACACAAATTAAACCCAAAATTTGATGTGAAAATTAACTAACACACAAATTAAACCCTCTTGTGACAATTGTAGTATAGATGTAAGTAGGGTATCGTTCTAAACCGGGGATTAGGAGGGCTTGCTAAAACCTCTCAAAACTAATTTAAAAACATAAAAACAAAGTTAAAAAAAATGTAAACAAAAGACTTTTAAGACAAGAAAGTAAAAGGGGGGATTTGGTTCTTGTGAAGTGAAAGTAAAACAAATAACTAAAACTTAAAAACTATGGATGATGGGCTTTAGCTAGAGGGTTCTTCTCCACACATGTCTTGCTTGCATACAAAACGATTTCCAATTGTATTTCAATAACTTATTAATTCTCAATGCCCCAAGTTAATTAGGTACGCTTAAATTAACCCTCAGATTTTCCTACTTTTATTGAGTTGGATGATTGCATACGACAACCCAAAGCATTCCTCACAAGTTCCCTACATGAATTGCATAATAGAGATACAAGCAAGAATCATTAAGTTCTATGAAAATCATAAGCATTGACGAGGCACTCGTTACTATGGAATACGCATGAAACTTATGCCAAGAATTTACTTAACGCGATTGTGACTAGCAACCTTCACTACTTGTGAATATAAGTTCATGACGATTAGGTGAAACTCCCTTATATTCTAGCATCAAATTTATGCATGCAAACTAAGTGTCGACCCTCAATCAACATACACAAATCAGTTTTTATACGAACGGATAAGTAAATTGAATTCATAACTTATGAAACGCAATTAAAAGTAATCAAATCATATTGCAAGCATGAACATATGTTTCGAATCCCCCCCTAGCCAAGGGGGGTTTAGTTCCTCATTATTACAAAACAAAGATAAACAAATTTAAACATTGAAAAACAAAGGAAATAAAGCACCTAAACGTTCCAACGATCCATGTTGGATAGCAAGCGCGTCCAAGGACTTTTCTCCTTCTCTTTGCCGCAACAACAAGGTTGGAATGATGTTGAAGGGTTGGTTATTTGGAGGAATGGATGGGAAGGGGTTTAGATATTTAGGGAGAGGCAAGGGAAGGCTTGGAAAATGGTTAATTTCTGGATGATTTGAATGAGGTTACTACCATGGTATTTATAGGAAGAGGATGGACTTGTTTAACACAAAATTTTGGTGGAATTGAGTAGGTGAGCATGGCAAAGAGTGGGAATTGTTGGTGGGTTAGGTATTGAGTCATCCACTCACATGTCATGGTTAGCTAAGCATTGCATCATCCACTCATATGTCATGGTTAGCTAAGCATTGCATCATCCACTCACATGTCATGGTGAGATAGGCATTGCATCATTACTAAAAAATCTGGTGGAAGTGAAACAAAGGGAAGGCCACGACATTGATGAATTTTATGAGGTATGCATGGTTTTGAGTGAAGTTTTGGCCAATCCTTCTAGAAATTTATCTCTTCTTGCACTTTGTATTTGTTTCACCACATTTTTAGCATGTTTCTATCCTCATTTGACTTCAAATTCGTCCATCCATCTTGCTCATAACATATGTAATCCATTCCAAGCTCAAAACTGCTCCAAAATGCACCAAAATGCACTTTCTTGCTACCTTAGCCCTTTGGACCTACAAACACACGAAAATAGCTTAAAGTACTAAAATAACTAAGAACTAATAACGTAAATGCAAGAAAACTAGTTAACTAAGTCGCATAAATATGCGTCTATCAGTTAGTGGGATTCAAAAGCAGTGGGAATGAGGAACGAAAAACAGAAAAAAGGAAAGAAGCAGAGCATCAGTGGGAATAAAGAATTAATTAGAGGACAACAGCAAAGTGTGATGGTGCGCAAAGCATAAAGAAAGCAAGGGGTGATGGCATGCAGAAATAAGGGAGATAAATAAGTGGGAGTGCATGATAGGTTAGTGGGATTCAAAAGCAGTGGGAATGAGGAACGAAAAACAGAAAAAAGGAAAGAAGCAGAGCATCAGTGGGAATAAAGAATTAATTAGAGGACAACAGCAAAGTGTGATGGTGCGCAAAGCATAAAGAAAGCAAGGGGTGATGGCATGCAGAAATAAGGGAGAGTGGGGCTGGCGCAAAGAATAAATAGAATAAGCAGCTGCCCTTGGCAGGTGGGGAAAGCACTGCGTAAGGAAGGGAGAAGACATAAATAAAATAAGAAAAAAAAAACGCAACAAAGGAGGGAGGCTGCTATAAGGCAGCACGGGCAAGACAAGGAAAAATGGGGGGGATAAGGAAAGAAGGAGAGCTGCTTGGGCGCGGGAGTAAGGCGCTGCCTTGGGCAGCTGACTGGCGCGGGGAGGAGGTGAGAGACGTGCGCAGAAGGCTTGCGGAGAAACTGTGCAGCTGCAGACTGCTTGGCACGCGGAAAAGCAGGTCAGACGGAGAGAAACAGGGAGTCTGGCAGGTCAGCAGGCGCTGCCTTGGCGCGGAGTGAAGAGTGCGGGAAGTTGATTGCGCAGAAGCTGCCAGACGCAGACGTGGACACGAAACAGAGAGGAGCAAACCCTATTTGTGACAGTTGTAGTAATGCGAATCTTATCAAGGTTCATATGTCCAAGTTTAAGATGCCACATCTTTTCTTGGTTAACTTCTTCTCTAGCCCTTTTGGGTTTTGAGGTATTCCTGCTTTCAATACAGTGCATCCCACTATTCGTCTCTAAGTGAAAAAGTCCCTCTATCATATTACCATGAGAGATAATACGACCGTTCAAGTATAAAGTGCAACTCATTTTGTCAAACAATACTGAGTGCCCATATCGTAAAAGCTTAGAGATGGAAATCAAATTCTTTATACATGAAGGAAAATATAAACAATTTTTAAGTTCCAGGACTTCCCCAGAGGGGAGGTTAAGCATGTAGGTGCCTGTTGCTTTTGCAGAGATTTTAGTGCCGTTCCCAACTCGCACAACCATCTCCCCATTGCTCAGTGGCTTGCTCCCCACTAGTCCCTGCATCGTATTACAGATATGTTGACTAGCGCCTGAATCAAATATCCAGGAATTGGAGCTCACTGTAAAAGAACTCTCTATGACAGAAATAGTCTCTTCAAAAGTTCGTGTCATAAGGCTCGCAATGCGCACCCTGTATTTCTTCTTCCAACGTTCATCCTTTCCACAATGAAAGCATGTTCCTTTGGATTTCTTTGCCTTCTTCTTATGCAACATTTTCCTTGTGTTTGCATTCTCACTCCCACCGTCCATTTTGAAACTTTTTTCAAATTTACAGCACATGTCAATCATCTCGTTTAAAGAATGATCGAATCTATTCATTTTATAGTTTATAATAAACTTAGTGAAATCATCCGAGAGAGATGCAAGGAAAAAGTCTTGGGCCATTTTCCCATCGATGGAAGTTCCTAAACTTTGAAGATCTTGAAAGATCTTTTCCATCTTTTGTCCATGTTTATGGAACGATGTGATAAGCTCATATTTTTATATATTTTTACATCAAATTCACTCGTCTTTCCTTAGTTAGTTTCTTGTATTTTTGAGCTATTTACTTTATTTTCGTGTTTTATGTGATTTGTCTAGCAAATAAATTAATAATAGCTTAAGTGTATATTTTTAGTAATAAAATCGTCAAAACTGCATTGCTCACTATTTTTGGTTAATAAAAATAAGATAGTATTATAAATATATATATATATATGATGTTGAGTAAGTGCAGCAAATAAAATAAGAAAGAAAATGATGATGAATGAGGAGGGCTGCCTTCGGTGGAATACAAGGTGACAAGCTGCTTGTGATGATTAAAAGAATAAGAAATGAAAAGCTAGCTGAAGAAAAGAGAAAGGTGCAGAAATAAAATAAAAGAAAGCAGTGGAACACTGAGTGAAAGCAGTGGAGGCGTGCGGAAAGAATGATAAAGAAGAAATAAAATAAAAGAGATAGAGGGCGGCTTGGACAGAAGTGAGGAAGAAACAATAAGATATAAAGAGAGCAGCAGAACCAAGAGGAAAGGAGGAGGATTGGAAAGCAAGGGGCGCTGCCCTTGGGCAGCTCGAGGAAGATGCGGGGAGCGAGGGTGAAGGCAAGCTGCCTTTGCAGCTTGCGAATAGAAAGGCTGCTTTGAGCAGCGGAAGCTCGCAGGAAACGTGGAGGCCTCGGGAGCGCACAGAGGACACGCGGAGCTGGCGCACGGGAGAGGAAACTGAAGGCAGGAAAGGAGGGCTGCCTTGTGCAGCACGGGGACAGAGGAAGAAATTCCTCTCTCGGTTAATTCTTCCTCAAACTTATGTTTTATTTTATGTTTTAATTTAAGAATAATGTGTAATTAATTTTTAGTAGTTAGGGGCTGTTTTGAAGCCCCGAATATGATTGTAAGTTTGTTGTGATATTTTGTTTGAATGACTTTTATGGAATGATGAAAATTGTTTCACTACTTATCTCATTGATAAATTCTTTATGTGTTTCTATGGATGCATACATAGTGAGCATATCTAGGATTTTAATGCTATGAATATATGTCTGCCTGCCCTTGTTAAATGAGGACCTACATATATTAATTGTGGTTAACATGTGAACCGATTTCTAGGATAAGTGAGACAACACCAGTACTTACGATGCCTTGTGATGACTCAAACTCTTTTTATTCTTAATGATTTCTACTTGTTAAATCTATGAACACACCATTCTAGATTGCATGATAGGAACTAAGTTAAGTTGAAAACACCATTCTCTTAACATACTACGTAAGAAAGAGTAATAGGTTGTGTTCTAACATTGAGCCAACTTGAGCATCTTCATCCGGAAATAAAAGGGATTTGAATGAAACGTAACATACTTGCATGATTATTTGGTGGTGGATAGCATGTCCCCTAACTCATTTTCTTAACTTGTGAATTAAAATCTATTGGTATTATTTAAAATTGGTTTCTGTACTGTTTTTGTACGATTTAATTTAAATAGCAAATCAACTCCAAAAATCCCAAAAATTTGTGTGAACATAGCTTGGTGAGTCTAGTTTTGTGTCATTAAGTCTTGTTTAAATATTTTTAAATTAATTTAGAATAGATTAGCAATCCCTCCTAATCCCCGGCCTAGAACGATACCCTACTTACATCTACACTACAATTGTCAAAAAGGGGGTTTAATTTGTGCGTTAGTTAATTTTCGCATCAAATTTTGGCGCCGTTGCCGGGGATTAGAAAATTTGCTAATCCTTTGTTTGTGTTTTATGTTTTTGTTTGTGTTTATTTTTGTGTTTTGTCTTTTACTTTTGATTTTTGATTTAGTTTTATTTCTTTGAAAAAAAAAAAAAAAAAAAAAAAAAAAAAACATAAACATTCATATAAATAAAACACAAAAATATTTACATATATATATATAATTAAAAAAAAAAAAAAAAAAAAAAAACTTAAATACATAAATATTTTACAATAACTTGTAAACTAATTTTGTTCATTGGTCGTTGGTAGGTGGTGCCTCGGAGGTCGACGGAGCCCCAGAAAGACGAAGCGCCAGAGTTGGATCATTCGGAGCCTCAATACTTGGTGCAGCTCCAGAGGACGAAGACAACATAAACCTCGGGAGTAACGCCATAAACCGTTGATGATCACTCTGAATCCGCACTTCGGACTCCTGCATCTGATCCAGCTTCCTCTTCATGCTTGTGGAGTAATTGGTTGCGAGCATGTGCAACTCCCTATTCTCATGCCTAAGCACTCTGACCTCTTGCCGAAGACTAGCCACTTCAGCCATCAACGACTCCACCTGACGAGTTCGTGCAAGAAGGCGCTGGCCCATGTTTGATACTGAGCCTGCGCATCGGACGCTGTAGGCCAAAGAGTCCTGGACAGCTAGTTCGTCGGACCGCCTAGAAAGTATCCTAGTGTCTCTAGGAGTGAGCAGATTTCTGGCCACCACCGATGCGGTTGTTTAATTCATCATCATGGAATCCCCAACTGTAAGAGGACCATTCGGGGATATGAAGGACGGCTGCCAAATGTTGGTTGGAGAAGATATATCACTATCTTCCCCAACATTCAAGTTAAGGCGACGGTCAGAAGGGCAAGACATTTTCTGAAGGTGTTGAGAATGAAGAGTCGGAATGATCAAGATTAAAAGAAGTGCAAGAGGGAGTGTTTACAGGAGGGAGTTTTACAGGGGGAGCTTAAGTGTGTTGTGGAACAAAAATGAGCGTTCTTATAAGAAGAAGAAATCGTTGAGGCATCACTCAGCAGTCGAAGAGGCGCCTTCTCGCAAATCGAAGAGCCGGGCTCCTTTCTCAAAAGCCGGATTCTTTTCTCAAAAGCGGCGTCGCCGTTCTCAAAAGTCGGAGCGGTCAGGAATCACGAGGCGAGCTGTTTTTCCAATTTTGTCGTCACTCGTCACGCGCGCTGTCAGCTTTGCGCAAATTACGGGTGGCTTTTTCAGAAAGCGCGTGACCTGTACTGTTCATCCATCCACCGGCTGCCGACAGGGGTAAAGGAATAGTTTCGGTTATGAAGAAAAGTTCTATAAACGTCTACCTTCGCCTTCAACAGCAAAGGCAAACTCTCTCAACACTTCTTCATCTCCGAAATTTTTCATCTCCGAAAATGCCTTTCCATCAAACCCTCTCGAGTTTCTCTGTGTTTCTCATTCCCTGGGATACCTTTGCAAACAAGTCATCTAGAGCTAGAGTATTTCATATCATGAAGGTTGAAAGCAAGAGTATCTCATATCACGCTTTCTCCCTGTCCTTTTCCTTGTCTTTGGGGCAAGGAGAAAGCGGGCAATCAGCCAGCACTCGGTGTCAATCTTCCAATCTAAGAACCGACTGCCTGGAAATCCTTCCTGATTGCTTACCTAGCATTGCTCTCGAATGCTCTTCTTCAACCACTGATGTACTTCCGAAGAAGTCGCCACATCTGCCTGGAGAACAGACATGGCAAGTGAAAATGATACTTGAAGCATGTGGAGACAAGGTGCTGCTTCATCTTCAAGATCAAGTCTCATTTTCCTTGCTAAGAAGTTCCCCAGCCCAGTTCAAGCATACACCTGTGGAACGATACTTCTTCAAAAGCAAAAGTATCCCATATCATCAGAGTCAAAGGCAAAGATATCTCATGGCATGCTTTTCCTTTACCCTTGCTCTTGGCTACGAGTCAGGGTGAAAGAAAGGAAATTGGTCGGCACTTGGACAGATTGAACAAAGAAGCAGACCACTACCTCTTCCTCGTGCCTACCTGCCATGCAGAAGAACAAAAAGAGAAGAATGTAGCCTGCAGACTCAATCAACCCGGCAGAAGGAGTCCGAGTTGAAACCAAGAGCTCGAGAAGCTTCAACAACACCACCAATCAAGTCTCATTTTCCTTGCTAAGAAGTTCCGAGGCCAGTTCGAGTTCAAAGCTGTGGAAAGTCACCAAAAAGGACCAATGATCACTTATTAGTTTTATTCATTGTCTTTTATTTTCATTTTTAATTTTTCGTTTGCATTTTCTACATTTTCTTGCGTGCTTAACTGATTTATTTCTTTTCTTTGCAGGAACTTTTGGCTATTTCCACCCTTGAAGTTGATTGCAGAATTTTAGCTTGGGGGGTCATCGTTTGATTTTTTCTGCAAATTAGGGAAGTTTTCAGTCCTATTGCTTTATTTTGTTTCTTTATATTTATTTATTTTATTTTTATTTTTATTTGCATTTTATTATATTTTCTGACATTGGGGACAATGTCTAGTTTAAGTGTGGGGGTAAAGAGTATAAAAATGACCAAATTGAAATTTTTGTACCTTCGACTTTGAACTGGTTTCATTTGTTTCCATGTTATTGCTTTGTGTTTTCTTAATTAAGTTGTTTTTTTTTTAAAAAAAAAAAAAAAAAAAAAAAAAAAAAAAATCGGAAAGTTTAAAAAAATCCAAAAATATTTCCTTGTTTTCCTTATTGTTTTGAATTAGATTTTTGTTAGTTTCCCCGACCCAATGATATAATTGAATAAAATTTGAACCATGATCATCAAAAACTTAGTTAACATGTGTTTTGTGAAATTCCTAATTCTCGTGTTAGCTTTGTACATATTTGATTATCTTTGAAAAACCAAATGCACATAGCCTTGTTGATGTGAAACTAAAGCATGATTTAAAGCTCCATATGTGAATTTAGTGACCATATACATCCTATGTGAGTTTTTGAGCCTATTGAAAGTGTGTGCATTTTTCATACTCTTATTCTTTCATGTGTGATGAACTTATGTGAGATACTTCTCTAGAACTTGCATAACGATCTTTCGAAATTTTTTGTCATTGATTGCATGAACTTGAAAATGATAGAGGCATTAGGTTTACCACCATGGCCCAAATAACCATGTTTCCCAAAGAAAAATGATATCATTAGATTACCAATTTGAGCCGTATATGTTGAACCTTTTATTTCTTATCACCAGATATGTCTACCCTTATGCCTGAAATAAATATTTTTCCTTGCCCTTTCCAAGCGAGCAATGCGAGATTGTCTTATGAGAAACGTTTGTGAAGTACTTTGAAGGGGTTTTGGCAAAAGAATAAGTGTGGGGGTTTTTCATATTTGTTTCTGTTAAAAAAAAAAAAAAAAAAAGAAAAAAAAAGAAAAAAAAGAAAGATTGTATACAAAGAAAATAAAAAGTATTTAAAGTTTCAGTTTAAGTTTTTGGTTGGAGGTGACTGGAAGAATAGCTGGAAAGTTTGAGTTTCTTATAAATCTAAATAAAAGAATTGCTTGCAATGTAGCTTGGAACTTGTTTTTACCTATTCTTTCGTTTCAATAACCCTATCCCTAAGCCTCATTACATCCAATAAAAGTCCTCTTGATTTAAGTTTTGCAATTATGACTGTGGAGAAGTGATCTTTATGCAAGTTTATGGTAGAACTTTCACATTTGATTCTTTGAGAGAAACACATTAAAACTAAACACATGTGTGATTGAGCGTATATCCAGTGAGAAGGTCGCTAGTTTGCATATGGTGATTTTAAAAATAAAAATTTTGAAATTGCATTAGCATGGCTATCTCACACACTACACTTCAAGGATGTTTCAAAGATTACTGCTAATATTTGAGTAAGGAAAATGAACTTGAATTGCTTGTTGGTGTTAGCTATGGTTCTTGATGATTTGCGTTCTCGAATGAAATTCTATGAGGGTCACATAAGGGGAAACTAATAATTTTCATGTTATTACTTTTTCATGTTTTCGTTTGTTTTGCTCGAGGACTAGCAAAAGTAAAGTGTGGGGGTATTTGATAAGCTCATATTTATATATATTTTACATCAAATTCTCTTGTCTTTTGTTAGTTATTTCCTCATATTTTTGTGCTATTTACTTTGTTTTTGTGTTTTATCGAATTTATCTAGCTAAGAAAATAAAAATAGCATAAGTGTGATTTTATGTAATAAATTCGTGTCAAAAATGTTTAGCTTTTAAATTAAATAAAATATCTATATATATATATATATAATAATAATTCATATCATGGTTTGTTTTATATAAAATAAGAAAATAAGAAGAAATATAATAAATAAGTGGGAGTGCATGATAGGTTAGTGGGATTCAAAAGCAGTGGGAATGAGGAACGAAAAACAGAAAAAAGGAAAGAAGCAGAGCATCAGTGGGAATAAAGAATTAATTAGAGGACAACAGCAAAGTGTGATGGTGCGCAAAGCATAAAGAAAGCAAGGGGTGATGGCATGCAGAAATAAGGGAGAGTGGGGCTGGCGCAAAGAATAAATAGAATAAGCAGCTGCCCTTGGCAGGTGGGGAAAGCACTGCGTAAGGAAGGGAGAAGCAAAATTTTGATGTGAGAATTACTTGACACACAAATTAAACCCAAAATTTGATGTGAAAATTAACTAACACACAAATTAAACCCTCTTGTGACAATTGTAGTATAGATGTAAGTAGGGTATCGTTCTAAACCGGGGATTAGGAGGGCTTGCTAAAACCTCTCAAAACTAATTTAAAAACATAAAAACAAAGTTAAAAAAAATGTAAACAAAAGACTTTTAAGACAAGAAAGTAAAAGGGGGGATTTGGTTCTTGTGAAGTGAAAGTAAAACAAATAACTAAAACTTAAAAACTATGGATGATGGGCTTTAGCTAGAGGGTTCTTCTCCACACATGTCTTGCTTGCATACAAAACGATTTCCAATTGTATTTCAATAACTTATTAATTCTCAATGCCCCAAGTTAATTAGGTACGCTTAAATTAACCCTCAGATTTTCCTACTTTTATTGAGTTGGATGATTGCATACGACAACCCAAAGCATTCCTCACAAGTTCCCTACATGAATTGCATAATAGAGATACAAGCAAGAATCATTAAGTTCTATGAAAATCATAAGCATTGACGAGGCACTCGTTACTATGGAATACGCATGAAACTTATGCCAAGAATTTACTTAACGCGATTGTGACTAGCAACCTTCACTACTTGTGAATATAAGTTCATGACGATTAGGTGAAACTCCCTTATATTCTAGCATCAAATTTATGCATGCAAACTAAGTGTCGACCCTCAATCAACATACACAAATCAGTTTTTATACGAACGGATAAGTAAATTGAATTCATAACTTATGAAACGCAATTAAAAGTAATCAAATCATATTGCAAGCATGAACATATGTTTCGAATCCCCCCCTAGCCAAGGGGGGTTTAGTTCCTCATTATTACAAAACAAAGATAAACAAATTTAAACATTGAAAAACAAAGGAAATAAAGCACCTAAACGTTCCAACGATCCATGTTGGATAGCAAGCGCGTCCAAGGACTTTTCTCCTTCTCTTTGCCGCAACAACAAGGTTGGAATGATGTTGAAGGGTTGGTTATTTGGAGGAATGGATGGGAAGGGGTTTAGATATTTAGGGAGAGGCAAGGGAAGGCTTGGAAAATGGTTAATTTCTGGATGATTTGAATGAGGTTACTACCATGGTATTTATAGGAAGAGGATGGACTTGTTTAACACAAAATTTTGGTGGAATTGAGTAGGTGAGCATGGCAAAGAGTGGGAATTGTTGGTGGGTTAGGTATTGAGTCATCCACTCACATGTCATGGTTAGCTAAGCATTGCATCATCCACTCATATGTCATGGTTAGCTAAGCATTGCATCATCCACTCACATGTCATGGTGAGATAGGCATTGCATCATTACTAAAAAATCTGGTGGAAGTGAAACAAAGGGAAGGCCACGACATTGATGAATTTTATGAGGTATGCATGGTTTTGAGTGAAGTTTTGGCCAATCCTTCTAGAAATTTATCTCTTCTTGCACTTTGTATTTGTTTCACCACATTTTTAGCATGTTTCTATCCTCATTTGACTTCAAATTCGTCCATCCATCTTGCTCATAACATATGTAATCCATTCCAAGCTCAAAACTGCTCCAAAATGCACCAAAATGCACTTTCTTGCTACCTTAGCCCTTTGGACCTACAAACACACGAAAATAGCTTAAAGTACTAAAATAACTAAGAACTAATAACGTAAATGCAAGAAAACTAGTTAACTAAGTCGCATAAATATGCGTCTATCAGTTAGTGGGATTCAAAAGCAGTGGGAATGAGGAACGAAAAACAGAAAAAAGGAAAGAAGCAGAGCATCAGTGGGAATAAAGAATTAATTAGAGGACAACAGCAAAGTGTGATGGTGCGCAAAGCATAAAGAAAGCAAGGGGTGATGGCATGCAGAAATAAGGGAGATAAATAAGTGGGAGTGCATGATAGGTTAGTGGGATTCAAAAGCAGTGGGAATGAGGAACGAAAAACAGAAAAAAGGAAAGAAGCAGAGCATCAGTGGGAATAAAGAATTAATTAGAGGACAACAGCAAAGTGTGATGGTGCGCAAAGCATAAAGAAAGCAAGGGGTGATGGCATGCAGAAATAAGGGAGAGTGGGGCTGGCGCAAAGAATAAATAGAATAAGCAGCTGCCCTTGGCAGGTGGGGAAAGCACTGCGTAAGGAAGGGAGAAGACATAAATAAAATAAGAAAAAAAAAACGCAACAAAGGAGGGAGGCTGCTATAAGGCAGCACGGGCAAGACAAGGAAAAATGGGGGGGATAAGGAAAGAAGGAGAGCTGCTTGGGCGCGGGAGTAAGGCGCTGCCTTGGGCAGCTGACTGGCGCGGGGAGGAGGTGAGAGACGTGCGCAGAAGGCTTGCGGAGAAACTGTGCAGCTGCAGACTGCTTGGCACGCGGAAAAGCAGGTCAGACGGAGAGAAACAGGGAGTCTGGCAGGTCAGCAGGCGCTGCCTTGGCGCGGAGTGAAGAGTGCGGGAAGTTGATTGCGCAGAAGCTGCCAGACGCAGACGTGGACACGAAACAGAGAGGAGCAAACCCTATTTGTGACAGTTGTAGTAATGCGAATCTTATCAAGGTTCATATGTCCAAGTTTAAGATGCCACATCTTTTCTTGGTTAACTTCTTCTCTAGCCCTTTTGGGTTTTGAGGTATTCCTGCTTTCAATACAGTGCATCCCACTATTCGTCTCTAAGTGAAAAAGTCCCTCTATCATATTACCATGAGAGATAATACGACCGTTCAAGTATAAAGTGCAACTCATTTTGTCAAACAATACTGAGTGCCCATATCGTAAAAGCTTAGAGATGGAAATCAAATTCTTTATACATGAAGGAAAATATAAACAATTTTTAAGTTCCAGGACTTCCCCAGAGGGGAGGTTAAGCATGTAGGTGCCTGTTGCTTTTGCAGAGATTTTAGTGCCGTTCCCAACTCGCACAACCATCTCCCCATTGCTCAGTGGCTTGCTCCCCACTAGTCCCTGCATCGTATTACAGATATGTTGACTAGCGCCTGAATCAAATATCCAGGAATTGGAGCTCACTGTAAAAGAACTCTCTATGACAGAAATAGTCTCTTCAAAAGTTCGTGTCATAAGGCTCGCAATGCGCACCCTGTATTTCTTCTTCCAACGTTCATCCTTTCCACAATGAAAGCATGTTCCTTTGGATTTCTTTGCCTTCTTCTTATGCAACATTTTCCTTGTGTTTGCATTCTCACTCCCACCGTCCATTTTGAAACTTTTTTCAAATTTACAGCACATGTCAATCATCTCGTTTAAAGAATGATCGAATCTATTCATTTTATAGTTTATAATAAACTTAGTGAAATCATCCGAGAGAGATGCAAGGAAAAAGTCTTGGGCCATTTTCCCATCGATGGAAGTTCCTAAACTTTGAAGATCTTGAAAGATCTTTTCCATCTTTTGTCCATGTTTATGGAACGATGTGATAAGCTCATATTTTTATATATTTTTACATCAAATTCACTCGTCTTTCCTTAGTTAGTTTCTTGTATTTTTGAGCTATTTACTTTATTTTCGTGTTTTATGTGATTTGTCTAGCAAATAAATTAATAATAGCTTAAGTGTATATTTTTAGTAATAAAATCGTCAAAACTGCATTGCTCACTATTTTTGGTTAATAAAAATAAGATAGTATTATAAATATATATATATATATGATGTTGAGTAAGTGCAGCAAATAAAATAAGAAAGAAAATGATGATGAATGAGGAGGGCTGCCTTCGGTGGAATACAAGGTGACAAGCTGCTTGTGATGATTAAAAGAATAAGAAATGAAAAGCTAGCTGAAGAAAAGAGAAAGGTGCAGAAATAAAATAAAAGAAAGCAGTGGAACACTGAGTGAAAGCAGTGGAGGCGTGCGGAAAGAATGATAAAGAAGAAATAAAATAAAAGAGATAGAGGGCGGCTTGGACAGAAGTGAGGAAGAAACAATAAGATATAAAGAGAGCAGCAGAACCAAGAGGAAAGGAGGAGGATTGGAAAGCAAGGGGCGCTGCCCTTGGGCAGCTCGAGGAAGATGCGGGGAGCGAGGGTGAAGGCAAGCTGCCTTTGCAGCTTGCGAATAGAAAGGCTGCTTTGAGCAGCGGAAGCTCGCAGGAAACGTGGAGGCCTCGGGAGCGCACAGAGGACACGCGGAGCTGGCGCACGGGAGAGGAAACTGAAGGCAGGAAAGGAGGGCTGCCTTGTGCAGCACGGGGACAGAGGAAGAAATTCCTCTCTCGGTTAATTCTTCCTCAAACTTATGTTTTATTTTATGTTTTAATTTAAGAATAATGTGTAATTAATTTTTAGTAGTTAGGGGCTGTTTTGAAGCCCCGAATATGATTGTAAGTTTGTTGTGATATTTTGTTTGAATGACTTTTATGGAATGATGAAAATTGTTTCACTACTTATCTCATTGATAAATTCTTTATGTGTTTCTATGGATGCATACATAGTGAGCATATCTAGGATTTTAATGCTATGAATATATGTCTGCCTGCCCTTGTTAAATGAGGACCTACATATATTAATTGTGGTTAACATGTGAACCGATTTCTAGGATAAGTGAGACAACACCAGTACTTACGATGCCTTGTGATGACTCAAACTCTTTTTATTCTTAATGATTTCTACTTGTTAAATCTATGAACACACCATTCTAGATTGCATGATAGGAACTAAGTTAAGTTGAAAACACCATTCTCTTAACATACTACGTAAGAAAGAGTAATAGGTTGTGTTCTAACATTGAGCCAACTTGAGCATCTTCATCCGGAAATAAAAGGGATTTGAATGAAACGTAACATACTTGCATGATTATTTGGTGGTGGATAGCATGTCCCCTAACTCATTTTCTTAACTTGTGAATTAAAATCTATTGGTATTATTTAAAATTGGTTTCTGTACTGTTTTTGTACGATTTAATTTAAATAGCAAATCAACTCCAAAAATCCCAAAAATTTGTGTGAACATAGCTTGGTGAGTCTAGTTTTGTGTCATTAAGTCTTGTTTAAATATTTTTAAATTAATTTAGAATAGATTAGCAATCCCTCCTAATCCCCGGCCTAGAACGATACCCTACTTACATCTACACTACAATTGTCAAAAAGAGGGTTTAATTTGTGCGTTAGTTAATTTTCGCATCACGATGTCCCCTTTGCCATTTTGGCATTAATTAGACTACAAACATTTGAGAATCGTACATTACTAGTCTCAATGTCATGCATCTTATGCAAACTTTCAACCATGGCACAAGAAGTGTCCATGTGCTTATGTAGCTTCATAAGCTCCTCACTAAGTGAAGTAAGGATTAAGCATTTGGCTTGTAAATCATCCTCATAGTGTCTAACATAATTTTGACACTCCTCCTTTGAAGCTAGTTTCGTAGGAGGTACATGAGGAGGGGATTGCTTAAGCACATACAATATGTCTTTCACCTTTGAGACATTCTCCATGTGGCGATACCAAGCAAGGAAACGTTGGCCCCTAAGGCCCTTTTTGTCAAGTATAATGGTGGGTATAATTTTAGGCATGTCGTTAACTACATAACATAACAGAAATCGTATTAGATTGTTTGTTTTAAAACTATTTGATTGGGTCTTTGAATCAAATAGTACCACCCACTATTTTTGGCAAATTCCACATCCCTCAATAGAATTCGAGAGTTATATTGAACTCTTAGCGGGGTATGGGAGACTCACCATTACCAAGCCCACCTCACGATGATACGATGTTGGTTAGCAAAAATAATGATGAGAGAATAACGCTTTATTCATTTACAACTCTTGTAATTACCCATCCGTTTGGCCTCTAGAGAATGTTGCCTCACGATGATACGATGTCGGCTCCATTGCACTTAGTTAAGTTATTCCCACCATGCTTAGTTTGTGAAGGGGTTCAAGAATAGCCTCACGATGATACGATGTCGGCTATCCTCGTTGCCTACACTCACCTCATCATATGTATATGGATTCCTCTTGGATGTAAGCACATACTTTGTACTTCCCCATGATAGGGTGAAGCCGGTGCATGAGTCACAAACGATTGGAGCCCACCACGGTGGAAGGCCTACGAAGAGATGTTCAAAACATCTCTCGCTTATCAACTTAATACTTGTTTTGAGGGAGTAGTGTTGGGTGTTGGAAGTATGCCCACAAAGCCACTCATTTGATGTAATAGCTTTTGGAATACTTAATGTATTAAACTTTTATATGTTTAATGAAGGGCAAAGCTTATTGTTAATCACTATTTATTGTATCATGTGTTTAAGCAATAAGGGAATCCAAGGAATGTATTTGATCTAAGAGATAAGTGATCTAAATGAGTTAGATTAACGAGACCTTTCTCTTATGTTCATTCCTAAAACGTTCCTAGCCATAGGATTGCCAATTGGGCATTGACGATCCGCTAAGGTTAGTATGTGTTATGTTGACTCAAGCGTGAGTATGACTAGTCTCAAGTCATTTGGTGTTGGACACTAAGACAAACACATAGGTGCTCGAAAGAGTAATCGAGTACACTGAACTACGATCAAAAGAGAGTTCGAACATACATGTCATGTATGAACTCTAAAGTTGCAATATGCAAAGTAGTCCTTTGACCTGAGGCATCATAGATGTCTAATGGTTAGGTCCTTGATCTTTGATCGTGTCAACGGCATTCCCTCGGAGTGTCCACGGCATTGTTGGGTTCAAGCTATCTAGTCGTGTAGGCATATGAATGCACAACAAGGGATCTCTAACCTTCCATGGTGGAAGGAGAATACTCTAAGATATGATTCTAAAGTCTTTGGCCAAAGCAAATGAATATGACTTAGGAAGTTTGTTCCAAATCATATTCAAGTGAATCATATAGATAAGTATCACATTGGATAGTAGACATGAAACAAACTATCACTCAAACAATGTGATTAAGAGTATTGTATTAGAGAAGGACCGTATTGCATTGTAGTTGTAACTGGATAGGTTCTCCAACCAATTCTACTTAGCTTGGGTAACCATGACATACTGCTAGGTGTCACTCATGGTTTGTGGAAGCCCTAATGATTAGCAAACACTAATCATCAAAGGGAGAATTGAAATGTGGTTTCAATTCGCAATCGATCGTTAAGAGTAACAATCGCCCACTACCTCGCTAATTGGAACCTAATGGATCGTACACCGAGTAAGGATGTATGTGAGGAAATTAAATGAAATGGATAAGCAATTAAATGGTTTAATTGTAGAATGGTCAAGATTAATTAATTAGTTAATTAATTTTACGAAAGGTTCGTATTAGGCTTTTAAGTTGGTTTTGGGCTTCGGGGCTCAAAAGCGTTTTGGTCCACAAGGCCCATTATGTTTAAGTTGTATGACAACTAAAACAAAATGGGCAATTAGCCCAATAACAAAGGTAAGGCCGGCCATAAGGGTGAGGGTAGCAAACTTGGATTAATTACAAGTTTGCCACTCACTTGAAATGAAGTATAAAATCAACTTTATAGCTTTATTTCTCATTAAGGTTTTTTTTTTAAGAAAATTGGGTGAAACACTTTCTCTCATTTTTCTCTAAAGAGGCCGGCCACTAAGGGGAGGGACATCTAGCAATCTCTTCTTCCCTAAGTCATCCATTTTTCTCTAAAGAGGCCGGCCACTTGGTGAAGAGACTTAGAGACATCAAACTTTTGGTGTTTTGGAGAACAAATCCTCATTTCCTCAAATCTTCAAAGGAGCACTAAAGGGAGGATAACACAAGGAGGATCCAAGGAGCTTGGAGGTGACTTGAAGGCCCTCCACTTGGGTGAATCCCTTGTGTAAACAAGGATGAGCTTCAAGGGTAAAGAAACTCTAAATCTTTACTTCTCTTTAATGTTGTTAAAGAGTTTAATGGTTCACCATATACTAGGCTTTGAAAGTCATGGGTTTTATGAATTGTTTTTGAATGCATGCCTACTTTAAAGTGTTAATAGCTTGCATGTGTATTCAAATGTTCATACTTGTTCTTAGCTAGGACAAATTTTTTCCTTCATTGGGCTACATCAAAATCATTTTAATCTTTATTAAAAGAACTTGGGCCTATCATAACTATTGGTCCAAGTTAATATGAATTAGTAGCATATAATACTCCCACTGTTTCGTTGAAACAAGCAAGACTATATGAAACTACTAACGAATGCATTGCATCATCATATGGACTATATAGTCGTATTAGGTCTTAGGATGATTATGAACCGTTTGATTTCATCCAACACGAGCCTTGTGTTGGACCTTGGGTTTAAGGTAGATAGTTGTTGATTTTAGTTACGCGTTTAATCTAATTAAACTGTTATTTCCTATTGGGCGTTGGACCCAACTATTCCAATTTGCATACATATAAACAAAAATGAATACATTAAATAATAAGAAGGGCTTATGCCCTTTTACAACACAAATGATGGACTTATGTCCATTTACAACCTATTGAATTAATCAAATTACATTCAAATCTAAACTACTAAACCCAAACATTCATAATGTAAAGCGGCCAATCACATAGCTCAATTATCGTGGCCTTTGGTTCATAATCACCCTTTTCTTAATCAATCATATTAACTAAGAAAGCAACTTAAACAATTGGTTTTCGGATTCATAGAATTGATTTAAATGGAACTAAATGAAATGAAAATCCAATTCTCATTAAAGAGACAAAACCATTTTGTTCTCATTTTATTTGGGCCAAAAGGAAACTATGACCACAATAATTGGGCCACAATGCAAAAACAAAAAAAACTTTTGGGGTCACTTTGAAAAACACAAAAGTCCACAACTTCATGTAATTTCAACTAGAACCCAAAATTTTAATAATGTAAAAACATCTTTAAAGGAACAAAACAATTTGTCCTTTAGAGTTTTTAGGCCTAAACGTAAAAACGTAAACTTTTGGGCCAAAATACAAAAACACAAAATTATCATAACTTTATGTAATTGCACAGGGTGGCCGGTTTTAGAGAGGGAATGGAGTGATGTGTGTGTTGATTTGTAGTTTTAGACATAAAGCATGCAAGTGGTGCATGACATAAATGTCATGCAAGTGGTGTGTGTGAAAGGGAATTAATCCTTACACACCCACCAATATTTCTTTCACCTTTTAAAATATATATCTAATACATTAAAACATATGAAAAACCATAAAACATAAACTTTATGAAATAAATCAAAACTTTGAATCAAAACACCAAACTTTTTGTTCTTGGCAAAAATGTCAAGAACAATGAAGAACACTCACGAAAAACTCAAAACATTTCCATGAACATTTTTCACCCAAAAACATCCCAAAACCATTCAAACTTAAGGGAAATAACATATAACCAAACTAGGGTACATAGGGGTTCCAAAAGTTACTTGAAAACACTTTTAACAAGTCAAACAAGAACCCAAAAATCCACCCTTTGGATTTGGCCGAATTTCCCAACATACTTGGCACCGAATTTTAGTTCCAATATTCATGCTTAAATGAAATACATCTACAACATTTGAGATGCTAAATTTTCTAGCAAAATTTATATTCAAAAGCAAGAACAAAGCTTGTAACATTTACAACATTTAAATCACAAATCATGAAAATCACAAAACCCAAAAGGATTCACCATAAACTAGGCCTAGGCTCTGATACCACTTGAAGGAAAAATTTTGTCCTAGCTAAGAACAATGAAGAACATTTGAATACAAATGCAAACCATTAACACTTTAAAGTAGGCATGCATTCAAAAACAATTCATAAAACCCATGACTTTCAAAGCCTAGTATATGGTGAACCAATAAACTCTTTAACAACATTAAAGAGAAGTAAAGATTTAGAGTTTCTTTACCCTTGAAGCTCATCCTTGTTTACACAAGGGATTCACCCAAGTGGAGGGCCTTCAAGTCACCTCCAAGCTCCTTGGATGTTGCTTGTGATTTCCTTCTCCTTTTGTGCTCCTTTTGTCCTTGAGGATGTTAGGAAAGGATCTCCAAAAACACCAAAGATTTGGTGTCTCTAAGTCTCCACACCAAGGGTTAAGTGTGAAGATGAAATGGATGACTTAGAGAAGAAAAGATTGCTAGATTAATCTCTCTAAGTGGCCGGCCTCTTTGTAGAGAGAAAGAGGGAAAGTGTTTCACCTCTTTTCCTCAAAGAAAACCCTAATGAGAAAATTGCTATAAAGTTGCTTTTATAACATTAGGTGAGTGGCAAACTTGCAATTAAGCAAACTTTCACCATCTCCTCACCATGGCCGGCCTATATGTTGTGATTGGGCTTATTGCACATTTTGTTTTAGTTGTCATACAACTTAAACATAATGGGCCTTATGGACCAAAAACACTTTTGGGCCCCGAAACCCAAAACCAACTTAAAAGCCCAATACGAACCTTTCATAAAATTAATTAACTAATTAATTAATCTTGACCATTCTTCAATTAAACAATTTAATTGCATATCCATTTCATTTAATTTCTTCACTATCGCCCTTACTCGGTGTACAATCCATTAGGTTCCAATTAGCGAGGCAGTGGGCGATTGTTACTCTTAACGATCGATTGTGAATTGAAACCACATTTCAATTCTCCCTTTAATGATTAGTGTTTGCTAATCATTAGGGCTTCCACAAACCATGAGTGACACCTAGCAGTATGTCATGGTTACCCAAGCTAAGTAGAATTGGTTGGAGAACCTATCCAGTTACAACTACAATGCAATACGGTCATTATCTAATACAATACTCTTAATCACATTGTTTAAGTGATAGTTTGTTTCATGTCTACTATCCAATGTGATACTTTTCTATATGATTCCCTTGAATGTGATTTGGAACAAACTTCCTAAGTCATATTCATTCGCTTTGGCCAAAGACTTTAGAATCATATCTTAGAGTATTCTCCTTCTACCATGGAAGGTTAGAGATCCCTTGTTGTGCATTCATATGCCTACATGACTAGATAGCTTGACCCCAACAATGCCGTGGACACTCCGATGGAATGTCGTTTGACATGATCAAAGATCAAGGACCTAACCATTAGACATCTATGATGCCTCAGGTCAAATGACTACTTTGCATATTGCAACTTTTAGAGTTCTTACATGACATGTATGTTCGAACTCTCTTTTGATCGTTGTTCAGTGTACTCGATTACTCTTTCGAGCACCTATGTGTTTGTCTTAGTGTCCAACACCAAATGACTTGAGACTAGTCATACTCAAGCTTGAGTTGACATAACACATACTAACCTTAGCGGATTGTCAATACCCAATTGGCAATCCTATGGCTAGGAACGTTTTAGGAATGAACATAAGAGAATGGTCTCGATAATCTAACTCACTTAGATCACTTGTCTCTTAGATCAAATACATCCCTTGGATTCCCTTATTGCATAAACACATGATACAATAAATAGTGTCTGACAATAAGCTTTGCCTTTCATTAAACATATAAAAGTTTAATACATTAAGTATTCGAAAAAACTATTACATCAAATGAGTGGCTTTGTGGGCATACTTCCAACATTTTAAAGATGTTGTATGGGGTTGTAATAGACCTCAAACCTGAGGGGCTACTACGTAATTTACCCAAAGGTTTTTATTAAAACTTTATTGTTAGGCCCACTCACCCTTGTTTTTCGCCCCTCTAGGTTTTAGTAGCTGAGCTTTCGTATAGACGAGGATTCTGGGCAAGTTTTGGTGTAGATGATTACCTTCAATGGTATAATTCCCCACCCTATTTACTGTACTGTACTTATGCTCTGTCATCACGTGTAAAATGGGTTCATTCCCACTCACCAACACAATCTTATACTTAAGCACTTTTAGGTTTAAATTTATTCACATTTTCAACATCACTACACTTTATGGCTTCGTCACCTTCTAGGTGTCGGCCAACACAGCTTGATTCGGAGTCCTAGTGGATATTCCATGTCGAGGTGTATCAAATAGAGTCTGGACAAACTAAAGCTTTCTGGTTTCTTGCTTGTTTGAGAGAAAAGTGGGATGTCTTTTGATTGATTGGTTGAGTGTCCTTGTCTCTGGGGTCCCTTGCTACTTTTATAGACATTTTAGCCCGACTGTCCAAGCTTTGCCTTTTGGTGATGTCCTCCAGAACATGGTGAGTCACCACTTATTTACCCATCCATGCCCTTGAAAAGTGCTTTTTGCAGGAGATGAGTTGCCTTATGTCGCCCATCACTTCTCACATAAGCTTGTTGTCTGTTCCTTGCAAAAATGGTTTTTAATTCTTTACGGGCCGTCAATTTGCCCGAGCCCAATCTTCTCTTTGCTTTTTGTGTTCTTGGGCCTTCATCCTCACTAAGCCCAATATTAAATATCCACCCAAACAGGATCAAGATGGATTTGTGATAAGATTTGGATTAATCACCAAAGTATTAGGATTGGTGTTTGATAATGAATGAATTCATCATGTAATATGACCAAATTCAGAGTACTAGTTTAAGACGAAGTAAAGGAGCCTTGGCAGTGATATAGTTTTGGTGGAAGAATGATTAATGAGAATATTTAGATAAGGCCGAAGAATTGTAGTAGTATCAGAACTCTATTTAAGCATCAAGAAGTTTGTCCCTATATATACAAGAAGATTTGCAACATAGAGAGAACCTTCAACTCATCACATAAATCAACACTTTACGCGAAACCCTTTCACACCTTTTTTGTTTAAACTAACTACTTTACTGACCGTTTAGCCCAAATTTTGACTAGATAGACGGGTTTGCGTTGATAGTCGACGGACGACGATCCACTAGATATATGCGATTTTCCAGAAGCAACCAATGAAACTGAATCTGTAGATTTAGTTTACCTTAGGAGTTTCAACCGGCTAAATAGACGAGGATTCTCTGTTAATATGTGGATGGTTAGCTATCTTAAAGTCTCAGCCGCCTAAAATTCTTTGATTCTTCTCTGGCAAAAGTCACTTAATCAACCTTTTCGGCAAAGTGAGGTGTTGTATGATTAGTTACTCTCAGGTTACATTTAGAGTTCGGCATACAGATGGCCAAACCTTTTTCACGATTAAGATTATCATCTATTTTTAAGTGTCTTTATTTATGTAGTTTGATACTGATCCGGCAAACCTATATTCTCATCAATATAGTCGAGGCTGCCAAACATGGTGTACAAGATCGAAAACTTCATAGCAATTTGCATACTTAGTCTGTAGGTTGGAGAACTCAAAGTTGAGAGTATTTCTTCTTCAGCCACAGTGGCTTGATTCAAGATTTAGCAGTGCATTTACCACATCTAGAGGATTACTTGGTCGATCAAGCTCGGTTAGTGAGTTGGCACGCCAGAATCAGCATTCAAGTCACCAATGTAGTTAGCTCTTAATTACTTCAACATGCGTGTGACGTAAACTGTGTAATTTTAAGACTCAACACAGTCACAACAAAATCTTTGTGCATGTTGGAGGTATAACAAATTGTGTAAGTAACATTAATTTGAAGTTCAATTAAGTAAAGCAACAACCTTTGGTTGTTTAGATATGGGAGCATAAGTCCTAAAGGGGCATGACAAGGAAAGAAACTTGTATTATTTGTCCATTCTCAACGGCTTATTATTAACCCTTCAATTATGTTTGGGTGAGGGATTTCCCAATCACAAGGAATTGATGTCAAGTTAGCAAAGAATTTATCATAAAAAATTGAGAACTTTCATGAAAAGGGCTTGGGCTAAGTTTATTTTAACAAAAAACCATATTATAACTTTATTTAATGAAAAACCCTTAAATTTTAATAAAAAGGACAAAAGAACTTAAATTTTAATGAAAATGACACAATTTTAATAATAAAAAAAAAAATTTGATGTGCGGGATCCGTGCCTCCATCACATACACTATTTATGAAACTGAACACTATTTATGAAACTAAACACTATTTAGGAAACTGAACTATTTATGAAACTGCAATATTTATGAAACTGAACGGTATTACACTATTTATCGATGCAATTTCATAAATAGTGCCTAGTTCTTGGTCATGTTTCATAAATAGTGCTTAGTTCTTGGTCATGTTTCATAAATAGTGCCTAGTTCATGGTTATGTTTCTTAAATAATGCCTAGTTATTGGGTCCAGTTTCATAAATAATGTATAGTAATTGATACAGTTTCATAAATAGTGTCTTTTTTTTGTCCGGTTCATAAATAATGCCAAGTTACTGGTCCACTTTCATAAATAGTGCCTAATTGTTGGTCATCTTTCATAAATATTGTCTAGTCCTTAGTCCAGTTTCATAAATAGTTTCCACCTATTAGTTTAGTTTTGGAAATAGTGCCTAATTCTTGCTTTCGTTGCATAAATTATGTCTACTTATTGGTCTAGTTTCATAAATACTGCCTACTTATTGGTCTAATTTCATAAATAGTGTCTACTTATTGGTCAAGTTTCATAAATAGTGTTTAATTCTTGGTTCAATTTCATAAGGTTTGAAACTTAGACCCTTTTTGGTCCTATAAAAGCACCAATTGTGCCCGTATCATTAAATAAAGTTAGTGGATGATTTTTTAGTAAAATGTAAAGATTTGAAGCCATTTTCATAAATTTTTCTTAAAAAATTAGAGGCGATGGATCATGAGGAGTATGAACTTGGGCTCAAGCTCAAATTAAATTAATTACATACCTATGTAATGCCCATGGAGGGCTTTTATGAATCTCTCCTATCTAATATTTTGTGATCTATTTCTTGCTACTTGAGCTCCATCCCTTAGAAATTGGAAAACCCTCACCCCAAACATAGCCTTAAGAAATAATATGTCACAGCAAAAGTTTTGGGTTAAAATTATCATAACTAAGTGTTTATAATTGTGATGAAGGATAAAGATTGCTTGAAGGTACATAGATGACTAAGCTATCTTTCATGCATTATTAGCCCCAATTACTTGTGTATGAATACATATTTGTGGTTTTCACTTGCGCACAAATATTGGAAACAGATACTGTCTTTAATCATCTACGTACCTTCGATCAATACTTTATCCCTTATGTTACTCATTACCAACATGTTATCAAAACATTTCCAACACCAATTTGCGATGAAACAATTGATTTCCTTATAGAAGGCACCTTGAAGCAGACAAATTTAGGTGGCATGCTAGTCAATTTGACATCAATGTTTTTGGTTTAAGAAACTTCTATGATAAAAATGATCATGAGGAATGTATTACTAATGAGTGCTACTATACACCCCCCCCCCCTCTTTTTTATCTCTTCACTTCAATTATTTTGTCACCCATCATTAAAAGTAAAAATAAGAGAATACTATTTCCACATATGAAAAGAAAAATCCAAACAACCACCCAGCCGCACAACTATTCCCCGCCCCTCCCACCCCGCTACCCCCCTAAAATTCCAGTTGCCCATCCCTCCCAAAATCCATCTGCACAACCACCCCGAACACCACATGTGCGCCCACAAACACCTAGAACCCACCCCAGTCTCTACTTTTGCAGAACCAGCCTACCTACACCCATCTAGACCTCCTCTGTACACATTTCTAGTCGCCGAATTCAAATCAGTATGGCAAACTATCACGAAAGAGAGTGTGTGTGTGTGTGTCGGGGTGGGGGAGGAGGGGGGGTGGGGTTGAGTGATGGCTTGGTAGTCAAGGTTGGTTTGTGTGGGGTGACAACGTTATGGTTTTTATTTTAGCATTTTCAATTAAATAGAAGGTACAAATGTGGTATGAAAAGTGGTTAGAGTAGTATCTTTGTTTTCAATTTTAATTTTATTTAGAAGTCTTTGTGTAGGTCTTTCATGGTCATTTTGCAATAGGGCCGTCAACAAAATATTTAATTTGATATGGGTGAGAAAATAAGATAAAGGAGTGGGCTTAACAACACTCTTACTAATAAATAAGTAATGATAATAAGAAAATAACATGTACCTATACTTAGGTACTACCCATAATTCAGTCATGCTTCTTCCACTTATAACGATGACATTTTTTTCCAACAATTGTTGAATAAAGAAAAAAGCTTCATAGTCATCTTACAAAATAAATCACAACTTATATCAAATGGTTCTACTTCAAATTTCATCGAGCCCTTTTGCATAAAATTCCTTCCATTGAAGATTGCACGAGTAATTAAGTGGGAATAATATTGATGCAACTAGTGGTGGATCGCAGCACATCTTTCTAAAACTTTAACATGGTATCAGTGCAGGGATTTGGACCTAGGGATGGCAATTTAACCCGTCAAATCCGATCCCCGCAAGTAACTGATCCGAATGGTTCGGTTTCTGACACACCCCGACCCGGAATGTCCACCTGGACTCCAAATCGAGCTGTGTTGGCCGACATCAGAAGGGTGACGAAGCCATAAGGTGTAGTGATGTGGAAAATGTGAATAAATTTAAACCTAAGTGCCTAAATGTAAGAGTGCACATGTGAGCGGGAATGAACCCATTTCACACGTGATGTCAGAGCATAAGTAAAGTATAGTAAAGGTAAAAGAGGAATTATACCGTCGGTAGTATTCCTACAACAACAGTTTGTCAGAAATCCTCGTCGACACGATAGCTCGGCCACTAAAACCTGGAGGGGTGTAAAACAAGGGTGAGTGGTCCTAGAAATAAAGTTTTATAAAAACCTTTTTCAAAACATTATAACCCCTCGCTATAAAACAAGTATAGTTCCCAAAATATACATAAAACATATAATATGAAAGTACTTACCGTAACCTGCAATATCTCAATAATTTAATACGGCACAATATCCCATAAGTAACACATAACGTCCGTAATCACATAATCTCGCATAAGCAACCTATCATATCGAGTGCTCATTGACATATGCTGACACACGAGTTCATGCAAAGGTATTCTGACATGAACAGGACTGGGTGATATACATTCTAGTAGTACAATCACATGAAGACTAGCGCTATATGCAGCACATACAAGTCCTAATTGCCTTTGCAATCTAGGATAGGACTGGCACCTACAATGGATCCAAAGTGAGTGTACGGTGCGATGTGCACATACACATGAAAGACTGGTCCTGACCTGGGTGAGTACTAACACTGGTGCAGCAAACGATGAGCATATAACATAAACAGTCATGCCATAGTGATTCAATAATTCACATCGACATAATAGTAATAAATAAAATATTAATCATGGCCATAATTAAAATCCCATAAACGTACGCATACCTGAGCATCCCATAGGATTTACGATAATTTCGTAATCTTTCGTTATTTCGCTAATTCTTATAAACGTTAGTCTAATCTAGGCATACGTAGGAAATTCTTTTTCAAATGTATAAATGGAAACTAACAATCATATATATATATATATATATACTATATACTATATGAAAGAAAAGACCCATTCACAGTTACTTGCAAGGTCACAGCCGTTCGAACTAGGATAGCCGGAGTATCCAATAGTAATTGCACCTAAGCATAATATGGGGACCCATTAGTAAAACTCCACTAAGACAAATAAATTTGGGAAAACAGAGTGTGGATTTTGTTGGAAATGTGCCCTAAAGCCAATCATATGATGATACTTTACGGACATTTCACATGTTAAACTAATCTAGTTTACATATAAAGGGCAAAGATTATTGTTTGAGCCGTCTCATATAAATGTTATATGCTTAAACGATAAAGTCCAAGGAATATGTGATTGGGAGAATGCAATCTAAAGAAGTTAGATTCATGAGACCATTCTTTCGTAGACACATCCTAAATGTTCCTGATCATAGGATTGCCAATTGGGCATTGACAGTCCGTTAAGATCGGTACGTGCTGTGTCTTCTCTCAGGGAGAGTGACTAGTCTCGAGTCATTGGTGTGTGTGACATCAAGACAAGTACGTAGGTGCTCAATAGATAATGAGTTCACTGAACACGATCAACAAAGAGTTTTCATATTCATGTCATATGAGAACTCATGGTTGGGATAATGCAAATAGTCCTTTGACCTGAGGCATCACAGTTGTCTTGTTGTTAAATCCTTGATCTTTGATTATGTCAAAGTCACCCCATCGGGGTGTCCACGGCATCATTGGGGTTAAGCCACTTAGTCATGGAGACAAGTGAATGTGCAACAAGGGATCTCTAACCTTCAAATGGTTTGAGGGAGAATACTCTATGATATGATTTAGAACCTCTGGCCAGAGTATGAATGAGATTTAGGAATGCGTTCCAAATCACATTCAAGGTAATCATATAAGCACAAGAATCACATTGGATAGTAGACATGAATAAATAAACTATCAAACCAAACAATGTGGTCAAGAGTATTAGATTAGAGAAAGACCGTATTGCATTTGTAATCCTAAACTGAATAGGTTCTCCACCTCTTCTGATTAGCTTGGGTAACCATGATATGCTGCTAGGTGTCACTCATGGTTTGTGGAAGCCCTAAACGTGTGTAATCACTAAAGGGAGAATTGAAAGTAAGTTTCAATTCACAATCGATGTAAAATGGTTTTAATCGCCCACTGCCTCGCTAAAAGGAACCTAATGGATCGTACACCGTGTAAGGTGGAGATTGAAGAAACAATGGAGATGAGTAAGAATAATTAAATGGTTTAATTATTTATGGCAAGGATTAATTAATACGTTAATTAATCAAACGAATAAGTTCGTTAAAGACCACAGGTTAGTTTTGGGCCTCAAGGCCCAATGGGCTTCGAACGTCAAGTCCATTGAATTAAGTTGTAGGACAACTTAATTCACAAAGGCCCAAAAGCCCAAACAAAACCCCATGGCCGGCCATTTAGAGGAAGGGTAGTGAACTTGCTTTAATTACAAGTTTGCCACTCAAATGAATAAAGGTATAAATATGACTTTATAGCCAAAATTCATTTAGGGTTTCTTTTAGAGAAAATTGGTGAGAACTTGTCTCTCCTTTTCTCTCTAAAGAGGCCGGCCCCTTGGAGGGTGTATCTAGCCATACTAACTACTCCAAGGTCACTCATTTTGTTCTCCAATCTAACCTTGGTGAAGATACTTAGAAGTTCTCAATTTTGGGAACTTGGAGAAACCTTTTCATCCATCCAAATCCATAGATTTAAGATGCAAGGAATGAAGGCCCTCTCTTTGGGTGATTAGCCTTTGCTTATGCAAAGAGGAATCTACAAAGGTATAAATCTCAACTCACTTTGATTTGAGTTGAGTCTTGGTTCACCAATCTACTAGGCTTTGAATTTCATGGTTGATGTTTTGTTTTTAAGTGCATGCTAGCATGATTCCGCCTTTAATTGTTAATTGCATGCTATTTGATGTTGCTTAAATGAACATGTTTTTCACAAAATCTTCCTTCAAGTGGTATCAGAGCCTAGGTCTAGTAGTTGGTGAATCCTTTTGGGTTTTGTAGCTCATAGTTTGTGATTTAAAAGTTGTAATATGTTACAAGCTTTATTCTTGTTTTTTTAATGTAAATTTTGCTAGAAAATTTGCAATCTCAAATGTTGTAGATGTAGTTCATATGAGCATGAATATTAGAGCTAAAATTTGGTGCCATGCTTTTGGGAATTTTCGGCCAAATACAAAGGGTGATTTTTGGGTTCTTGTTTGACTTGTTAAAAGTGTTTTCAAGTGACTTTTGGAACCCCTATGTACCCTAGTTTGGTTAGATGTTATTTCCCTTAAGTTTGAATGTTTTTTGGAATGTTTTTGGGTGAAAAAAGTTGATGGAAAAATTTTGGGTTTTTCATGAATGTTCTTGATTGTTCTTGACATTTTTGCCAAGAACAAAAAGGTTTGTGTTTTGATTTATTTCATAAAGATTATGTTTTATGCATTTTCAAATGTTTAAATGTTTTAGATATTTGTTTAAATGACAATAGAAATAATGGTGGGTGTGAAAGGATTAATTCCCTTTCACACACACCACTTGTGCACTTGCATGCTTTATGTCAAAACTCACAAATCAACACACACATCACTCCATTTCTTCTTCCAAAACCAGCCACCCCCTAGTGGGGTACTTTTGGGGCTTTTATGAAAATTACATAAAGTTTTGATACTTTTGTGTATTTGCACTTTGGCCCAAAAGTTTACGTTTTTACGTTTAGGTCCAAAAACGCTAAAGGACAAATTGTTTTGATCCTTTAATGAAGTTTTTGCATTATTAAAATTTTGGGTTCTAGTTGTATTTACATGAAGTAGTGGACTTTTGTGTTTTTACAAAGTGACCCCAAAAGTTTTGAAATATAGCCCAAAAGTTGTGGTTATTGCATATTGGCCCAAATTAGGTTGAGAACAAAATTGTTTTGTCTCTTTAAATGAGAATTGGATTTTCATTTCATTTAGCTCCATTTAAATCAATTTTATGGATACAAAAACCAAATGAAAATGTTGCATTCAATTTAATTAGTTAAAGCGTTAATTAATTAAAGGATGATTATGAACCTAAGCCTAATATAATTGAGCTATGTGATAGGCGTTTCAAATTTGTATGAACCATGGGAATGTGTAGATTAGATTTTGGTTGTAATTTGATTTGATCAAATGTTGTAAAAGGGCATAAGCTCTTCTTTACTTTAAAGTAATTTGTTTTATGCAAATGTTGTAAAGAGCATAAGCTCTCTTTTACTTTGAAGTACTTCTTTCTTGCTTTATATGATATGCATGAAAATGAAGTAGTTGGGTCCAACGCCCTAAGACAACACGCCTTAATGTGATTAAACGCGTAACTAAAATCAATCACCATCCCTAAACCGAGATTCAACACAAGGCTCGTGTTGAATCTAAACAAAGGTTCATAGTCATCCTAAGGCCCTAAGGCAACTATATAGTCCATCAAATGAATGCAAAGGTTAAGTTAGTAGTATCATATACTCTTGCTTTAAAAAAAAAAAAAAAAAAAAAAAAACCGTTTTATAAGCATAGTGGGAGTATTATATACAACTAAAAACAATGAGATGGACCAATAGTTGTAATAGGACCAAAATTGTTTTAATAGAGATTAAAATGTATATTTATATGTGATGAGACCTAAAACCCTCAACCAAACCATTATTAAGTTGAAAAGTGTGAGAGTGCTTAGAACACTCTTTCGTGGCCTTCCACCATGGTAGCTCCAATCGTTTATGACTTGTACACCGCCTTCACCCTATCATGGGGAAGTACAAAGTGCATGCTTATACTCAGGAGGAGTCTATATACATATGATGAGGTGAGTGTAGGCAACGAGGATGGCCGCCATCGTATCATCGTGAGGCTATTCTTGAACCCCTTCATGAACTAAGCATGGTGGGAATGACTTAACTAAGTGCAATGGAGCCAACATCATATCATTGTGAGGTGACATTCTCTAGAGGCCAAATAAGATGGGTACTTGCAAGAGGTTGTTGCAAATGAGTAAGCGTACTCTCTCATTATTATTAATGCTAGCCAACATCATATCATTGTGAGGTGGGCTTGGTAATAGTGAGTCTCCCATACCCTACTAAGAGTTTCATCCAAAACTCTCGAATTCCAATGAGGGATATGGAATTTGCCAAAAATAGTGGGTGGTGCTATTTGATTTAAAGACCCGAATCAAATGGCTTAAAATCAATCAATTTATATTCGTTATGTATTTGTTTACCAATATATTTGCAAACGCTATCCAACACTTGACAAATAAAAAAACCGAATGTTTTAGTTTCCGGACTTGGTACCACAATCCCAAAGAATGTCTTAAAAGGATTGCATATGTATCTAAGTAGTCTCATCCTCACAATCTTCCTAATGATAATGTATCATTGGAAGAACATGTTAGAAAAGTCTATCATGAAGAGGACAACACAAACAACCAATGCTTATTCCTTCTTTATATGAACAAATAAACTTACGAAGATTAGCATAATGACAAGGACACTTTTAGTGTTATTAGTTCTTCACTTACAAATCGTTTTATGAAGAAATAATGAGTTGTTTTGAACAACCCTTAGTCAATGCAAACACTTAGTGCTTGTTTCTTTGTTAAATGAACAAAGAACTTAAGAAGAAAGCACAAAGACATGGACACTTTATGTGCCATGATTCTTCACTTACAAATTGTTGTATGAAGAAATGAGAGTTGCCTTGAACAACTCTTGAAAGTTTGTAATTATGTTTAGAACATAATGGTTGGTTGACAAAAATAGTCCATCAACATGGACTTATAATGATTTTGAATCATTGAGTGTTGAAGTGATAAACCACTTAACGAGACGGAAACTAAGGCTAGGGACTTCACCTTTATGTCCCTAACCTAATGGTTCACTAAGTTTATTGTAAACTATGTAGTGAACAATAAACACATGCTCTCCAAATTGTTTGATGTGTATAACACAATTGAAATAAGTTTCAAGAGAGATAGTGGGAGTTTAGGGACTATGACTATGGTAGTCAAAGGAGAAGTCAAATGAAGAAAGCGAAATAACTCCAAGGGAACAAACTTTCTTTATGAAAGGATGGACATTGGAAGGGGTATTTGCAAGAAATGTCTTGCAAGTGTCAAGAACACACATTTCGAAGGTGTTGTAAAATGTTCTTGAAAAGTTCAAAACAGTTGGTTCTTCTACTTGAATGCTTGATTTCGTATTAGTAACTATGTTTTACAATCGTTGTAAAAGTGTGGCTAATAAGAAGTAGAAGATTAATGAGAGAAGAGAAAGTACTTCACATTTGGAACGTGAATAAAATATAGATCTCTGCGAAAGCAGATGGTACTTACTTCCTCATATGAACTACCAAAGAAATTGGAAAAACCAAAGATTGTCTTTATATTCCAATTTTAAGGAACTAAATTCTGTCACTATGTGAAATGGATAAATGTTTTGTTTGACAAAACATTGTTCTTTATTAATGAATGATTAGATTATTGTAATTTAATTAATTATTATCTCTATAGTAGAGATGATATGGTAGTGTTAACTGTTTAGAATATAATGATGCTTAAAACCCAAAAGGTTGCAAGGTAGTGACTAATCCCAACTAAGTTGTGATACCTCTAAAACATAAATTACGAGTTGGTCATAGATGGATACTTTGGATCGTTAGATCCGGATCCAATACCTTCTTATTGAAATTGTATAGAGGCGAAATGTTCGAATCTTTATTCTTTTGGAAAGAAGAAAGAATCACAAATTGTTGAGGTTAATTCACTTAGATGTTAGTGTTGGAAATGTGCCCTAAAGTCATTCATATGATGATACTTTACGGATATTTCACATGTTAAACTAATCTAGTTTAACATATAAAAGGCAAACATTATTGTTTGAGGCGTCTCATATAAATGTTATATGCTTAAACGATAAAGTCCAAGGAATATGTGATTGGAAGAATGCAATCTAATGAAGTTAGATTAATGAGACCATTCTTTCGTAGACACATCCTAAACGTTCCTGATCATAGGATTGCCAATTGGGCATTGACAGTCCGATAAGATCAGTACGTGCTATGTCTTCTCTCAGGGAGAGTGACTAGTCTCGAGTCATTGGTGTGTGTGACATCAAGACAAGTACGTAGGTGCTCAATAGAGAATGAGTTCACTGAACACGATCAACGAGGAGTTCTCATACTCATGTCACATGAGAACTCATGTTTGGGATAATGCAAATTAGTCCTTTGACCTGAGGCATCACAGTTGTTGTCTTGTGGTTAAGTCCTTGATCTTTGATTATGCCAAAGTCACCCCATCGGGGTGTCCACGACATCATTGGGGTTAAGCCACTTAGTCATGGAGACAAGTGAATGCGCAACAAGGGATCTCTAACCTTCAATTGGCTTGAGGGAGAATACTCTATGATATGATTAAAATCTCTGGCCAGAGTATGAATGAGATTGGGGAATGCATTCCAAATCACATTCAAGGTAATCATAAAATGCAAATGAATCACATTGGATAGTAGACATGAATAAATAAACTATCAAACCAAACAATGTGGTCAAGAGTATTAGATTAGAGAAAGACCGTATTGCATTTGTATTCCTAAACTGAATAGGTTCTCTACCTCTTCTGATTAGCTTGGGTAGCCATGATATGCTGCTAGGGGTCACTCATGGTTTGTGGAAGCCCTAAACGTGTGTAATCACTAAAGGGAGAATTGAAAGTAAGTTTCAATTCACAATCGATGTAAAATTGTTTTAATCGCCCACTGCCTCGCTAAAAGGAACCTAATGTATCGTACACCAAATAAGGTGGAGATTGAAGAAACAAAGGAGATGAATTAAATGGTTTAATTATTTATGGCAAGGATTAATTAATATGTTAATTAATGAAACGAATAAGTTCGTTAAAGACCTCGGGATAGTTTTGGACCTTAAGGCCCAATGGGCTTCGAACGTCAAAGCCCATTGACTTAAGTTGTATGACAACTTAATGAATAAAGATTCACAAAGGCCCAAAAGCCCATATCCATTTAGTGTTGAATTAGGGTTTTTGGTTCTTTAGGTCATTTAAAGAAGTGACTATATAAAGAACTTTATAGCCTAAAATTCATAAGTTGTTGATTTTGGAGAAAATTGGTGAGAACACAAAGCTTCCATTTCTCTCTAAGAGGCCAACCACCTTGGGGGATATGTGTTGGAAGTATGCCCACAAAGCCACTCATTTGATGTAATAGCTTTTTGGAATACTTAATATGTTAAACTTTTATATGTTTAACGGAAGGGCAATACTTATTGTTAATCACTATTTATTGTATCATGTGTTTAATCAATAAGAGAATCCAAGGGATGTATTTGACATAAGAGATAAGTGATCTAATGAGTTAGATTAAGGAGACCTTTCTCTTATGTTCATTCCTAAAACGTTCCTAGCCATAGGATTGCCAATTGGGCATTGACAATCCGCTAAGGTTAGTATGTGTTATGTTGACTCAAACGTGAGTATGAACTAGTCTCAAGTCATTTGGTGTTGGACACTAAGACAAACACATAGGTGCTCGAAAGAGTAATCGAGTACACTGAACTGCGATTAATGAGAGTCCAAACATACATGTCATGTACGAACTCTAAGGTTACAATATGCAAAGTAGTCCTTAGACCTGAGGCATCATAGATGTCTAATGGTTAGGTCCTTGATCTTTGATCATGACAAAGGCATTCCCTCGGATTGTCCACGTCATTGTTGGGGTCATGTGATCTAGTCATGTAGGCATATGAATGCACAACAAGGGATCTCTAACCTTCCATGGTGAAAGGAGTATACTCTAAAATATGATTCTAAAGTCTTTGGCCAAAGCAAATGAATATGACTAAGGAAGATGTTCCAAATCATATTCAAGGGAATCATATAAGAAAGTATCACATTGGATAGTAGACATGAAACAAACTATCACTTAAACAATGTGGTTAAGAGTATTGTATTAGAGAAGGACCGTATTGCATTGTAATTGTAACTGGATAGGTTCTCCAACCAATTCTACTTAGCTTGGGTAACCATGACATACTGCTAGGTGTCACTCATGGTTTGTGGAAGCCCTATTGATTAGCAAACACTAATCATCAAAAAGGGAGAATTAAAATGTGGTTTCAATTCACAATCGATAGTTAAGAGTAACATCACCCACTGCCTCGCTAATTGGAACCTAATGGATCGCACACCAAATAAGGATGTATGTGAAGCAATTAAATGAAATGGATAAGCAATTAAATGGTTTAATTGAAGAATGGTCAAGATTAATTAATTAGTTAATTAATTATACGAAATATTCGTATTGGGCTTTTAAGTTGGTTTTAGGGCTTCGGGGCCCAAAAGTGTTTTGGTCCACAAGGCCCATTATGTTTAAGTTGTATGACAACTAAAACAAAATGGGCAATAAGCCCAATAACAATGTAATGGCCGGCCATGGTAGATAAATTGGGCTTTAGGTCCTTTAGGTCACTTATTTGAAGGGACTATATAAAGGACTTTATAGCAAAATTCAATTAAGGGTTTTCTAAGCTACTTGGGGATAGTTATCTAGCAAATTTACTTCCCTAAGTGATCCATTTTCATTCTCACAAATTACATCCTTGGTGAAGAGACATAGAGACATCAAACTTTTGGTGTTTTGGAGAACTAATCCTCAAATCCTCAAAGAAGCAAAGGAGCACTAAAAGGAGGGAAATCACAAGGAAGATCCAAGGAGCAAGGAGGTGACTTGAAGGCCCTCCACTTGGGTGAATCCCTTGTGTAATCAAGGATGAGCTTCAAGGGTAAAGAATCTCTAAATTCTTCATATTCTTTAATGTTGTTAAAGAGTCTTTTGATTCACCATATACTAGGCTTTGAAAGTCATGGGTTTCATGAATTGTTTTTGGATGCATGCCTACTTTAAAGAGTTAATTGTTAGCATATGTATTCAAATGTTCATACATGTTCTTAGCTAGGACAAAATTTTTCCTTCAAGTGGTATCAGAGCCTAGGTCTAGTGTATGGTGGATCCTTTTGGGTTTTGTGATTTTCATGTTTTATGATTTAAATGTTGTAAATGTTACAAGCTTTGTTCTTGCTTTGAATATAAATTTTGCTAGAAAATTTAGCATCTCAAAAGTTGTAGATGTATTTCATTTAAGCATGAATATTGGAACTAAAATTTGGTGCCTTGTATTTTGAGTTTTCATAAGTGTTCTTCAATGTTCTTGGAGTTCTTGCCAAGAATAAAAAGTTTTGAAGTTTTGATTCAAAAAGTTTTATGTTTTTACATAAAGTTTTGATTTAATTTTAGTGGGTGATGGTTAATGATTAAGTAATTTTAATGGGAGACAAACTTTGTTTTAAAGAATGACATAAATCATTTCTTACAAAATTTTATTTCATCTTTACCTCACCTAACATAACCCACTTACAAAACTTTGTATAAAATTTGAATTTTATCACTAAAAACCACTTATGGCCGGCCACCCTATTAAATAGGGTATTTTTGGGTGTTTTGTGCACTTACATAAAGTTTTGATACTTTTGTGTATTTGCATTTTGGCCCAAAAGTTTACGTTTTTACGTTAAGGTCCAAAAACTTTAAAGGACAAATTGTTTTGCTCCTTTAATGATGTTTTTGACATTATTAAAAATGTTTGGGTTCTAAGTTGTAATTACATGAAGTTGTGGACTCTTGTGTTTTTACAAAGTGACCCCAAAAGTTTTTGTTTTTGGAAAATGGCCCAAATTAGATGAGAACAAAATGGTTTGTCTCTTTAAATGAGAATTGGATTTTCATTTTATTTAGTTCCATTTAAATCAATTCTATGGATCCGAAAACCAATTGTTTTAAAGTTGTTTTCTTAATTAAATGTGTTTGATTAAGAGAAGGATGATTATGAACCAAATGCCTCGATATTTGAGCTATGTGATTGACCGCTTTACATTATGAATGTTTGGGCTTGGTAGTGTAGATTTGAATGTAATTTGATTAATTCAATTTGTTGTAAATGGACATAAGTCCATCATTTGTGTTGTAAAAGGGCATAAGCCCTTATTATTATTTCATGTATTCCTTTTGTTTAAATGTATGCAAAATGGAATAGTTGGGTCCAACGCCCAATAAGAAATAACGGTTTAATTGGATTAAACGCGTAACTAAAATCAACAACTACATACCTTAGACCCAAGGTCCAACACAAGGCTCGTGTTGGATCAAATCAAACGGTTCATAATCATCCTAAAACCTAATATGACTATATAGTCCATATGAGGATGCAAAGCATTCGTTAGTAGTTCCATATAGTCTCGCTTGTTTCAACGAAACAGTGGGAGTATTATATACTACTAATTCATATAAACTTGGACCAATGGTTGTGATAGGCCCAAGTTCTTTTAATGTGATTAAAATGTTTTGATGTAGCCCAACGCTATTCCCTCAAACAAATATTTAAGTTGATAAGCGAGAGATGTTTAGAATATCTCTTCGTAGGCCTTCCACCGTGGTGGGTTCCAAGCGTTTGTGACTCATGCACCGGCTTCACCCTATCATGGGGGAGTACAAAGCATGTGCTTATATCCAGGAGGAATCCATATACATATGATGAGGTGAGTGTAGGCAACGAGGATAGCCGATATCATATCATTGTGAGGCTATTCTTGAACCCCTTCACGAACTAAGCATGGTGGGAATAACTTAAACTAAGTGCAATGGTGCCGATATCGTATCATCGTGAGGCATCATTCTCTAGAGGCCAAACGAGATGGGTAATTACAAAAGGTTGTAAATGAATAATGCGTTATTCTCTCATCATTATTTTTGCTAACCAATATCGTATCATCGTGAGGTGGGCTTGGTAATGGTGAGTCTCCCATAACCCACTAAGAGTTCAATATAACTCTCGAATTCTATTGAGGGATGTGGAATTTGCCAAAAATGGTGGGTGATACTATTTGATTAAAAGACCCAATCAAAATAGTTTTAAACAACAATGCTAATTCGATTTCTGTTATGTTATGTAGTGAACGACATGCCTAAAATTATACCCACCATTATACTTGACAAAAAGGGCCTAAAGGGCCAACGTTTCCTTGCTTGGTATCGCCAAATTGAGAATATCTCAAAGGTGAAAGACATATTGTATGTGCTTAAGCAATCCCCTCCTCATGTACCTCCTACGAAACTAGCTTCAAAGGAGGAGTGTCAAAATTATGTTAGACACTATGAGGATGACTTACAAGCCAAATGCTTAATCCTCACTTCACTTAGTGAGGAGCTTATGAAGCTACATAAGCACATGGACACTTCTTGTGCCATGGTTGAAAGTTTGCATAAGATGCATGACATTGAGACTAGTAATGTACGATTCTCAAATATTTGTAGTCTAATAAATGGCAAAATGGCAAAGGGGACATCGGTCCATAAACATGGACAAAAGATGGAAAGGATCTTTCAAGATCTTCAAAGTTTAGGAACTTCCATCGATGGGAAAATGGCCCAAGACTTTTTCCTTGCATCTCTCTCGGATGATTTCACTAAGTTTATCGTAAACTATAAAGTGAATAGATTCGATCATTCTTTGAAAGAGATGATTGACATGTGCTGTAAATTTGAAAAAGGTTTCAAAAGGGACAGTGGGAGTGAGAATGCAATGATAAGGAAAAGGTTACATAAGAAGAAGGCAAAGAAATCCAAAGGAACATGCTTTCATTGTGGAAAGGATGAACGTTGGAAGAAGAAATACAGGGTGCGCATTGCGAGCCTTATGACAAGGACTTTTGAAGAGACTATTTCTGTCATAGAGAGTGCTTTTACAGTGGGCTCCAATTCTTGGATATTTGATTCAGGCGCTAGTCAACATATCTGTAATACGTTGCAGGGACTAACAGGGAGCAGATCACTGCGCAATGAGGAGATGGTTGTGCGAGTTGGGAACGGCACTAAAATCTCTGCAAAAGCAATAGGCACCTATATGCTTAACCTACCCTCTGGGGAAGTCCTGGAACTTAAAAATTGTTTATATTTTCCTTCATGTATAAAGAATTTGATTTCCATCTCTAAGCTTTTACGAGATGGGCACTCAGTGTTGTTTGACAAAATGAGTTGCACTTTATACTTGAACGGTCGTATTATCTCTCATGGTAATATGATAGAGGGACTTTTTCACCTAGAGACGAATAGTGGGATGCACTGTATTGAAAGCGGGAATACCTCAAAACCCAAAAGGGCTAGAGAAGAAGTTAACCAAGAAAAGATGTGGCATCTTAAACTTGGACATGTGAACCTTGATAAGATTCGCAAGATGTCGAAAGACGGATATTTCCACCCATTAGGTAATGACCGGATGGGTACTTGTGAATGTTGCTTGAAAGGGAAGATGACCAAATCTCCATTTACTGGAAAAGGAGAGCGTGCCACTGAAATTCTAAGGTTAATCCACACTGACGTATGTGGACCTATGTCTACTACGTCGAGAGAAGGCTTCTCATACTATATCACATTCACCGACGATCACTCTCGGTTTGGCTATGTATATCTTATGAAGTACAAGTCAGAATCCTTTGAAAGGTTCAAAGAATTCAAGAATGAAGTTGAGAAGCAAACTGGGAAACAGATAAAAATCCTAAGATCAGATCGAGGGGGTGAATATCTGAGTAATGAGTTCCTAGATTATCTCAAAGAGTGTGGAATAATATCACAGTGGACTCCACCGGGAACTCCACAACTTAATGGAGTTTCTGAAAGGAGAAATCGAACCTTGATGAACATGGTTCGTTCTATGATGAGTTCCGCTGATCTACCAGTAACATTCTGGGGATATGCTCTATATACAGCAGCTTACTTGCTTAATAGAGTACCTTCCAAATCAGTTTCACAAACACCCTATGAGATATGGCATGGAAGAAAGCCAAGTCTTAATCATATTAAGATTTGGGGTTGTGAAGCATATGTCAAGAAGCTTGAGGCCACTAAGCTTGAAGCAAGGTCAGTAAGATGCTATTTTGTGGGATATCCTAGAGAAACTATGGGATATGAGTTCTACCATCCTGACGACCAGAAAGTCTTTGTCGCCAGAACTGCTATGTTTCTAGAGGAACAATTTGTTCTCAAAGGAACTAGAAGCAAAGAGATGGAAATTAATGAGATTAATAATGAACCACAAACAAGCACTCGACATATTGACAACCCTGTTCCTGAACCCCTAGCTCCACGTAGATCTGAACGGGTTAGTAAGCCACCTATGAGGTTTGGCTTAAATAATGACTTTGATGAATTGTACCTTTTAGGTGACAATGAAACAAAGGAGGACCCTAGGGACTACACTGAAGCAATGTCCGACATTGATTCAAATAGATGGCAAATGGACGTGAAGACGGCCTTTCTGAACGGCTACCTACATGAAGAGCTCTATATGACTCAACCCGAAGGTTTCGTGTCCGAGTCTGAAGAGACTAAGGTATGCAAGCTTCAAAGGTCCATTTATGGACTTAAGCAAGCCTCCAGGAGCTGGAACATTCGTTTCGATACTGAAATCAAAACGTTTGGTTTTACTCAAAACGAAGACGACAATTATGTTTATCAAAAAGTCGTTGGGGATGCAGTAGTATTCCTAGTGTTATATGTAGATGACATATTACTATTCGGGAATGACACTGCAGTACTTTCTTCTGTAAAAGTGTGGTTGTCTAAAACCTTCCACATGAAAGATTTAGGAGATGCATCTTATGTACTTGGGATAAAGCTCTATCGTGATAGATCCAGAAAATTAATTGGATTATCTCAATCTATGTACATTGATAAGGTGCTAAGTAGGTTCCAGATGGAACAATCTAAGAAAGGTTTTCTTCCTGTGAGACATGGAATTCACCTTTCTAAAGTCCATGGGACCTAAGACTCCTGAAGAGATACGGCTAATGAATGAAATTCCTTATGCTTCCGCCATAGGGAGTCTCATGTATGCCATGATATGCACAAGGCCTGATATCGCATATGCTGTGAGCATTACTAGTCGATATCAATCTAACCCAGGATCAGAACACTGGGCAGCTGTCAAGACGGTCCTTAAGTACTTAAGAAGAACTAAGGACATGTTCCTCGTTTATGGAGGAGCAGCAGAGTTGCGAGTGGAAGCCTATACAGACGCAAATTTCCAATCTGACGTCGATGATAGAAGTTCCAACTCCGGATATGTATTCACTCTGAATGGTGGGGCTGTCAGTTGGAAAAGCAAGAAACAAAGTGTAATTGCTGATTCCACGACAGAGGCTGAATATGTCGCTACAGCTGAAGCCGGCAAAGAAGCGTTCTGGATGAAAAAGTTCATTACTGAACTTGGAGTGGTTCCAACCATCACATCACCAGTAACTTTGTACTGTGATAATAGTGGGGCGATAGCTCAAGCCAAGGAACCCAGGGCTCATCAAAAGAACAAGCATTTTGATAGGCGCTTTAATATCATAAGATGATATGCTACCGAGGGGAAAGTCAACATCCTCAAAGTTGCTTCAGCCGATAACGTAGCAGATCCACTGACAAAGCCAATGACTCAAATCCAGCTTGATCGTCATATGGATAAGATGGGTATTAGATACATGGGAGGATGGCTTTGAGTGCAAGTGGGAGATTGTTGGAAGTATGCCCACAAAGCCACTCATTTGATGTAATAGCTTTTTGGAATACTTAATATGTTAAACTTTTATATGTTTAACGGAAGGGCAATACTTATTGTTAATCACTATTTATTGTATCATGTGTTTAGTCAATAAGAGAATCCAAGGGATGTATTTGACATAAGAGATAAGTGATCTAATGAGTTAGATTAAGGAGACCTTTCTCTTATGTTCATTCCTAAAACGTTCCTAGCCATAGGATTGCCAATTGGGCATTGACAATCCGCTAAGGTTAGTATGTGTTATGTTGACTCAAACGTGAGTATGAACTAGTCTCAAGTCATTTGGTGTTGGACACTAAGACAAACACATAGGTGCTCGAAAGAGTAATCGAGTACACTGAACTGCGATTAATGAGAGTTCAAACATACATGTCATGTACGAACTCTAAGGTTACAATATGCAAAGTAGTCCTTAGACCTGAGGCATCATAGATGTCTAATGGTTAGGTCCTTGATCTTTGATCATGACAAAGGCATTCCCTCGGATTGTCCACGGCATTGTTGGGGTCATGTGATCTAGTCATGTAGGCATATGAATGCACAACAAGGGATCTCTAACCTTCCATGGTGAAAGGAGTATACTCTAAAATATGATTCTAAAGTCTTTGGCCAAAGCAAATGAATATGACTAAGGAAGATGTTCCAAATCATATTCAAGGGAATCATATAAGAAAGTATCACATTGGATAGTAGACATGAAACAAACTATCACTTAAACAATGTGGTTAAGAGTATTGTATTAGAGAAGGACCGTATTGCATTGTAATTGTAACTGGATAGGTTCTCCAACCAATTCTACTTAGCTTGGGTAACCATGACATACTGCTAGGTGTCACTCATGGTTTGTGGAAGCCCTATTGATTAGCAAACACTAATCATCAAAAAGGGAGAATTAAAATGTGGTTTCAATTCACAATCGATAGTTAAGAGTAACATCGCCCACTGCCTCGCTAATTGGAACCTAATGGATCGCACACCAAATAAGGATGTATGTGAAGCAATTAAATGAAATGGATAAGCAATTAAATGGTTTAATTGAAGAATGGTCAAGATTAATTAATTAGTTAATTAATTATACGAAATATTCGTATTGGGCTTTTAAGTTGGTTTTAGGGCTTCGGGGCCCAAAAGTGTTTTGGTCCACAAGGCCCATTATGTTTAAGTTGTATGACAACTAAAACAAAATGGGCAATAAGCCCAATAACAATGTAATGGCCGTCCATGGTAGATAAATTGGGCTTTAGGTCCTTTAGGTCACTTATTTGAAGGGACTATATAAAGGACTTTATAGCAAAATTCAATTAAGGGTTTTCTAAGCTACTTGGGGATAGTTATCTAGCAAATTTACTTCCCTAAGTGATCCATTTTCATTCTCACAAATTACATCCTTGGTGAAGAGACATAGAGACATCAAACTTTTGGTGTTTTGGAGAACTAATCCTCAAATCCTCAAAGAAGCAAAGGAGCACTAAAAGGAGGGAAATCACAAGGAAGATCCAAGGAGCAAGGAGGTGACTTGAAGGCCCTCCACTTGGGTGAATCCCTTGTGTAATCAAGGATGAGCTTCAAGGGTAAAGAATCTCTAAATTCTTCATATTCTTTAATGTTGTTAAAGAGTCTTTTGATTCACCATATACTAGGCTTTGAAAGTCATGGGTTTCATGAATTGTTTTTGGATGCATGCCTACTTTAAAGAGTTAATTGTTAGCATATGTATTCACATGTTCATACATGTTCTTAGCTAGGACAAAATTTTTCCTTCAATATGGTCTAGCAATTCTATTTCCTCAAGGTCACTCATTTCCTCTCCAATCCAACCTTGGTGTAGAATCTTTAGAGGTTCTCAATTTTGGGAACTTGGAGAACCTATTCTTCCAACCAAATCCATGGAGCTAAGAAGCAAGGAATGAAGGCTCTATCTCTTGGGTGATTATCCTTTGCATATGCAAAGAGGAATCTACAAAGGTAAATATTTCTCAACTAACAAATTGTTGTTTTTAAGTTGAGTCAAGGTTCACCAATCTACTAGGCTTTGAATTTCATGGTAGATGTTTTGTTTTTGAATGCATGAAAGCATGATTCCGTCTTTAATTGTTAATTGCATGCTATATGATGTTATTCAAATGAACATGTTTTTCACAAAATTTCCTTCAAGTGGTATCAGAGCCTAGGTCTAGTAGTTGGTGAATCATTTTGGGTTTTGTAGTTCATAGTTTTTTGATTTAAAAGTTGTAATATGTTACAAGCTTTATTCTTGTTTCTTTGAATGTAAATTTTGTTAGAAAATTTGCCATCTCAAATGTTGTAGATGTAGTTCATATGAGCATGAATTTTGGAGCTAAAATTTGGTGCCATGTTTTTTGGTGCTATAATGGTAGACAAACTTTTTTAAAAGTTTAACATAAATTCAAAATATTTCATCTTTACCTCACCTAATAAAACCCACTTACAAAAACTTTGTAAAAATCATATTTTTTCTATCATGGCCGGCCACCCTAATTAAATAGGGTATTTTTGGGTCTTTTATTCAATTACATAAAGTTTTGATACTTTTGTGTATTTGCACTTTGGCCCAAAAGTTTACGTTTTTACGTTAAGGCCCAAAAACGTTAAAGGACAAATTGTTTTGCTCCTTTAATGAAGTTTTTTGTATTTGTTGAAATTTTTGGGTTCTAGTTGTAATTACATGAAGTAGTGGACTTTTGTGTTTTTTACAAAGTGACCCCAAAAGTTTGTGTTTCGCAATATAGCCCAAAAAGTTGTGGTTATTGCATGATGGCCCAAATTAAGTAGGAAACAAAAATTGTTTTGTCTCTTTAAATGAGAATTGGATTTTCATTTCATTTAGCTCCATTTAAATCAATTTTATGGATACAAAAACCAAATGAAAATGTTGCATTCAATTTAATTAATTAAAGTGTTGATTAATTAAAGGGTGATTATGAACCTAAGCCTACGATAATTGAGCTATGTGAAAGGCCGTTTCAAATTTGTTTGAACCATGGGAATGTGTAGATTAATTTTGGTTGTAATTTGATTTGATCAAATGTTGTAAAAGAGCATAAACTCTTCTTTACTTTAAAGTAATTTGAATTATGCAAATGTTGTAAAGAGCATAAGCTCTCTTTTACTTTGAAGTACTTCTTTCTTGCTTTATTTGATATGCATGAAAATGAAGTAGTTGGGTCCAACGCCCCTAGGAACAACACGCCTTAATGTGATTAAACGCGTAACTAAAATCAATCTCCATCCCTAGTCCGAGATTCAACACTAGGCTCGTGTTGAATCTAAACAAAGGTTCATAGTCATCCTAAGGCCCTAAGGCAACTATATAGTCCATCAAATGAATGCAAACCTTACGTTAGTAGTATCATATACTCTTGCTTTAAAAAACCGTTTTATAAATATAGTGGGAGTATTATATACAACTCAATTGAATCAAATGGACCAATAGTTGTAATAGGACCAAAATTGTTTTAATAAAGATTAAAATGAATATGTTTATGTGATGAGACCTAAAACCCTCAACCAAACCATTATTAAGTTGAAAAGCGTGAGAGTGCTTAGAACACTCTTCCGTGGCCTTCCACCATGGTAGCTCCAATCGTTTATGACTTGTACACCGGCTTCACCCTATCATGGGGGAGTACAAAGTGCATGCTTATACTCAGGAGGAGTCTATATACATACTTGATGAGGTTAGTGTAGGCAACGAGGATGGCCAATATCATATCATTGTGAGGCTATTCTTGAACCCCTTCACGAACTAAGCATGGTGGGAATGACTTAACTAAGTGCAATGGAGCCAATATCATATCATTGTGAGGCAACATTCTCTAGAGGCCAAATTGATGGGTACTTGCATTAGTTGCAAATGAGTAAGTGTACTCTCTCATTATTATTAATGCTAGCCAATATCATATCATTGTGAGGTGGGCTTGGTAATAGTGAGTCTCCCATAACCTACTAAGAGTTTCCTCAAAAACTCTCGAATTCCAATGAGGGATATGGAATTTGCCAAAAATAGTGGGTGGTGCTATTTGATTTAAAGACCCGAATCAAATGGCTTAAAATCAATCAATTTATATTCGTTATGTATTTGTTTACCAATATATTTGCAAACGCTATCCAAAACTTGACAAAGAAAATCCGAATGTTTTAGTTTCCGGACTTGGTAACACAATCCCAAAGATTGTCTTAAATGGATTGTGCATGTACCTAAGAAGTCTCATCCTCACAATCTTCCTATTGATAATGTATCATTGGAAGAACATGTTAGAAATGTCTATCATGAAGAGGACAACACAAACAACCAATGCTTATTCCTTCGTTATATGAACAAAGGAACTTAAGAAGATTAGCATAAAGACAAGGACACTTTTAGTGCCATAATTCTTCACTTACAAATTGTTGTATGAAGAAATAAGAGTTGCCTTGAACAACTCTTGAAAGTTTGTAATTATGTTTAGAACATAATGGTTGGTTGACAAAAATAGTCCATCAACATGGACTTATGATGATTTTGAATCATTGAGTGTTGAAGTGATAAACCACTTAACGAGACGGAAACTAGGCTAGGACTTCACCTTTATGTCCCTATCCTAATGGTTCACTAAGTTTATTGTAAACTATGTAGTGAACAATAACCAAACACTCTCCAAAATGTTTGATGTGTATAACACAATTGAAAAAGGTTTCAAGAGAGATAGTGGGAGTTTAGGGACCATGACTATTGTAGTCAAAGGAGAAGTCAAATGAAGAAGATAAAATTAACTCCAAGGGAACAAACTTTCTTTATGAAAGGATGGACATTGGAAGGGGTGTTTGCAAGAAATGTCTTGCAAATGTCAAGAACACACCTTTCGAAGGTGTTGTAAATTGTTCTTGAATAGTTCAAAACAGTTGGTTCTTCTACTTGAATGCATGATTCCGTATTAGTAACTATGTTTTACAATCGTTGTAAAAGTGTGGCTAATAAGTAGAAGATTAATGAGAGAAGAGAAAGTACTTCACATTCGGAACGTGAATAAAATATAGATCTCTGCGAAAGCAGATGGTACTAACTTCCTCATATAAACTACCAAAGAAATTGGAAAAACCAAAGATTGTCTTTACATTCCAATTTTAAGGAACTTAATTCCGTCACTATAATAGAGATGGATGAATGTTTTGTTTGACAAAACATTGTTCTTTATTAATCAATGATTGGATTATAGTAATCTAATTGATTGTCTCTATAGTAGAGATGATATGGTAGCGTTAACTGTTTAGAATATAATGATGCTTAAAACCCAAAAGGTTGCAAGATAGTGGCAATTGTCCACAACATAATACTACTCATGTTGTATGACATTCACCGAAGATCACTCTCGGTTGGACTATAGTTTATTATGAATAAACACAAGTCCGAATACTTTGCAAAAGGTTTCAAAGAATTCAAGAAATGTAAGTTGATGAGTAAGACGTCTAAAGTACTTACCTCCTTAGATTTGATCCAAGGAAAGGTAACACTTTAGATGAGTTTCCTTGAAAGATATCAAGGAAATTAGCATCATAAGATAAATGATTTTCTCCATTAGGAGAAGAACGAACTTGAATAAGATTTAGTTCGTTGGATATTATCAATTACCCATATATAGGATATATATGCTTCTAAGACAATATGATTGTCAATTAGAAGATCTTCCAAAATTTTCATAACTCCATAGGATGTAGTTGGAAAGAAAGACAAATCTTAATCATGTTAAGATTTGGGGTTGTGTGCTAATAAGCAATATTTGTTTAAAAATTATCTTGTGGATATCCTTAAATTAACCTTTGGATATCACTTCTATAAACCAACCAACTAGGAATAGAACTCAAAAGAATGGGTTCTTTGAGAGACAAGATGATAATCAACAAATATAACAACCTAGTTCCTATACCACAAGCTCCAAGGTAGTCAAGAAGGATTTATAAACCGTCTCAGTTGAATGGTTTGAACTTTATGACTACATTGAGTGTATATACGATATATACTCAAGGAAATGGTAAAGTACCATTTGACCCGAAATAATGAAACCTTCATAGCTAATTGGTAGCTTAAGGTGACTACAATCAAAGAGAATGGTTGACTTTGAAGGAACCATCTTTGACGTAGTCTTAGTTTCAATTAATTCGAAGATTGCTAGCTACAACTAAATGGTGATTCAATGTTTGGACATGATATAGGTTTCAGAAACCATTATTAAGATAGTCTTGATAATTTATGTCTAAAACTATGAATCACAAAACATGTAAGTTGTAGAGATCCAACCATCATGGATCTTAGCAAGCTAGTGGGAGCCATAAGCGTCTTATGAGAGAAAGATCAAAATTGTTTGATTTCTCATATAGATGTAAATGAATCTTTTGTTTACTAGGTTTACAAAAGATTAGTGGGAGTTAATCATATTCCTAAATTTGAATATATGTATGATATATTAATTTTGGAAATGAAAAGAATACTTCATTGTTAAAGTTATGACTTTAAAACTTTCTGTAACGATAGAATGTATATGGGAGACATAGTCTATATACATGGGATGGAAATCTATAATGATAGATTTTAGGATATAATTGGATTATATCATGCCCTAATAATAGACAAAAGGTTGCTAGGAAGTTTCTCATATGATGATAAACTTTAATAAGAAGAACAACTCTAGTGAGACTAGGAGGTAGCTCTTCTCAAAGGGAACGTACCCTTTGACTCCCAAAGAAATAATGCGTAAATCGAATCCTTTATGCATACGCAGAAAGGTGATTTATGTATTTCATATTGTATGAAAAACATTGATATGAGTTGTACCTAGAAAGGTACAAGGCGATATCAGTGCAAGCCCAGGATCAAAACCATGGCAACTGTCAAGTAAATCCTTAAGTATTTAAGAAATACTAAAGGATAGGTTCCTCGAAGAATGAGGAAGAATTAGAGTAACGTAATGGAAGCGTAAATGTATTAGATTGTGAATCTAATCCATCATTGGATTTTCTTCATTATGAATGAAGAGATAAACAGATATCTCTTTATTATGACTAAAGAGATATTTGGATGGAAACATTAAAGTAATGACTTTAGTGTGTTCCATTATGAATGCAAAATATATTGCCATATAGAAGTTTACAACAATGTTGTTTGGATGGGAAAGTTCATTTATGAACTCTCTATTCGGTTCCAACCAGAAAGTGTATCTAGTGTACTGACACTACGACACTAATGGGGCGATAGCTCAAGCCTGGGAATCAAGGTCTCATCAAGATCCGAACTCATATGAGAGACTGAACCACATGATTGGGAATCATGTATAATGGTGACGTCGATATTCTCAAGGTTGCTTCTATGGATAACATATAGATATCCATTTCCTAGGCCTACTATTCAGCCATTTAGGAAATGACTACAGAAGAGGAATCATAACAGATGACCAAGCTGATTGGCTCTAGTGCAAGTGGGAGATTGTTGGAAATGTGCCCTAAAGCCATTCATATGATGATACTTTACGGATATTTCACATGTTAAACTAATCTAGTTTAACATATAAAAGGCAAACATTATTGTTTGAGGCGTCTCATATAAATGTTATATGCTTAAACGATAAAGTCCAAGGAATATGTGATTGGAAGAATGCAATCTAATGAAGTTAGATTAATGAGACCATTCTTTCGTAGACACATCCTAAACGTTCCTGATCATAGGATTGCCAATTGGGCATTGACAGTCCGATAAGATCAGTACGTGCTATGTCTTCTCTCAGGGAGAGTGACTAGTCTCGAGTCATTGGTGTGTGTGACATCAAGACAAGTACGTAGGTGCTCAATAGAGAATGAGTTCACTGAACACGATCAACGAGGAGTTCTCATACTCATGTCACATGAGAACTCATGTTTGGGATAATGCAAATTAATCCTTTGACCTGAGGCATCACAGTTGTTGTCTTGTGGTTAAGTCCTTGATCTTTGATTATGCCAAAGTCACCCCATCGGGGTGTCCACGACATCATTGGGGTTAAGCCACTTAGTCATGGAGACAAGTGAATGCGCAACAAGGGATCTCTAACCTTCAATTGGCTTGAGGGAGAATACTCTATGATATGATTAAAATCTCTGGCCAGAGTATGAATGAGATTGGGGAATGCGTTCCAAATCACATTCAAGGTAATCATAAAATGCAAATGAATCACATTGGATAGTAGACATGAATAAATAAACTATCAAACCAAACAATGTGGTCAAGAGTATTAGATTAGAGAAAGACCGTATTGCATTTGTATTCCTAAACTGAATAGGTTCTCTACCTCTTCTGATTAGCTTGGGAAGCCATGATATGCTGCTAGGGGTCACTCATGGTTTGTGGAAGCCCTAAACGTGTGTAATCACTAAAGGGAGAATTGAAAGTAAGTTTCAATTCACAATCGATGTAAAATGGTTTTAATCGCCCACTGCCTCGCTAAAAGGAACCTAATGTATCGTACACCAAATAAGGTGGAGATTGAAGAAACAAAGGAGATGAATTAAATGGTTTAATTATTTATGGCAAGGATTAATTAATATGTTAATTAATCAAACGAATAAGTTCGTTAAAGACCTCGGGATAGTTTTGGACCTTAAGGCCCAATGGGCTTCGAACGTCAAAGCCCATTGACTTAAGTTGTATGACAACTTAATGAATAAAGATTCACAAAGGCCCAAAAGCCCATATCCATTTAGTGTTGAATTAGGGTTTTTGGTTCTTTAGGTCATTTAAAGAAGTGACTATATAAAGAACTTTATAGCCTAAAATTCATAAGTTGTTGATTTTAGAGAAAATTGGTGAGAACACAAAGCTTCCATTTCTCTCTAAGAGGCCAACCACCTTGGGGGATATGGTCTAGCAATTCTATTTCCTCAAGGTCACTCATTTCCTCTCCAATCCAACCTTGGTGTAGAATCTTTAGAGGTTCTCAATTTTGGGAACTTGGAGAACCTATTCTTCCAACCAAATCCATGGAGCTAAGAAGCAAGGAATGAAGGCCCTATCTCTTGGGTGATTATCCTTTGCATATGCAAAGAGGAATCTACAAAGGTAAATATTTCTCAACTAACAAATTGTTGTTTTTAAGTTGAGTCAAGGTTCACCAATCTACTAGGCTTTGAATTTCATGGTAGATGTTTTGTTTTTGAATGCATGAAAGCATGATTCCGCCTTTAATTGTTAATTGCATGCTATATGATGTTATTCAAATGAACATGTTTTTCACAAAATTTCCTTCAGTTAGTGGCACTTGTCCACAACATAATACTACTCATGTTGTTTAACATTCACCGAAGATCACTTTCGGTTGGACTATAGTTTATTTTGAATAAACACAAGTCCGAATACTTTGCAAAAGGTTTCAAAGAATTCAAGAAATGTAAGTTGATGAGTAAGATGTCTAAAGTATTTACCTCCTTAGATTTGATCCAAAGAAAGGTAACACTTTAGAATAGTTTCCTTGAAAGATATCAAGGAAATAAGCATCATAAGATAATGGATTTCTCCATAAGGAGAAGAACGAACTTAAATAAGATTTAGTTCGTTGGATATTATCAATTACCCATATATAGGATATATACTTCTAAGACAATATGATTGTCAATTAAGAAGATCTTCCAAAATTTTCATGACTTCATAGGATGTAGTTGGAAAGAAAGACAAATCTTAATCGTGTTAAGATTTGGGGTTGTGTGCTAATAAGCAATATTTGGTTGAGAATTATCTTAAGGATATCCTCAAATTAACCTTTGGATATCATTTCTATAAACCAACTAACAAATGTTGTTTTGTTGGGTAGTTCATTGTAATCCTACAATATGATTTGCCTAAGATAGAGCAATGAACGAAAGATAGAACTCAAAGAATGGGTTCTTTGAGAGACAAGATGATAATCAACAAATATAACAACCTAGTTCCTATACCACAAGCTCCAAGGTAGTCAAGAAGGATTTATAAACCGTCTCAGTTGAATGGTTTGAACTTTATGACTGTGTCGTAGAGTTGCACCTCTTAATTCGAAAGAAATAAGAATGAAAATCCTTATGACTACATTGAGTGTATATACGATATATACTTAAGGAAATGGTAAAGTACCATTTGACTCGAAATAATGAAACCTTCATAGCTAATTGGTAGCTTAAGGTGGCTACAATCAAAGAGAATGGTTGACTTTGAAGGAACCATTTTTGACGTAGTCTTAGTTTCAATTAATTCGAAGATAGCTAGCTACAACTAAATGTTGATTCAATGTTTGGACATAATATAGGTTTCCGAAACCATTATTAAGATAGTCCTAATAATATATGTCTAAAACTATGAATCACAAAACATGTAAGTTGTAGAGATCCAACCATCATGGATCTAAGCAAGCTAGTGGGAGCCATAAGCGTCTTATGAGAGAAAGATCAAATTGTTTGATTTCTCACATAGATGTAAATGAATCTTTTGTTTACTAGGTTTACAAAAGATTAGTGGGAGTTAATCATATTCCTAAAATTGTATATATATATATGATATATATGAATATATATATGATATATTAATTTTGGAAATGGAATGAGTACTTCTTCGTTAAAGTTATGACTTTAAACATTCTATAACGATAGAATGTATATGGGAGACATAGTCTATATACATGGGATGGAAATCTACAATGATAGATTTTAGGATATAATTGGATTATATCAATCCCTAATAATAGACAAAAGATGCTAGGAAGTTTCTCATACGATGATAAACTTCAAACAGAAGAACAACTCTAGTAAGACTAGGAGGTAGCTCTTCTCAAAGGGAACATTGAAGGAAATTTTGTGAAAAACATGTTCATTTGAGCAACATCAATAGCATGCAATTAACAAATTAAAGGCGGAATCATGCTTGCATGCACTCAAAAACAAAAACATCAACCATTAAATTCAAAGCCTAGTAGAATGGTGAACCTTGACTCAACTTAAAACAACATTTGTTAGTTGAGAAATATTTACCTTTGTAGATTCCTCTTTGCATATGCAAAGGATAATCACCCAAGAGATAGGGCCTTCATTCCGTGCTTCTTAGCTCCATGGATTTGGTTGAAAGAATTGGATTCTCCAAGTTCCCAAAATAGAGAACCTCTAAAGATTCTACACCAAGGTTAGATTGAAGAAGAAATGAGTGACCTTGGAGTAGTGGGATTGCTAGATCCACCCTCCAAGGTGGCCGGCCTCTTAGAGAGAAATGGAAGCTTTGTGTTCTCACCAATTTTCTCTAAAACCAACACTTATGAATTTTAGGCTATAAAGTTCTTTATATAGTCACTTCTTTAAATGACCTAAAGAACCAAAAACCCTAATTCTACACAAAATGGCCGGCCATTTAAGGGATATGGGCTTTTGGGCCTTTGTGAATCTTTATTCATTAAGTTGTCATACAACTTAAGTCAATGGGCTTGACGTTCGAAGCCCATTGGGCCTTCAGGTCCAAAACTATCCCGAGGTCTTTAACGAACTTATTCGTTTGATTAATTAATCCTTGCCATAAATAATTAAACCATTTAATTATTCTTACTCATCTCCTTTGTTTCTTCAATCTTTACCTTACACGGTGTACGATCCATTAGGTTCCTTTTAGCGAGGCAGTGGGCGATTAAAACCATTTTACATCGATTGTGAATTGAAACTTACTTTCAATTCTCCCTTTAGTGATTACACACATTTAGGGCTTCCACAAACCATGAGTGACACCTAGCAGCATATCATGGTTACCCAAGCTAATCAGAAGAGGTAGAGAACCTATTCAGTTTAGGATTACAAATGCAATACGGTCTTTCTCTAATCTAATACTCTTGACCACATTGTTTGGTTTGATAGTTTATTTATTCATGTCTACTATCCAATGTGATTCGTTTGCTTATATGATTACCTTGAATGTGATTTGGAACGCATTCCCTAATCTCATTCATACTCTGGCCAGAGATTTTAATCATATCATAGAGTATTCTCCCTCAAACCATTTGAAGGTTAGAGATCCCTTGTTGCACATTCACTTGTCTCCATAACTAAGTGGCTTAACCCCAATGATGTCATGGACACCCCGATGGGGTGACTTTGACATAATCAAAGATCAAGGACTTAACCACAAGACAACTGTGATGCCTCAGGTCAAAAGACTAATTTGCATTATCCCAACCATGAGTTCTCATGTGACATGAGTATGAGAACTCCTCGTTGATCGTGTTCAGTGAACTCATTCTCTATTCAGCACCTACGTACTTGGCTTGATGTCACACACATCAATGACTCGAGACTAGTCACTCTCCCTGAGAGAAGGCACAGTACGTACTGATCTTATCGGACTGTCAATGCCCAATTTGGCAATCCTATGATCAGGAACGTTTAGGATGTGTCTACGAAAGAATGGTCTCATGAATCTAACTTCATTAGATTGCATTCTCCCAATCACATATTCCTTGGACTTTATCGTTTAAGCATATAACATTTATATGAGACGGCTCAAACAATAATGTTTGCCCTTTATATGTAAACTAGATTAGTTTAACATGTGAAATGTCCGTAAAGTATCATCATATGATTGGCTTTAGGGCACATTTCCAACAATCTCCCACTTGCACTAGAGCCAATCAGCTTGTTCATCTGTTATGATTCCTCTTCTGTAGTCATTTCATAAATGGCTGAGTAGTAGGCCTAGGCAATGGATATCTATATGTTATCCATAGAAGCAACCTTGAGAATATCGACGTCACCATTATACATGATTCCCAATCATGTGGTTCAGTCTCTCATATGAGTTCGGATCTTGATGAGACCTTGATTCCCTGGCTTGAGCTATCGCCCCATTAGTGTCATAGTGTCAGTACACTAGATACACTTTCTGGTTGGAATCAAATAGAGAGTTCAAAAATGAACTTTCCCATCCAAACAACATTGTTGTAAACTTCTATATGGCAATATATTTTGCATTCATAATGGAACACACTAAAGTCATTACTTTAATGTTTCCATCCAAATATCTTTTTAGTCATAATAAAGAGATACCTGTTTATCTCTTCATTCATAATGAAGAAACATCCAATGATGGATTAGATTCACAATCTAATACATTTACGCTTCCATTACGTTACTCTAATTCTTCCTCATTCTTCGAGGAACCTATCCTTTAGTATTTCTTAAATACTTAAGGACTCACTTGACAGTTGCCATGGTTCTGATCCTGGGCTTGCATTGATATCGCCTTGTACCTTTCTAGGTACAACTCATATCAATGTTTTTCATACAATATGAAATACATAAATCACCTTTCTGCGTATGCATAAAGGATTCGATTTACGCATTATTTCTTTGGGAGTCAAAGGGTACGTTCCCTTTGAGAAGAGCTACCTCCTAGTCTCACTAGAGTTGTTCTTCTGATTGAAGTTTATCATCTTATGAGAAACTTCCTAGCATCCTTTTGTCTATTATTAGGGCATGATATAATCCAATTATATCCTAAAATCTATCATTATAGATTTCCATCCCATGTATATAGACTATGTCTCCCATATACATTCTATCGTTATAGAAAGTTTAAAGTCATAACTTTAACAATGAAGTATTCTTTTCATTTCCAAAATTAATATATCATACATATATTTAAATTTAGGAATATGATTAACTCCCACTAATCTTTTGTAAACCTAGTAAACAAAAGATTCATTTATATCTTTATGAGAAATCAAACGTTTTGATCTTTCTCTCATAAGACGCTTATGGCTCCCACTAGCTTGCTTAGATCCATGATGGTTGGATCTCTACAACTTACATGTTTTGTGATTCATAGTTTTAGACATATATTATTAGGACTATCTTAATAATGGTTTCGGAAACCTATATTATGTCCAAACATTGAATCAACATTTAGTTGTAGCTAGCTATCTTCGAATTAATTGAAACTAAGACTACGTCAAAAATGGTTCCTTCAAAGTCAACCATTCTCTTTGATTGTAGCCACCTTAAGCTACCAATTAGCTATGAAGGTTTCATTATTTCGGGTCAAATGGTACTTTACCATTTCCTTGAGTATATATTGTACATACACTCAATGTAGTCATAAAGTTCAAACCATTCAACTGAGCCGGTTTAAAATTCTTTTTGACTACCTTGGAGCTTGTGGTATAGGAACTAGGTTGTTATATTTGTTGATTATCATCTTGTCTCTCAAAGAACCCATTCTTTTGAGTTCTATTCCTAGTTCATTTGCTTTAAGGCAAATCACATTGTTGGATTACAATGAACTACTCAACAAACAACATTTGTTGGTTGGTTTATAGAAGTGATATCCAAAGGTTAATTTAAGGATATCCACAAGATAATTTTTAAACAAATATTGCTTATTAGCACACAACCCCAAATCTTAACATGATTAAGATTTGTCTTTCTTTCCAACTACATCCTATGGAGTTATGAAAATTTTGGAAGATCTTCTAATTGACAATCATGTTGTTTTAGAAGTATATATCCTATATATATGGGTAATTGATAACATCCAACGAACTAAATCTTATTCGAGTTCATTCTTCTCCTAATGGAGAAAATCATTATCTTATGATGCTAATTTCCTTGATATCTTTCAAGGAAACTCATCTAAAGTGTTACCTTTTGCTTAGATCAAATCTAAGGAGGTAAGTACTTTAGACGTCTTACTCATCAACTTATATTTCTTGAATTCTTTGAAACCTTTTGCAAAGTATTCGGACTTGTGTTTCTTCAAAAATAAACTATAGTCCAACCGAGAGTGATCTTCGGTGAATGTCAAACAACATGAGTAGTATTATGTTGTGGACAAGTGCCACTAACATCTAAGTGAATTAACCTCAATAACTTTGTGATTCTTTCTTCTTTCCAAAAGAATAAAGATTCGAACATTTCGCCTCTATACAATTTTGACAAGAAGGTATTGGATCCGGATCTAACGATCCAAAGCATCCATCTATGACCAACTCGTAATTTATGTTTTAGAGGTATCACAACTCAGTTGGGATTAGTCATTATCTTGCAACCTTTTGGGTTTTAAGCATCATTATATTCTAAACAGTTATAGCTACCATATCATCTCTACTATAGAGACAATCAATTAGATTACTATAATCCAATCAGTGATTAATAAAGAACAATGTTTTGTCAAACAAAACATTCATCCATCTCTACTATAGTGACGGAATTAAGTTCCTTAAAATTGGAATGTAAAGACAATCTTTGGTTTTTCCAATTTCTTTGGTAGTTCATATGAGGAAGTAAGTATTATCTGCTTTCGCAGAGATCTATATTTTATTCACGTTCCGAATGTGAAGTACTTTCTCTTCTCTCATTAATCTTCTACTTCTTATTAGCCACACTTTTACAACGATTGTAAAACATAGTTACTAATACGGAATCAAGCATTCAAGTAGAAGAACCAACTGTTTTGAACTATTCAAGAACAATTTACAACACCTTCGAAAGGTGTGTTCTTGACACTTGCAAGACATTTCTTGCAAATACCCCTTCCAATGTCCATCCTTTCATAAAGAAAGTTTGTTCCCTTGGAGTTAATTTTATCTTCTTCATTTCACTTCTCCTTTGACTACAATAGTCATGGTCCCTAAACTCCCACTATCTCTCTTGAAACCTTTTTCAATTGTGTTATACACATCAAACATTTTGGAGAGTGTGTGGTTATTGTTCACTACATAGTTTACAATAAACTTAGTGAACCATTAGGATAGGGACATAAAGGTGAAGTCCTAGCTTAGTTTCCGTCTCGTTGAGTGGTTTATCACTTCAACACTCAATGATTCAAAATCATCATAAGTCCATGTTGATGGACTATTTTTGTCAACCAGCCATTATGTTCTAAACATAATTACAAACTTTCAAGAGTTGTTCAAGGCAACTCTTATTTCTTCATACAACAATTTGTAAGTGAAGAATCATGGCACTAAAAGTGTCCTTGTCTTTATGCTAATCTTCGTAAGTTCCTTTGTTCATATAACGAAGGAATAAGCATTGGTTGTTTGTGTTGTCCTCTTCATGATAGACATTTCTAACATGTTCTTCCAATGATACATTATCAATAGGAAGATTGTGAGGATGAGACTTCTTAGGTACATGCACAATCCATTTAAGACAATCTTTGGGATTGTGTTACCAAGTCCGGAAACTAAAACATTCGGCTTTTCTTTGTCAAGTTTTGGATAGCGTTTGCAAATATATTGGTAAACGAATACATAACGAATATAAATTGATTGATTTTAAGCCATTTGATTCGGGTCTTTAAATCAAATAGCACCACCCACTATTTTTGGCAAATTCCATATCCCTCATTGGAATTCGAGAGTTTTGGAGGAAACTCTTAGTAAGTTATGGAAGACTCACTATTACCAAGCCCACCTCAGAAGAAAATCATATTGGCTAGCGTTAATAATAATGAGAGAGTACGCTTACTCATTTGCAACAACCTCTTGCAAGTACCCATCTAGTTTGGCCTCTAGAGAATGATGCCTCAGAAGAATATCATATTGGCACATTGCACTTAGTTAAGTCATTCCCACCATGCTAGTTAAAGTAGGGGTTCAAGAATGGCCTCAGAAGAATATCATATTGACCACACTCGTTGCCTACCTTCACTTCATCATATGTATATAGGCTTCTCCTGAATGTAAGCACATACTTTGCAACCCCAGAACTGGACGAATACGGTGTATGAGTCACAAACAATTGAAACCTACCATGGTGGAAGGCCACGAAAGAGTGTTCAAAGCACTCTCACGCTTATCAACTTAATAATGGTTTGTTTGAGGGTTTTAGGTCTCATCACATATAAGTATTCATTTTAATCTTCATTAAAACAATTTTGGTCCTATTACAACTATTAGTCCATTTGATTGTTTTAGTTGTATATAATACTCCCACTATGCTTATAAAACGGTTTTTAAAGCAAGAGTATATGATACTACTAACATAAACTTTGCATTCATTTGATGGACTATATAGTTGCCTTAGGGCCTTAGGATGACTATGAACCTTTGTTTAGATTCAACACGAGCATAGTGTTGAATCTCGGACTAGGGATGGAGATTGATTTTAGTTACGCGTTTAATCACATTAAGGCGTGTTGTTCCTAGGGGCGTTGGACCCAACTACTCCATTTTCATGCATATCAAATAAAACAAGAAAATGAGTACTTTAAAGTAAAGGTGAGCTTATGCTCATTACAACATTTGCATAAAACAAATTACTTTAAAGTAAAGAAGAGCTTATGCTCTTTTACAACATTTGATCAAATCAAATTACAACCAAAATTAATCTACACATTCCCATGGTTCAAACAAATTTGAAACGGCCTTTCACATAGCTCAATTATCGTAGGCTTAGGTTCATAATCACCCTTTAATTAATTAACACTTTAACTAATTAAATTTGAATGCAACATTTTCATTTTGTTTTTGTATCCATAAAATTGATTTAAATGGAGCTAAATGAAATGAAAATCCAATTCTCATTTAAAGAGACAAAACAATTTTTGTTCCCTACTTAATTTGGGCCATCATGCAATAACCACAACTTTTTGGGCTATATTGCGAAACACAAACTTTTGGGGTCACTTTGTAAAAACACAAAAGTCCACTACTTCATGTAATTACAACTAGAACCCAAAAATTTCATCAAATACAAAAAACTTCATTAAAGGAGCAAAACAATTTGTCCTTTAGCGTTTTTGGGCCTTAACGTAAAAACGTAAACTTTTGGGCTAAAATACAAATACACAAAAGTATCAAAACTTTATGTAATTGCACAAAAGGCCCAAAAATACCCTATTCTATTAGGGTGGCCGGCCATGATTAAAAAAAATAAGATTTTTACAAAGTTTTTGTAAGTGGGTTTTGTTAGGTGAGGTAAAGATGAAATGAAAAGTTTGTAAGAAATGATTTATGTCACATCTTTAAAAAAGTTTGTCTCCCATTAAAAATACTTTACCATTAACCATCACCCACTAAAATTAAATCAAAACTTTATGTAAAAACATAAAACTTTTGAATCAAAACTTCAAAACTTTTTGTTCTTGGCAAGAACTTCAAGAACATTGAAGAACACTCATGAAAACTCATAATAGCTCCATGAATGTTTTCACTCACCAAAACTCAAATTTTCACCACTCAAAAGAGGGCTAACATCCTAGGGTACTTAGGGGTTCCAAAAGTCACTTTAAAACCATTTTAACAAGACAAACATGAACCAAAAAAATCACCCTTTGGATTTGGCCGAATTTCCCCAAAAACATGGCACCAAATTTTAGCTCCAAAATTCATGCTCATATGAACTACATCTACAACATTTGAGATGGCAAATTTTCTAACAAAATTTACATTCAAAGAAACAAGAATAAAGCTTGTAACATATTACAACTTTTAAATCAAAAACTATGAACTACAAAACCCAAAATGATTCACCAACTACTAGACCTAGGCTCTGATACCACTTGAAGGAAATTTTGTGAAAAACATGTTCATTTGAGCAACATCAATAGCATGCAATTAACAAATTAAAGGCGGAATCATGCTTGCATGCACTCAAAAACAAAAACATCAACCATGAAATTCAAAGCCTAGTAGATTGGTGAACCTTGACTCAACTTAAAACAACATTTGTTAGTTGAGAAATATTTACCTTTGTAGATTCCTCTTTGCATATGCAAAGGATAATCACCCAAGAGATAGGGCCTTCATTCCTTGCTTCTTAGCTCCATGGATTTGGTTGAAAGAATTGGATTCTCCAAGTTCCCAAAATAGAGAACCTCTAAAGATTCTACACCAAGGTTAGATTGAAGAAGAAATGAGTGACCTTGGAGTAGTGGGATTGCTAGATGCACCCTCCAAGGTGGCCGGCCTCTTAGAGAGAAATGGAAGCTTTGTGTTCTCACCAATTTTCTCTAAAACCAACACTTATGAATTTTAGGCTATAAAGTTCTTTATATAGTCACTTCTTTAAATGACCTAAAGAACCAAAAACCCTAATTCTACACAAAATGGCCGGCCATTTAAGGGATATGGGCTTTTGGGCCTTTGTGAATCTTTATTCATTAAGTTGTCATACAACTTAAGTCAATGGGCTTGACGTTCGAAGCCCATTGGGCCTTCAGGTCCAAAACTATCCCGAGGTCTTTAACGAACTTATTCGTTTGATTAATTAACATATTAATTAATCCTTGCCATAAATAATTAAACCATTTAATTATTCTTACTCATCTCCTTTGTTTCTTCAATCTTTACCTTACACGGTGTACGATCCATTAGGTTCCTTTTAGCGAGGCAGTGGGCGATTAAAACCATTTTACATCGATTGTGAATTGAAACTACTTTCAATTCTCCCTTTAGTGATTACACACGTTTAGGGCTTCCACAAACCATGAGTGACACCTAGCAGCATATCATGGTTACCCAAGCTAATCAGAAGAGGTAGAGAACCTATTCAGTTTAGGATTACAAATGCAATACGGTATTTCTCTAATCTAATACTCTTGACCACATTGTTTGGTTTGATAGTTTATTTATTCATGTCTACTATCCAATGTGATTCGTTTGCTTATATGATTACCTTGAATGTGATTTGGAACGCATTCCCTAATCTCATTCATACTCTGGCCAGAGATTTTAATCATATCATAGAGTATTCTCCCTCAAACCATTTGAAGGTTAGAGATCCCTTGTTGCACATTCACTTGTCTCCATAACTAAGTGGCTTAACCCCAATGATGTCGTGGACACCCCGATGGGGTGACTTTGACATAATCAAAGATCAAGGACTTAACCACAAGACAACTGTGATGCCTCAGGTCAAAAGACTAATTTGCATTATCCCAACCATGAGTTCTCATGTGACATGAGTATGAGAACTCCTCGTTGATCGTGTTCAGTGAACTCATTCTCTATTGAGCACCTACGTACTTGTCTTGATGTCACACACATCAATGACTCGAGACTAGTCACTCTCCCTGAGAGAAGGCACAGTACGTACTGATCTTATCGGACTGTCAATGCCCAATTTGGCAATCCTATGATCAGGAACGTTTAGGATGTGTCTACGAAAGAATGGTCTCATGAATCTAACTTCATTAGATTGCATTCTCCCAATCACATATTCCTTGGACTTTATCGTTTAAGCATATAACATTTATATGAGACGGCTCAAACAATAATGTTTGCCCTTTATATGTAAACTAGATTAGTTTAACATGTGAAATGTCCGTAAAGTATCATCATATGATTGGTCAACTATGTTAAAACTTTAGAATTTCACTAAATGGATGCCAAAAACGGACTCAGGGTGTCCAAAATAGCATAGGAGGGTTTCCGAGAAAATTTTGACCGGTAAAATTCCCCGGCTCCTATTAGGTCGATTTCACAACCATTTTCAACCCAAAATATATGGATTTGAAGCTCAGAGGGAAAATCAGGATTATATACCAAAATCATGTTGAGCCGTGGTCAGTATCGACCGGAAAAAGGCCTGCAAAACTTCAATGGTTCGCCGGATAGCTGGGGAAGATTTCCCCGAGGTATTTCTGCACCAAACACAATCATTTTTCATATGGTAATTCAGAAGTCAAGCCATCTCATCGAGAAGAAAAGAAAGGACGAACCTCGAAGCTTACCTAGGCCGTAAACGGGAAAGTTACGCTGGAGAAATTTAGCTCGGGACGGACCTTTCTTCAATCCGTGCATAAACAAAGAGTACAAATCTCGAGTGAGGGTTTGGTGGCTCATAAAGTACTGGTGGTTCTGTGGTCTAGGTTGTTTGCCATGAAAAATGGTGAAATAGTGGTGGAGAAGCTCCAGTGTGGTGGAGCAGAGAAGGGGAGAGTTAAAGTGATAAGGTTAGAGCGAGTGAGGGAGAGAATGAAATGAAGGAAGAGAGTTCATGGTTGTCGATGGTGGTTCACGATTAGTTGAGATACTTGGTGGTAGTGCTCATCATTTTGGCGAGACTGGCGTAGTGTGGTCTTTGCGTTTGCAGGGAGAGAGAGGAGAAAGAGTTGAGAGAAAGAGGAGAGCATAAAGAGAAAGAGAAAGAGAGAAAGAGATTGAGTGACCTATGAGAAGTGGAGTGGGAGAGAGGGAGAAATGAGGTGTAGGCCCCATTGGCTCACAAAACAACTTAAAAAATATCTCCCACCATAACTTACCAAATTGCCCTTCACGTTTGTAAATTCGTAAAATCTCCATCTTAGCTTCGATTTCGATTTCATTTGTGCGCGCGCATTCGTATCTTCGCATACTACGCAAATACGCTAAAATAATGAGTCATACATCTCTCTAAACGATGGTCAACTAAATTCAAAATCCTTGCCTATAGGGGCATTTTTGTAAATTCTCTCATTTAAAATTAATAAAATCGTAAAATCAGGGACGGGTTGTCATAGTTTCGGGCATAAAAGTTTGGGTATTTTATTGTTATGGGTAACCATCGGGTAAAATTTTCAGTTTCGGGTTCGGCTATGGTTATTGGGGTATCCGCCCTAAACCCATACCCGAAACTGAACCATTTCATCCATGAATAAAAAAATTATAAATATTTATTATATCAAAGGGGGTTGTTAATAATCATGCATTATTAAATATGAAAATAATTATTTACTTTTATATCATTAATAATAGAAATTATATGCTTATAATTTTCAAGAGTGTAAATGTTTTCTTAGTAATATAAATTTTTAATATTACTTATTAGATGCATTGTATCAATTGTATTAATAATAGCAATTTATTTAATATCTTTTTTTTAATATTCTTCATTTAGTTAATAGGGTTCGGGTTCAGGGAAAATAAACGAGTTCGGGTATGGGGATGGCACATCCGAACCCAATCAGCCCCGTTGCCATCCCTATCTGGACCAAAATTATTGGGTTCACTTACAAACAAAACCAATGTAGCTCCACATGTGACCCACTCCAGAGTGATCCAATATGAGGGAGCATGTTGAATAAAACAAAAGGTCTAACATTAGTCCTCACAAAACAAATTACAACTTATATCAAATGGTTCCACTTGTAATTGCATTCAGGCATTTTACATAAAAACCTCACCATATTGATTGCATGGGTGATTAAGTGTAGACAATATGAATAGGACTAACTAGACCTGGCATTTTGGACCCGACCCGACCCGACCTGTTAATATTAGTATTGGGTGGATGCTTAACGGGTCGGGTCGCTAATGGGTGAACCCGTTAAATAACGGGTCACTTTGGATCAACCTGTTAGCACTCGTTAGTTGAAGATGTTGAGCAATTTCACTTTAGGTCACTTTGGGTGCCTGTTTCTCATTTAATGCTTTATTCTTGCTTAAACAGTACTACTCAAACACTTTAGGGGTTGCCTGCATCGGGCGTACTCAGAAATGAGAGCGGTCCAAGAGGCAAGTTTTCTCGTGGGCATACATATTGATGAGGTGGTTGGTGACATAAAGGTCGGGTGGGTGGATGGGGTTGTGGGCGATCATGTAACGGTGCAACGAGAGGTCATCTTGAAGGTGGCGGTGGCGGCCACAGGTGTGGAAGAAAGTGGCGTAGGTTTGGGGGCAGTGGGTTGGTGGGGGATGAAGGGAGTATAAGAGTGAGAGCGCTTCTTGGAGGTGGCCGTAGGTGGCAAGAACCCGCACCTGAGATCATTATCATTGGTTTGCACGTCGAGCAGGGTGAAAGATGAGGTGAAAGTTGTCCGAAAAGAGATGCGAGACAATATGGTGAAAGCACATGGGCGTAACATGACACTTGTTCGTGTGCAGCTTCCTCCTCGACCTCGAGCTCCCAAGTAGTCAGCAAAGCCACTGACAATCAGTGACAGCACCGACCAAAAAAAAAAAAAAATTGTTAACAGGTGTTAACGAGTTAAATGGGTGACCTATTAGATTAACGGGTTGGGTTTTGGTGGCCCGTTAGCTTAACGGGTCAAGTTTAGGAGACATGTTAGCTTAACGGGTCGGATTGAACCCGACTCAAACCAGATAAACCCGGCCCGTTTACAGGTTTAGGACTAACGATGGATCGCAGCCTCTCTCTCTCTTTGAAACGTTAAAATCAATAGATTAAAGCATTAATATTAATGATCAAAGGTCATTATATTTCTAATAAATGTCAATAAAAACAATTCTCTTATTAAACCAAAGGACAATAAAAATATTTTTCTTTCCAATTAAGATCAGTAATACTTACTATTATTTCCCTTCATTGATAGCTTTAAAATTATAAATGTTGATTTATTCAGTCCTAAATCCTAATATTAAAAATATTTTTTTAACCTTAAACAATTTCCCGTAAAAAGTCAAAGGAGAAATTAATGAAAATTTGGGCACATTGTGGCCTCTTTGTGCCCATGGGCGTTTCTAAGGTGCAAACCTTAGAAACATACCTTGTGTATAGACGACAATCAAACAATCCTGATTTCTTGAGCTCATGATAGAACAGGGTTGGCGTGACCTAGTGGAATGAAAAAACTTTTGAATTTTTTTTAGTGGGCATCTTTCATTCAGAGAGAAATGGGGCTGAGAGTTCGAGCATTCAAGAGGGAAAGAGACGCAGAAATAGTAAGCTGGGGTGAAGATTGGGTTTGATGATGATGCATCTATTAATTCCCTTAATGCAATGGCTATTAGGGTGTTAATTGGGTGTTAATAGATGTGGATGTTTGTCTGCCGCTTAAGCGGGTTCTAATGGTGAACGGGAAAAGTTGCCAACTTTTCTCAGTTATGAAAAGCTGTTTGAGGTTTGCTTCTATTGGGAGGGACGAACAATAGAGAATTGTGGATGTGATCAGGAAGAGAAGGATGTAAGTTGGTTCATGATCAATAAGATGTTCGGGGATGATCCAAACATGTTGTCGAATGAGGATGTAAAGGGTTTAGGGTTTGCATTGCCAGACAGGGAGGATGATCTAATCTTTTGCTTCCCTCAACCATGAATTATTAAGGAAGATGGGGTTGGGGATAAGTCAAGAGTAGGTCCGGAGGACGACGACAAGACAGTCACTGTGTTGGCTGGGGCTCCTCTAAAAATAGAAGAAAATATCTATTAAGTGAAGGTGCAGGTTGTAGGCAGGCCGTGGGTGAAAATCAATGATGAAGGCATTCATTTGGTTTCATATGAAAGTTTATATTGTTTAGTTTTAAGTTTTAGGTTTTCAAGTGTAATACCCTGATTATTTTTAAATGGGTTGTGATTTTCACACACCCTTAACTACTTCCCACACCCTTTCCTATTTTTTAGTACTTAATTGGTATCCTACTATTTAATCTTCCATATATACCCCTCCCTATTTAATCTTTCATTAATTACCATAAAAAGTAGGAAGGGTATATATGGAAGATTAAATAGTAGGATACCAATTAACTATTAAAAAATAGGAAGGGGTGTGGGAAAAGTAGTTAAGGGTGTGTGAAAATCACAACCCTTTTTAAATATGTGATTTAGTTACGAAATTCAAATTAATTGACGATTATGAAATTTAAATGGGGGGAAATGTGAAATTCTGTTCTTGGATTTTATTATTAAATATTTGGTAGTCATATTCGGAGTTATGATACATTTATATTTACGGCGTATATTTGTTCGACAAGTGGAAAAGACGAAAATGCCCCAAGTTGGCTAAACATAATTATACAAGAACGTATTCTATCCTTATATGATTCGTTGTATTTCTTAGCATATTTGGATAGAGCTTGATCCCACAAGCGCGTAGGTGAAAACCATTTGCTAAACGGAGTTATGACGAATGAGATATAAACGAACAAAGACAGGGGCAAAATGGTCATTTGACCATTAATCTAGAAGGTTGCTAAAGCAGTCACTTGGTGTAGAAAACCCACATGTGTGGCTGGGATTAGGGTGAGAAAAAGAAAATGAGGGAAGGGGACCAATCAGAAGGGAAGAAAAGAGGGAAATGGGAGAAATTAGGGGAGGGAGAGAAGATACCCAGCGAATCAAGTCAGAGACACGACTCGCGTGACCCAGTTGTCGACCCAACCGCAACAACAAATTCTGATGCCTTTCACGGCATTTTCCCAGTGAATCAAAATGATCCACCATCACCAAACAACTCAACGTCATATTCCTCTTCATTTCCCACCTAAACTCGAGCTGATTTGGTCATATTTCACGACAAATTTGCGTTGTTGGTGTCTCGAGATCACAAAGGCAATTCTGCCTTTCCCATACTTTCTGTCATTGACCACGACCCTTAACCCACTCATCTCAAACCTAGGAGAAAACCTAATCAAAATTTAGGGCGTCGGAGCTCAGGAATTGTCGAATCGAAATGAACCCATTTATAGGGTTTATGGTGATCCATGCTAGATTTCAGGTGTTTTTCGGCCGAATTGTACTTTGGTCCCCGTATGAAAATTCTTCCCCTTGACTTGTTCTACAAGTCTGTAAAATTTGGTAATTTTTAGAGTTAGTCGGAAAATTGGGTTTCCGTTCGCTGAAAACTGCCACCTGTGGTGACGCGTGTGGCGGCACGTGGCCAGTTGGCCGACTTTGCCTTTTTACGTTAAATTCGATATTCTGAATTCATATTTGATATTCATTTGATGTGATTCAATCGTCTGAATCTAGTATTGAACATATTCACCACTTGAAAATTTTTAGTAAACGGTTTAACTTTGGCGGCAACCTACAAATGGCTTGATCCCGTTTAAGGGTACGTAAGCAGTCCAACGAGGAGGTTAGATGCAGCCATAAAGTAACCAAAATAAAATTTAAAATAATTGTTTTTAAAGGAGATTTAACATGGTTAATAGAGTAAAGATTTTGCTTCCGAATAATCTTTAGGTTGTTACATCATGTTTTAACTAATGTTTTAGATTGTTAAGTTTGACATTTAAGATACTTTAAGTTTTAAGGTTTAGATTGTTCAGATTGATGTAATGTTTCGCTGGGTGTTTACGTTACAATGTTTTTTTTTGTCAAATTTCCTTTTACTGTTTGGAATGTAACACTTAGTAGTCAAACTTCCAATCCTTAATATATTTTCTTTTGTAATCGCTAAGTACATGTTTCATAAACATTCACATATTTTGATAACATACAGGGGTTGGTTGCTAGAACTGTCACAACTTCATAAGACATAAGTTTGTGCTTCATTAACGTTCACAAACTTTCATAACACACAAGTAATGGTTTCATATACTATCACAAACCTTAATGACCTATAAAGGTTAGTTTCAGCAATTGTCACACAATAATTAAACATAAGGGATGGCTTCAGATATTGTCCCAAACATTGTTTCTATATATAAAATTGCAAGGGATGTCACTTACGCCATCCAAAATAAGTAACAATCTGGAAGGAAATGAAAAATGTAATAATATAGAGAAATCAGTTACAAACATCCACAAAACAAGTTGTCCAACAAATTTAATTCATCCCAACTAACTACAAACTGTCTCAACAAAAGAAAATTTTCTCCAACACCAGATATGTATATAATACTTGTTTATGGACTTCCATTGTTCTTCAGCGGTTATTCTACACTACACAGTTTCTAAACTAAAATTTTCAATCATGCACCCCGTGCAACATGTCGATCGCCATCCTCAGTGGGTTATTAGGGATGTTGGCGGGCGTAATTCTATCGAAAGAAAGGCCACAAGATAAGAACTCAATCACTTTTAAAGTGAAAATGTCGCAATCCCTCTATGCCATACAATAATTCAACAAGTTTCAATACCAATTCACAGACAATTCAATGTAAACTCACTAACAATTTAATAAAATTTGAACTCGAACTCACCCATTGTCTTGCTGTATGGACCTTAGACTTATGGCTAGTTTGGGATTGTGGTGCTTTTAAAAAATATAAACAACTTATTAAAAAAATCTGTAACATCAAATGTGTTTGGTAAAACAATAAAAAGGTGATTTTTCAAAAAACTACTGTCAATGACAGTAGAAAAGAATAGAAAAGCAGAAGCAGGGTTTACTATGCTTTTAAAAAAAATGTTTTTTTTTTCACCTCCTTGGACGGGCTTCAGAGGACATCAGGCAACAGTAAGTGATGTGACCTAATTTAGCAGTCACTTAACATGTTGGGTTTTAGACATCATTGAGTCGTACACCATTATTCTCCCAGCTACAAGATTCATCTCAACAACAACCCATTGGTGGTCAAGGTTGAGGGGCATGTAGACCCTTTCCACATCGACCAACCATGATGTATTAAATGGCTCCCCTCCATCTTCACAGTCTTTAACAGCACTGGTAAGAATTTTTTAGACGCTTGCCTTTGCAGCCTCTAGTTGTTCTTTGAGCTGTCCTCGCATTATAGGAGCGCTCAAAGTACGACTGTCCACAATTGGAAAATAAATCAAAAAACATGTACAACACATAAAACATTCGAAAACACACCCAACATCACAATTTCAAAACTTTAGAATATTAATAGAAATTTGGTGGGATACTTTACCAAAAATTAGTCGGTTGTGTTGGTGCTCAACACTTTTCCTATCCTCCAACCCTTCTCGACATGCTTCTTCAGGAGATGCAGCTACAAATGAAAGTGTTGCAATACTCAAATTTTAATAAAACTATGAAACCAATGCAATCCCAACACATTTATATAACTCCAACCAAATAGGATTTAGTGACTTACATTGGTTGACAGCCACCATTCCTTGTCAAGGAGCCGCCTAAAAAAACCAATGTGTCTAACCATCGTATTCTTCAACTGGGCAACCGAACAAACAATGAACCAAAAAAAAATTAAGGCCCGTCATTCTAGTCATTTAATCAATATAATTTTCAACGTATAAAATCCAAACATCAATTATCGTTTAATTGTTCTGATTCTCTTTCACCTTCTTGAATTGATAGAAATACTTGACCACCTCAACCACACAGTTTCTGTCCATTGCTTTAAGTACTACTTCCCTTTGCAAAACATTCTTCTTCGGCTCACCGTCTTGGAGTTTTTTTCACTTTGTGACGTCAAAGATCAAGGTCGCATGGCAAACGACTTTCATCTTCTTCTTCACCCTTTCTTTCATTCTCAAAGCCTTTGATGTCCCACTCATGTACTAGCCCTTCCTCTTCGTTCTCACTTACTCACCAATTAACAATCTCATCGTCAGAACTTTGGGCTTCTTCATACTGCTCTAGTACACATTCTCCAATCAATCCAACCATTTCCAAGCATACAGCTTCGGGACTATCCCACTTAACAGTTTGTAGAAGCTCGTTCAAACACTCTTCGTCCACACCTCCCATAACCTCCTTCTTTCTTGATCCCTCAGCCTCCCCTCTTTTTGCTTTCATCAACCTCATTTTGACCACTCTCTTTTTCTTTTTCTTTTTCTTCTTTTTCCCTCTTCATCATTTTCTTGTTTTGCATCTTCTTCTTCTTCTTCTTCCTCATTCTTCCCCTCCCCATTTCATCTTTTTATTATTTTCCATCTTCTTCTTTTTCTTCATCCTCATCCTCTTGCTTTTCCACATTTATTTTTCTTTTTCCCCATTCTTCCCTTCCACATATTTTACCTTAACTCCCCTCCTCAATTCCTTGACCTCCTCGATCAACGGTTCCACTTTCTTCAATATCTTCATCTCTGAAATATCCTTCTCATGCGCCAAATGCGCTAAAGTCACCTTCAACTCTTTTATTTGTACTGTCAACTCGACATCATTTGTATCAAAGTGAAGGTGTCAGGCATCATTACATTGGCATCATCGCTCCATGTCCAGTAGCCTTTGTCCCTCTCTGATGCAATCGACACAATCTTTCGAATCCCCACCACCTGCCATTTAACACAACTCGTCAGAATTACATTTCTCACACATATAGTTTTCACAAACATACACCAACATTCACAAATGTTCATGTTCATTCATAAAGTTCATACAATTTCAAATGAAGTCATACCTCTTATCTCTTATTTATGTACATCTACAACTGCTCATAGATGGGCTGCTTGTAACATCAGACATCACCCAGGGGAGTGGATCATGTAAGCCTTATATGTATATTCTCATCTCTACCTAGCACGAGGCCTTTTGGGAGCTCACTGGCTTCGGGTTCCATAGAAACTCTGAAGTTAAGCGAGTTCGCACGAGAGCAATCCCAAGATGGATGACCCACTGGGAAGTTATCGTGTGAGTTACCAGAAACAAAACCGTGAGGGCGTGGTCGGGGCCTAAAGCGGACAATATCGTGCTATGGTGGAGTCGAGCCTGGGATGTGGTAGGGGCCCGGGTTGGGATGTGACATTGCTTCTTCGATGTCAACCACTAAAGAATTCTTGGGATGGTTGCCAGATCAGTCATCTTACAATAACGTAATGGCTTCTCTAGTTGGGGAATTATTTTGTAAACCCACACTTGTACGTACACTATATTAGTACTCAATCACAATAATTTAACCATTATTACTGCTCAATCAAGGCAACAAATAGTACCTGAAAAGCATAACTAAACCCTTTGCAGCCCCATCCGGATCTCTGCCTCCTTTTACTTCCCCTGCCTTCTTCCTCTTCCATCTCCTGATGTCCTTCCTCATCATCATCCATTCTTCATCTCCCTCTCCTAGAAGTAGCAAAAGAGAGGTTGTCTTGTAGTTTCTCAAACGATATCACACTCGAGGAATAACTGTTGAACCTATCCATGTCATTTAGGAGCTTGTCTTGGGGACGATCGATCTTTGCTTTATATTTTCATTTCCTACCCTTACCATTGCTACTCTCGCCAACAAAACCAAATTTCTCAAGAAAATACTTAGTCAAAAGCCTAATGTTGGAAGACACAACCTCTATATGATAGGGTTCATCACAACAAAGCCCTGTAATGAGGCAAAAGTCCATCTTCGTGAACAGGGTCATTTGTAGCCTATTAAATATGTGAGTCCATCTAAATCTTTCACCCTTGATTACTCACTCTACAGAGTGACAATTCATCCACCAATTGGTCACTAAAGGCTAGTCTATCGACACTCTCTAAGGGTGTGTTTGTTTACACTCACTAGATTAAACTGGACTAAGTGGCAGTCTAGTCCCATGTTTGTTACACGCCGGGAAAAGCATTAATGAGACTCACCCCGACTAAACGGGACTAAGAACTTTGCTAGAGGGTCTTAGCGACGCCCCCCAAAAGCAACGGGATTGCTAGTCCCGTCTCCTTTATCTACAAGCAAGGTCTCGCGAACCAACATGAGCAGCATCAACCCCTCTTCTCTAGTAACCAAACCAGAAATGGCTGTCATCGATCTCCATCGTCTCTCAAACCCAGCACCATTTTGGCATTTCAATCAGTGATTTGGGGTCTTTCGTCATCTGGGTCGACCTAAACGACGGCAAAGATGGATCTTTTGCTACCCCCGCTCCACTTTTCCCCTCCCATCTCCTCCTTCCTCACTTCCCACAACCTGAAAACCCAGAAAATCGAACTAAAAAACCCATAAAACCCAGAAGACCGAACCCAGAAAACCCAAAAACAATCTGTGAGATGAGCTTGAATCAATGATGGGAGTGATGTAGAGTGCAAACTAAACCCAAAAAACATAAAAATCGTTGGAGAAAAAGGAGTAGAGATAGTTTGACTAAAGAAAAAGGGAGAGACAGAGAGACTTCTAGATAATAAAAAATAATAAAAAGAAAAATAATTTTTATTATCCTGCTTTTTAGTCTGAAACTACACCAAACACTTCACTAAGTTAGTCTAGCTTAATCTATTCTAAGCTTGTCCAGCTTAGTCCCTGAAGCTAGTCCAGTCCGAGATAGTCTGGTACAAAAAACGCACCCTAAGTATCCAAAGCATGATGCCCTAAAACCAGCAAGTTGTGTGTCATTAAACTTTTAACGCACGACTCCTAGCAAGTAACTTGGTTGAGAAGGGTTGTTAACTTTTCCCTTATACGATTATTTCTCTTTTGTTGCTAGATGAACCCTTTGAGTTGCCATGTTTTGTGCACATAACAATACAAGCATTCAGCAGAACCAAATTGAACAATATATACCTTGATAACAACCAAATTTAACAATGTATAACATTAACACAACCTTCATGACTTAAGTAATATCAACTTCTACAGTGAACAAACATTCATGACTTAAGTAATATTAACTTAATTCATAAGATTAACAACGATTTCATCACCACAAACCATTCCCAACTCAACAATATAACTTCAACAAAATAAAACTGAACGACCTATTTCTTATACACAACCTATCATCAACAAGTTTTCATAACACTACATCTACAGTGAATAAACCTTCATGACTTAAGTAATATCAACTTAATTCATAAGATTAACAATGATTTCATAAAAAAAAAATCATTCCCAAGTCAACAATATAACTTCGACAAAACAAAACTGAACGACCTATCCGTTATAGACAACTTGTCAACAACATTTCATAAACCTACATCCCACAAAAAATTTCCAAAACTTCCACAAAAATCCACCAATTTCAACTAATTTCATCAACCCTAAACTCATTTTCAACTAATTTCATCAACCAACTGCCATAATTAATCAAATTAACATAAATAACCAAATTTATTTCTTGGGTTCCATATTTCCAAATGATGAGTTGATTTTATACTATATATTTTCCCCTATTCTTGGTATGTTTTGGTGAGCTTTTGATGTTTTTTTATGTATTTTCAATGTAGGTGCGACTTCCTCTTGAGCAAAAGTTTCCCCTATTCTTGGTATGTTTTGGTGAGCTTTTGATGTTTTGTTATGTATTTTCAAAGTAGGACATGCGACTTCCTCTTGAGCAAAAAGTGATCAAACAGATGAATTTTGGAGTGATTCCAATTGAAGGATGTTCATGAGTCCTTCAACTTGTTCATGTCAAAGTTTCAGATTTTTCTACTAAGCGGAGAATTTATGTTGAAGTAATAAAGGAGCAGCGCGTAGCACTGTCAAAGTGACGCTTTGAAATTATTTGGGCTTTTTGGTGTCCAAGATAGTGCTTTTGCTATTAGGCTCTTCTTCGAACTTGGAGAGGGCGTCCTAAGTTTTAATTTGGAGCCCTGATGGTCCAAAAATGTGGGATTCTTTGTGGCACCCAGATTTCCCAAAGTTAGAATAGGAATGTATTTCCTAGCTATCTTATTTTATTATGTTTCTTGGTTTCTAGAAGACCTTTTCTAGGAAGGATTTTATTTTGTAGTAGTATAAATAAGGCTATTTAGCTTTAGGGTTCTATATGCACTACTTTGAAGTATTTGGCTTAAAGAGCTTTTGACAATTCAATTTTATTTACAAGGTGTTTTATGTCCATGTCCTTAATAATATTTTTCTTTATGATTATGCGTAACTAGTCCAATAGATGGATGCATGCTTGCTTTGAATTATTGATTACCATATTTGAAACTATCTAATTGTCTAAATGATTCACGCCCATTAGGGTATTTAGACAAGTAATTTGATGAACTTTTTGTTGGAACATCACCCTGAAATTGAGGATAGCCTCTTGTGATTAGTAATTGTAAGTTCACTTAAGGAAAACATCACGCTCTTAAGGGTTTCATGGTTTTTCAAAGGGTTTTCACAAAACTTAATTAGGCTTGCATGTTTATATTTGATCTGAACATCACAGACGGGTTTCATGTTAGATATACGTTTTCACTTGAACATCACAAGGAAAATATGCATTAGGAAAACCCAACATTCAAAGCATGTATATGGAAATTCACAAGTGATTGGTAAAATTTTATAAGTTTGTTCATGACGACGGCGGAAACCGTAGTGTCTTTTTAAATTGATTTTCAAAACCATTTTCTTTTAACTATTTTTCTTTTGTCAAAATTTTTAAATTGTTTGTATTTTTTTTTAAATTCCAAAATCAACATTTTTCAAACTTTGTTTTAAATAATTAATTAAGAGTTGGTTTTAAATACAGATTATTCATTCAATCCCTGTGGAGGACGACATTGCTTGAGCCGTTTATACTACAACTACCTTGTTCTCTTGCAAGTATTTTTAAGTGTTTTTATCCCTTCTTTTGCATGTGGTAAAAATCTTATCACCAAACTCACCAAATTTCAAATTTGCTTTGGAGAATGAAGTATGATGTCAACTATTAGGGAAGCAACGACTCTAGACCCAACTCAAATCAAGCAAGCACCACGTACTTTTTGTGGAACTAACTGCTCGCCCTCGAACCAAACTCGCCTGAATTTCTAAACTTATGTGTCAAAGTGCAGTGAGGCTAGTGACAACAAGCACAACACAACTACGACTGGGTATTGAACGACAACAAATTTTTCGAACTATAAGCAACTTTTCGAAGGATGTTTGAGGGCTGGCAGGAGATTGAGAGTTTTGGGAGGAGAAGGTAAATTTAAGATGGTAATTGTTGATGTTGGGGGTGAGGGGGGTGGGTGGGGAGGGAAGTGTTTAAATTCCAAAAATATTGAACTGATGCTAGATACCATTTTTAATACGTGACGGGTCATTTATGTGCCAGTTTCATCCTAAGCTTATTTTGATGGATTAGTTTTCAGCCATTCATATTTCATCCAATGGCCCACGTTTGGTCCACATGTGCAGTCCACAAAGCTCGGTTCCGCACCTTAGAAATTGCGTTGTTCTCATTATATGTCAACTTCCGGGTTTAGTCAGGTTGGGCAGGGACAAACATTCGGGCTAGGCCATGAAAGCAGAGCAGTTTATGGATCAGCGATATGAAGTATATAATACTCTCATGCACAAGAAAAACCACCAACACCAGATTTTTCTTGGGAAATAAAAATATAGAAGGAAAATCTGGCAATGGAGTATTGTATTTTGTCACAAGTACTTAATCTTACAATGTCATATGAAATAATTAAATCATGACGAATCTAATGTACAAGATGTAGTTGCTAAATTAAATTACGCGGAAGTGGAATCTTTGGCTTCGTCTGGACATCTCATCGACGATGCCAAGGAGATTATGCAGTAGTTCAGTTCCCTAAGATTACTATTTCTTTTGTTCATCGGAGTGGCAACCAAGTAGTTCATCATCTACCGAGATATGCTTTACGGTGTAATTAATTCGGATGTAATTTGAGTTGAAGATATCACATCCCGGGCTCGACTCCATCGTAGCACGATATTGTCCGTTTTGGGCCCCGACCACGCCCTCACGATTTTGTTTCTAGGAACTCGCACGAGAACTTCCTAGTGGGTCACCACTCATGGGATTGCTCTCACGCGAACTCGCTTAACTTCGGAGTTCTGATGGAACCCGAAGCCAGTGAGCTCCCAAAAGGCCTAGTGCTAGGTAGAGATGAGAATATACATATAAGGCTCACAGGATCCACCCCCTGAGTGATGTGGGATGTTACAATCCACCCCCCTTAGGGGCCCGACGTCCTCGTCGACACACATTCGGTCAAGGATTGACTCTGATACCAAATTGTCACATCCGGGCCCAGGCCCCCATCACATCCCGGGCTCGACTCCGTCGTAGCACGATATTGTCCACTTTGGGCTCCGACCATGCCCTCACGATTTTGTTTCTGGGAACTCACACGAGAACTTCCCAGTGGGTAACCCATCATGGGATTGCTCTCGCGCGAACTCGCTTATCTTCGGAGTTCTGATGGAACCCAAAGTCAGTGAGCTCCCAAAATGCCTCGTGCTAGGTAGAGATGGGAATATACATATAAAGATTACAGGATCCACGGTTGGAAAATATTAGTATTTGAGGTATTATATTGTTTGGGTTTTCTTATAAATTTAGTTTGGGTTTAGCTTGTTACCATTAGGGTTAGTTTGTTCTCTATAAATATAACACTTCATAGCTCTGTAGTATAAGTTAGTCACAGTATAGTCTCTTGAGGTTTTTGTAGCCGTTTCGGCATTCTTGTTTATTTATTAATATTTTTATTTTATTTATTCATGTTTGTCGCGCAGTTTAATATTCAACTGAAGCTCCTAATTGGATTGAGCTAGCTATACATTTCAAACGATGCTGATCAATGTCTATTATATTTATTGATAAGCACACAAGAGGTGGTTACATGCGCGACATTCATCTCAGATGTCATCCTTATTTGTAAAATTTTATTGTAAAATTCATGCCACACTTGTTTGTCATTTGTAAGAAATATCCTTTACTTGAATTACTGTCAATTTTAATAGTTACAAATATTTTTGGCTCCTGTATAAAAGGGCAGGCCGTTGTATCCCGTCATAATGAACATTTTTTCTTCACCAAATTGATGTGAAGGTGCAAGACCTTATGAGTAAAGAAACGAGAATTAAGTATGTGTGTTACGCTGATGATATAATTTTTGCTATTTAAGAAAACAACAACAACCAGAGGTTCAGGGGCGCTGCTGCAGGCGCCAGTACCGGCTGAAGACCCAGAGGCCATAAAAAGTAGAATTATCATGCAAAGAACGGGAAAAAGTAGAGTGCGGCTTTTTAAAAGTATATGAAGATTTAAAGTATGCTTCATTATCTGATCTAACATGACTCTAAATAAAACCACTTTAAACTGGAAGAAGCTATTTACATTTATATTATCTCTTTACACATATACAAGTGGGTCTATTTAATTAGATATGATTAAGCTAATAACACTATCCATATTTTCCAAAACATCAATCTGTAAACAATTGTTGCTTAATTAGGAAATGAAACAGGTACAATCAAGGAAGAAAATATCGATGATATCGGAAATATCGGTAGTCCGAGAACACGGAAATATCGACGGAAATATCGGTAAAATATCGATATCGATAAAAATTACATGGAAACCACGGAAATTGTAAGAAAAACTTGGAAATTTTTATTGAAACTTTGTAGGATGTTTATTTAGTCAATTATCTATTAGTTTATCACAAAAAATTGGAAGGAAATGCATTGCATGATGGATTTAACATTATCAAGTTGATTATATAGCGATCTGACAAACATTATAAGTGTAGAAAATATGTAGTAATTAATGAAAGAAGTCTAAACACACCATAATCATTTATATATAATGAATTAGTACAATAGTTTACACTTTAGTACCACATAGAGTTCCTATGAGGTTCAAATTTGTCACTATCTTCATCATCTCTATGTGTAGAATGAGTGTATTGTGAAGAGTAGTTATCAAATGATAAATCCCCAAAATAGTTTTGCATGTAATTGTTAATATGCCACCCATATGGATCCGAGATTGGTTGAGGTTGTCCATAAGAAAAATCATTTGAAGATTGAGGCTGGGATTGATTCCATGAGTCGCTCGATTCCATCCCAACAGGAATGGGATATGAAGGGTAGGGAAATGGTTGGTTATGAGTATAACCATAGTTACTACTTCCCAAGCCAACAGAGTCTGAAGTTCTAGATAACGAGTCATCTTCTTGACTTGACAAAATCCCTTTGCCTCTTTCTCTGCGAGTATAGTCCTTCCCTATGGCACCAATTCCTGGTCCTGCCCGCCTACTGCCATGGTCATCATCCTGTGTTGCATGCGTGAAGTTTGCCTCACCAGTGAAGGGGCTCATATATCCGGGAGGTGGTGGTCCATAATAGTTTCCATATCCACCACCACTACCTCCAGCTCCACTACCTCCAGCTCCACTATGTCCTTCATCATTCCCACCTCCGGTGGTAGGTGAGTCTCCTGATCTTGTACTAGAGCTATCATTAGTATCAGCACGATGTTGTGGTTGTGTAGGATTGGAAAAAGGTGGAATTCCAGTGTTGCTTGGTCTTGGGTGCAAAAGTTCTTCGAAAGAGTCAGCGCTGCTAGATCCCACCTCCTCCTCTAATACTCTTTCTACATTTATCCCTTCATTACGTGCTTCTTCAGCAACTCTGGGAGCTGGGTTGCCTTCATCATCATCTAAATGAAGAGGTCTAATCCATTGAAAAAGTTGGTTACCCTCCGTATCATCATCTTCACCAACAATATCAAACACATCTAGTGGGTCACCACGGTCGACATGATCGATTTCTGCTTCCTTATCTCGAATTTGAAGCTTCATGTTGTAGTAGCAATAAACTAATTTTTCCAAGCTACTATGAGCCAACTTATTTCTTTGCTTTGTGTGTATGAGTGCAAATGTGCTCCAATTTCTTTCACAAGCAGATGAGGAAGCTGTTTGTGATAATACTTTTATTGCTAACTTTCTCACAGTTGGTGCATCGGTCCCATACATGATCCACCATTCAGCTACAATGAAAAATAATGTTGATAAGCCTAATAACTCCAACAAATTCTATTATAAACTTATAGTGAAATATGTTTATACTCACTAGGAGACATATTTGTTCGAGCAGCAACTGATGTTGGTTCTCCAAATGTTCTTCTTGCATCTTTAAACCATGTTAGCTGAATACAATAAATTGTGTTAGTTTAATCCAACAAAGTAATTATTATAATTTAAGTAATTGTGTACCTCATTTCCAAATTGGCCAACTGCTGGTGATGCAGGGTCTAATTTAGAGTATACATTATGTACAGCACGTATAAGGTTACCATCATCTCCAACACCGGGTCTGTATTGGTATCGGGGATTCAAATAATATGCTGTTCAAAGAAACACATACTCTAATAAGATAAATAATACTTGTGCAACTAAAGAAATGAATTGCAAATTATGACATAATTTATACCTGCTGCATGCAAATCGTGGTATAATGTTTTATACCATCGGTCTTCAATTATTTTTACGACCCACCTTGCACCATATTTTCTTTCCAATTCATCCTTCACTACACGCATCAACTCATATACTGCCCCCATAGTAGGATAGACTTCTGTGTCAACGATCCGTAAAACTTTGTAAAGAGGTTCAAACACTTGACACACATGTTCTGTTTGACTCCAAAAAGCATGATCAAGCACTATACTTTCCACCATACGACCTGTATTTGAGCGGCTGAAATTGTGGTTGGCCCAATCGTCACTAGTGAATAGTTGCTTCAACCCTGCTTTCTTCTTGAGTAGGCTGTTTAATGCAATATAGTTGGTGGCGAATCGAGTGGTAGCTGGACGAATAATTTCTCCTCTGCAAAATTCACGCATCTTTGCCAACAACCAACCGTGATTGTAAATATAATTTGTGATCGTTCTAGCTCTTTTGACCACAGTAGCAACATTCTCTCTCTTCCCCATTGCCTCAAACATAAGATCAATACAATGTGCTGCACATGATGTCCAAAACACATTATGATGCTTCATTAACTTTTTTCCAGCTTTGACAAATGCAGAACCGTTGTCGGTCACGACTTGGACAACATTATGCTCTCCCACCTCCATGATTACATCCCTCAATAATTTGTAAATATACTTGTAATTCTTTATATGGTCTGAAGCATCAACAGACTTCAAAAAAATTGTCTTTCCCTTGGAGTATACCATGAAGTTGATGATAGATAATCTGGTCGGGCCGGTCCATCCGTCACACATGATTGTGCAACCATTAGTTTCCCACTTTGACCTCAACTTGTTAACATACTCGCCAATGTCTTTATACTCCATATCCAAATATTTGTTTCTTATCTCATAGGGAGTGGGAGGTTGTACTCCAACACCGGCCTGTTGACATCCCACTACCATATTTTTGAAATGATGTGATGATGCCTTCGCAGCAGGGACATTTTCATAGATAAAGAACTTGCTAATTAGACGCCCCATTCCCTCCTTCACATTACCTCCCTTGAAATAACTCCAAACACTCTTTTGACGTGCGTTGGATGACTTATATAAACTTGGGGCTATTGGTGGTGTTGGTTGTGATTCTCTAAGACTGCCTCCCCGTCTCATTTGTGCACCACCACTTGTCCCGGAACCTTGTCCCCTATTAGGAATTTTATGAAGGTGTTCTCTTTCCCATGCTGACTGTTGGGAGGCACGTAATGCTTGTTTCAAACTGCGTCGTTCTTCAGGTCCCATGTTATCATCACATTCGTCCTCATCGTCATCATCATCACTGTCAACCGCTTGGCCATAGACTTCTCCCCGTAGCCCAGCTCGAATATTTTCCATTCCCTGTGTTATCTTTTCCTTCTGCTGTTTTTTATTTTTTAATAATGTGCTGATGAATGCCTTCACTTCTGGGGGGACATTATCGCATCGTTGGACATTTTTTGATGGATCTAATCCACTAAGATGATACTTCAGTCGTGTCACTCCGCCACTCTTCATTACCCGACCACAATATTTGCAAATTGTGCCATGTTTGTTTCCGTCTATTGGGTCTCCATGTTCCCAAGCTGGATCACGTTTACTGGACATCTTAAACGTACCTATATTTATTTTTCATTAAAATTAGACAATTATTTTTTGATAAAAATAAGAGAACCTAAATAATAAAGTTATTCTACAGAAGAATTAAATACAAAGTAAAGAAAATGATTGTAAAAAGTTAAGTAATTATACAAATAATATGGAATAATAAAACCTAATATTAATGAATAATAATCCAATTTGATAATAATTCAATTTAATGAATAATAATCCAATTTGATAAAAACAAATCCTAATATAAAACATGGTGATGAATAATAATCCAATTTAATGAATAATAATCCAATTTGATAATAATCCAATTTAATGAATAATCCACCAATTTGATAAAAAAAATAATCCTAAAATAAAACATGGTGATGAATAAAAATCCAATTTGATAATAATAATCCAATTTGATAATAATACAATTTAATGAATAATCCACCAATTTGATAAAAAATTAATCCTAATATAAAACATGGTGATGAATAATAATCCATTTTGATAATAATAATCCAATTTGATAATAATCCAATTTAATGAATAATCCACCAATTTGATAAAAAATTAATCCTAATATAAAACATGGTGATGAATAATAATCCATTTTGATAATAATAATCCAATTTGATAATAATCCAATTTAATGAATAATCCACCACTTTGATAAAAAAAAATCCTAAATTAAAACATGGTGATGAATAATAATCCAATTTGATAATAATAATCCAATTTGATAATAATCCAATTTAATGAATAATCCACCAATTTGATAAAAAAATAATCCTAAAATAAAACATGGTGATGAATAATAATCCAATTTGATAATAATAATCCAATTTGATAATAATCCAATTTAATGAATAATCCACCAATTTGATAAAAAAATTAATCCTAAATTAAAACATGGTGATGAATAATAATCCAATTTGATAATAATCCAATTTAATGAATAATCTACCACTTTGATAAAAAAAAAATAATCCTAAATTAAAACATGGTGATGAATAATAATTCAATTTGATAATAATCCAATTTAATGAATAATCCACCAATTTGATAAAAAAAATTCCTAATATAAAAGAATAATAATCCAATTTGATAATAAAAAAACCTAATATAAAAGAATAATAATCCAATTTGATAATAAAAAAATCTAATATTAAAGAATAATAATCCAAGTGATAATAAAAAAACCTAATATTAATGAATAATAATCCAATTTGATAATGAAGATGGTAAGGGAAATAAAATAATAAATAATATTAAACATATTAAAATTATCCTAGGGAATAATTATACAACATTACTTAATTACTTAAAACAATTAACATTAACATTACTTAATTACTTACAAAAATTAACATGCAAGTATTAATTACTTAAAAAGATTACTTAAAAAGATTAACATACGAGTCCACACAAATTTATTTGTTGTTGTATAAATTACAATAATATAAATTTAAGTTTGTAAACTTACCTTAAATATGGAAGCCTTTGTGTTCAAGCTTTGGAATGGATCTGGAATGACTTTGAAAATGGTAAGGAAAATAAAATAATAAATAATAAATAACATTAAACATATTAAAATTATCCTAGGGAATAATTATACAACATTACTTAATTACTTAAAAAAATTAACATGTAATTGTTAACATTACTTACCTTAAATATGGAAGCCTTTGTGTTGCTTGGTTTTGGAAAGGATCTGGAATGGTTTTGAAAATGGTATGGGAAGAAGAAGAAACGAAAATTCGATGAATGCCTCTGATACTCTACTGGATGAAAGAATGTAAGTATATAACAGACATTGACACTGTTTTGCATGTGAAAGACTGTCACACGATTTCATTATGAAAGCAGTATTATTTGTTGTTCTGAAATTGCACAAAGTTCTTTGGCTCATTGGATCAGAGAGGTAGACATAGGTTTGGAATGATTTGGTTTTGAATAATTTGGAGCATTGGATGCTTTTTTTTTTCTTACACGCACCACTCAGACAGTCAAATTGCACAAAGTTCTTTGGCTCATTGGATCAGAGAGGTAGACATAGGTTTGGAATGATTTGGTTTTGAATAATTTGGAGCATTGGATGCTCTTTTTTTTCTTACACGCAGACAGTCAAAATGACTGAAAATCACACTCCACCACACACAAACTTCGAGACACCACACACGCACACCACACACGTACACCACACGGACCTCAGTCTCTCTCTCGATCTTTCATTTCCCACTCCCCTACCGTATTCTCGAATCCTCTCAATCTCTCTCTTCTCTCTTCTCTCTCTCTGAGGTCGGTCTGAGCCTTCATTCTCACCGACAACTTCTCAGTCTTCTCCCTCCCTTCCCCCTTCTCCAGTTCTTCCACACACACAGAGACATCATCTCTCGCCTCTCGATCCTCCTCGTCCGTGTCTCCGTGTCTCCCTGTCTCCCTCTGCTCCTCCCATCTCACCCGCCCTAAACCCAGCCGTCGACACCACTCCATAACCGCCTTCCTTCTAAACCACCTTGATCCATGGAGATCGACCGGAAATCATCGTAGTCCAAGCCGTCGACACCACTGAGGAGCACGACGTTGTCCCAGCCGTCTTGGATTCGTGAGGAAGACGATGTTCCCAGGCTCCTACGTCTCTTATTCTCTGCTTTTACTTTAAATTTTTGTACAAATTTCAATCTTTCTGCATGTTGCACCTTTGTTGTACTGAAATTGATTTTAGGGATTTAGGAATTAGGGTTTATATTTTTGTACAGATTGCGATTTATCTGCATGTTGCTTGATTTTTGTACTGAAATCGATTTTAGGGATTTAGGAATTAGGGATTCAGTCAGTTCATTTGCTTTGAATCCGAATTTGGGGATTTAGGGATTCGGTTCATTTGCTTTGATTTTTGTACTGAAATCGTTCTTCTCGGCTTGTAAACATGTTGATTTTTGTACTGAAATCGATTTGATAATATCCTGTATTGTAGATTCAGTTCATTTGCTGTGAATTAGAATTTGGGGATTTAGGGTTTCGGATTTTTTTCTCCGGCTGTGTTCTCCGATGATTCCATACCAAATATCGCGATAGTTTCGAAAAAATCGCGATATTATCGATAATATCGATAATATCGCGATATTCCGCCGAAAACAAGTTGGATAGTTAATAAAATATCGGGGTCCCAAAAAAACGATAATATCGGCGATATTTCGCCGATATTATCGATATTTTCTTCACTGGGTACAATCATATATATTGGTTTTGATATTATATAAACATAAAACATGTGGATAATGTTATTTATCCAATGAAATCCGTACAATTTTCTTTGTTAATTTCTTCCATTTAAAAATCTTAACTTCACAAACATAGCAGAATTTTAATGATCTATACACAAAAACAGTACTATCCCAACGTAGATTACACCAAAAGAAACTATGAAAAGATATCTATAGGTAATATAATACACAGATTTGATATGTGTGCTATGTAAATCTTTAGGATTGTCAACTGACTAAAATATATTGAAAAATAATCAAAAGAAATCACTTTTAGTTGGTTGTAAATGTTATAAACTACGGAAATTTAAAAGTTAAGAAACCATGTAAGCATTGTCTAAAAGTTATCTTATATGTTTTCTTTTCATTTTTCAGTTGATCAATTCGTAGACTGATGAAGACAAATTTCTACCCGTATTAAATCAAGTTAATACGAAACATGCATACGTTAGTTGTAGAATTTTTTAAATTTGTTGTTTAGATCAATATATTAAAATATCGTAAAGTTCAACTTCCAAGTTACTTCTCGTACTAATTAAAATGACTCATGCACTATGTATATATAACAATTCTCATTGGATCAATTATTTGTCTAATACATACGAAATCACTTTACCAGAATTCCCTGTAGAAAAAATTGACACTTTCATTAGCTGTTGGAAGTATGCCCACAAAGCCACTCATTTGATGTAATAGCTTTTGAAATACTTAATGTATTAAACTTTTATATGTTTAATGAAGGGCAAAGCTTATTGTTGATCACTATTTATTGTATCATGTGTTTAAGCAATAAGGGAATCCAAGGAATGTATTTGATCTAAGAGACAAGTGATCTAAGTGAGTTAGATTATCGAGACCATTCTCTTATGTTCATTCCTAAAACGTTCATAGCCATAGGATTGCCAATTGGGCATTGACAATCCGCTAAGGTTAGTATGTGTTATGTTAACTCAAGCGTGAGTATGACTAGTCTCAAGTCATTTGGTGTTGGACACTAAGACAAACACATAGGTGCTCGACAGAGTAATCGAGTACACTGAACAACGATCAAAAGAGAGTTCGAACATACATGTCATGTAAGAACTCTAAAGTTGCAATATGCAAAGTAGTCATTTGACCTGAGGCATCATAGATGTCTAATGGTTAGGTCCTTGATCTTTGATCATGTCAAACGACATTCCATCGGAGTGTCCACGGCATTGTTGGGGTCAAGCTATCTAGTCATGTAGGCATATGAATGCACAACAAGGGATCTCTAACCTTCCATGGTGGAAGGAGAATACTCTAAGATATGATTCTAAAGTCTTTGGCCAAAGCATATGAATATGACTTAGGAAGTTTGTTCCAAATCATATTCAAGGGAATCATATAGATAAGTATCACATTGGATAGTAGACATGAAACAAACTATCACTTAAACAATGTGATTAAGAGTATTGTATTAGAGAAGGACCGTATTGCATTGTAGTTGTAACTGGATAGGTTCTCCAACCACTTCTACTTAGCTTGGGTAACCATGATATGCTGCTAGGTGTCACTCATGGTTTGTGGAAGCCTTGAAGATTAGCAAACACTAATCAAAAGGAGAATTGAAATGTGGTTTCAATTCACAATCGATCGTTAAGAGTAACAATCGCCCACTGCCTCGCTAATTGGAACCTAATGGATCGTACACCGAGTAAGGGCGATAGTGAAGAAATTAAATGAAATGGATATGCAATTAAATTGTTTAATTGAAGAATGGTCAAGATTAATTAATTGGTTAATTAATTTTACGAAAGGTTCGTATTGGGCTTTTAAGTTGGTTTTGGGTTTCGGGGCCCAAAAGTGTTTTGGTCCACAAGGCCCATTATGTTTAAGTTGTATGACAACTAAAACAAAATGGGCAATAAGCCCAATCACAACATATAGGCCGGCCATGGTGAGGAGATGGTGAAAGTTTGCTTAATTGCAAGTTTGCCACTCACCTAAGAAAAATGTTATAAAAGCAACTTTATAGCAATTTTTCATTTAGGGTTTTTCTTGGTGAAATGAGGTGAGACACTTTTGAAGGAAATTTTGTGAAAAACATGTTCATTTGAATAACATCATATAGCATGCAATTAACAATTAAAGGCGGAATCATGCTTTCATGCATTCAAAAACAAAGCATCTACCATGAAATTCAAAGCCTAGTAGATTGGTGAACCTTGACTCAACTTAAAAACAACAATTTGTTAGTTGAGAAATATTTACCTTTGTAGATTCCTCTTTGCATATGCAAAGGATAATCACCCAAGAGATAGGGCCTTCATTCCTTGCTTCTTAGCTCCATGGATTTGGTTAGAAGAATAGGTTCTCCAAGTTCCCAAAATTGAGAACCTCTAAAGATTCTACACCAAGGTTGGATTGGAGAGGAAATGAGTGACCTTGAGGAAATAGAATTGCTAGACAATATCCCCCAAGGTGGTTGGCCTCTTAGAGAGAAATGGAAGCTTTGTGTTCTCACCAATTTTCTCTAAAATCAACAACTTATGAATTTATGTTATAAAGTTCTTTATATAGTCACTTCTTTAAATGACCTAAAGAACCAAAAACCCTAATTCATCACCATATGGCCGGCCACTCTAATGGATTTGGGCTTTTGGGCCTTTGTGAATCTTTATTCATTAAGTTGTCATACAACTTAAGTCAATGGGCTTTGACGTTCGAAGCCCATTGGGCCTTAAGGTCCAAAAACTATCCCGAGGTCTTTAACGAACTTATTCGTTTGATTAATTAACATATTAATTAATCCTTGCCATAAATAATTAAACCATTTAATTCATCTCCTTTGTTTCTTCAATCTCCACCTTATTTGGTGTACGATACATTAGGTTCCTTTTAGCGAGGCAGTGGGCGATTAAAACCATTTTACATCGATTGTGAATTGAAACTTACTTTCAATTCTCCCTTTAGTGATTACACACGTTTAGGGCTTCCACAAACCATGAGTGACCCCTAGCAGCATATCATGGCTACCCAAGCTAATCAGAAGAGGTAGAGAACCTATTCAGTTTAGGATTACAAATGCAATACGGTCTTTCTCTAATCTAATACTCTTGACCACATTGTTTGGTTTGATAGTTTATTTATTCATGTCTACTATCCAATGTGATTCATTTGCATTTTATGATTACCTTGAATGTGATTTGGAACGCATTCCCCAATCTCATTCATACTCTGGCCAGAGATTTTAATCATATCATAGAGTATTCTCCCTCAAGCCAATTGAAGGTTAGAGATCCCTTGTTGCGCATTCACTTGTCTCCATGACTAAGTGGCTTAACCCCAATGATGTCGTGGACACCCCGATGGGGTGACTTTGGCATAATCAAAGATCAAGGACTTAACCACAAGACAACAACTGTGATGCCTCAGGTCAAAGGACTAATTTGCATTATCCCAAACATGAGTTCTCATGTGACATGAGTATGAGAACTCCTCGTTGATCGTGTTCAGTGAACTCATTCTCTATTGAGCACCTACGTACTTGTCTTGATGTCACACACACCAATGACTCGAGACTAGTCACTCTCCCTGAGAGAAGACATAGCACGTACTGATCTTATCAGACTGTCAATGCCCAATTGGCAATCCTATGATCAGGAACGTTTAGGATGTGTCTACGAAAGAATGGTCTCATTAATCTAACTACATTAGATTGCATTCTTCCAATCACATATTCCTTGGACTTTATCGTTTAAGCATATAACATTTATATGAGACGCCTCAAACAATAATGTTTGCCTTTTATATGTAAACTAGATTAGTTTAACATGTGAAATATCCGTAAAGTATCATCATATGAATGGCTTTAGGGCACATTTCCAACAATCTCCCACTTTCACTAGAGCCAATCAGCTTGGTCATGTGTTATGATTCCTCTTCTGTAGTCATTTCCTAAATGGCTGAATAGTAGGCCTAGGAAATGGATATCTATATGTTATCCATAGAAGCAACCTTGAGAATATCGACGTCACCATTATACATGATTCCCAATCATGTGGTTCAGTCTCTCATATGAGTTCGGATCTTGATGAGACCTTGATTCCCAGGCTTGAGCTATCGCCCCATTAGTGTCGTAGTGTCAGTACACTAGATACACTTTCTGGTTGGAACCGAATAGAGAGTTCATAAATGAACTTTCCCATCCAAACAACATTGTTGTAAACTTCTATATGGCAATATATTTGAAGGAAAAATTTTGTCCTAGCTAAGAACATGTATGAACATTTGAATACATATGCTAACAATTAACTCTTTAAAGTAGGCATGCATCCAAAAACAATTCATGAAACCCATGACTTTCAAAGCCTAGTATATGGTGAATCAAAAGACTCTTTAACAACATTAAAGAATATGAAGAATTTAGAGATTCTTTACCCTTGAAGCTCATCCTTGATTACACAAGGGATTCACCCAAGTGGAGGGCCTTCAAGTCACCTCCTTGCTCCTTGGATCTTCCTTGTGATTTCCCTCCTTTTAGTGCTCCTTTGCTTCTTTGAGGATTTGAGGATTAGTTCTCCAAAACACCAAAAGTTTGATGTCTCTATGTCTCTTCACCAAGGATGTAATTTGTGAGAATGAAAATGGATCACTTAGGGAAGTAAATTTGCTAGATAACTATCCCCAAGTAGCTTAGAAAACCCTAATTGAAAACAAAGCTATAAAGATGAATTTATACTTCATTTCTTAGGTGAGTGGCAAACTTGCAATTAAGCAAGTTTTGACTACCCTCACCCTTATGGCCGGCCTAGGTATTGTTATTGGGCTTATTGCCCATTTTGTTTTAGTTGTCATACAACTTAAACATAATGGGCTTTGTGGACCAAAACACTTTTGGGCCCCGAAGCCCTAAAACCAACTTAAAAGCCCAATACGAACATTTCGTATTATTAATTAACTAATTAATTAATCTTCACCATTCTTCAATTAAACCATTTAATTGCTTATCCATTTCATTTAATTGCTTCACATATATCCTTATTTGGTGTGCGATCCATTAGGTTCCAATTAGCGAGGCAGTGGGCGATGTTACTCTTAACTATCGATTGTGAATTGAAACCACATTTCAATTCTCCCTTTTTGATGATTAGTGTTTGCTAATCAATAGGGCTTCCACAAACCATGAGTGACACCTAGCAGTATGTCATGGTTACCCAAGCTAAGTAGAATTGGTTGGAGAACCTATCCAGTTACAATTACAATGCAATACGGTCCTTCTCTAATACAATACTCTTAACCACATTGTTTAAGTGATAGTTTGTTTCATGTCTACTATCCAATGTGATACTTTCTTATATGATTCCCTTGAATATGATTTGGAACATCTTCCTTAGTCATATTCATTTGCTTTGGCCAAAGACTTTAGAATCATATTTTAGAGTATACTCCTTCCACCATGGAAGGTTAGAGATCCCTTGTTGTGCATTCATATGCCTACATGACTAGATCACATGACCCCAACAATGTCGTGGACAATCCGAGGGAATGCCTTTGTCATGATCAAAGATCAAGGACCTAACCATTAGACATCTATGATGCCTCAGGTCTAAGGACTACTTTGCATATTGTAACCTTAGAGTTCGTACATGACATGTATGTTTGAACTCTCATTAATCGCAGTTCAGTGTACTCGATTACTCTTTCGAGCACCTATGTGTTTGTCTTAGTGTCCAACACCAAATGACTTGAGACTAGTTCATACTCACGTTTGAGTCAACATAACACATACTAACCTTAGCGGATTGTCAATGCCCAATTGGCAATCCTATGGCTAGGAACGTTTTAGGAATGAACATAAGAGAAAGGTCTCCTTAATCTAACTCATTAGATCACTTATCTCTTATGTCAAATACATCCCTTGGATTCTCTTATTGATTAAACACATGATACAATAAATAGTGATTAACAATAAGTATTGCCCTTCCGTTAAACATATAAAAGTTTAACATATTAAGTATTCCAAAAAGCTATTACATCAAATGAGTGGCTTTGTGGGCATACTTCCAACAATCTCCCACTTGCACTCAAAGCCATCCTCCCATGTATCTAATACCCATCTTATCCATATGACGATCAAGCTGGATTTGAGTCATTGGCTTTGTCAGTGGATCTGCTACATTATTGGCTGAAGCAATTTTGAGGATATTAATCTTCCCTTCGGCAGCATATCTTCTTATGATATTAAAGCGCCTATCAAAATGCTTGTTCTTTTGATGAGCCCTGGGTTCCTTGGCTTGAGCTATCGCCCCACTATTATCACAGTACAAAGTTACTGGTGATGTGATGGTTGGAACCACTCCAAGTTCAGTAATGAACTTTTTCATCCAGAACGCTTCTTTGCCGGCTTCAGCTGCAGCGACATATTCAGCCTCTGTCGTGGAATCAGCAATTACACTTTGTTTCTTGCTTTTCCAACTGACAGCCCCACCATTCAGAGTGAATACATATCCGGAGTTGGAACTTCTATCATCGACGTCAGATTGGAAATCTGCGTCTGTATAGGCTTCCACTCGCAACTCTGCTGCTCCTCCATAAACGAGGAACATGTCCTTAGTTCTTCTTAAGTACTTAAGGACCGTCTTGACAGCTGCCCAGTGTTCTGATCCTGGGTTAGATTGATATCGACTAGTAATGCTCACAGCATGTGCGATATCAGGCCTTGTGCATATCATGGCATACATGAGACTCCCTATGGTGGAAGCATAAGGAATTTCATTCATTAGCCGTATCTCTTCAGGAGTCTTAGGTCCCATGGACTTAGAAAGGTGAATTCCATGTCTCACAGGAAGAAAACCTTTCTTAGATTGTTCCATCTGGAACCTACTTAGCACCTTATCAATGTACATAGATTGAGATAATCCAATTAATTTTCTGGATCTATCACGATAGAGCTTTATCCCAAGTACATAAGATGCATCTCCTAAATCTTTCATGTGGAAGGTTTTAGACAACCACACTTTTACAGAAGAAAGTACTGCAGTGTCATTCCCGAATAGTAATATGTCATCTACATATAACACTAGGAATACAACTGCATCCCCAACGACTTTTTGATAAACACAATTGTCGTCTTCGTTTTGAGTAAAACCAAACGTTTTGATTTCAGTATCGAAACGAATGTTCCAGCTCCTGGAGGCTTGCTTAAGTCCATAAATGGACCTTTGAAGCTTGCATACCTTAGTCTCTTCAGACTCGGACACGAAACCTTCGGGTTGAGTCATATAGAGCTCTTCCTGTAGGTAGTCGTTCAGAAAGGCCGTCTTCACGTCCATTTGCCAGATTTCTTAATCATGGTACGCAGCTATAGCAAGCAAAATCCGAATGGACTTAATCATGGCTACAGGAGAGAAGGTTTCTTCATAGTCAATCCCTTCTATTTGAATGAAAAATTTTGTCCTAGCTAAGAACATGTATGAACATTTGAATACATATGCTAACAATTAACTCTTTAAAGTAGGCATGCATCCAAAAACAATTCATGAAACCCATGACTTTCAAAGCCTAGTATATGGTGAACCAAAAGACTCTTTAACAACATTAAAGATAATTAAGAATTTAGAGATTCTTTACCCTTGAAGCTCATCCTTGATTACACAAGGGATTCACCCAAGTGGAGGGCCTTCAAGTCACCTCCTTGCTCCTTGGATCTTCCTTGTGATTTTCCTCCTTTTAGTGCTCCTTTGCTTCTTTGAGGATTTGAGGATTAGTTCTCCAAAACACCAAAAGTTTGATGTCTCTATGTCTCTTCACCAAGGATGTAATTTTTGAGGATGAAAATGGATCACTTAGGGAAGTAAATTTGCTAGATAACTTTCCCCAAGTAGCTTAGAAAACCCTAATTGAAAACAAAGCTATAAAGATGAATTTATACTTCATTTCTTAGGTGAGTGGCAAACTTGCAATTAAGCAAACTTGCATACCCTCACCCTAAATAGTTGGCCTATATGGTTATTGGGCTTATTGCCCATTTTGTTTTAGTTGTCATACAACTTAAACATAATGGGCCTTGTGGACCAAAACACTTTTGGGCCCCGAAGCCCTAAAACCAACTTAAAAGCCCAATACGAACATTTCGTATAATTAATTAACTAATTAATTAATCTTGACCATTCTTCAATTAAACCATTTAATTGCTTATCCATTTCATTTAATTGCTTCACATATATCCTTATTTGGTGTGCGATCCATTAGGTTCCAATTAGCAAGGCAGTGGGCGATGTTACTCTTAACTATCGATTGTGAATTGAAACCACATTTCAATTCTCCCTTTTTGATGATTAGTGTTTGCTAATCAATAGGGCTTCCACAAACCATGAGTGACACCTAGCAGTATGTCATGGTTACCCAAGCTAAGTAGAATTGGTTGGAGAACCTATCCAGTTACAATTACAATGCAATACGGTCCTTCTCTAATACAATACTCTTAACCACATTGTTTTAAGTGATAGTTTGTTTCATGTCTACTATCCAATGTGATACTTTCTTATATGATTCCCTTGAATATGATTTGGAACATCTTCCTTAGTCATATTCATTTGCTTTGGCCAAAGACTTTAGAATCATATTTTAGAGTATACTCCTTCCACCATGGAAGGTTAGAGATCCCTTGTTGTGCATTCATATGCCTACATGACTAGATCACATGACCCCAACAATGCCGTGGACAATCCGAGGGAATGCCTTTGTCATGATCAAAGATCAAGGACCTAACCATTAGACATCTATGATGCCTCAGGTCTAAGGACTACTTTGCATATTGTAACCTTAGAGTTCGTACATGACATGTATGTTTGAACTCTCATTAATCGCAGTTCAGTGTACTCGATTACTCTTTCGAGCACCTATGTGTTTGTCTTAGTGTCCAACACCAAATGACTTGAGACTAGTTCATACTCACGTTTGAGTCAACATAACACATACTAACCTTAGCGGATTGTCAATGCCCAATTGGCAATCCTATGGCTAGGAACGTTTTAGGAATGAACATAAGAGAAAGGTCTCCTTAATCTAACTCATTAGATCACTTATCTCTTATGTCAAATACATCCCTTGGATTCTCTTATTGATTAAACACATGATTCAATAAATAGTGATTAACAATAAGTATTGCCCTTCCGTTAAACATATAAAAGTTTAACATATTAAGTATTCCAAAAAGCTATTACATCAAATGAGTGGCTTTGTGGGCATACTTCCAACACTATTTGCCTGTATCCCTTGGCTACTAGTCTAGCCTTATAAGTCTCCACGTTCCCATCAACGCCTATCTTCCTCTTGAAGACCCATTTGTTTCCAACAGGTACAATACCTTCTGGAGGGTCTACAAGAGTCCAGACCTGATTTTGATACATGGAATCCATCTCGGATTTCATGGCCTCTTGCCATCTCTTTGAATCAATGTCGGACATTGCTTCAGTGTAGTCTCTAGGGTCCTCCTTTGTTTCATTGTCACCTAGAAGGTACAATTCATCAAAGTCATTGTCTAAGCCATACCTCTTAGGTAGCTTACTAACCCGTTCAGATCTACGTGGAGCTAGGGGTTCAGGAACAGGGTTGTCATCTTGTTGAGTGCTTGTTTGTGGTTCATCATTAATCTCATTAATTTCCTTCAATTCTATCGTTTTCTCGCTACTTCCATTGAGAACGAATTCGTCCTCAAGGAACATAGCAGTTCTGGCGACAAAGACTTTCTTGTCGTCAGGGTTATAGAATTCGTATCCCAAAGTCTGTTTGGAATACCCCATAAAGTAGCACTTAACAGATCTTGCTTCAAGCTTGTCAGCTTCAAGTCTTTTAACGTAAGCCGGACAACCCCAAATCCTAATATGATTAAGATTTGTGCTTTTACCATGCCATATCTCATATGGTGTTTGTGAAACTGACTTGGAAGGTACTCTATTAAGCAAGTAAGCTGCTGTATATATAGCGTATCCCCAGAATGTTACTGGTAGATTGGCAGAACTCATCATAGAACGAACCATGTTCATCAAGGTTCGATTTCTCCGTTCAGAAACTCCGTTATGCTGAGGAGTTCCTGGTGGAGTCCACTGTGATACTATTCCACACTCTTTGAGATAATCTAGGAACTCGTTACTCAGATATTCACCCCCTCGATCAGATCTTAGGGTCTTTATCTGTTTCCCAGTTTGCTTCTCAACTTCATTCTTGAATTCTTTGAACATTTCAAAGGATTCTGACTTGTACTTCATAAGATACACATAGCCAAACCGAGAGTGATCGTCGGTGAATGTGATATAGTAGGAGAAGCCTCCTCTCGACGTAGTAGACATAGGTCCACATACGTCAGTGTGGATTAACCCTAGAATTTCAGTGGCACGCTCTCCTTTTCCAGTAAATGGAGATTTGGTCATCTTCCCTTTCAAGCAACATTCACAAGTACCCATCTGGTCATTACCTAATGGGCGGATATATCCGTCTTACGACATCTTGCGAATCTTATCAAGGTTCATATGTCCAAGTTTAAGATGCCACATCTTTTCTTGGTTAACTTCTTCTCTAGCCCTTTTGGGTTTTGAGGTATTCCTGCTTTCAATACAGTGCATCCCACTATTCGTCTCTAGGTGAAAAAGTCCCTCTATCATATTACCATGAGAGATAATACGACCGTTCAAGTATAAAGTGCAACTCATTTTGTCAAACAATACTGAGTGCCCATCTCGTAAAAGCTTAGAGATGGAAATCAAATTCTTTATACATGAAGGAAAATATAAACAATTTTTAAGTTCCAGGACTTCCCCAGAGGGTAGGTTAAGCATATAGGTGCCTATTGCTTTTGCAGAGATTTTAGTGCCGTTCCCAACTCGCACAACCATCTCCTCATTGCGCAGTGACCTGCTCCCTGTTAGTCCCTGCAACGTATTACAGATATGTTGACTAGCGCCTGAATCAAATATCCAGGAATTGGAGCCCACTGTAAAAGCACTCTCTATGACAGAAATAGTCTCTTTAAAAGTCCTTGTCATAAGGCTCGCAATGCGCACCCTGTATTTCTTCTTCCAACGTTCATCCTTTCAACAATGAAAGCATGTTCCTTTGGATTTCTTTGCCTTCTTCTTATGTAACCTTTTCCTTATTATTGCATTCTCACTCCCACTGTCCCTTTTGAAACCTTTTTCAAATTTACAGCACATGTCAATCATCTCTTTCAAAGAATGATCGAATCTATTCACTTTATAGTTTACGATAAACTTAGTGAAATCATCCGAGAGAGATGCAAGGAAAAAGTCTTGGGCCATTTTCCCATCGATGGAAGTTCTTAAACTTTGAAGATCTTGAAAGATCCTTTCCATCTTTTGTCCATGTTTATGGACCGATGTCCCCTTTGCCATTTTGGCATTCATTAGACTACAAATATTTGAGAATCGTACATTACTAGTCTCAATGTCATGCATCTTATGCAAACTTTCAACCATGGCACAAGAAGTGTCCATGTGCTTATGTAGCTTCATAAGCTCCTCACTAAGTGAAGTGAGGATTAAGCATTTGGCTTGTAAGTCATCCTCATAGTGTCTAACATAATTTTGACACTCCTCCTTTGAAGCTAGTTTCGTAGGAGGTACATGAGGAGGGGATTGCTTAAGTACATACAATATGTCTTTCACCTTTGAGACATTCTCAATGTGGCGATACCAAGCAAGGAAACGTTGGCCTTTTAGGCCCTTTTTGTCAAGTATAATGGTGGGTATAATTTTAGGCATGTCGTTCACTACATAACATAACAGAAATCGAATTAGCATTGTTGTTTAAAACTATTTTGATTGGGTCTTTTAATCAAATAGTATCACCCACCATTTTTGGCAAATTCCACATCCCTCAATAGAATTCGAGAGTTATATTGAACTCTTAGTGGGTTATGGGAGACTCACCATTACCAAGCCCACCTCAGAAGAATATCTTATTGGTTAGCAAAAATAATGATGAGAGAATAACGCATTATTCATTTACAACCTTTTGTAATTACCCATCTAGTTTGGCCTCTAGAGAATGATGCCTCAGAAGAATATCTTATTGGCATTATTGCACTTAGTTTAAGTCATTCCCACCATGCTAGTTCAAATAGGGGTTCAAGAATGGCCTCAGAAGAATATCATATTGGCCATACTCGTTGCCTACTTTCACTTCATCATATGTTTATGGGCTTCTCCTGAATGTAAGCACCTACTTTGTATACCCCAGAACTGGACGAATACGGTGTACGAGTCACAAACGATTGAAGCCCACCACGGTGGAAGGCCTACGAAGAGATATTCTAAATATCTCTCGCTTATCAACTTAAATATTAATTTGTTGAGGGAATAGCGTTGGGCTACATCAAAACATTTTAATCACATTAAAAGAACTTGGGCCTATCATAACTATTGGTCCAAGTTAATATGAATTAGTAGCATATAATACTCCCACTGTTTCGTTGAAACAAGCGAGACTATATGGAACTACTAACGAATGCTTTGCATCCTCATATGGACTATATAGTCATATTAGGTTTTAGGATGATTATGAACCGTTTGATTTGATCCAACACGAGCCTTGTGTTGGACCTTGGGTCTAAGGTATGTAGTTGTTGATTTTAGTTACGCGTTTAATCCAATTAAACCGTTATTTCCTATTGGGCGTTGGACCCAACTATTCCATTTTGCATACATTTAAACAAAAGGAATACATGAAATAATAATAAGGGCTTATGCCCTTTTACAACACAAATGATGGACTTATGTCCATTTACAACAAATTGAATTAATCAAATTACATTCAAATCTACACTACCAAGCCCAAACATTCATAATGTAAAGCGGCCAATCACATAGCTCAATTATCGAGGCATTTGGTTCATAATCATCCTTCTCTTAATCAAACACATTTAATTAAGAAAACAACTTTAAAACAATTGGTTTTCGGATCCATAGAATTGATTTAAATGGAACTAAATAAAATGAAAATCCAATTCTCATTTAAAGAGACAAACCATTTTGTTCTCATCTAATTTGGGCCATTTTCTAAAAACAAAAATTTTTGGGGTCACTTTGTAAAAACACAAGAGTCCACAACTTCATGTAATTACAACTTAGAACCCAAACATTTTTAATAATGTCAAAAACATCATTAAAGGAGCAAAACAATTTGTCCTTTAAAGTTTTTGGACCTTAACGTAAAAACGTAAACTTTTGGGCCAAAATGCAAATACACAAAAGTATCAAAACTTTATGTAAGTGCACAAAACACCCAAAAATACCCTATTTAATAGGGTGGCCGGCCATAAGTGGTTTTTAGTGATAAAATTCAAATTTTATACAAAGTTTTGTAAGTGGGTTATGTTAGGTGAGGTAAAGATGAAATAAAATTTTGTAAGAAATGATTTATGTCATTCTTTAAAACAAAGTTTGTCTCCCATTAAAATTACTTAATCATTAACCATCACCCACTAAAATTAAATCAAAACTTTATGTAAAAACATAAAACTTTTTGAATCAAAACTTCAAAACTTTTTTGTTCTTGGCAAGAACTCCAAGAACATTGAAGAACACTTATGAAAACTTAAAATACATGGCACCAAATTTTAGTTCCAATATTCATGCTTAAATGAAATACATCTACAACATTTGAGATGCAAAATTTTCTAGCAAAATTTATATTCAAAGCAAGAACAAAGCTTGTAACATTTACAACATTTAAATCATAAAACATGAAAATCACAAAACCCAAAAGGATCCACCATACACTAGACCTAGGCTCTGATACCACTTGAAGGAAAAAATTTGTCCTAGCTAAGAACATGTATGAACATTTGAATACATATGCTAACAATTAACTCTTTAAAGTAGGCATGCATCCAAAAACAATTCATGAAACCCATGACTTTCAAAGCCTAGTATATGGTGAATCAAAAGACTCTTTAACAACATTAAAGAATATGAAGAATTTAGAGATTCTTTACCCTTGAAGCTCATCCTTGATTACACAAGGGATTCACCCAAGTGGAGGGCCTTCAAGTCACCTCCTTGCTCCTTGGATCTTCCTTGTGATTTCCCTCCTTTTAGTGCTCCTTTGCTTCTTTGAGGATTTGAGGATTAGTTCTCCAAAACACCAAAAGTTTGATGTCTCTATGTCTCTTCACCAAGGATGTAATTTGTGAGAATGAAAATGGATCACTTAGGGAAGTAAATTTGCTAGATAACTATCCCCAAGTAGCTTAGAAAACCCTAATTGAAAACAAAGCTATAAAGATGAATTTATACTTCATTTCTTAGGTGAGTGGCAAACTTGCAATTAAGCAAGTTTTGACTACCCTCACCCTTATGGCCGGCCTAGGTATTGTTATTGGGCTTATTGCCCATTTTGTTTTAGTTGTCATACAACTTAAACATAATGGGCTTTGTGGACCAAAACACTTTTGGGCCCCGAAGCCCTAAAACCAACTTAAAAGCCCAATACGAACATTTCGTATTATTAATTAACTAATTAATTAATCTTCACCATTCTTCAATTAAACCATTTAATTGCTTATCCATTTCATTTAATTGCTTCACATATATCCTTATTTGGTGTGTGATCCATTAGGTTCCAATTAGCGAGGCAGTGGGCGATGTTACTCTTAACTATCGATTGTGAATTGAAACCACATTTCAATTCTCCCTTTTTGATGATTAGTGTTTGCTAATCAATAGGGCTTCCACAAACCATGAGTGACACCTAGCAGTATGTCATGGTTACCCAAGCTAAGTAGAATTGGTTGGAGAACCTATCCAGTTACAATTACAATGCAATACGGTCCTTCTCTAATACAATACTCTTAACCACATTGTTTAAGTGATAGTTTGTTTCATGTCTACTATCCAATGTGATACTTTCTTATATGATTCCCTTGAATATGATTTGGAACATCTTCCTTAGTCATATTCATTTGCTTTGGCCAAAGACTTTAGAATCATATTTTAGAGTATACTCCTTCCACCATGGAAGGTTAGAGATCCCTTGTTGTGCATTCATATGCCTACATGACTAGATCACATGACCCCAACAATGTCGTGGACAATCCGAGGGAATGCCTTTGTCATGATCAAAGATCAAGGACCTAACCATTAGACATCTATGATGCCTCAGGTCTAAGGACTACTTTGCATATTGTAACCTTAGAGTTCGTACATGACATGTATGTTTGAACTCTCATTAATCGCAGTTCAGTGTACTCGATTACTCTTTCGAGCACCTATGTGTTTGTCTTAGTGTCCAACACCAAATGACTTGAGACTAGTTCATACTCACGTTTGAGTCAACATAACACATACTAACCTTAGCGGATTGTCAATGCCCAATTGGCAATCCTATGGCTAGGAACGTTTTAGGAATGAACATAAGTGAAAGGTCTCCTTAATCTAACTCATTAGATCACTTATCTCTTATGTCAAATACATCCCTTGGATTCTCTTATTGATTAAACACATGATACAATAAATAGTGATTAACAATAAGTATTGCCCTTCCGTTAAACATATAAAAGTTTAACATATTAAGTATTCCAAAAAGCTATTACATCAAATGAGTGGCTTTGTGGGCATACTTCCAACAATATTTTTCATTCATAATGGAACACACTAAAGTCATTACTTTAATGTTTCCATCCAAATATCTCTTTAGTCATAATAAAGAGATATCTGTTTATCTCTTCATTCATAATGAAGAAACATCCAATGATGGATTAGATTCACAATCTAATACATTTACGCTTCCATTACGTTACTCTAATTCTTCCTCATTCTTCGAGGAACCTATCCTTTAGTATTTCTTAAATACTTAAGGATTTACTTGACAGTTGCCATGGTTCTGATCCTGGGCTTGCACTGATATCGCCTTGTACCTTTCTAGGTACAACTCATATCAATGTTTTTCATACAATATGAAATACATAAATCACCTTTCTGCGTATGCATAAAGGATTCGATTTACGCATTATTTCTTTGGGAGTCAAAGGGTACGTTCCCTTTGAGAAGAGCTACCTCCTAGTCTCACTAGAGTTGTTCTTCTTATTAAAGTTTATCATCATATGAGAAACTTCCTAGCAACCTTTTGTCTATTATTAGGGCATGATATAATCCAATTATATCCTAAAATCTATCATTATAGATTTCCATCCCATGTATATAGACTATGTCTCCCATATACATTCTATCATTATAGAAAGTTTTAAAGTCATAACTTTAACAATGAAGTATTCTTTTCATTTCCAAAATTAATATATCATACATATATTCAAATTTAGGAATATGATTAACTCCCACTAATCTTTTGTAAACCTAGTAAACAAAAGATTCATTTACATCTATATGAGAAATCAAACAATTTTGATCTTTCTCTCATAAGACGCTTATGGCTCCCACTAGCTTGCTAAGATCCATGATGGTTGGATCTCTACAACTTACATGTTTTGTGATTCATAGTTTTAGACATAAATTATCAAGACTATCTTAATAATGGTTTCGGAAACCTATATCATGTCCAAACATTGAATCACCATTTAGTTGTAGCTAGCAATCTTCGAATTAATTGAAACTAAGACTACGTCAAAGATGGTTCCTTCAAAGTCAACCATTCTCTTTGATTGTAGTCACCTTAAGCTACCAATTAGCTATGAAGGTTTCATTATTTCGGGTCAAATGGTACTTTACCATTTCTTGAGTATATATCGTATATACACTCAATGTAGTCATAAAGTTCAAACCATTCAACTGAGACGGTTTATAAATCCTTCTTGACTACCTTGGAGCTTGTGGTATAGGAACTAGGTTGTTATATTTGTTGATTATCATCTTGTCTCTCAAAGAACCCATTCTTTTGAGTTCTATTCCTAGTTCATTTGCTCTAAGGCAAATCACATTGTAGGATTACAATGAACTACTCAACAAACAACATTTGTTGGTTGGTTTATAGAAGTGATATCCAAAGGTTAATTTAAGGATATCCACAAGATAATTTTTAAACAAATATTGCTTATTAGCACACAACCCCAAATCTTAACATGATTAAGATTTGTTTTTCTTTCCAACTACATCCTATGGAGTTATGAAAATTTTGGAAGATCTTCTAATTGACAATCATATTGTCTTAGAAGCATATATATCCTATATATGGGTAATTGATAATATCCAACGAACTAAATCTTATTCAAGTTCGTTCTTCTCCTAATGGAGAAAATCATTTATCTTATGATGCTAATTTCCTTGATATCTTTCAAGGAAACTCATCTAAAGTGTTACCTTTCCTTGGATCAAATCTAAGGAGGTAAGTACTTTAGACGTCTTACTCATCAACTTACATTTCTTGAATTCTTTGAAACCTTTTGCAAAGTATTCGGACTTGTGTTTATTCATAATAAACTATAGTCCAACCGAGAGTGATCTTCGGTGAATGTCATACAACATGAGTAGTATTATGTTGTGGACAATTGCCACTATCTTGCAACCTTTTGGGTTTTAAGCATCATTATATTCTAAACAGTTAACGCTACCATATCATCTCTACTATAGAGACAATCAATTAGATTACTATAATCCAATCATTGATTAATAAAGAACAATGTTTTGTCAAACAAAACATTCATCCATCTCTATTATAGTGACGGAATTAAGTTCCTTAAAATTGGAATGTAAAGACAATCTTTGGTTTTTCCAATTTCTTTGGTAGTTTATATGAGGAAGTTAGTACCATCTGCTTTCGCAGAGATCTATATTTTATTCACGTTCCGAATGTGAAGTACTTTCTCTTCTCTCATTAATCTTCTACTTCTTATTAACCACACTTTTACAACGATTGTAAAACATAGTTACTAATACGGAATCAAGCATTCAAGTAGAAGAACCAACTGTTTTGAACTATTCAAGAACAATTTACAACACCTTCGAAAGGTGTGTTCTTGACACTTGCAAGACATTTCTTGCAAATACCCCTTCCAATGTCCATCCTTTCATAAAGAAAGTTTGTTCCCTTGGAGTTAATTTTATCTTCTTCATTTGACTTCTCCTTTGACTACAATAGTCATGGTCCCTAAACTCCCACTATCTCTCTTGAAACCTTTTTCAATTGTGTTTATACACATCAAACATTTTGGAGAGTATGTGGTTATTGTTCACTACATAGTTTACAATAAACTTAGTGAACCATTAGGATAGGGACATAAAGGTGAAGTCCTAGCTTAGTTTCCGTCTCGTTAAGTGGTTTATCACTTCAACACTCAATGATTCAAAATCTTCATAAGTCCATGTTGATGGACTATTTTTGTCAACCAACCATTATGTTCTAAACATAATTACAAACTTTCAAGAGTTGTTCAAGGCAACTCTTATTTCTTCATACAACAATTTGTAAGTGAAGAATTATGGCACTAAAAGTGTCCTTGTCTTTTATGCTAATCTTCGTAAGTTCCTTTGTTCATATAACGAAGGAATAAGCATTGGTTGTTTGTGTTGTCCTCTTCATGATAGACATTTCTAACATGTTCTTCCAATGATACATTATCAATAGGAAGATTGTGAGGATGAGACTTCTTAGGTACATGCACAATCCATTTAAGACAATCTTTGGGATTGTGTTACCAAGTCCGGAAACTAAAACATTCGGTTTTTCTTTGTCAAGTTTTGGATAGCGTTTGCAAATATATTGGTAAACAAATACATAACGAATATAAATTGATTGATTTTAAGCCATTTGATTCGGGTCTTTAAATCAAATAGCACCACCCACTATTTTTGGCAAATTCCATATCCCTCATTGGAATTCGAGAGTTTTGGAGGAAACTCTTAGTAGGTTATGGGAGACTCACTATTACCAAGCCCACCTCACAATGATATGATATTGGCTAGCATTAATAATAATGAGAGAGTACGCTTACTCATTTGCAACTAATGCAAGTACCCATCAATTTGGCCTCTAGAGAATGTTGCCTCACAATGATATGATATTGGCTCCATTGCACTTAGTTAAGTCATTCCCACCATGCTTAGTTCGTGAAGGGGTTCAAGAATAGCCTCACGATGATACGATATTGGCCATCCTCGTTGCCTACACTCACCTCATCAAGTATGTATATAGACTCCTCCTGAGTATAAGCATGCACTTTGTACTCCCCCATGATAGGGTGAAGCCGGTGTACAAGTCATAAACGATTGGAGCTACCACGGTGGAAGGCCACGAAAGAGTGTTCTAAGTACTCTCACGCTTTTCAACTTAATAATGGTTTGGTTGAGGGTTTTAGGTCTCATCACATAAACATATTCATTTTAATCTTTATTAAAACAATTTTGGTCCTATTACAACTATTGGTCCATTTGATTCAATTTAGTTGTATATAATACTCCCACTATATTTATAAAACGGTTTTTTTAAAGCAAGAGTATATGATACTACTAACGTAAGGTTTGCATTCATTTGATGGACTATATAGTTGCCTTAGGGCCTTAGGATGACTATGAACCTTTGTTTAGATTCAACACGAGCCTAGTGTTGAATCTCGGACTAGGGATGGAGATTGATTTTAGTTACGCGTTTAATCACATTAAGGCGTGTTGTCTTAGGGGCGTTGGACCCTCTACTTCATTTTCATGCATATCAAATAAAGCAAGAAAGAAGTACTTCAAAGTAAAGGTGAGCTTATGCTCATTACAACATTTGCATAATTCAAATTACTTTAAAGTAAAGAAGAGCTTATGCTCTTTTACAACATTTGATCAAATCAAATTACAACCAAAATTAATCTACACATTCCCATGGTTCAAACAAATTTGAAACGGCCTTTCACATAGCTCAATTATCGTAGGCTTAGGTTCATAATCACCCTTTAATTAATCAACACTTTAATTAATTAAATTGAATGCAACATTTTCATTTGGTTTTTGTATCCATAAAATTGATTTAAATGGAGCTAAATGAAATGAAAATCCAATTCTCATTTAAAGAGACAAAACAATTTTTGTTCCCTACTTAATTTGGGCCATCATGCAATAACCACAACTTTTTGGGCTATATTGCGAAACACAAACTTTTGGGGTCACTTTGTAAAAACACAAAAGTCCACTACTTCATGTAATTACAACTAGAACCCAAAAATTTCAACAAATACAAAAAACTTCATTAAAGGAGCAAAACAATTTGTCCTTTAACGTTTTTGGGCCTTAACGTAAAAACGTAAACTTTTGGGCCAAAGTGCAAATACACAAAAGTATCAAAACTTTATGTAATTGAATAAAAGACCCAAAAATACCCTATTTAATTAGGGTGGCCGGCCATGATAGAAAAAATATGATTTTTACAAAGTTTTTGTAAGTGGGTTTTATTAGGTGAGGTAAAGATGAAATATTTTGAATTTATGTTAAACTTTTAAAAAAGTTTGTCTACCATTATAACCATTAATTGAATTTATGTCAAACTTTTAAAAAAGTTTGTCTACCATTAAAACCATTAATAATACTTTACAAATAATCATCACCCACTAAAATCACCCACTAAAATTAAACCAAAACTTTATGTAAAAACATAAAACATTTTGAATCAAAACTTCAAAACTTTTTGTTCTTGGCAAGAACTTCAAGAACATTGAAGAACACTCATGAAAACTCATAATAGCTCCATGAATGTTTTCACTCACCAAAACTCAAATTTTCATCACTCAAAAGAGGGTTAACATCCTAGGGTACTTAGGGGTTCCAAAAGTCACTTTAAAACCATTTTAACAAGACAAACATGAACCCAAAAAATCACCCTTTGGATTTGGCCGAATTTCCCAAAAAACATGGCACCAAATTTTAGCTCCAAAATTCATGCTCATATGAACTACATCTACAACATTTGAGATGGCAAATTTTCTAACAAAATTTACATTCAAAGAAACAAGAATAAAGCTTGTAACATATTACAACTTTTAAATCAAAAAACTATGAACTACAAAACCCAAAATGATTCACCAACTACTAGACCTAGGCTCTTGATACCACTTGAAGGAAATTTTGTGAAAAACATGTTCATTTGAATAACATCATATAGCATGCAATTAACAATTAAAGGCGGAATCATGCTTTCATGCATTCAAAAACAAAACATCTACCATGAAATTCAAAGCCTAGTAGATTGGTGAACCTTGACTCAACTTAAAAACAACAATTTGTTAGTTGAGAAATATTTACCTTTGTAGATTCCTCTTTGCATATGCAAAGGATAATCACCCAAGAGATAGGGCCTTCATTCCTTGCTTCTTAGCTCCATGGATTTGGTTAGAAGAATAGGTTCTCCAAGTTCCCAAAATTGAGAACCTCTAAAGATTCTACACCAAGGTTGGATTGGAGAGGAAATGAGTGACCTTGAGGAAATAGAATTGCTAGACAATATCCCCCAAGGTGGTTGGCCTCTTAGAGAGAAATGGAAGCTTTGTGTTCTCACCAATTTTCTCTAAAATCAACAACTTATGAATTTATGTTATAAAGTTCTTTATATAGTCACTTCTTTAAATGACCTAAAGAACCAAAAACCCTAATTCATCACCATATGGCCGGCCACTCTAATGGATTTGGGCTTTTGGGCCTTTGTGAATCTTTATTCATTAAGTTGTCATACAACTTAAGTCAATGGGCTTTGACGTTCGAAGCCCATTGGGCCTTAAGGTCCAAAAACTATCCCGAAGTCTTTAACGAACTTATTCGTTTGATTAATTAACATATTAATTAATCCTTGCCATAAATAATTAAACCATTTAATTCATCTCCTTTGTTTCTTCAATCTCCACCTTATTTGGTGTACGATACATTAGGTTCCTTTTAGCGAGGCAGTGGGCGATTAAAACCATTTTACATCGATTGTGAATTGAAACTTACTTTCAATTCTCCCTTTAGTGATTACACACGTTTAGGGCTTCCACAAACCATGAGTGACCCCTAGCAGCATATCATGGCTACCCAAGCTAATCAGAAGAGGTAGAGAACCTATTCAGTTTAGGATTACAAATGCAATACGGTCTTTCTCTAATCTAATACTCTTGACCACATTGTTTGGTTTGATAGTTTATTTATTCATGTCTACTATCCAATGTGATTCATTTGCATTTTATGATTACCTTGAATGTGATTTGGAACGCATTCCCCAATCTCATTCATACTCTGGCCAGAGATTTTAATCATATCATAGAGTATTCTCCCTCAAGCCAATTGAAGGTTAGAGATCCCTTGTTGCGCATTCACTTGTCTCCATGACTAAGTGGCTTAACCCCAATGATGTCGTGGACACCCCGATGGGGTGACTTTGGCATAATCAAAGATCAAGGACTTAACCACAAGACAACAACTGTGATGCCTCAGGTCAAAGGACTAATTTGCATTATCCCAAACATGAGTTCTCATGTGACATGAGTATGAGAACTCCTCGTTGATCGTGTTCAGTGAACTCATTCTCTATTGAGCACCTACGTACTTGTCTTGATGTCACACACACCAATGACTCGAGACTAGTCACTCTCCCTGAGAGAAGACATAGCACGTACTGATCTTATCGGACTGTCAATGCCCAATTGGCAATCCTATGATCAGGAACGTTTAGGATGTGTCTACGAAAGAATGGTCTCATTAATCTAACTACATTAGATTGCATTCTTCCAATCACATATTCCTTGGACTTTATCGTTTAAGCATATAACATTTATATGAGACGCCTCAAACAATAATGTTTGCCTTTTATATGTAAACTAGATTAGTTTAACATGTGAAATATCCGTAAAGTATCATCATATGAATGGCTTTAGGGCACATTTCCAACAACTTTCTCTCATTTTACACAAAGGAGGCCGGCCACTTAGAGAGATTAATCTAGCAATCTTTTCTTCTCTAAGTCATCCATTTTCATCTTCACACTTAACCCTTGGTGTGGAGACTTAGAGACACTAAATATTTGGTGTTTTTGGAGATCCTTTCCTTACATCCTCAAGGATCAAAGGAGCACAAAAGGAGAAGGAATTCACAAGCAATATCCAAGGAGCTTGGAGGTGACTTGAAGGCCCTCCACTTGGGTGAATCCCTTGTGTAAACAAGGATGAGCTTCAAGGGTAAAGAAACTCTAAATCTTTACTTCTCTTTAATGTTGTTAAAGAGTTTATTGGTTCACCATATACTAGGCTTTGAAAGTCATGGGTTTTATGAATTGTTTTTTAATGCATGTCTACTTTAAAGTGTTAATAGTTTGCATGTGTATTCAAATGTTCATACTTGTTCTTAGCTAGGACAAATTTTTTCCTTCATTAGCTTCATCAGCTACTTCGGAACTGAATTCTAGGAGATGAGTTAATTTACCAAAAAGAATTTTGGGAAAGTTGGACCCCTATTGAGTATATTAACTAATATTTATGTTAATTGCACATCAAGTATATTGCCCTTTGGCCAACAAACTTTCCTAGCTTGCAAAATTGTTTTATCTATATTCCATGTATGCAACCAAAACTTGGTCATTACATGCATTAGAGTTTGATTTCAAACTATCTCAGCGAATTAATTTGAAGGTTGTCAATATATTAATTTAGCTTAGCTTAGAGTATTTAGTATGCTACAGTTATCGTCTATTTGTACCATCTCTCTAATAGAGGTAGGGCCCACCAACTCATGTGGCTTTAAGAGATGGTACAAATAGGTTGTAAGAATAATATTTTTGTTAGTATTCTATCTTTGTTTTGGGTTGAGAAACGGAAATTTCATAAACACTGGGAGAAAGCCAAGTAAATACAATAATAGTGGCCAAGTGGTAAAGGTGCGGACTGTGGATGTCCAATAAACAAAAAAGTATGGGAGTTCTCAGGTTCGATGCTCTGAGCTAGTGAGTATGCTTGACTGTGGCCATGGGCAAGGTAAAATTTCCCATAACCTCTCCGGACCTGAAAATAGGTAGATAACCATGTCTTGCCAACTACCGGTTGTCCCCCTCTTTAAAAAAAGAAAGAAAAATAAATAAATAAAGTGTTAACAGTAACGCGAACATATGTCCTGATTAATCAATAAAGTTGAATGGTTTATTAGAAAATAAAAACAAAAATAAAAAAAATAAAAAAAACCACTTCTATGGCAGCCAATTAATTAAATTACGTTCAACCTTTATAACTAATTAAGATATGAGGACTGAATTCCAAGTAGATTTGGAATGAGGATATAGAACTTGATGGATATTTCTTTGGTTAGATTTGGATTTCATCACTAGATGTAGCATTTATCAATGCAAGGTAGCTATACCAATATCTAAATAGAACTAATTTGCAAGTGTAAATAAGTTTAGAAGTTTAAGGATTACTAGTTGGTGTAAATTGAATTAGGAGGGTGTTGACGCAATGCTAACTAACTATTGGTGGCTTAATGGTTAATTAACTAATGTTAATAATTCCAATTAAGCAGTTGACGCGATGCATGACCAGAAAGATTCCTTACAGCAAATTTCCATCAATCACATGGCTACCTTAATTTGTCGTTTTCAAGCTAAATTAATTAAGTAATCTCCAAGTAAAATAATGAGCATAATTAATTAGTTGATCATGATCAACTCACCAGCTATCCATGCTTTTTAACCAATTTTATGATATAAAGAAACCCACATGGCCACATCCACATGTGAAAGCTCTGTTGGTCTTCCCTGGAGAATATGAGAAGATGGGTCGCAAGTCGCAACCAGCCAGCAGCCTCGAACCGGAAATATAGGGCAGCTTGCTGTGGTGAGAGAGAAAGCAAAGCAGAAAGAAGCCATGACAGAAGCCAGATTCGAGGCATCCATTGATGCCTTTCACATGGGGGTTAGGGTTTAATTATGTGCCCATTTCATGGACTTGGTTTTTAGATATAATTGTTTATTAATGGAGATGGGAATGGGGTTGTTTTGTTTATTGGAATACGCTTAAAATTTAGCTAATTAAAATATGATTAAGTCCCTAACATCAAGGCAGTGACACTTTCTAATAACTAATTAAAACTTTTTTCGCGTTCTGTAATTTGTATGTTTATCTCAATTTCTCATTCATCATCACCCTCATCCACTACTTGTTTCCTCAAGGTAAGAGCCTCCCCTTCTTGAAGACCTTAACTTCCAACTTCCATGTCACTAACTGATCTGGACTTGAAAGACGTGAAAATGGTAGTCGGGCTGCTTCTTGGTTTGGCTCAGTCATGGAAAAGAATAATTAATCAATATAGTGCATTAATTATCGTTTAGGAAACCACAAAGTTAAACTTTGGTTATCTTTCAAACGTTAAAGTAGATCACGAATTAGGGTTTGATTTAGCGGTAGTTGTCTTTATTTGATTAGAGGATGCCTCGGATCTGTCTTAATAGATGTTTGTGATTGATTTCGATGCCTAACTAATTGTGATAGTGTAACTTTGTAATCGGTGTGCTCATTGTAAGTACCTTTATACATATCTTTGTTTTTTTTTAGTACACCTTTATACATATCTTATAACTAGTCAATAAGAAAAAAATAAATAAAAAATAAAAAAATAAAAAAGGCAATAATTTTATCAAAGTCGTTTTAATTCAAAGGTCTTACTTAGGCACAATCGCATGTCGTCATAGTTTTTATATTTATCTTAATTCTTATCCCGTGAACATAACGTTGCTAACTTCATATCGAAAGCCTTGAAATTAGGACAGATTTGCAATAAAGTCTAAATTTAAAGTCAAATTTGGGGGGAGGCTAGGGCCTAGGAGGGAGTGTTCGGTTGTTGGAAGAAACTATCGTACGTTCTTTTTTGAGTGATTAAGGTCAACAATAAGACAGATTAGGGTTTCCAATTGATTACGGTACGTGGTACACTTTGGCCCTATTTGGAAGATCGGATAAAGGATCAGATAGGACTAGTTATACGGACGCAGGTGTTTGGCGTTCACTCGTACTAAATAAGCGCCGGATTAATTGAACCAGTCTGTTTATTTAACAAGGTATACGTTGGATTAATAAAACCAACCAAAAGGCTCGGATTATTAGTCGGCCCTCTCTCTCTCTCGCCTTCTCTCGGCCCTCTTTCTCTCTCTCTCTCTCGCCTTCTCTCGGCGTCGTCGTTCTCCCCGTCAGCTTCTCTCACCATCGCCGTCCTCCCCGTCCCTTTCTCTCGCCGTCGTCATCCTCTCCTTGTGGCCTTCCTTATCGCCTACTCGCTGTCCTCCCCTGCAATTGGGTCTTGCAAAGAAACATGGTGTGGCGGAGAGATGATTTCAATTTGGGATTCTTCCGCAACTGGCTGTTTGAATTTATTTGGGATTCTTCTGCAGTCGGGGAAGAAGAAGGGAGAGAGGGAGGGAGTTTGGGGGTGCGACAGAGAGATCTGGGGAACAATTATTTGGGATTCTTCTGCAGTCGGGAAAGAAGAAGAAGGGAGAGAGAGGGAGGGAGTTTGAGGGGTGCGGCGGAGAGATCTAAGAACAGAAGTGATGGTTTCTGTTTTTATTTTTTTTTATTTTTTTTTTTTAAGTTTTATTTTATTTTAAGTTTGATTCCTCCTATCCTGTATAAAATCAAACACAGTATAAATAATACGGTCATTAGTCTGATACTACACCAAACGCCCAACTAATTTAGTCAGTACTATTTGGTGGCTATTTATCCTATCCGACAGAAATAGTCAGTATAGTTCGAGCTGCCAAACGAGGCATTTGGGTACATGTGAAATGCAAACTACTAACTTATTGATAATGTAACTCCTGTTACGCTTTTAGCTAGCTCGAAGTAGGATTCATTTTAAGGAAAACTAACGAAAAGTCCATAAAAACTTCTCTTTTAACGAAAAGCCCTTTTTAAAGGTATAGTGAACAGTGCCAGTTAAAGGTAAAAATGTGGTATTTCGTTAAAAGTGAATAGTACCAGGAGTGTTTTGTTAAAACTCCCTTAATTTTATGCGGTAGATTAATCCAACATTAACTTTCGATGTAGTTATGGGAAATCTCTTTAGTTAAAAAAGACTTTCAAGCCAACCTGTCGTTTGATTTGGGGAATTTTTTTACCCGTTTAAAGGTTTTTTAGCCAAAATGATTTCTAAAATTGGCATAACTCCTCACTTTGGTCTCTGAGATTTGAAATCGATAAAAGTGGTCCCTGAGTTTGTCCATCATCAATCGTTTTGGTTCTTCCGTGAAAAATTATGTTAAATAAGGACCAAAATAACAAAAATAACTACACTAGTAGAAAAAAAAAATAATAATAACTATTGGGCGACCAAAGTTTTCATGACGCATCAAATTTTGTCGCACAACTGTCAATTGCGCGACGAAACAAGGTTCGTCATAGGACCACAAGTGGTGTCAGAACGATAAAGCCTTCTACGACACAATAGAGGCTCACTCAAGGCCAAAAGAATAGTATGAAGATGAAATTTTGGATCAAGTAAAACGAATTTGATTTTGGTCCGTTAAGCAAAGCAGTAAGTAGAGTTAGACCAAATACACATTTCAACTTATCAACATGCTCCACCAATTTCGGACCCAACGCCAATTGCTCTAGTACCTCCTTTTGATCCTCGATGTCTAAGGTGCTCGTGCCATCAACTTCTTCGGTGAATCATCCACTGACCAGCGCACCGTGGACTCACCGACACCCCGCACTTCTGACCAGCCGGAGTAGTCTCTGTCGACTGAGAAGGATCCCAGATATGTACTAAATAATTTTGTTGATATCGTAATTGATTTCAGTTTAAAATTATTTGTTAATGATTATAATTGCCTTTAATGTCTGAATGCTGGTTTCATTTCCATATCTGTAATTAAATTGTTGAAAATGCTAGCTGGATGTGTTTATTGTTGTATTACTGTTTGCAAGTTTTGGAAAATGTTATACTTTTTGGGGAGGTTCTGTCGAATTTTCAAAAACTATTAAGTTGGTTTTGACCTTAAATTTTGTTGTTTTCTAGTTTAGAAACATATTAGGGGGCCATGCAGACGGCTGAAGACCGCAAAGGTGACACGTACCACGAACAACTAGATCAAGATTTACATTTGATCCTCAACATCATGCAACTGCTATGAAGGAGCAGCATAGCAAGTTAGCCTTCGACGTTGGCTTCGTTGTCTTGGAAAGCCATGCCGGAGGCGAACAAGAAGGACATGGTGCATGAGTTGTCGGTTAGTACTATCAACTTCTATTACTACTTTTTTTTAATAAAGAATACAAATATTAAAATATTTTACTATTTTAATATTTTTTTTTGTTTTGCAGCATCTTTATGAGAACCTCGATGCCGACCAAACAACCTACCTACACGAGGTCTTCTCAAGCTGATACACTTAGTGGAAGAGTGACCTCCACAAGCATTATGAGTTATATTTAGATCTAGAGACCTCTCATGCAGATAACTACCCTTGGGGGTTAGATGAGCGCACGGAGGATTGGGCGTGGCTGTGTTCACATTTTCAGGAGCCTATGTATGTGGTAAGTATAATAATATTAACAAAAGTGAGTGAAGGCAAACACGATAAATAGGTCGAAAAAGAAACTTCTCCAACGCTCCGGTTCGAGGTGCTTCTCCTATAAGTCGGCGTAAGGTAAAAGTATATTAATTTTAAATTGTAATACATATTAATTTCTATTACAACTAATAACAAATTTGTTAATATTTTTTTCAGCAAGGTTCTAAGTTTCCAAAGATCGACATGTTTAAGGAAGTTTATGTTCGACTCGGCAATGAGATCATTGAACAGCTTCGTGTAGTTTATGTAATTGTTATTATTCTTACATTTTTAAATAGTCTTAACACTAATTAAATATTATTTAATAAATAAAATATTAATATGTGTTTTTCTATTATTACATGTAGTATGGTGGAGAAGAGCAAGGATTTTCTCCAAGAGCTGGCATCGCAGCTTCCTCGGAAGCCCTGATCTAGGACGTCTCTCCAACCAAGGATGTGGGTCTTCAAATCTTGACTGAGATCCTGGATTAGAACCTCGGGCGTAGGCCGGGTAAGGTTGTCCGTGGGATAGGAATGCGCATCATTGTGACATTGCTGCCTCTTCTTCCAAATAGAGCACGAGATAGGTTGCCACGTTGGCACAAGAAGTTACGAATCTGAAGTTAGAGCTTGTGGCTTAGGATGTGTAGCCGGCGGCCCAGGACAGTAGGTCTACTATGCAATCATTAGTTGCGAATTCTTCGAACCATGCTAGGATACTCACCTTGCATGAAGCCTAGTGTGAATGCTTTTGGCTAAGAGCCATCATGGAACATATTTAAAGTACTAGCAGTCTTTTTATCGTCATTGACGTTCTTACAACAATCTTTGAAGACAACGCTGCATGTATCGATCAACTGAAGAAAGGATACATTAAGGGAGACAACACCAAACACATTGTGCCAAAATTCTTTTATTCTCATCAGCAACAACATCATCAAAACATTGAAGTCAAGCAAATCCATTCCCAGGAAAACCTGGCTGGTCTCTTCACAAAGTCATTTCCCAAGTTTACTTTTCAGAAGCTCGTCCAAAGAATCGGTATGTGTAAACTTTATGACCTGAATAGCTTGTAATTCTCTTATTTAGAAGTTATGTCAAATGCTCTGAGTTTCCAAAAGTTATGTCAAACTCCTTGAGTATCTAAAAGTATACTCACTTGATCTTAATGTATTCTTTTTCCCTACGATTAGGAGCATTTTTCCCACTGCGTTTTTGCTACTTTAACGAAGTTTTAATGAGGCACCCATCCTGAGCTGATCATACTCTTATAAGGTTTACTACTTTCGTCCCGTATGATGTTTGTTTTGACATTACGCATACTTCTCACTTTTCTCTTTAACCTATGGTTTTTGCACCTACTTTAGGTTTTACCATAGCGAGGTTTTGTGAGTTTTACTACCACTGCATAATTTCGTTAATTTGAGGCTCGCATTCGCTTGTTGTGCTGATGACTTCATCAACTGATCTACTTCATCTGCTGAAGACCTGATGCAATGTTTTGTTCGAGTATTTACACACTCCAAGGGAGTGTTGCAGTCCTATTAGATTAGGAATGTGATTGTGTAAATCCTATCATATCTAGGATATCCTTATGGCATTCTACCATCTCTCTTAGACTAGACATTATCCTATTAGAGTTATAATCCTATTGGGGTAAGGAATTTACCTTTCCTACTATTATAAATAAAGGCACAATGGGGTTACATAGCACACCTCACAATTACACATATCTCTCTTCTCTCTTGTTGTCGCCACACCTCCTCCCTCTGTCCTTATTTTGTTCAGTACATTTGGTTTACAAAAATTTGGTTTACAAATTTGGCCTCCCTAGCATTACTCATTTACAAAAAAATATTCACAGCAAGTATGTGACTTAATTATCACAAATTAATTCATATATATGTAATCCACATAATTAGCAATTTTTTGCTAATTGTTTTGTCGCGCTATCCATTGGGTGGTCCCATAAAAGCTCAATAATTTAGAACCCTAATAAATCCCAAATGAATGATAATCATATGGAAACCCTAATCATATAAATGAAAGTCTTATCAAAACCGCATGTGATTACTGTTGTACCATGTGTGTATGTAACAAAAGATATGATTAACCGAGTAATCATAAGGACATGATATTATGTTTTATTTTTACAATTTGTCTTGAGATAAATATTTATATTGTCAGATTACAAATTTTAACTAAACTTTAGAATGTCAAACTTATTAGTTATTCAATTACACAGTCTGACAATATTATGCAGTTAAGACGGCAACATAACAACCTCTTTGTTATGTTCATCCGAGATCACGGATCAACAACACTACTCTACAACACTTTTTTTTCATCTTCGGAGATCGAATTAGATGATCAAGTTTATAAAGAGATTGTAACCCTAGACTCATTAATACAATACATTTATTTTGTACACGTGTTCTCTTTTTATTTGCTACAAAATTTTCGAGTTTATGATTACATCATATATTGAATTGTGTGATGTTCGTACATAAATTTTTTTCTTATGACTCATAAAAAAAGTGACACCTTAAGTACAATAATATTAGAAGTACTTCTCTAAAAAATACTTAAGCTCCTAATTCTATTTTACTCGAAATGCTTCAATTGGAAGTACATTAATATTTTAATAAAACAAAAATTAGGTTCCATCCCTATGTTTCCTACTCCATTAATTAAAACCTTATTTCTTTTCAATTTTTTATCAAGATCCTTATATTTTAATAAACGTCATTATTTATTTTAATTATAAAATATTTTTTATTTCTAAATATATTCAATGAGTGTTAAAAACGTTATATTTGGTATATTTATAATTATGGCTAAATTTTTTTATATATATTTTTAATTTTAGTTTGTACCCATTTTTAATTTGCAACCCTTCTTTTAATTTATACCCTTTTTTTTTAGCTTTAATTTGTACCCATATTGTGACAGCCCGTCCCGAAATATTTTAGTGATGGTGTGAAATGACTTTTATGCCCTTTAATCGTTGAGTTATGTTGTGTGGTTTAAGCTTTGGATTTGGACCAATCCTTTTTATTCCTAAGCATTTGGAATTTAAGTCATTTGTTAGTTTTGTTTGGTGACAAAATCTGGACCACACACACACACACCCACACCCACACCCACACCCGTTGACTCTCTCTCTCTCCTTCCCTCTCGGATTTTTTTTCCATTTCCGTACAATCGTATAGACAACTCCTACCCTAGCTTTCCATTCGGATCGAAGTTTTGGAAGTTGTTTTCATGCTCCTTGCAACCTTAGGAGTTGATTTATAGAGTTGGTTGGACGTGGGGACTTCGGAGACTTGAGAACCAGGGAGCTCCGATGGGTGTACAGTTCACTTGTCTTGATCGTGAACTTTTCGTCGAGTTTTAGGGTGCTAGGGAGCTTTAGAACTTCTTCACGACGCTTAGGGAAGAGTTTTGGAGTGTTTTGGACGTCGGGAAGCTCGGGGTTTGGCAAGTTGCAGAGGTGGCTGGATTATCGAAAATTTTCCGGTAAGTTTCCGTTGCTTTTAGGACCTTTGAAAGGTAAGATCATGTTCTACATGTTGAGGGCTTCATTTTGGTATAAATTTTAGGAATTTTTCTTGAGAATTGAAGAAGATATTAAGGTTTGAAATTTTTCCAGAATCCGACGATCACTGCGGTGACCGGCACCGGACTCCGGCAAACCAAGGAAGAAGGAGAAGACGGAATATTTTAACGGCGTCAAGTATCTTTAACGGTATATGCTGATTTTTAACAGAATATTCCATAACACGGTTAAGGAATCCGTTTAGTGTGCCAAGCACGTGCCTGCGCGTGGCCGCGCGTCTGGTCGTGCCTTGGTCGGCACGTGGGACGTCGGAAATTTTTTCTAAAAATATGGGGATGTTCCTGAGGTTGAGTAGGACATGGTGGTATATTCATATACCCCAATTGAGCAATGTATGAGAAGTTATTACCTAGTTTTGTTTACGTGCTTAAAAATAATGTTTAAATAGTTGTTTCGCATATAGGTGAGACCTATCCTGAGGACGAGCACAGTCAAGCAAGGCTCGGGGGTTACGACCCTTCCACATATCAATGAGTGGGCTTTTGCTTTTCAGTATATATATATACTTGGTATTTGAAGGAAATTTTGTGAAAAACATGTTCATTTGAGGAACATCAATAGCATGCAATTAACAAATTAAAGGCGGAATCATGCTTACATGCACTCAAAACAAAACATCAACCATGAAATTCAAAGCCTAGTAGATTGGTGAACCTTGACTCAACTTTAAAACAACATTTGTTAGTTGAGAAATATTTACCTTTGTAGATTCCTCTTTGCATATGCAAAGGATAATCACCCAAGAGATAGGGCCTTCATTCCTTGCTTCTTAGCTCCATGGATTTGGTTGAAAGAATTGGATTCTCCAAGTTCTCAAAATAGAGAACCTCTAAAGATTCTACACCAAGGTTAGATTGAAGAAGAAATGAGTGACCTTGGAGTAGTAGGATTGCTAGATGCACCCTCCAAGGTGGTTGGCCTCTTAGAGAGAAAATGAAGAAACAAGTTCTCACCAATTTTCTCTAAAATCAACCCTTATGAATTTTAGGCTATAAAGTTCTTTATATAGTCACTTCTTTAAATGACCTAAAGAACCAAAAACCCTAATTCTACACAAAATGGATATGGGCTTTTGGGCCTTTGTGAATCTTTATTCATTAAGTTGTCATACAACTTAAGTCAATGGGCTTTGACGTTCGAAGCCCATTGGGCCTTAAGGTCCAAAACTATCCCGAGGTCTTTAACGAACTTATTCGTTTGATTAATTAACATATTAATTAATCCTTGCCATAAATAATTAAACCATTTAATTATTCTTACTCATCTCCATTGTTTCTTCAATCTCCACCTTACACGGTGTACGATCCATTAGGTTCCTTTTAGCGAGGCAGTGGGCGATTAAAACCATTTTACATCGATTGTGAATTGAAACCTACTTTCAATTCTCCCTTTAGTGATTACACACGTTTAGGGCTTCCACAAACCATGAGTGACACCTAGCAGCATATCATGGCTACCCAAGCTAATCAGAAGAGGTAGAGAACCTATTCAGTTTAGGATTACAAATGCAATACGGTCTTTCTCTAATCTAATTCTCTTGACCACATTGTTTGGTTTGATAGTTTATTTATTCATGTCTACTATCCAATGTGATTCGTTTGCTTATATGATTACCTTGAATGTGATTTGGAACGCATTCCCTAATCTCATTCATACTCTGGCCAGAGATTTTAATCATATCATAGAGTATTCTCCCTCAAACCATTTGAAGGTTAGAGATCCCTTGTTGCACATTCACTTGTCTCCATAACTAAGTGGCTTAACCCCAATGATGTCGTGGACACCCCGATGGGGTGACTTTGACATAATCAAAGATCAAGGACTTAACCACAAGACAACTGTGATGCCTCAGGTCAAAAGACTAATTTGCATTATCCCAACCATGAGTTCTCATGTGACATGAGTATGAGAACTCCTCGTTGATCGTGTTCAATGGACTCATTCTCTATTGAGCACCTACGTACTTGTCTTGATGTCACACACACCAATGACTCGAGACTAGTCACTCTCCCTGAGAGAAGGCACAGTACGTACTGATCTTATCGGACTGTCAATGCCCAATTGGCAATCCTATGATCAGGAACGTTTAGGATGTGTCTACGAAAGAATGGTCTCATTAATCTAACTTCATTAGATTGCATTCTCCCAATCACATATTCCTTGGACTTTATCGTTTAAGCATATAAGATTTATATGAGACGGCTCAAACAATAATGTTTGCCCTTTTATATGTAAACTAGATTAGTTTAACATGTGAAATGTCCGTAAAGTATCATCATATGATTGGCTTTAGGGCACATTTCCAACAGTATTTTTCCCAGAAAACTTAATTAAATGGTTTGATACTTTGAAATGCCATGTCAAATGCTCTATATGTTTAATTATGCATTAGTTTGGTTATATATATATTGTTGCTCGACGCTGCAGATGCTCAGGTAAGCTTCAGGTGAGTATATTGATGGTAGTGATGGTAATGAGTAAATTAGTGCTGAGATGTACTTTGAGTTTATTATCCTGCACCCCGGTGTTAGTGCTCCGCCCGATGACAGGGCCTAGCCTTCACGTGATCGTTCACCTCCCGCACCACACGCTCACCTTGGATCCAAGGCAGGTGCCAGCCTGTCGTACAGACCACATTAGGTGGTTCTGACTCATAGGTGACTTGCGAATACTTCGCACAGCCTTCACGTGATCGTAGCACTTGAGCGTATTTATTTACACCTAGCCTGTCGTACATACCACATTAGGTGGTTTCGACTCGTGTGCAGAATTTGATTGATGAGTTGGGGACCCAGCCGTACAGGTCACTCTAGGTGACTCCGACTAGCATAATATTTCCTATTGATTTATTGCACCTGGCTTACTTATTTCTTCCTGAGATTTGACATGGTATATTCAGTGGATTTGTTATTTTGAATATGATTTTGAGATATAATCGTATATGCTATTTTCTGGGAATTATACAGGTTTTATGGCGAGGGGTTACTACTTGATAGTGAAATGGTTTTGAAAAGCTTTGTTTTTTCCCATTCACACTTTCTGTTTTGCGCCCCTCCAGGTTCTAGTTAGGAGTGCTCGTTGGTGGCTCACGAGCAATTCACGGCAGCTCTGACAAATTATCACTATTGTAGGACCATCTTCGGTATTGTATAATTAGTATTCGTCCTGCTGGACTACACTTAGGCTACCTACACTCTAATTATGTGTAGTCACTTTTAATATCACACTTTCACCTTATCTCATCTAGTATTTTAGTCTGTTGGTTTTTATTTACTCGCATTTCTTATATCATTATTGCTTCCGCACTGTGCACATGGCTACGTCACCCTCACGTGACGGCTAGCATGCCTCGATTTAGGTCGGGGTGTGTCACATATATTAATTCTTTTTTGTGCCCATATTTTTTAAACTTTTATTTGTATTTGTACCCATATTTTTTAATTTATTTGTAGCCATTTTTAATTTTGCTAAATGTACCCATGTTAATTATATCTATTTATTTTATGTTTTAAAATATAGCAATAGTTGTTTTTCAAAATATGTTAATAATTATGTGTGTACATTATTTTTTGCTATAACTTTTGTGAAGAACAAATATTACTCAAAATTAATTTTTAAGTATTTATTATATTTTAAAAATATTTTTTAATATTTTTTAAATTTCATCATTTGTGGGACATTAAATGCATAAATGCATGAGTTAAATCTCTTAAATGATGCTAAGGACCTCGATCAAATTATTTAAACAAACAAGGTTTTAGTCTAACAATTAGATTGATTAGGGACCGAAACTAAAATGACTTTTTAATAAAAATACAAGTGCTTTTTCAATAAGCACTTGAAGTTCTTCTTAAAACGCCATAGTAAGTGATGACTTTTCGATAGAGCACTCCAGGTGCTAAAAGCACTTCTAACTTGTTGTGTGAAAACTATCATACGTGATTTAAGTGAACTGAAAAGGCTTTCTTTTTTTTCTTTCTTTTTTTAGTTTTTTTATATTCTTTTGTATATTGTGTAGTATGTCACATCCCGACCTGGGCTCGAATCCGCCGTAGCACGATATTGTCCGTTTTTGGCCCTGACCACGCCCTCACGGTTTTGTTTTTGGGAACTCACATGAGCAGAACTTCCCAGTAAAGTGTGCAGAGACGTTTAAAGTAGTAATGCAAGTACTAAGAGCGTATCTATTTACACCCAGCCTGTCGTACAGACCACAATAGGTGGTTTCAACTCGTGTGCAGGAAATGGTTTATGAGCTATAGATTCAGCCGTACAGGTCACATTAGGTGACTCCGGCTGACATATCATTATATATTGATTCACAGCACCTGGCTTACATATTTATTACTGAGATACTTGACATGGCACATACTTTGGTTTTCATTGCTCTCAAGCCTGATTTCTATATACATATGTATTATTATTTTCTGGGAAATTATACGGGTTTTACAGCGAGTGGTTATTATGTTCAAAAAAGAGAAATGTGTTTTCAAACGTTTTGTTTTTGCCCACTCACCCTTCTGTTTTTCGCCCATCCAGGTTTTAGCTACTGAATGTTCGTATCGACGAGGATTCTGGGCAAATCTCAGTATAGGTGGCTACCTCTGAGGGTATGATCCTTACCCACACTACTGTACTTTACTTATGCTCTGAAGTCGCGTGTGAAATGGGTTTATTCCCGTTCACAGCGCACTCTTGTCTTTAGACACTTTTAGGTTTAAATTCATTCACATTTTCCACATCCCTATACTTTATGGCTTCGTCACCTTCCAGGTGTTGGCCAACACAACTCGATTCGGAGTCCTAGTGGACATTCCGGGTCGGGGTGTGTCGGCTGACATATCATTTTATATTGATTCACAGCACATGGCTTACATATTTATTACTGAGATACTTGACATGGTACATACTTTGGTTTTCATTGCTCTCAAGCCTGATTTCTATATACGTATGTATTATTATTTTCTAGGAAATTATACGGGTTTTACAGTGAGGGGTTATTTGTTGGAAATGTGCCCTAAAACCAATCATATGATGATACTTTACGGACATTTCACATGTTAAACTAATCTAGTTTAATATCAAGGGCAAAGATTATTGTTTAAACCGTCTCATATAAATGTTATATGCTTAAACGATAAGTCCAAGGAATATGTGATTGGGAGAATGCAATCTAAAGAAGTTAGATTCATGAGACCATTCTTTCGTAGACACATCCTAAACGTTCCTGATCATAGGATTGCCAATTGGGCATTGACAATCCGTTAAGATCAGTACGTGCTATGTCTTCTCTCAGGGAGAGTGACTAGTCTCGAGTCATTGGTGTGTGTGACATCAAGACAAGTACGTAGGTGCTCAATAGAGAATGAGTTCACTGAACACGATCAACGAGGAGTTCTCATACTCATGTCACATGAGAACTCATGGTTGGGATAATGCAAAGTAGTCCTTTGACCTGAGGCATCATAGTTGTCTTGTGGTTAGGTACTTGATCTTTGATTATGTCAAAGTCACTCCATTCGGGGTGTCCACGGCATCGTTGGGGTTAAGCCACTTAACCATGGAGGCAATTAAATGCGCAACAAGGGATCTCTAACCTTCAAACCTTTTGAGGGAGAATACTCTATGATATGATTAAGAATCTCTGGCCAGAGTATGAATGAGATTTAGGAAGTCGTTCCAAATCACATTCAAGGTAATCATATAAGCTCACGAATCACATTGGATAGTAGACATGAATAAACTATCAAACCAAACAATGTGGTCAAGAGTATTGTATTAGAGAAAGACCGTATTGCATTTGTAATCCTAAACTGAATAGGTTCTCCACCTCTTCTGATTAGCTTGGGTAACCATGATATGCTGCTAGGTGTCACTCATGGTTTGTGGAAGCCCTAAACGTGTATAATCACTAAAGGGAGAATTGAAAATAAGTTTCAATTCACAATCGATTTGAAAGAGTTTTAATGGCCCACTGCCTCTCTAAAAGGAACCTAATGGATCGTACACCGTGTAAGGTGGAGATTGAAGAAACAACGGAGTTGAGTAAGAATAATTAAATGGTTTAATTATTTATGGCAAGGATTAATTAATATGTTAATTAATCAAACGAATAAGTTCGTTAAAGACCTCGGGATAGTTTTAGACCTAAAGGCCCAATGGGCTTCGAACGTCAAGTCCATTGACTTAAGTTGTATGACAACTTAATGAATAATAATTCACAAAGGCCCAAACAACCCAATAACACCCTTAAGGCCGACCATTTAGAGGAAGGGTAGTGAACTTGCTTTAATTACAAGTTTGCCACTCCAATGAATAAAGGTATAAATATGACTTTATAGCCAAAATTCATTTAGGTTTTCTTTTGGAGAAAAGATGAGAACACAATGTCTCTCTTTGCTCTCGAAAGAGGCCGGCCACCCTTGGAGGAATTAGCTAGTAATCTTGCTCCTCCAAGGTCACTCATTTCTTCATCAATCCATCCTTGGTGTGGAGACTTAGAGGTTCTCAATTTTGGGAACTTGGAGAACCATTTCATCCATCCAAATCCATAAATCTAAGATGCAAGGAATGAAGGCCCTCTCTTTGGGTGATTAGCCTTTGCTTATGCAAAGAGGAATCTACAAAGGTATAAATTTCTCAACTCACTTTGTTTTTGAGTTGAGTCTTGGTTCACCAATCTACTAGGCTTTGAATTTCATGGTTAATGTTTTGTTTTTAAGTGCATGCAAGCATGCTATAGATGTTGCTTAAATGAACATGTTTTTCACAAATTTTCCTTCATTATTATGTTCAGAAAAGAGAAATGTGTTTTCAAACGTTTTGTTTTTGCCCACTCACCCTTCTGTTTTTCGCCCTTCCAGGTTTTAGCTGTTGTAAGTTTGTATCGACGAGGATTCTTGGCGAATCTCAGTATAGGTGGCTACCTCTGAGGGTATGATCCTTACCCACACTACTATACTTTACTTATGCTCTGACATTGCGTGTGAAATGGGTTCATTCCCGCTCACAGCGCACTCTTGTCTTTAGGCACTTTTAGGTTTAAATTTATTCATATTTTCCACATCTCTATACTTTATGGCTTCGTTACCTTCCAGGTGTCGGCCAGCACAACTCGATTCAGAGTCCTAGTGGACATTCCGGGGCGGGGTGTGTCATAGTATGTTGAGGCCATCTAGTTTACATTAAATAAAAAAGTACAGAAAACTTATATAACAAGAGTTTAATAGAAAATAGAAAAAATAAAAAAATTTATCCATAATAAATTTGTATATTTCTTATGCATAGTGATTACTAGTAAAAGGTAATTTTGATTATAGATGATTGTTAAACTAAGTAAATATCAATATATTGCAGTCGTCATGTACCCGTGTAAGATTTTGATGATAAGAGATCTTAGTTTTAGTCCATTGTGAGGCTAAACTCACTCCTCCCTTAATGAAGATAATATCGGTTGTTCAGGAAAAATAAATAAAAAGAGTTCTTAGCATTAATTAATTCATGCATATATTTCACTAAGTTCCTATTTAAGCTCTTAAAATCAAAGTCAAATGACAATGTTCATGCCTTTGGGCCATGCCAATATTTCTCTTATTATATGTAGTAGCCGTTGGTATGTATTACTCGTTAACAATCAAGAAGTTTAAATGGTCAACTATTGAAAAAGGAATAGGAGAAACAAGATCCGGCTATGTTTGGATTATGCCCGAAACTTTTATTAGATAATCTAATATATATGCCATATTTGAGGCATTGACGCCCAAAAAAACTAGCTCAAAATTTTAGAAACCTATTTTTGCAACCGAATATTCACAGCAATTATGTGACTTAATTATCACGAATTAACAATGCATATAGTATCTAATCCACATAATTAGCAATTTTTTGCTAGTTGTTTTGTCGTACTATCCTTTGGGTGGTCCCATAAAAACTAGCTCAATATTATTTAACCCTAATAAAATCGCAAATGAATGGTAATCATATGGAAAACCTAATCATATAAATGTAAGTCTCCTCTTATCAAACTGCATATGATTATCGTCCTTACAATTAATATAATTGTACGAAAGATGATTAACCGAATAATCATATGAACATGATAATATGTTTTATTTTCACAATATTGTCGTGAGATAAATGTTTATATTGTCATATTATAAAGTTTAACTAAATTTTAGAATGTCAAACTTTTTAGTTATTTAGTTTCACAGTCTCACAATATTATACTGTTAAGACGGCAACATAACAACCTCTTTGTATCTGTATATTTATTTTTATAAAATAGCAGCAACTTCAACGACTATTTTGGTACATGACAATTGACATATGGTGTGGAGCAACCTGGGTGTCTTATTTGACATGTTTTGGACTTTGGAGGGGTTGGAGGAAATGAAGGTTGAAGAACAGAGGATCGATCATTGGGGTTGTGGGGTCCACAAAGAGAGGTAGAGACCGGCGAAGAGCATCTTTCGTTACATGGGTTTGCGTCCAAAGAGTGCATGCGAGAGGGGCAGAGTGGGTGACGAGCCTCTTAATTTTGTTTCTTTGCTTCTGTTTGTGATCATCAAGTACAAAGAAAGTAACAAGAAAGAAAGAAGAAAAAAGAGTAACTGGTGTGTTGTGTTGGAGGTAGTTAGAATCATGGTCCGAAATGCCGATAATATCGGCGAAATATCGCCGATATTATCGGTTTTGGGGGGTACCGATTTTTTTTTCTATATCCAATGGGTTTTCGGGATAATATCGCGATATTATCGAATTTATCGATAATATCGGTGGGTGACCGCTCGGAGAAGAACGCCGGAGCTGTAGAAGCTCCGGCCGACTGTAAAACAGGACCCTAGACTCCGATCTAGGTATGAAAATGAAAAACAAGAGGAGATGAACATTTGTATATATGAAATTTGCCGTGAAACCATCGGAGGTGTTCGGAAATTGAGTCGACACGCACGGCCTCGCCGGAGTTCGCCGAGTTGCAGAGATGAGAAGGAGAGGGAGAAAGACGATGCTGATGATGATGGGTGTGCATGTGTGTGTATGTGGGTCTTGGACCATCGGCGCAGAGAGAAAGGAGAGAGACGGCGGCGGCGGCGACGAGGGAGAAGCAGATTCCGATCTGCCGATGTGGGTCTCTGTGCGTGTGTGTAGGAGTGGGAGAAAGACGATGGTGATGATGATGGGTGTGCATGTGTGTATGTGGGTCTTGGACCATCGGCGCAGAGAGCTAGAACGAAAGACGACGGCGGCGGCGACGATGTGGGTCTCTGTGCGTGTGTGTGGGAGTGGGAGAAGGATCGAGAGACCTTGGGTCTCTGTGCGTGAGTGTGTGTGTGGGGGAGACGGATCGAGAGACGTACGTGGGTGGGATTGGGAGATCTGTGTTTGTTGTTGGTTGTGTGGCGGAGAACGGAGGAGGGGGAGAAGGGACTCAGAGAAGAGAAGGGAGAAGGTTCGAGAGAGTCTGAGAGAAGACCGTATGCGTGTGAGAGGTGAGTGTGCGTGGGTTGTGTGCGTGTGTGGTGTCATGTCGGTGTGTGTGTGTGGTGTCGTGTGGATGACTGTGGACCTGCTGAGAAAAAGACATATAAATATTATATAATGCATTCGTAACCTGTAAAGCGCCTGTAACAGCAATAATATTCTTACTTTTTGGTTTTAGATTCTAGCAATACTTGCAAAAAATTTATGTGGCCCTTTGATGTGGTTGGGTCATCTCATCCGAGATGCCTGACTCATTTTACAATATGTCCATAACTTTTTGCAGTTTCAGACCATGTACATCAAATAATACTGCTTTTATAATGAAACCGTGTCCGTGTGCGTGAGTCCGTGATATTCTTTCACATGTTGTACAGTGTGTCATTGTCTATTATATTGTTTAACGCGGCACGCCTTATCAGAGGTGGAGTGATAGTATCAGAGGCATTCAGCATTTTCATTTCTTCTTCTTCCCTTACCATTTTCAAAGCTATTCCAGATCCATTCCAAAGCTTGAAAACTACTCTTCACAATACACTCATTCTACACATAGAGATGATGAAGATAGTGAAAAATTTGAACCTCATAGGAACTCTATGTGGTACTGAAGTGTAAAATATTGTACTAATTCATTATATATAAATGATTATGGTGTGTTTAGACTTCTTTCATTAATTACTACATATTTTCTACACTCACAATGTTTGTCAGATCGCTATATAATCAACTTGATAATGTTAAATCCATCATGCAATGCATTTCCTTCCAATTTTTTGTGATAAACTAATAGATAATTGACTAAATAAACATCCTGCAAAGTTTCAATAAAAATTTCCAAGTTTTTCTTACAATTTCCGTGGTTTCCATGTAATTTTTATCGATATCGATATTTTACCGATATTTCCGTCGATATTTCCGTGTTTTCGGACTACCGATATTTCCGATATTACCGATATTTAATACCTTGGTTAGAATTCAACTTTTGTTGTGGTGGACCAATGGCGACGGATGACATCGATTGAATATATACGGATATCTAGAATATTATATACATTGTTCAAAAAATTTCCGTCTATCCCGACTAGGCACTAGTCGGCTGGTCACCAACCCAATTAGTCCCTAGACGTAATCCTCTTAGCCTGGCTAAACCCGCATAGGTCGCGACTCTCACTTAGACATAAACTTGACAACTTTCTTTTTTCATGTTATTTTGTCAATAAAATAAAAGAGACTTGTTGAATACTTGGATGAAAACTCATTAAATGCTTGTTCTCTATGTTTTCAGTATGTCCTAATACTTTTATTTTGTAATTTATGTATCCCAATAAAATTATGTGTTTTCTAAGCTCCGCCTAACCGTCTAGACGCTAGGTCCCAACCCGTTGTCCGACTAACGCCTAGCTTCTTTTAGATACATGAGATCGAAGTTCGTGTGTGCAATGCAGACTGCTGCAGTGGTGGCAGCAAACTCTCCGGCGCTCGTGCAGTGGCTCTTTCTGTTGAGTGTCAGCGCCACCCACGCGTCTTTTGCTCTCACTCCCACGCCCCCAACACTCTGGATTAATGCGGTCAAACCGTACTGGCTATAGCTAATACTTATACTTTGCTATTTTGCTATTTGTTTCCCCACACCAACCGACTATTACCCTTACACTTCACACCTTATCCCTCTCTATATATGCTATTGTCTCGAATGCTTTGCCTTAGCCATACATTCAAATCGGTTTAAAAGATTAATTTTTCTCTATACATCATATGACACACCCCGATCCTAGAATCAAGGCGTGCTGGCTGTCACGTGAGCGTGACGTAACCGTAAGTGCGGTGCGGAAGCAAAGATAAGAGAATTACGAAGGAATCAAAACCAACTACTTGCAATAATAACCAAATAGCATGCTAGAGTGAGTTAAAGTGTGAACACACACATAAACAGAGCTTAAGAACTAGGTACAGTCAAGTAGGACTATAATCAAATTACAACACCCGCAGGTGAGTCCTACATGCAGGAAGTCTGTCAGAACACCGAAGAAAAACCTCGTGAGCCACCAACTGCTAACTAGAACCTGGAGGGGCGCAAAACAAAATTGAGTGGGTCAATAAAACGAAACTTTTCGAAAACCTTTCGTTTAAAACATTTCTAACCCCTCGCTGTAAAACCTGTATACTTTCTCATAAAATAGCATAATAGCATATAACTTTTCATAAATCTCAAATCATCAATCTTTCTTAAAAACCAGAAAGTATGCCATGCTATAAATGTCAAAACATAATGAATGATGCATCAATGTAACAGGTGACATAATGAATTAACTGGAGACCCTGCAGTTGGTCCTGTACGGTTAATTCTATAGTTCAACATCCAATCCAACCGAAGTCACCTCGGTGACCTGTACGGCACTACACTGCACATGAATCGGAACTACCTGAAGTAGTCTGTACGATAGGAATGGTGTAATAATACGCTCTAGTGCTTCTCTCATCAATCATCTGTGCACATAATCTAAAGTCACCTACTAGTCGGAACCACCTCTAGTGATCTGTACGACTAGCATGTCGGAACCCTCTCATGGTCTGTACGACATGTCGGAACCCTCTCATGGTCTGTACGACATGCACCTACTTGGATCCAAGGTGAGCGTGCGGTGCGGGTGAATAATATAAGCACTAACACCATGATTGTAAGTTATGAGCTATCCACATAATATACAACATCAATGATTCACATGAATAACATAAAACTCACCTGATACTCACATGTGCGTCCACATCACCAATTCACATATATATATATGCATCAATTATCAATTCATATAACTCATATATGCATGCATGGCATTTTAGAAAAACACTTTCATTTGAACTCAATTTCTGGGAATTTCAATAGCATATAGGTATAAACAGAAATACTGCCCACTCACTGATAAGTCGAAGGGTCGTAGCCCCCGTGACGTCCCTGGATGCGCTCGTCCTCGAGATAGGTATCACCTATATGCGAAATAACTATAAAAACGTTATTTAAAGCATATAACCAACAATACGTAATAACTTCTCATACGGTGCTCAATTTGGGTATATGAATACACCACAGTGACCTACTCGACGTCACGGACGTCGACAAATTTTCTGAGGCCGCACGCGCCCCCACGCGCTGGGACAGGCACGGGTCCACGCGCGTCTCCTACCTCGGCTCGCCGGAATGGTTTTTTTCCAGTGGCCGGAAAACTGGAGATTTTTCAATCTCCTTGTTCTCCTTCGTTTCTCAACCATTTTTCACGCATTTTATATCAAAATGAAGCCCTAAGCATATAGAATCACGTTACACTACTTTAAGGCTCTAAAAATCACGAAATCTCACCGGAGAATTTCCAAGAAAACCGGCCAACTTCGAACTCGACGATCCCGACGTCCAAAACTTCCAAACGAACGTCCCCGAGCTTCCTTAGGACCTCACTAAGCTCACTATAAGCTTGGATTGTCCTAAATATCAACCAACACAAAGTTCATGAATAGTGCCAAACTCTTACCTCAAGTTTTCAACGTGAAAACGAAGGATTTCTTACCTAAAAATGATACCTTTGAGTTCGTAGAGTCCTCACAAGCACGATGGTGCCTTCAAAATCCTTGATCCATGAAGTTTCAGGGGTTTTTGGTGTTGGTCCGTACGGTTCGAGAGTGAGAGAGAAAGAGAGACTGAACAGAGAGGAGAGAGAGAGACACGGGGAAGGAAAGGGAAGTGTCCCGTGGGTGTGTGTGGTCCATCCAAACAAATCCAACTTCAATCCCTAACCACACAAATTTACAAACCAATTTTTATCAAACCTTAATTATATTTCCAAGATTTCAGGAGAGTATATGTTTAAACCAATTTTATGTCACATACACATACCTTAGTACCCGCTAAGGGTAATCCCGTCATTTCACGTCCTCGATAAATAAAATCCTGTGACGGGCTGTGACATAATAGGGTTGAGATTTGGCACACTTTTTACATATATTTTAACATACGTTTTGTGGAGTTCAGTTCATAATCTATCAACGATCAAACCGTCTATCTTTATGTCTTACTTCAAAATCATGTTTATAAAAAAATCACTCAAATTCAAAATCATATGACTGTTAGATTAAATTTAGTATTTTTTTAGTAATGTATTCGTCTATTTTCTTTACTTCAAATGAATGACTTAATGGTTTTGGATTTATAAAACTTTTGCAATAATGATCTATAAATGATGTACATTATAGATGGTTCAGATCGTTGAAATACATTACGAAGTGAGCCCTACAAAATGAGTATCAAAATGTGTATTAAAAATGTGTGTCCCGGATCCTAATCTATACATATAATGGAAAATCTTGCTATATATTTTACTGTTCTTTGTCTATTACTCTATTGGCGGATCAGCTACTTAGGATTTGATTGCTTATGTTATTTATAAACATTTGGATAGTTTTTATTTGCAAAACACAAACGAAAACATGTTGGAGGATTTATGTATATTATGTGCCATGTATTATATTCTAATAAATTGATTAAAGTACTGGAATGTAACTTGTTAAGAATAATATAGATCAAATACAATTGCCCCACATCAGGTTAATGACTATTCAACATCTAGATATATATACACATAAGTTAAACTACGACTTATAAGTTAAGCTTCATACCTGAATTGAGACTCTGATTATTAAGTTCAAGATAATATCGATGTGACATTGGAGTCTAAACAACTTGAAACCTTAACAAGTTTATCATATATGATGATTCGAATTGGAGGCATGGCATGCGATTATTAGTCAACGTAGAGTAAGGACATGATTAACGTAGTGTAGTTCAAAGAAAACTTTGAAAGAGTAGGACTCATTTGAAAGTGTTTTTAAAATGACTGAAAGTGCTTTTAGATAAAATGTTTTTAGGTTCTAAAAGCACTTGAAGTGTTTCCTGAAAAAAAAACACAAATTATATGCTTTTTGTAGGAAGAATTTCAAGTACTTTTCTAAAGATTCACTTATATATTTACTAAGGATTAGTTCCAAAATATTTTCATTAAAAACACTTTTAATTATTTTAAAAGCACTTCCAGAACTTTTAAATGACGAAGCAAAACCCAAAATATTTGTGGGATTTACCTATAAACATAAAAGGTCAAATTATACAATATCATGCATGTGGTCATGCGGATGTCCCAAGGTAACCCATGTAGTGAACTATGTGTTAAATAATACCCACGTGGTGTAGTGATTTTATACAAATTCTCACGAAATGACTTTTATCGACAATATGTGAGCCCTATATATGCAAGTGCAACTTTAAGACAAGAGTAAATTGTAACTATAGTCCTTTAATTTTAACTTAATTGGAGCAATGGTCATTCAACTAAAAATCAATTACCATTGGTCCCTCAACTTATCAAAACGTGCAGCTATGGTTCCTCAACTAAAAATTCATTATCATTGGTCTCTCAACTTTAATTCAACTGGAGAAATAGTCCCTTAACTTTAACCCAATTGTAGCAATAGTCCTTCCAACATAACTCGTTTTGACAAAAATTTTGACGTAGTTGACGAAAATGCCCATAATTACACACTTTAATGAGTTGAGGGACCCTAATTATATAAATGGTTATTCCAACATAACTTACTTTGACAAAATTTTGACGAAATTGATGAAAATGACTATAGCTACACATTTTGATGAGTTGAGGGACCAATGGTAATGAATTTTTAGTTGAGAGATCATTGCTCCAATTTGATTACAGTTAATGTATCATTGCTACAATTTACTCTTTAGACAAGGCTTAGGACCAATATTTCAATTTTAACTCAAACTGGCAAACAGTCTCACAAGATGAGTATAAGTAACACTTTTTCTTTTTCTTTTTTTTTCATAAAATTAGGTCACCTTGAGAGACCACTATGCCACATATATAAACACGTAAACATATTGCTCGTTATATTTCTAAAATCCTTGTCACTGGATAAATTCGCTAATTTCACACAATTCTTCCGTTCATGCTTTTTTTCCTCTTTACTCTCTATATTCCCATACACAATGATGGAGATGGAGTATTTGAGATCAGCAAAATTCAAAAAGTACGAAATCAACTGGTTTCACATTGGGAGAACAGCATCCGGAGCAACAACCCTAACAGTTTTTAGAAGATATGTTGAGAAAAGATTTTAGCATAGGTGTATCATATATGTACTCTAGTTTATTTAAAATATTCCAATGGTGTAACGTCGTCGACTTAGTTGAGAACTTCGTTGCTCAAATAAGAATAGAAATATTGTTGTCGGTTTAAATCTTCAAAAAATTAGTAATCATATATATCTTTCTTGGTCATTCTAACTTTTTCTGTCACTTCAAAGACCTTGAAAATGAGTTTCCAAAAAAGACCTTGAAAATGAAGGGCTATCATAGTGCCTCTTCAAAAAAAAAAAAAAAAAAAAAAAAACAGTAACTTTGTCAATGTTCGGCTATTGCTTTATGCTCCTGTAATTGTACTTCCACGTATGACCACGAGTGTGTCTTGAGGTAACTACCATTCTAGACCAATCAAACCATCAATTTATGACATTGGAGTTACATAATCGTCGATTATCTATAATATTATGAAATTTGGGCTCACCTTGAAAGTTAAACTGTGGGATCAATCTTTTTTTTTTCCTACTTATTGTTCCAATATTTAGATTTAAGGTTGTGCATCTTTCTTCTTTATACATTCATGAGATTCTAAACTCCACTATTGTAAAGTAGATATTGAGAAATACGTAGCCAAGTAAGAACTGGTTTGACATTGCTGAAATTATTTCAAAAGTAGTTTTTTTTTTTTTTTTTTTAAAGCAAGGGTCAAAATTATGTTTGGTAAATAAATAAAAAAAAGTGTTTTTTGTCAAAATTATAGGTCCAAAACAACTCTACCCCTACTTTGAAAAACAATGTTTTTTTTTTCACATCACAGCAACCTCAAACTAGCCCTAACTAGTCTTTGGTTTTGTTTCTTTTCTGTTTTAGTGGGCTACTGATATTGTTAATATTACCCTAAGCCAAACCCAAGTACACGCCCCGGCCAATTGAAACCTTCAAAGGTCTTACTCAAAAGATCGAAAATATTACCCAATAAAGGCACTCACTAAGTACAAACTAAGAACAATATCGAAAGTTATTGAAAGTTCTCCAAATTCTTTTATATCAATTTGGGGTGGCAAATGATGTTACATTTTCTAAAAACAAATGAGATAGCACTAATATAGTGTTTTTTCCCCAATATAGTAAGATCTCAAGTTTGATTGTCTTAATTTTTTTTTTCTTCTTGTGACAGATAAGGTTTGACTGTTATGTGATCGTTTTAACATATTACTTTACACGATAACCAGTTACAACACGTAAATCATTGTAGTAACACAGTGATAAGAAAGGTCTTCTACCAAAGTCATGTCATGTGTGAGAAAGACGCAATCAATGTCAATGTGTGAAACCATCAGTAAACATCCAAGAAGCGAAGATAAGTTTTACAGAAAGAGACCCGAAAGCAGCGGGGGAATAGACACTTGTCATTACAAAAGCAAGTGGACAGTGGCCAAATAAAGGCGTTAAGGTTTAAACGAATTAGAAGATAAAGATGGAATTCGCAGACCAATGGTGCATGTGGGTCATGGAAAATTGAAGCACGCCCTCTCTCTCTCTCTCTCTCTCGCCAATGTAATCACACGAGAGCCCAATTTTAATGCGACAGCTGCATATGCTTGCCTCCTCTCTTTTTTTTTTTCTTTTTTTCTTTTTTTAAATATCAACGGTGACTTTGTCATGATAATCTATCATTTAGAGAGCTGAAAAAACTCATAGAGGCATTTCAGTTCATGGCTACCATCGTATGGTTCACCAACACCAGAAATCGAACTCAAAACATACCGTGTAGAATACGAGTAAAAAATTAACCCCCAACCACTAAACCACTTAGTAGTAATTGCTTGGCTCCTCCACTTCGAATTACACTTGTGCTGACAGCATTAGTAGATTCGATGGGATTCAATTTGATAAGAAGAAAAGAAAAAAACAAGAGAGACTTGGAGACAAAATGGTCCCATTATATATGGCAGCTGGTTCTCTACGTTTTCAATTTACTAACTTTTATTACAAATTAAGACTAATTCGACCAATTTATTTTCTAAACTTGTTCCACTTTACTAAGTTTTACCTTGAACTTCTATTTCAGCTAATTATTCATCTAAATTTTAATAAATATTACCTCTCACCCTTCGATTACGTAACAACATCAAAACTTTGTCCAAGTATGATCCCAATTTTCCCTCATTCAAAAGTAAATACAATTTTTTTCTTCACTAAAACCCAGAACCTAATTCTCCTTGGAGCAAGTCTAAATATTGACTTTTTTATAGCACCGACTCATCTATGGCAGGTATTAAACTACGTGTTTACCTTTTTAAGTACTTCACGTGCTGTTCACATGACAAATATAAACGAAAAGAATGGATTTGAAAATTTGACGCACAGTAGGAAGTTAATAATTATTTATAAAAATTCTAAGGATAATTGGTCAAAACAAAAGTTTATAGTATAAAATATGAGCCTGTTTAGTTTTTTTTTTTTTTTTTTTTTTTTTTTAACAAAACGAGTGGGTTAAATTGTTAAATGCTAGGGGGGAGGGATTAATGGATATCAAACACGCACCAGGGTGCATAGCTATTATTGTTTTTTCGCCATCGTAGTAAAGCGTCATCTACAAGATTGTTTAGTTATCAAACTTTATAAAAACGAATAGTCAAAATTATTTAAAACATTACAAACTGTTTATCTGTTTGCTATAGTTGATTAATTAAAGAACCTACTTTAATATTTTAGAGAAATGATCCTTACATTACAATATAAATAGTTTCTATCATAAACACAAATTTTTGTAATTCGTCTGAAGAAAGTTGAGATTTCATCATAAAACCAAGAATAACTCAATTACTTATAAGCACATGAAAAACCATTCATTTCTTCAATATAAGATTGGTACTCTCAACATTGTCAACGTAATCTTTTACGAAGGAATTACAAATCTTTGAGAGCCAAGGTTTGTCCTTAATTCAAACCAATTTTGAGAGAGAGAGGGAAAGTGGTTTTTAGAGAGAGAAAGATGGGGTGTGGGGACCATTCCACCGCCCATAAGTGCGCATAGTCTTAGGGCTGGTTTGGTATTGCTGTGCTTTGAAAAAAAACTGATGTGAGAATAAGCGGCTGTGAAATAAATCAGCAGAGTGTTTGGTAAACTTTTTTGTAAAAGTGCTTTTGGAAAAAAAAAAAGCAGTCTGATAGTTGGTCTTTTCATTAAAGGAGCACTGTAGCTCCGTGTGCTTTGAAAAAAAACCAGTTTTCCAAAGCTGCAAATAGATGCTTCAGTTTTTCCTTTGATTTCAGCTTATTCTCACAGCAGCTTCCAAAATAAGCCCTTTTTTTTTAGTTTACCAAACGCCTAAAACCCTCACAGCTTTTTTTCATGGGTGCTTTTTTTTTAAGCACCTCACTCCCAAACCACCCCTTACTCTTACCGAAACCAAACCCATATCCATCCCCTCTCTATTTCTCATCTCAATCTAACCCTAACCCAACACTCTCCTCACGATCCTTCAAAGACCAAGACCACCCCTATCCCCATACCTATTTTCTCTCCTCATCTCCTCCTCCTCCTCCTCAACACAAAATTAACCTTAATTTCCCTGTACCCTCAACAGTCAAGGCTGAAGAAGCAGCAGCATGCCAAATTCAGCTCCAATTTTGTGGGTGGCACCAGAAATCTGCTCAGCAACTCCCTCATCCTTTCCGCTCAATCGTGGTTCACTTAACAAGGTAAACAACTAAAAGCAACCCCAAAAGCGAGACAGCCCAAGTTTTCCTTTACCTTTTCTTTGCTAGCTTCTCATCCCACTTTCAATCCTTTTGAATTTGTCTACTCAACACAACCTTTTAGCTCTTGCTCTAGCTAGGTAGCTTGCACTCATTTCTATTGTCAATTTCTTGCTATTTTCTCGGTTCTGTGCTTTTGGAGGGAAAGAATAAGGTTGTTTTGTTTTCTAAGTAGTGAAATTTAAGCCTAACGATATGGACACCCATTCCCTTCCCCCTCCTTTCCATACGAGAGATTTCCACCTGCATCACCAGCAGCAGCATCCTCAGTTCCTCCACCAGCAACAGAATTCCGAAGACGAGCAAACAGGAAGCAGTGGCCTTAACAAGGGACAGAAGAGAGAGCGGGATATCGACAACAATGACAGCGGTGGCAATGGAGGCGAATTAGGCAAAGAGCTCAATGTCACCATGTCCGGTGGTGACGGATCAGAAATGACGAGAAGGCCCCGAGGGAGACCTGCCGGATCCAAGAACAAGCCTAAGCCCCCCATCATCATCACCCGGGACAGCGCCAATGCGCTCGGCTCCCACGTCATGGAGATTGCCGACGGGTGTGACATAGTGGAGAGTGTCGCCACCTTTGCTCGCAGGCGCCAGAGAGGCGTCTGCATTATGAGCGGGACCGGCACAGTCACGAATGTGACCCTCAGGCAGCCCGCCTCCCCAGGGTCCGTAGTGACCTTGCACGGTCGATTCGAGATCTTATCACTGGCGGGATCATTTCTTCCCCCACCAGCCCCACCTGCCGCGACTGGTTTGACCATATATCTGGCAGGAGGGCAAGGGCAAGTTGTAGGGGGAAGCGTTGTGGGGACAATAATTGCATCTGGCCCCGTTGTCATCATGGCAGCTTCGTTTAGCAACGCGGCATATGAGCGGCTTCCACTAGAGGAAGACGAGGGTCAACTACCAATGCAAGGTGGAGGTGGAAGTGTTGGTTCTCCAACCGGAGTTGGTCATCAGAACCAGCAGCAACAACCTCAGCACCAACAACTTTTGGCTGAAGCTGCGAACTCAAATGCGCCTCTTTTTCATGGGTTGCCTCCCAATCTTCTGAATTCCATGGAATTGCCAGCTGAGGCAGCGTACTGGGCTACCAGCCACCCGCCATGCTAACCACAGGACCAGCCCTATTAGGAGAGTTCATTTGCTTTGTCATCATCACCTACGTATGTTACCAAGATGTGTCATCACCGACTATGTAGCTAGGTAGTAGCGAGCTGTATGGATAGAAGAAGAATTTGGGTTTGCCGTCGATCAGCATTTCAGATTTTTAGTATGTTTTGCTTCTTTTTTCGAGTTGGTTTTTTTTTACCAAAAAAAAATATTCGATGGTTAGATTACGTACCATATGTTTTACATGTTTGATTGAAAGACTGTATATTTCATGGATTATTCTTGGTGAGTTTTCGTTTAGTGAAATGTACTATTGCCAGAGCTTTGTTTAATATGAAGAGGAACAACATCCAAGAAGAACAATCTATTTTCAAGCTAGCTTGTTATTTTAGTTAATCTCTACTATGAATAGGAAAAGGCTGCTCAAACCAAACCCTTATGCGTTTTTTAGTACTTATTTTTGTTTCAAGAATTAAGTTCAAACATGTTCATCAATCTCTTCTTTGTTAGAAAACTTTTGTATTCTCTTATAGTTAACCTATATTTTATGTGGTTTTGTGATATCTTATCATAATTACAATACTTATATACTGATATATAGAGTACTCATTATTTTTCATAGAAACAAGAGAATTTGAGCTTAAAATATTTTCTAACAAAGTACAAATAAGTATCACTAAACCTGTATTTACTTGGTAATCGAAGCCGCGTGATTAATATTTAGGGTTTGAAACTTTGATATTTGAAAGGAATGGCCAAATACATAGGAGAAGGCCAGGAGAAACGAGGAGGTATGGGCTCCTGAGAGTTTCCATGTGTTTCTTCTTTCCTTTGTTTTAGAGAGAGATTTTATCAGAAATATTTAGGGATATGGAGACATGAAAATATTTTGGTACTGGTTTACACGTGCACTGCAAGCTCCTTTTCGAGGCAAACATCTACAACACTACTCTTCCATTAAACGCCCACAACTAACTCTCTCTCTCTCTCTCTCTCTCTCTGGTTCAGAGAATAAGGATTGGGCAAGCAGCTGCAGCTAATGGCAACTGTACTTCTCGAACTTGCTCTCTTACAACTTTGCTCTTGCTTTTCCCCAAGCTTTAGAAGCTTACTAGACTTGTCCATTCTTTGTTGGAGTCAGCTGCTTCTTCAAGTCACATGTAACTTTAAATTTTCTTTATCATCTGTGATTACCTTTGCAACATGTGTTGAGCCAACAACAGATTCTAAGAAACACTAATGTAGTTTAACATGTTATTTTATCTAACAGTAATCAAAACCCTAATTACTATAACTTTACCTACTAAAAACTCATGAGTAATTACTGAGGAGTGATTTTAACATACCCCTTTACTCGTCATGCACAATCTTATTTATTTTTGGAATTAGATTGATAAATTAAAGGTGAATAACGAATGTACATAGACAAGAATGTGTAGAAAGAGAAAAAAGATGAGCATAAGTCATTTCTCTAATCATTAACCGTGTAACAGTGCTATTTAGTAAGAGAAATTACTAGTCTTGTACATTGCTGGAGTCCACTTAGTCAATGTTATTCTATGACTGTGATTACTTTTCATCAAGTGTTGAGCCAACATGATCTATTGTTAAACTCTACCCTTATTACTAATTAACTTTATATTTTTTTAAACTATTAATTAAATTGGGTAAAAAGAGACATGCATATTACTGAAGATGAATTTGAACTACATTATTATGGCTCGCTCATAAGAGACTTAGCCTACTCCCCCACCCCCTTAGTGTAGATAATATCGTTTGTCCAAAAAAAAATAAAAATACTTGAAACTATAAGATAGTCTTTCTGTCTAAAAACACCACAAACCCTAATCTAAACTCAAACCAACAATCCTCTCTTACACGTATTGTTGATCATAGCTTCTTTCTCTTAACAGAGGATACCATCACCATCATCTTTTTCTCCATATACCTAAGTGCAAGCTCTTTAATTTTTACAGATCATGAACAGGTAAAATTGTCATTCGGAAGTCGTCAAAAGACATGATTTTTAATTCCATTTTATTTATAACGTTCTGCTATTCTAGAGTCACTTCTGACCAGGTTATTCCCAAAATTATTTGGTGCCTAATTGGTCGACAATATGTGTAAACCGATCCATCATTTGCTTTTCTCCTCAATAATTCCCAACCTGCAACATCAAAATAGATATTGTTGCCATATTTCGGTTTAGCAGTTCTTGAACATCATTTCAACAAATTCATGCAATTATTTATTACTTAAGTTTTTGAGCGGTAAAAACAAATAGAAATTTTTTATATCATCCAAGTTTTTGAGCCGGTAGCTATGCCTGTCGCTCGGAAAATTTCACAATACTGTTGAGATCCTAGCTGCTCGAGAGGGCCTTCGACTGGCATCTCAATGTAATTGGACGCAAGTTATTATGGTGGTTCAAGCTATTGGCAACCTCGAATGTGATTCCTCTTCCAATGGATTATTGATTGAGGATACCATACCAAGTGTAGTTTGGGGTTTTGATTCTGCTAGAGTTGACACACCCCAACCGAGGTCAAGGCATGTTGGCAGTCACGTGAGAGTGACGTAGCCATGTGCACAGTGCGGAAGTGAAAAAGATAGCAAATATACGAATAATTAAAAACTACATTACTAGAATGCACTACTAAACAGAAGGTGATACGAGTTAATTACAACAGTAAACACTCCTATTTCAGAGCATAAAGTCTAGGTGCAGTCCAGTAGGACAAGTATTAGTTATACAGTACCAGGAATGTCCTACTATAATAAGGATAAGTCAGAACTGCCGACGTCCTCTAGCCACCAACAGCAATCTTACTTAAAACCTGGAGGGGCGCAAAACAGAAAACGTGAGTGGGCAAAAACAAATGTTTTACAAAACCATTTCATTTATCAACATATCTAACCCCTCGCTGTAAAACATGTATAATTTTCCCAGAATCAAGATATAAGCATATAAATATATATATCTGAAATCACAACAATTCAATTTCATGCTTCACATAATCATACTCATAAATATATATGCCATGCCAAGATATAACAAAGTAAGCTATCCAGGTAAGTTTAATTTCATAGAAATATGATATGTTAGCCGGAACTCTTGTGGTAGTCTGTACGGCTGAATTCATAGCTCAAACTCAATCTAGCCGGAGTCACTATTATGACCTATACGGCAATATATTGCACATAAGTCGGAACCCCTGGAAAGGGTCTGTACGACAAGGTTGGGTGTAATATAATTATGCTCAATTTACTCTCTTAATGCTAGCTGTGCGATAATACGTTAGTCACCTACGAGTCGGAACCACTTATAGTGGTCTGTACGACAAGACTGTGACCTAAATTGGATCCAATGTGAGCATATGGTGCGGGAGGTGACATAATATACAAGCCTGTGCCAACTCACTCTGGCTAAATCGCAATCACTTCTCAATTCCTCAAATAAACTTATATGTCATTCATTTCATCTCATAAATTGTATGGCTGCACCTAACATTTCGTTAGGCTGCCTACGTACCCTAAACAGGGATCAAGCCGTTCGTAGTTCACCTATACCGAACATAACTTACCTGAACTTACCTGTGCCTCCACATCACCACAATTATATATATGTGCAACCATGAAATGCATATTCAGAATATAAAGGCATTTGGCATATTATTTCAAAGCATATTTTCATTTAAAACACATTTCTTGGAAATGTATAAAGTATATAAACATATACTGAAAACCAAAAGCCCACTCACTGATATGTCGACGGGTCGTAACCCCCGAGTCGCCCGTGGATACGTTCGTCCTCGGAATAGGTTTCACCTATATGCGAATTAACTATAAAAACGTTATTTTAAAGCACATATACAAAACTAACTAATAACTTCTCATACATTGCTCAAAATGGGTATATGAATATACCACAGTGATTTACTCGACGTCACGGACGTCGAGATATTTTTAAAATAATTTTCCTAGGGCCCACACGCCGGGAAGGCCACAGTGCCACGCGCCCCCCACACGCATCATCTTCTTCGTCCAGACGCAGGAAAACTCGCCTGCGTCAGAAAACTGGGCAACCCTGTAATCGACGATTTCTCACTCGTTTCTACACCATTTTCCACGTACTTTATACCAAAATGAAGATCTCACAAAGATGAACACAACTCGCCGGAAAAACCCTCGATAATTCCGGCCAAATTTGGAACTCCTCGTTCTCACTATTTCGACGTCCAAAATCTTCAAACGAAGTACTCCGAGCTTCGTATGGACCTCATTAAGCTCCATATGAGCTTAGATTTCCCTAAAACACAAGGTTTTACGTGTGTATGAACAGTGCATGAAAATTGGGTTACGAGTTCATGAGTTTTCGAAGGATTCCTTACCTAAAATGGGTACCAATCAACTCGTAGCACCACGAGGAACACAATGGTGCACCCAAAACCTTCGATCTGTGGAGTTTGGGGTGGTCTTGAAGCTTGTCCGTACGAATGGCAAGAAGGGAGAGTGAAACCAAGAGAGAGTGCAGGAGAGAGAGAGAGAGATAATGATGATGTGTGTGTGTGTGTGTGGTCCTCAAGTCACCAACCACATCTCAAAATTTTCTAAATTCCAATTGGGTCCAAAATAATAGTGACTTAACACATTGGCCCTCAACCACACATAGCCCCACAATGCTCCAACGCTCAAGGGCATTTTTGTCTTTTCACATCCATTATAATAAAACAATGTACGTTCCCGGGACGGGCTGTGACAAGAGTTCACCATGTTCGTTGATCCACTAATTATGAGGCACATAGAATGGCCAAGTTGGCCTTAATTTCCAATTTTTCTAGTTGTTGATTTGACACACCCCGATCCGGAATGTCCACTAGGACTCCGAATCGAGCTGTGCTGGCCGACACCTGGAAGGTGACGAAGCCATAAAATGTGATGATGTGGAGGATTGTAAATAAATTTAAACCTAAGAGTGCCTAAATACCAGAGTGCACCGGTGAGCGGGAATGAACCCACTTCACACGTGACGTTAGAGCATAAGCAAGTACAGAAAAGTGAATTAAGAATCGTACCCTCGAAATAATCTCCAATACTAAGAATCGCGACGAATCTTCGACAATAAGAAAGCTCAGCGAAGAAAACCTGGAGGGTGAAGACAAGACAAGGGTGAGTGGCCCTGTAAGTAAAATTTTAATAGAAACCATGCAAAACATTATAACCCCTCACTACAACACCTGTATAGTTTCCAGAAAATTCATAATATACCACAACACAGCATTTCATCAATAATATCAACTAATCATGCGATTAATAACTCATACTAGTATGCAAGTCGGGGTCACCTAGGGTGACCTGTACAACTTACCCATCTCATCACATATGCTAGTTCATAACATATTCATTACATATGCTAGCTCGAAACGTATTCATTACATATGCTAGCTCATCACATATTCATCACATATGTTAGCTCGTCTCTTATTCATTACATATGCTAGCTCATCACATACTCATCACATATGCTAGCTCATCTCTTATTTGTTACATATGCTAGCTCATCACATATGCTAGCTCGTCTCTTATTCATTACATATGCTAGCTCATCACATACTCATCACATATCTCATCAATCGTGGCTAGCATATAAGTCGGAGTCACCTCTAGTGACCTGTACGACTGTACTCATATTTCATTAATCATTGCTAGCACATAAACCGGAGTCACCTCTAGTAACCTATACGGCACTACGCTTGCACACGAGTCGGAACCACAGTAGTGGTCTGTACGACAGGACTGGGTGTAAATGAATACGCTCTAGTGCTACGATCACATGAAGAGTCACCTACGAGTCGGAACCACCTGTAGTGGTATGTACGACATGCCTGTGCACCTACCTTGAACTCAAGGTGAGCGTATGGTGCAGGAGGTGAACATTACGTGAAGGACTGTGCCCTGGCCACGAGCGGGAGCACGAACACCGGGGTGCAGGTTTATGAGCTTTGAATGCATCTAATACAACATGTACGACTCATAAGCAACTTGTACGACAATGCCGGAGTTGCCTACTATTGCAACCTGTATGATAGTGTCGGAGTTGTTTTAAACATAAATGTAGTCATATTATAACCCCATCAATTCAACTAATACCGTATACTTACTTGAACTTACCTGTGTGTCCTGCGTTCACCTTTGCACTTCAGACCGTTCACAATAATTATATGCAAAGAATATACGTATGGATATGCCATGATGAAATCTAAAATAAAAACATTTCATAGTATTTCCAATTATATAATACGGTGTACTAACTATTAATCACCAAAACATAAAGTTAAAACGCACATTTTTCACCAATATCCCTCACATTGCTCAATTCCTTAAATAAGGCTATTGTCTCGATTATATAATCTCATTTCTTATATGGCTGCATCTAACGTCTCGTTAGACTGCCTACGTACCTTAAATAGGGATCAAGCCATTCGTAGTTTGCAATAATCATTTATAGTAATACGCATATGGATATATCACGATAAAATCTAAACTCAACCATCTCATAGTATTTTATAACATATAAATATATATATGTCATGGCATAAATTTCTCAGTTTTATTTAAAAGCATTTATAGAATTATCAATCATGAAAAATATGATAAGCAAGGAAAGATCCACTCACCTGGAGTCTGCGCTACAACTTCCTAGCACAAACATCGAGGCGTCACAAACGATCAGCGTCTGTGACCAATTATCAAACCATATCTCAGAATTCTCGTTGATACAATACATAACTTACATCGCACATAAGTCTACGTAATTCGGTCCAGAAGATCTACAAATCAGATCTCTGATCCGTAACTTCCAAGGATCCACATTATGATTCTAGAATAACATACTAAAGTTTCGGAACAATCCAACGGTCGGATCTCCGCCAATTGGCAAAACCAAGTGGCGGTTAACATTTTATTTTATGAACTTACAAATCCAATTCGAGAAGATCCTTACGTCGGACTCCCAATCCGTAAGTTCCTATATTCCTTAATTATTATGAATAATAACCTATTAAAGTTTGATGACGATCCAACAGTCGGATCGTCGATTCATATAATGGCCTATTAACGTATCTTACAGAATTTTGGTTGTAACGATCAATCTACGTCATTCAATTCTCAAAAATGAATTCAAGGCATCAAATATAGCCTAAAAATAGCATTGGTGGCCCTCTGGCCATGCGCCGCCTCACGCGCTGCCGTGGGTGGCGGTTAGCCGCCCCGACTCGCCGGAAAAATCAACTATCTCTAAAAATTACCAAAATTTGTAGATTTGAAGATCTCAATGATTAGAACAACTTTCATACCTTTCACCAAGGCCAATTTGGCATGGAAATGCTCCAATTTCATCAAAACCCGTCGGAACCCTAGAATTGGGTGTGCTTCGATTCGACCTCCAAACGTGTTCCGACACCTCCACCACTGATTGGGCTTTGTTCCTGGGTTCTAGGGGAGTCTAGTGGTGGTAGCAATTTGCTGGATTACCTTCACGATCGTCGGATTTTGCCATGGCACCCTCGGAACCCACAGTTTCGTTCTACTCGAATTCAAGCTCAAATCCTATAAAATTTGATTGGGAATGGAAGAGGAAAGGACTAGGGGATGATTGGGAATGGTTTCTTGGTCCAAATTCGTGAGAAATCCGGTGGAAAACCACAGGAAAATATGGAGAATTGGACTGGGTGTACATGGGTCACGGGTTGGGAACTCGTTTCCCCCTTTTTCCCCCGCTCTCCATTCTCCCTCCTTTCCCTCCTCGCTTCTGCTTCTGATTGGGCAGTCTTCTCTCTTCCTCTCCTCTGATTGGGCAGCAGCCCTTCCCTCTGTTCTCTCTGTCGTCCCCCCCTTCTTCTTCCTCTTCTTCCTCAACTATTTTTAAAATCACTAAATGATAAACAAAATATATCATTATAAAAATGTATAAAATATATAAATAGCGACTAAACAAAAGTACTTCTCGGTTTTATAATTCCGTAACGTCGAGTACTTCAAGAAAACGCTAAGTATTAATTCATACACCTCACTATACGTTGGTCAACGGATGTCAAGACCCTCGCCTCTAAAGGCATTTTCGTAAAATCACACTTTTAAATTTTGTAAAAAAACGTAAGATTTGGGACGGGTTGTCACATGATTTGAGGAACCTCCTGATCTTCTCCGGGATGCTCTTTTAAGATGGTACGCTTTCTTAATATTTTGAACAAAATCAACTATTGTTTCTTCTTTTAAAAAAAACAATATATATATATATATATATAGTATTTTATGCTGTGCAAGATGAATTAATAAATCAAATTCACTTTTAGTTGTACTTTTTTTTAATTTTTCTATGAAAACAAAAACCTTGCATGCATGATCAAGCTAACAATGATATGTTCGGGTAATTATCATCATGATTCCCGATAATTTAGAGCAATTATTTTGTGCAATAACCAAGGTATTAAATATCGAAAATATCGGTAGTCTGAAAACACGGAAATATTGATGGAAATATCGGGATAATATCGATATCGATAAAAATTACATGGAAACCACGGAAATTGTAAGAAAAACTTGGAAATTTTTATTGAAACTTTGCAGGATGTTTATTTAGTCAATTATCTATTAGTTTATCACAAAAAATTGGAAGGAAATGCATTGCATGATGGATTTAACATTATCAAGTTGATTATATAGCGAGCTGACAAACATTGTGAGTGTAGAAAATATGTAGTAATTAATGAAAGAAGTCTAAACACACCATAATCATTTATATATAATGAATTAATACAATATTTTACACTTTTCACATGATGCAGCACACCATTCCAAAACCTTTTTTTTTAATTATTATTTCTTCTTCTTCATTTTTTGTTTTTTTTGGCAAACATTTTTTCTTCTTGTTTTCAGATGGTGCCAACGCACCACTTCTTTTTCTTCTTCTTTTCAGATGGTGCCAACGCACCAATCCAAAAGCCCTTCTTTTTCTTCTTCTTTGCAGATGGTGCCAAGTCACAGACGCAACACAGAGACCTCAGTCCCTTCTCCCTTCTCCCTTCTCCCTCCTTCCTCATTCCCACAACTTTTAATTATTCTTCGCTGTCTCTCTCTCTCTCCTCCCTGCTCGTCACTCTCTTCAGATCCCACTCTCTCTGCAAATCCCAAATTCCCGATCGCCCCTCTCTCTCTCTCTCTCTCAAATCCATTCCGTCAGGGAATCAAAATCCCATCTTTTTCATTCACATACAAAACCCACACACATATTTATAGATCTGTTGCTCCTCCTCCCATGGCTTCCACCGGGAATCAAAATCTGCCGCCGCAACAGCAACCGCCGCCCTCAGCCGCTGCTGCATCGTTTCCCGCCGCTTCCACTCCCTCGTCCCCCAAGTCGAAAACGTTGTCGTCCGTGTCGACTGCTCCGCCTCCTCGTCTTCCTCCTCCGACAAGTCTCGGACCCCCTAGATCGGAGTCTAGGGCCCTGTTTTACAGTCGGCCGGAGCTGTAGAAGCTCCGGCGTTCTTCTCCGAGTAGCAGTTCAAAAAATATCGCGATATTTCCAAAATATCGCAATATTATCCATAATATCGATAATATCGCGATATTTTGACGAAAACCATTTGGATACCTATTTAAATATCCATTGCGCGAAAAACCGATAATATCGGCGATATTTCGCCGATATTATTGGCATTTTCTTCCATGGCAATAACAAAGTAGAAAGATATCTCTAAAAGTTTAACTTGTAACTTTTTTAGTGTACCAGTAACACTACATGCATGCATGTTCACAAGTACCGGGACATAAATTGGTCATTCCTATGGAGAGATGATCCTCACCAAATCCTCTTTGTGAGGATCCCGAGGATCCTTCAATCACATCCGTTCATTGTGCATCGTACGACTAGTTTTTGTCAGGTACTATTTATATTCAATTTTAAATAAAAAAATTTACAATGATTTCTTACTGCACGATATACGATGAACGGATATGATTAGAGGATCCCAAGATCCTCACAAAGAGAATCCAACGAGGATCCTCCTATATTCCTATGCGCCACACATTCCCTCATTGTGTCTTTTGGAATCGTCGGTACGAAATTGTACACACGAATACAGAAGGTAATCTTTTGTCTGTCCATTTTCCCTAATATCCAATTTATTTTATTTTATCTTGTATGATGATGCACTAGCTTAAACGCATACCATTTTTCTTCTCTCGCACACGTCTAACTATATCTGGTCTTGAATGAATGATTTAAAGAAAATTCGAGGCAAGGCGGAAATCATTTCCCTCAGGCAAGCATGGCATGCTTAGCTCATTTCACACAAGGGATGCCCAATAAACAAGTTAGTTTCTTTTGCCTATTTGTTTCATATACAAATCAATATACAAAGTAGTTCATAGCTACAGTGCGATGTGCTGAAACATGAACTAATTGACAATAAGTAGATCAACAAATTAGAGTTTCGTGTGTAATTAACTAAATTTTAGGACTATAAAGTAAACGAGAGGCTAATTTAATAGTGACTTCCTGATGAACAAGCTGGCCGAAGTGTTCATGCTTGTTGCTGCTGCATCTTGGGATTAATCCTTGCATTTTGCCTATTTGTTTCCATTCTGTGATGATTCTTTAGTTATCAATCCGTAGCCGCCTTAGTTCAGCTTGGAAGGTAGGGCTCGAAGTTAGTGTTCGATATGCAAGAGTTCTTATGTCTTCGCGTGAACAATCTCTAGAAATGCGGACCAGCTCCCACAGGGCACCGCTAGTGATCATGTCTTTAGCATTCACTTCTGAAAAAGAAGACAGTGTGAGCAAACATTCTAACAGAAGATTAGCTTGTATCATAATGTTTCGAGGAAGAGGACAGCTTACCATGTTGCGCTAAATGACAGAGTGCAAGTTCAATATGGCGTTTGATTGGTGCGGCGTCAGTGTTAGCATTCTGTACAATCCATGCAAGTGCGCCATCTTCAATCAGAAGAGACTTTCCAGTCTTGGTACCTACAATGAAATAACGGTAATAACCACTTTAACTCTGTCCAAATGATGATTAAACTATATATGCTTTCATGAATTCTGCATAAAACATTTTTTTATCAACAGAAGCAAACAAATTTATTAAGTAATAGACAGTGATAACAAGCGATTAATTTCATAAGCATGGACTACTTTTTTCAGACACACAGCAAGAACTTTTCCATGAACCAATGCCTCTTTACCTTGTGTAGATGCTCTAGACTCACATTTTGCGAAGTTTGCTATTCCTCGAGCAACTTGTGCAAGAACATCAGGATGTCCACATCTGACCATTCCTAACAACGCCTTGATGCCACCTTCACCCCTTATCTTATTCTGTAATTTTTCTGAGCAATGCAATTTCATTTTTGTCAGTAACAGTAGAGTAGACTAACTTAAATTAGCTTTTATTTCATGACACCACTACAAGCACTTCAAGAAGGAATTAATGCAATTGTAAAAACTGCATTTCCGAACTCATTACACGGTTTACATCTCGCAACAGATGGACTGGCCACAATCCAAAAACCTAGTTTGGATGAAGTTTGATGTAATTATAACCTCTTAAATGTTAAGCCTTATTAGTAACAGCATATGGAAAAACCTTAACTACTACATCAATCTTTTCGCGAGTTGTTTACTTCTTTGAGTTAATCTGACTAACCCAACCACAAGCACTTAAATGAATTATGACCCCTCAATATGAGAATACAAGATGGCTTTACCATGGTGTCCAGCAAGTATGGACTAACTTTGATCTAGAGTAAGGTTACTAATTGCAGCTACAGAAGAACATTAAATTCGAAAATCGATTTCATGAGCTTTCATTTCAGGTATATATGATTACTTTTAGGATACCATTAAGGAATTGAACACAAAGACGTCAGAAAGTTTACCATTTCCGCATAGATTAGCAATGGCTCCAGCAACCATTCGAAGAGTTTGGGGATCTTCACCGTTGGCTGCTGTCATAGATAACAAACTAATACCCCCTTGAGTCATAATCAGCTCCTGGTTGGTTTCTGATTTAAAACACCAAAGAAGAATTATAGCGCAAATTAGAGACCGGTGACTTTCTCAGCCAATAGTGTAACATATTCTAATAATTATGAATTTGTGGACTCAAAGTTTATACCATTCATAGCTAGATTTGCGATTGCACCAGCTGCAACTCTATGTATGGTTTCATCCTCAGAGTTTTTAAGTAGCATCAACAAGGATGTAAGACCACCAGCTTCTACGATTTTCTCCTGATTTGCTTCTGAATATTAGGAGGAGAGTACGTGTTATTGCTTGCTGATGCAGTGAGTTCTAAAAATATTGATATTAAGTGGTAATATCAGATATAGAGGTAGAGCTTTATTCAAAATGGCAATCCTAACCCACGTCAATCATATACAAGGAAGACATGACCAAAAAAATAAAGGAGAGAAATTGAATACAATAAGCAATTAGTGCAAAAACAGATAACAGAGTGTACGTAATCAAATGTGACCGCGTGAAACTATCTCATCCCAGCTTTTCACATCACCATCTTGGTAGCTTACCATACTTGTCTTTTATATTAACATAAGAGGATCTTCTATCCATACTGAACTGAAAATTGGATTCCAGATACAACCAATAATTCCTTTATATCATTTTAAGCATTTTTTATTCTTTTCAATTCTCTCTTCTAAAACCGACCGCCCTCTAATACAATCATATCATGAAGTATCGCCTAATTTCCTTTGCACTTGCCATTGATTCTAAACAAACCACAACAAATAACAGAAACTAAAAGAAAAAAGAAAGCAGCTCTATACCCTCAATATGAAGCATTGTTCCGCAGCTTACACCCAACTATATTTTCCAAGAATAAGCAAATAATTACAAAATGAAGATCGTGAATGATTTGAAAAACTAACAAGTATGCGATATTACAGTATCGGTGTAAGGAAGACAAAAAAGGTCTGACCTTCAGCAGCAAGATTTGCTACAACTTTAACAGCATGAATCCTCACATCATTATCTTCTGCTTCAAGCAATGACAAGATCTTTTGCAATCCCACTGATAATATTGCCTTTTGTTAGTAATAAACAAGAGGAATGATTGATTCACTTAAAAAAATCTACCATGAAGTGAGAATAAGTTAGCACAGGAACAGTTAGTAACCTTGCTCAAAGAGTTTTGCTATGGAGGCTTTCTCCTCATTTCCTGAATCTTTAAGCTGCGGTTTCCTAACTTGAGTCATAAGGGACTCAAGAGCACCAATTTTTTCGGCCCCACTCCTGTCTAGTTGTTGACTTGTCTACAAAACCATATCCGTTAAATGCAGGTTTTAAGACTATGCGGACACAGGACTTGCCTGAAACGGGCCCATTTGATGCATAATGAAAGACATATAAAATATAAATGAGCAGAGGGATGCATTGGGCCTCCTTATACGTGCAGCATACCTCATCAGCTTCAAAACTTCGTTGCAACAACTGACTGTGTAGTCTTGCTATTTCTCCTTCAAGTTTCTCTTTCTGATGTTCCTCATCTTCCAACATCTTACGAAGCTTTAAGATCTCCGAATTTCCAGCTGCCTAGAACATCAACATAATTTCTCTATGTAACACCAAAAAGATGTCAAAGACTGACTATATGAGATAAAATTATTATGTCAGTGATAACGCACCTCTGACCTTTTCCACTGAGTCAATTGACTTTTAACATTATGCACTTCCTCCTCAACAGCCTTCCTAAGCATAGTCTCTTTCTGGAGCAACTTTGTTAGGTCGTCAATTTCCTCAACATGCAGCCTGCAACTCTATGTACAATAAAACTGTTAATACTCTTCAACAAATTGAACACAACCATTTCAGGGAGCTTAATAAAGGTGTGAGTAATAAAACCCTAAATCAATTACTAAAACTGACATGTAAATTTGTTGATACAGTAATGCTAGGGACTTCAATTAAAATCTGAAAATAAATAAGGTCTTAGTCAATGAACATTAATAACTAGGAACCGGATACTAATTTTTCCTTAATTATATGACAAGGGAATAGCGCAAACATATATATCATTGTTTCCTAGAGTTTAGACCATAGTACCTCTTTGCTTGATGCCACGTTAAAGCCATCATCCTCATGTCCATTTGTGATTTTTTGACTGCCATGCTTTCTCTGAGTCATCACCAACTGCTCTTCGAGCTTCTTTATTGATTCCATATAGTCTTTCTGATATTTCAATCTTTCCTTCTACAAGGGGGAGAACATGGATTTAAATAAGCATTAACATTCTTTGGGGGAAAAATGAGCATACGTGCGGTCATATGTACATTCAAGGCTGGCAGACAATACAGTAAATTCTTTCTTTTTTGCTTAGCAAACAAATATCATCAGCTATATTTTCATTTGCAATAACGAGCCACAGTACTTTTGAAAAAATCAGTAACTAAAACATGGTGTATACCGTATGAGAGGCAACTAGCTTTCCAAATGTCAGAAAAAAATTTACCTCCAGTGCGTCTGTGTAGTTCCTTTCAACCTCTGAGATCCGATTTTGTGCTTCTATGCTTATTCTTTCCATCTCATCCTCAAATACTTTCTGCTGCCTCTCATGTTCTGCAATAATTTTGTCTAATTGTATATCTAGCCTCCTGGCCAAACTTTTGTAGTCGAATTCTTCCTTCAATTTCAACATATTTTCCACTTTCATAGCCTAAGTAGGAAAAAGGTTTCAGCATCTTCCAAATAACAGATATGCATAACACGTATATTTTGCGCAAAGTATTTCCATGTTTTTTCCGCTGTCAGTGATATTTGATCATACAGATAAAACTAACTATTTGGCAGAAATTTACGTTTAGAGAGGCAAATTCAAAGTATAAAGAAACAAGGAAGTGACTTTGAAACCCACCCGCTGTCCAAACATAATAGTGCTAGCTGTCTCTCCTCGATGACGTGGGGATGGACCAATAGTAACAACTAGTGAAGTTCTTGCCGTGCCTGTTGGAATTTACAGGTGTCAGGCATATTATGTTGTAATGTCAAAAGATATACTGCAAATCCTGCCTTCGTGTAAGAGTTTTTTTCTGTATTTATTATGTCAAAAAGCAGCATAGAATAATGCAACGCTTCATATTTATTTATCCATCTTTGACGGACAAGTATCTTTTAATCCATTCTGTGTCCTGATTCCTGTTTATCTATTCGAAACAGAACTGAACTATTTGAGAAGGTCAAGAATCATACTCAAAGATACCAATGCAAAACATCTAAACGCATACACATGAATGAAGATAGCATATTCTAATAAAATTTAATACAAAGCAGAGTCGAAACTGTGTAACAAGAAAAAGCTAAATGCAAATTTTAATGCATCTTACCTCCAAATGAATCCCGAAGCAATCTTGTGAGTTTGGAATCTCGAACTGGAACATGTGAACTATTCTCTGCCAATGCATTAATGCACTTTCCCAGTGCACTTAAGGAGAGATTGATTGATTTGGCTTCTTCTAGTGTATGTCCTTCACTTCCTGCCATATGAAAGATTAACAAAAAACCAATATCAGACCTGCCCCCATAAACAAAATGTGTACGATAGAGAAAATAAGTATGTAACACATCTGCGCCTCTACCACAATACGCCAATCCCATCCCCAGCCATTCCTAAATAATGGCTGGTTTACAAACCCTAAGCTTATGGCAAGAAAGGATTAAATTTTCTGTGATAATTATTTCAGGATTTAAAACAAGGTTTATCTGTCCTCAAGAACAAAATACTGTATTAGGGAAAAAAAAGGAATAGTCAGTCAATCATAAGTAGGGAAACAGTTATTATCTCCATTCAAATCATGCCCATACCTGATTTGTCAATGCGCTCTGAACCAGCAAGATCCACTACAACCAGCTTGCTCTTTCGAACAACAGGAGCCTTTAGACTTTTTACCATGTGAGAATTGTTCCCATTTTGGCTTGAAAGAGCTGAATCTCTTCCCTTCACAGACTTCTTTACATTTACCTGTACCATTTGATATCCCCTTTCTTTTAGATCATAACCAATTATAATGCTACAACATAACCAATTATAAAATCTAGAATTCCATTCACTTTCACAGACATAAGCATAGCAAAACAGGAAAAACAAATGACTGACCATCAGAATAGCATGACTGCGGGAAGATTCAGTATTCAATTTTGTATTTGTAGCAAAGAGGTGGCCTTCCCCTAATCTTAGTAGTTCTACGAAACTCTGCTGGTCCCTGATTTCGACTAGGCTAGCCCCTGGTACTGAGACATCACCAGTCTTTGGGTCTTCCACTATAGAAATGTTGTCATTAGCAGGATCAAGTAGGTCCTGTATGGTTTCCATGTAAAGCTGTATACATGCAAAAAGAACCAGTATGAAAAATCTTTAAACCAACAATAATGCTGATATATAAGCCTATTACTAACACCAGATTCAGAAGGAAAACTACCTGCAAATACGAGACTGACAAAGAATCGGACTCCAGAGATACATCTGCTAAAATATCCTCCATAGCACGAACCATTATTCCACGAGCAGCAGTGTCTTCCTCTCCAAGTCGTCCAAGAGTATATGTTTTCCCTGTACCGGTCTGACCATATGCCATGACCGTTCCATTGTAACCTTCCAGAACACTCTGGTGAAGGAAATTACAAGATGGCATGTCACTTGAAGGAACTTCCACAAAACATCAAAGCAAAACAAGTGCTTCTTACTAGTATGAATAGGTATATTCATAAATATAGATATCTAAGCATATAAACATATATATGCTTGTACACTCCCAACATATGAAACACCACAAGTCCTCACCCAAATGTCTAGAAAGGTAATTGGATTATGAAGACCTGCATACACACCCAAATTTCCCCAATTGACGTTTAGAGCACAACTTTGCCCCTTTAGTCCTTAGCTGGTGTCCTTGGCAGACGAGAAACCAGTTACATACTGAGACAAGGCAGGCTCAATCCCACACACAACGACTGACTCATGTACAGCCTAAAGCCTTGAAAGCTTCAAACCCATATGAACCAATAGGCTCAGTCCCCTCTGTTACCATGTGTGACAACATGAATACGCACCCAAAAGAGCTAGCCACAAGTTCCGAATTGTTTTCTAGACCTACACATATGCCCATGATCTCCCCAAAACTTAAGAGACTCTTCAATTATATATTTATGCACAGAGTCAAGTGGTGCTTGGGTGTTAGCTTTTAGTTTCTCCAATAATAATTTGGTTTTTCTTTAAGAAAACAAATTCAAGTATCATCCTCGTACAAACACAAGCATGCCTAAACAAACAAAAAACAAGCTTATGTAAATTCTTAACTCCAATATCTAAGGCTTGGGTGATATACTTTCCAACATAATATTCGGTAACGATAAATTCTACCAGCTACAAGTAGAAGTATAACATTCTTAACTACAAAAGCATAATATTTTCTATCAAAAAATTTAGTAGCGACAACTAAAAGTAGATATTTTTTACAGTGTGATTCAAACATAAGTAGATGAAGAAGAAAAACTTTCAGTAAGATCCAAGTTACAGATTTTGTGGACCCTTGGAACAGACTAAATGCCTAGCAAAAGTTTTCCCAATATTAAAAATTTAGAATAATAAACTTCCCAAAGTACAGTTTAAAAGGGGAAAAATTGAGCTTTAAATGAGTACAAGAAGGAAACTAATGTTTAACGCATATGCACCTCAACAACAGGCTTTGCCACTACTTCATAAACACGTTTTTGGGATGCAAACTCTGTGAGCACTTCATCGAACTCATAAGTATCTGTGTCCCAATTGTTTTTCCGAAGTTTCAACCTTTTTAGCTGAAATAGAGCAAAACAGATTTAATATCCGTGACCATAAAACAACGGTAAGACAGTAAGCTGTAACTCAATTAAGAATAAGGAGGATACCTCTGGTTGCAACTCTACACAGTCCGCAAAATCAGCATCTGCAACCATTTCCTCCTCATTACGTGGTCGCAATCTTAGAGCTACTCGAACTCTTCCAAGAACTATACCCAATAAAACAAGGTCAAACGAAGTAATGAACAACTACGAATTAAGAATCTAAAATTCCTAAATTATGGGAAAGGAAAAGGAATTCATACTAGGAACCTCTTTTGATGAACAAAAATGACAATTTGGGAAAAGTAATGCTAGTGGCAATGTAAGAGTTTACTTATTAGCATTTACACTAGCAAAAGAAAAGGACAATTAATTTTCACTAACCTAGCATTCGAAATGAATTTACAACTCAATTACAAAGGACCATAAAAGGGCTTGAGCTTTCCACACATAAATCATGCATAAAATAAAATCCCCTTCAATAACTCCATAATTTATTTCTCATTTTTTTTTAATCACCAAAGTATTTCTGTATACTTGATTCATGTGGAATACCACAATTCATTAAAAAACAACCAAATGCTCCCTAATTTGAAAATAATTTGTCTCCAAAAATTGGAAAAAGTTATCCATCCTCAGAAAGTGAAATTTGAATTCGGCAACTTTATTTGTTTAGCTTTGTGGAAGTACTTTTCTTGCTTGTATAGCTATGCAAATACAGATTGCCAGTATTAGCACATAATTAAATCACATATTTTTCACACACAATACCTATCAAAACTAGGAAAATATAAAACAAGAAATAAGTTCCTCAATATCTCAAACCACAAAATCCACCAGAACCCAAAATTCCTCACCTCCTGTATTATCATTCTTAGAAGCAGCAGCTCCAGTAGCGCCACCGCCGCCAGTGGAGCCGGTGCTGTTCCGGCGTGGCCCAGAAGCAGGCAAAGACTTGGATTTGACATAAGACTTGGGATTGGAATTTACAGATAGAGGCCTATCCACCCTCAAAGCACCCCTCTGACTGCCATCTCGGTAATTATACCCGCCCGACGCCGCCATTGCAATTCAAACCAGCAATGAAGTTTGAAAAATGGATCTTTCAGCTCACAAAAGGGCAGGGAAAGAACACACGAAAAGGTGCTATCTTTGAAATCCCAGGAGAAAACCCAGAAAAACCAAAGTGGCAGTTTTCAAAATTTGAACAATTCCCAGAAAAACCCAGGTGCAAGGTTTTCGAATTTGAAAGGTTCCCAGAAAACCCCAGGTTGGTTTTCAAATTTGAAGATGACAGTTTGTGTGGGAGATTGGTAGTAGTTTTAGCGAGTCAGAAAAATCCGGGGTTTTTTTTATCGAAGAGTACAGGGGGACACCGGGAGAGAGAGGGAGAGAGAGTATGTATTTGACCTCGTTTACTTGTGAATAAAGTGAGAGTGATGGTCCCGTCACATCTTCTGGTGGGCCTAACATTTTGGTCATTAGGCGGAAAGTACGACAATACCCTTCCCTTTGTTTTTGCACAAGTTGCAACTACAACTACCAACTACAATGAATTGACTAAACTGACCCCACTAACACCCACCAGATTTCATATGATCATTTTTCTTGTTGGGAATATTTTATGTATTCTAAACCCAACTACATATTAATAAAAAAAAATTATCAACTAAAAGAGGATGAAAATATATTTTTTATCTTCTATCACAACAGAAAAAGTTAAGAACAATAACGTAATTTTACAAAACAAAATTTTGGTTGTTTTTTGTTTAAACCTCACCTACAAATAATTTTATCATCTCTAATTTAAAAAACAAATCTCTCGCTCTCTCCTCATTCCCACGTTCTCTCACTCTCTTCATGACACACCCCATCCCGAAGGAGGGCATGCTAGCCGTCACGTGAGAGTGACGTAATCATTTACACAGTTCGGAAGCTTTAAAAATACAATTACTAAGATGAAACACCCGAGGGTGAGTCCTACTTTTGTGAATTCTGTCAGAACACCGTTGGATTCCTCGTGGCCACCAAAGCTCTGCTATCTAGAACTTGGAGGGGCGCAAAACAAAGTTGAGTGGGTCAGTAAAACAAAGTTTTGCGAAAACATTTCATTTAAAACATTTCTAACCCCTCGCTGTAAAACATGTATACTTTCCCAGAAAATAACATAATAGCATATACCTTCAAATATCTCAAATCATCAATCTTTATCAAAACCAGAAAGTATGTCATGCTATAATGTCAAAAACAGAATATGGATGCATCAATATAACAGGTGAAATAAGGAATCAACCGGAGACCCTGCAGTTGGTCATGTACGGTTGATTCTATAGCTCAATATCCAATCCAACCGGAGTCACCACGGTGACCTGTACGGCGCTACTCTGCACATAAGTCGGAATTACCTAAAGTAGTCTGTACGATAAGAATGGTGTAATAATACGCTCTAGTGCTTCTCTCATCAATCATCTGTGCACATAATCTAAGGTCACCTACCAGTCGGAACCACCTCTAGTGGTCTGTACGACTAGCATGTCGAAACCCTCTCATGGTCTGTACGACATGCACCTACTTGGATCCAAGATGAGCGTGCGGTGCGGGTGAATAATATAAGCACTAACACCATGATTGCAGGTTATGAGCTATCCACATAATATACAACATCAATGATTCACATGAATAACATAAAACTCACCTGATACTCACATGTGCGTCCACAACACCAATTCACATATATATATATGCATCAATTATCAATTCATATATCTCATAATATGCATGCATGGCATTTTAAAACGTACTTTCATTTAAACTCAATTTCTGGGAAAAATATCAATAGTATATAGGTATAAACAGAAATACTGCCCACTCACCTGGAGTTCGCCCTACAACTCCCTAGCACAACACATCAAGGCGTCATGACGATCGGCGCCTAGAACAATAATCAAATCAAACCTCAGAATCATATCGATAGAATATATAACTTATATAAAACACGTCACTACGTAGTTCGACCCGGAAGATCTGCAACTCAGATTTCAAATCCATAACTTCCAGAGGTCCACAATATACCTCTAGGACAACATCCTAAAATTTCATTACCATCCAACGGTCGGATCTCCGTCAATTTCCAAAACCAAGTGACGGTTAACATTCTATTTTATGAACTTACAACTCCAATTCCGAAAGATCCGTAAATCGGATTCCCGATCCGTAAGTTCCTATAATCCTCAAATATTACGTATTACAACGTATCAAAGTTTGGTGACAATCCGACGGTTGAATCGTCGATTCACCTTTTGGCCTAACCACGAATCGTAACGAACTTAGGTTCAATTACTCAATTTACGTCCATCAATTATCAAAACTGAACCTAGAACCTTAAACACATGCTAAGAATGACATTGGCGGGCCATTGGCCACGCGCCACCGCACGGGCCGCCGCGGGTGGCGGTTGGCCGCCCCGGCTCGCCGGAAAATCCAACTATTTCCAAATATTCTCAAAAAATACAGAATTGAAGATCTCAATGAGTAGAGTAAACTTTATACCTGAGGCCAAGGCCAATTTGGCCTGGAAACACTTCAATTTCACCAAAACCGTGAAGAACCCTAGAATTGGGTGTTTTCAATTCGATCTCCAAAACCATTCTGATGCCCCAACTAATGCTTGGGCTTTGTTCCAGGTCCTAAGGGAATGCTAATGGTGTTAGTAATTGAAAGAAAACGTTTCAAGATTTGAAAATTTTGTACACTAAGCCACCGCACACACCGTACGGTTTCAACCAAATTCAAGGCCAAATTCCTTGATTTTTGGGGTGTAATAGGAAGAGGGAAGATCATAGAGGGTTTTCCAAGTGATGGTTTGAAGTAACTCACCGGAAAAGTGAAGAAATTTCGACGAAAATGGTTGGAAAACCCACCGGGTCGCGCGGGTCATGGGTTGAAAACCCATTTCTGTTCTTCTTCCTTCGCTTCTCGCCCTCTCTCCTTTCCTCCTTTCCCCTTCTCTGATTGGCCAGAAGCTTCTCTCTCTTCTCCCCATTCGCCCAGCTTCTCTTCTTTCTCTCCCGGAGCTGTCTTCTTCTTCCTTCTGGTTGGGCAGTTTTGCCCAATCTTTCTTCTTCTTCTTTATCAGTCACACACACACACACACACACACAAAACCTCATTTCTTCTTATCCCAGCCATTCATTTATTTCTTCATTAAATCTGGGCCGTCTTTTTTCATAAAAGAAATTCTAGATTTTACTAAAATTATAATTCCTTAAAATCCCAAATTTCAAACGTTAATAACTTTTTCGATATAACTCCAAATCACGAACCGTCTGCGCCCACGCGTCCGTAGTGACGAATACTACGAGGATATGTCAAGAAAATAAATATTAGATGGCACGACACAATCATTAACCTCGAATAATGCGAGTGCCTCAACGGGCATTTTTGTAAAATCCTTTATTAAACTTTAAAAACTCTTAAACTTAGAGACGGGCTGTCACATTTCATCTCTCCTTCAATTTAAAAAATATGGCTTAAATATTAAAATGGTCATTGTGTTTTAGTCATTGAGTCAATTTAGTTCATGTGTTTTCAATTTGGTCTTTGTGTTTATCTCCATTAGCCAATTAAGGACATTTCCATCTAATTTCTATATAAAAAATATTATAAATTATTATAAACATTTGTAAAATTATAATTTATTTGATTTAAAAAAATATTTACAATGAAATAAAATAAAAAATTAAAAGATAAGTTATTCTCTTCCCAACTCTTCGACCTCCTGACACACCCCGACCCTAGATGTCCACTAGGACTCTGAATCGAGCTGTGTTGGCCGACACCTAGAGGGCGACGAAGTCATAAAGTATGATGATGTGGAAAAAATGTGAATAAATTTAAACCTAAGAGTGCCTAAATACTAGAATGCGTTGGTGAGCAGGAATGAACCCACTTCACATATGACGTTAGAGCATAAGTACAATATAGTGAATTAAGAATCGTACCCTCGAAATAATCTCCAATACTAAGAATCGCCACGAATCTTCAACGATAAGAAAGCTCAGCTAATAAAACCTGGAAGGTGAAGACAAAACAAGGGTGAGTGGCCCTGGAATTAAAATTTTAATAGAGACCATATAAAACATTATAACCCCTCACTACAACACCTGTATAGTTTCCAAAAAAATCATAAATATACCACAACACAACATCTCATCAGCAATATCAATAATCATGTGATTAATAACCCATACTAGCACGCAAGTCAGAGTCACCTATGGTGACCTGTACAACTTACCTATATCTCATCACATATGCATAAGCTAGCTGATCACATATCTCATCACATATGCTAGCTCATCACATATGTCATCACATATGCTAGCTCATCACATATCTCATCGCATATGCTAGCTCATCACATATCTCATCGCATATGCTAGCTCATCACATATCTCATTACATATGCTAGCTCAAGTCGGAGTCACCTCTAGTGACTTGTACGACTTATCCATAACTCAATAAGTATACCTGCACACGAGTCGGAACCACCTAAAGTGGTTTGTACGACAGGACTGGGTGTAAATAAATACGCTCAAGTGCTACGATCACGTGAAGACTATGCGAATAATCGCGGGTCACCTACGAGTCGGAACCACCTATAGTGGTCTGTACGACAGGACTGTGCACCTACCTTAGATCCAAGATGAGCGTGCGGTGTGGGAAGTGAACATCACGTGAAGGACTATGCCCTGGCCACGAGCGGGAGCACTAGCATCGGGGTGAAGGTTTATGAGCTCTAACTGTATCTAGTGTCACATATACGATTCATGGGCAACCTGTACGATAGTGTCAGAGTTGCCTATCATTGCAACCTACACGACAAGGTCGAAGTTGCCTAAACATACATGTATCATATCATAACCCCATCATTTCAACTAATACCATAAACTCACCTGAACTTACCTGGATGTCCTGCGTTCACCTTTGCACTTCAAAACGTTCATAATAATTGTGTGCAGGTAATATACATAAAAATAAACCACGATGAAATCTGATACTCAACCACATTATAGCATTTCCAATTATATACATACATATATATATATATATATATATATAATGTTGCATAAAAATGCATAAACTATATCCCTACTCCCGAATTATTTATTTTGCGGGAATAATTATCGGGGATAAGTCCAACTAAACACTAGTTTAATTAACTATCACTACTTACGTTTCCTTATTTCAATTTCTTAATTCCTTCCACATTGATTTATGACCAACATCCAATCACTAAAAATATAAGGTTAAATCTCATATTTTTACTGATTTCCTTCACATTGCTTAATTCCCAAACAAGGTTTTTGTTTCAATTATTTTATGGTTGCATCTAACGTCTCGTTAGACTGTCTACGTACCCTGAACAGGGATCAAGCCATTCGTAGGTCACATTAGTACTTCAAAGCATTCACAATAATTATACGCAATAAGCAATTTATAAACGTTATGGAATTGCCAATCACATATATATATATATATATATATATATATATATAATATATACGATAAAAACGAAAAGACCCACTTACCTGAGGTCCGCACTACAACTCCCTAGCATGCATATCGAGACATCACGAACCATCGTCGCCTATGACCAATTATCAAATTACATCTCAGAGTTCGTACCGATAAAATACACAATTTACATAAAACACATCCCAACGTAATTCAATTCGGAAGATTTGCATCACGGATTTCCGATCCGTTTCTTCCAAAGATCCACATTATACTTCTAGAACAACATCCTAAAGTCCCATTACGATCCAACGGTCGGATCTCTGCCAATTATCAAAACCAAGTGGCGGTTAACCTTTTATTTTATGAACTTACAAATCCAATTTCGGGAAGATCCATATATCGGATTCCCAATCCGTAAGTTCCTATGGTCCTCAAATAGTATGTACTATAACGTATTAAAGTTTGGTGACGATCCAACGGTCGGATCGTCGATTCATACAATGACCTATTAACTTAACGTAGAGAATTTAGATTCCAACAATCAACCTATGTCATACAACTACCAAAACTGAACTCAAGGCATCTAATTAGCCTAGGAATAACATCAACATCCCCCTAGCCACGCGCCGCCGCACCAGCCGCCGCGGGTGGCGGTCGGCCCCCCCGACTCGCCGGAAAATCCAACTTTTTCCAAAAATTATCAAAATTTACAAGAATGAAGATCTCAATGAGTAAAGTAAACTTTATACATGTGGCCAAGTCCAATTTGGCTTGGAAGAGCCCCAATTTTGCTAAAACCCGTCGGAAACCCTAGTTTTTGGGGTGTCCTCAATTCGGCTCTATAACAACTCCGACGCCCCCAAAATTGTTTGGCCTTTGTTCCTGAGCTTTAGGGGAGTATTTTGGTAGTGACAATTGGCTGAGTTAGTTTCACGATTTGTGGATTGCCGTTAAACACCCACACGCACCACCGGTGCATTTCTCCCGAATCTAAGGTCAAATTGTATGAATTTAGGGGTAGAAATGGTAGAGAGAAGGCTAGGGAGGTGTTTCTAGGTGATGGTTTGGCTTAATTCACCAGAATTTGGCCGAGAAACCGTCGATTTTTATGGTTCCCGTTGGCGGGGTCACACTGGTCAAGGAAGACCCGTTTTGGGTTCCCTCATTTTCTTCTTCTCTCATTTCCCTTCTGGTTCTGCTCTCCCATTCGTCACTCTCCCTCTCTCCTCATTTCTGATTGGGCAGTGTCCATCTCCTTCCTCTCCCTCTATTTTCTCCCACAACCCTTTACATAAAAAAAAAATATAATAATAAGAAATGAATAAGATAATAAATAACAATCCTTACCAACGTACTTTTGGAATACGGTAAGGTAATAGTTCATACGCGTCATGAACTAACGATCAACGAAAATCAATACCCTCGCCTCTAGGGTATTCTCGTAAATTTCACATTTTAAGATTTATAAAATAATAAAATTTGGGACGGGTTGTCACACCGCCTCCCTAACATACCCCCTCTCTTTTCCATGTCACAACCTTAATCATTTTTTATATTGGAAGTTTTATTTCTTATATGTGTTATTTCTCATTGATTTGCATTTTTCTATAAAGAGAAAGGGTAATTATTTCTCATATAATTTTTCTTATGAATTTTTTAAAAGAGATTGAATGAAATGTCCTTAATTGGCCAACAGAGACAAACACAAGAACTAAATTAGCCAAATCGAAAACACGATGACTTAATTGGCCATATGGCTATAACACAGGGATCATTTTTACATTTAAGCATAAAAACAAAAGTAAAAAATTTCGCTCACACTTCATGTGTGGGCATATACTAGTAAGGTGATTAAGAGAAGGCTACACATGTCAACCTTTCGTTTAATTACCGATTATACCATTTTCACATTTTTTTTAACAAATGATATTATCTATACTAACAAGATAGGAGAGTCGCTTAAGTCTTATAATGAGCTAGCAATAATATAGTTCAAATTTGCCTTTGATAAAATCGAACCTAATATCTCTTACTTACAAGTGAAGAGGCATACCATTTTCACATTAAAATAAAGAAAATTAGAACTAATAAAATGAGGATAGAATGGTAATTATGTAAGTGGTAAAGGTCGTAATGCCAGAGGATTATTACTGCATGGCATAGAGGGGCAAGGCATAAGTGTTTATACTGTAAAATCTATTTTCAACTAGTACCTACTATGATACGTTCAAAAGGCCCTTCTAATAAGTAGAATGTATAAAACCTTATTTCGATTTAGCTCAGTACAGAATGAACTAACAATCCTAGAATCAACTCAATCATCATATCATGGATTATAAGTTCCTAACTCTAGCTCATTGTTATTTTGAGCGGAACAAATATCTTGCACACAAAAAAATACAAATTACTTGACATTTGATAAAAAAAGCTTACAACCAATCTCTTTTTAACTTGTCACACGTGTGGGCCAATGTTATAGTGATAATTAATTAAATGGCTAACTATATTTTTACACTATTTACTCTCCTCAATTAGTTTCCATTAGTTTAATTGTCAATTAACTGTATTATCTTTTGCTTGCAAGAAGTGACATCAATCACGATGGATTACCAAATGCTATACCAATAAATAATAATTTTTGTTAATGATAATGTTAACCTTTTAGATATATAGATTGATACGAATATTTGTGCCGAATGGCATTTATGGCTTTCATGCAACCAACAAGTAAGTGAATGGCAATTAATTTGATATTCAGTGGTAAAAGGGACATGAGAAATGCTACCCAGACTCTCTCTACTCTGAGTGAAATTCTTCATGGACTCTCTCTAAGTGAAACTCTCCATAGACTCCCTGCTATAGAAACCCAGAGCACACTTGTTTGTAGGCTTTCTTCATTAACTTTCTTGACAAGATAATTACAAGTGTATTTCAGTATATATATAGCTTATGAGCTGTTACAAGAAAAAGACAATTGAGCCCCTAACCATTCTAACTAATTACAATTCAAGACTAACAAACTCTAACAAACAAAATGTTAACTAGAGATTGTCTTTATTAGCTGATCCTTATCCTCTTTACACCCCGTCAAGCTGAACTTGGAGTTGTCAAAAGGACTAAGAGAAAGCTTGGATTGAAGATACAATAATCTTTCCTTGGACAATGACTTTGTATGAATGTCCGCTAACTAGTCTTGGCTGCACATATATTGCACTTTGAGAAGACGAGTAAGAACAAGCTCTCGAATATAGTGATAATCAATTTAAACATGCTCAGCTCTAGCATGGAAGACTAGATTAGAAGCTAAAGATATGGCATACATGTTATCACATCAGAGAGATGGAAGTTTAGGCAAAGGAAAACCAATGTCATGAAAAACTTTGCAAATCCAAGTTATTTCGGTAGCAGTATGTGCCAGAGATCTATATTCTGCTTCAGTAGAGGTGTTGAAAATGTGCCTTAAAGCCAATCATACGATGATACTTTACATACATTTCACATGTTAAACTAATCTAGTTTAATATAAAGGGCAAATATTATTGTTTAAAGTCGTCTCATATAAATGTTATATGCTTAAACAATAAGTCCAAGGAATATGTAATTGGGAGAATGTGAGCTAAAGAAGTTAGATTCATGAGACCATTCTCTTTCGTATACATATCCTAAACGTTCCTGATCATAGGATTGCTAATTAGGCATTAACAGTCCGTTAAGATCAGTACGTGCTATGTTTTCTCTTAGAAAGAGTGACTGGTCTTGAGTCATTGGTGTGACTGACACCAAAACAAGCATGTAGGTGCTCAATAGAGAATGAGTCCACTGAATGCAAAGTAGTCATTTGACCGGAGGCATCACAATTTTCTTATGGTTAGGTCCTTGATCTTTGACTATGTCAAAGTCGCTCCGTCAATGAGTGTCCACGACATAGTTGGGGTTAAGCCACTTAGCCATGGAGGCAATTGAATGCACAACAAGGGATCTCTAACCTTCAAACTGTTTGAGGGAGAATACTCTATGATATGATTAAGAATATCTTGCCAGAGTATGAATGAGATTTAGGAAGTCGTTCCAAATCACATTCAAGGTAATCATATAAGTAAGAGAATCACATTGGATAGTAGACATGAATAAACTATTAAACCAAACAATGCGGTCAAGAGTATTGTATTAGAGAAATACCGTATTGCATTGTAATCCCAAACTAAATAGGTTATCCACCTCTTCTGATTAGCTTGGGTAGCCATGACATACTGCTAGGTGTCACTCATGGTTTGTGGAAGCCTTAAAGGTGTATAATCACTAAAGGGATAATTGAAAGTAAGTTTCAATTCACAAACGATTTGAAGAGTTCTAATCGCCCATTGCCTCGCTAAAAGGAACCTAGTGGATCGTACACCGTGTATGGTAGAGATTGAAGAAACAACGGAGATGAGTAAGGATAATTAAATGGTTTAATTATTTATGGCTAGGATTAATTAATATGTTAAACGAATAAGTTCGTTTTAGCTTTTGAGTAATTATTGGAAGGCCAGCCATAGCATGAATGAAAGGTTTTTTTTTTTTTTTTTTTTTGGTTTTTTTGTCACTTAAGTGAAGTAACTATATAAAGACTTTATAGCCAAAATTCATTAGGGTTATCTCTTGAGGAAATTGGAGAGAACACAAGCTCTCATTTTTCTCTCTAGGAGGCCGGCCCCCTTGGAGGGGATTTACTGGTATCAATCCTCCTCCAAGGTCACTCATCTCTTCTTCAAGTTCCTCCATGGTGAGGAAACTTAGAGGTTCCCTTTTTTGGGAACTTGGAGAATCCATTCAACCATCCTCCTCCAAGAAATCCATGGAGCTAGGAAGTAAGGAATGAAGGCCCTCTCTTTTGGGTGATTAGCCTTTGCTTATGCAAAGAGGTGCTTCAAAGATATAAAAGTTTCTCAACTCTTTTCTTTAAGATTTGAGTTGAGTCTTGATTCACCACAACTACTAGGTCTTGAATTTCATGGGTAAAGTTTTGTTTTTGAATGCATACAAGCATGATTCCGCCTTTAATTGTTAATTGCATGCATAGATGTTGCTCAAATGAACTTGTTTTCACAAATTATTTCCTTCAAGTGGTATCAGAGCCTAGGTCTAGTAGTTGGTGAATCCTTTTGTGTTTTGTAGTTCATAGGCTTTGATTTGAATGTTGTAATTGTTACAAGCTTTATTTTTGCTTCTTTGAATGTAAATTTTGCTTGAAAAATTACCATCTCAAATGTTATAGATGTAGTTCATATGAGGATGAATTTTGGAGCTAAATTTTGGTGCCATGTTTATGGGGAAATTCAGCCAAATCCAAAGGGTGGATTTTTGGGTTCATGTTTGTCTTGTTAAAAGAGTTTTAAAGTGACATTAGGAACCCCTAATGACACACCCCGACCTGGAAAGGTCGAAGCATGCTGGCCATCACCGTGAGGTGACGTAACCACAAGGGTAAGTGATGCAAAAAGTGAATAAAATTAAAACTAATTAGAACTAAACAGTGAAAGAGTGCGCAATTCGTGGGTTGAACCCGCTACAATTATTCAGAGCGTAATAGACAATGAGACTACAGAAGAGTAGTCAAAGCAACCAAAGTACACTTATTACATAATAGTGATAAGTTCGTACGTCTAAAACAGAAGAAAATGTCAGAACTGCCGGGATTCCTCGAGTGCCACAAAGAGTACAGCTATCTAGGTCCTGGAGGGGCGAAAAACAAAGTTCAGTGGGTCAGCAAAACAATGCTTATAAGAAAACCTTTATTTTTGAATATACTAACCCCTCGCTGTAAAACAAGTATAGTTTCCTTAAGCATACTACTCAAGTAAATAAACGATAATTCGATAATATTAAAGCAGTATAATAATCAGAAATATGCCAAGTAAATGATGTATCGAATGCCACAGTAATAATCATGTGATAATCAAGTATAGCTAAGTGCTCATCGATCTAAGCTGACACACAAGTTCGAACAGATAGATTCTGACACGAACATGACTGGGCGTAATCAATATGCTCTAGTACTACGATCACGTGAAGGCTGGTGTAGAAGCACGATCACATACAAGTCGGATTGCATAAGTGCAATCTACCCGACAGGACTGGCACCTAAACTTGGATCCAAGGTGAGCGAACGGTGCGGATGTGAACATACACGTGAAGGACTGGCCCTGGCCATAGGGCGAGTACTAACACCGGGTGCAGCAAGATGAGCATGTACAAATATGTATGAATGCCATGACAGTAATATCACAACCATATAGTAGCATTTATCACAATTTATCTCACAATAATGATACTAGGCAATATAGGCGTAAAAGTGAAGTAAATACGCATTTATGGAAACTATAAATATATATTGGTATAAAACCACTGCCCACTCATAAGTACATCGCTGGGTCGTAGCCCCCGAGCCTAGTTTGGCCTAAAAAATCCTCGGGATAAGTTTCCCCTATATGTGAAATAACTAAAATAGCATTAATTAAAGCACATAACGGAAACCTAAATAAAACCCCCATAGTTTGCTCAAACCTAGGGTTTAAATATATGAAATCGATCTACTCGACGACACGAACACACACGTGTCAACCACGCGCCAGCCGAAGGCCGGACGCGCCCACACGCGTCGCCCAAAGGGGCTGCCAGAAAAACCCACACACGCCCCGCGAGTGCACTGTACTTGCCTTCCTCGTGAAAATCTGCAGTTTTTGCAGATTTTTGGCCCAACTTCCAGAGCTCCTAACGAGCTCGATTCTCAACCAAATTCACTTCTACAAAAGCCAAATTAAAGCTAGGAATGTGGTCTACCAATCCCAATTCACAGAAAGTTCAAATATGGTCCGAGTTAATCAGAAATTTGGCCTGAAAGTGGCCTAACGACCACGGTTACAAATTTTCCAGAAACTGAAATTTTCTTCCTAAATTCCAGAGTTGATTTCTAACTCGATACTTAACCAAACTCAATGATTCAAAAGCCATTTTGAAGTTAGGAATGTAGAGAACAAGTTTGTACCTAGAAGAAGTCCAGTTGTGGTCGAGGTTGACTAGAAAAATGGTTTGAAAGTGACCAAATGGCCACGGTTTTTGAATGACAACGTGTAGGTTCTCTTTTTCCTCGAGTTTCTAGGTAAAACCACACGTCCAAAACACAAACAAAGGATCAATAACAACCCATAGAAGTGAAATGAAGGTTCTAAAGGTTTCTCAAAGCTTACCTAAGCCATAAATGGCTTGAAAATCGATATGTCGAACTCGCCGTGTGGACCTTCCGAGTTGGTGAGTTAAAACTCGTTCACACCAGATTTCAAGGACATGGTTGTGATCGTGGGACTGAGATGATCACAATGGTGTAATTTGTTTTTCACGTTTGTGAGTTTTGGTGTGTTTTGTGGTTGTTGCAGAGAGGAAGAAGAAGAAGAAGAAGAACTCGACATGGGAGAGGGAGAAGAGAGAGAGAGAGATGAGATGTTTGCTTTTCTGATAAGGTGCATGAATAGCTGGGATTGGTGAGTAAATAATGGAGAGGATGCACGGGTAAGTTAAAAAGGAATCCAATGGATAGGTTTTTTGATTTCCTACAGTAAAAGGAAATCGAAATCTATCCGAAGTAGATATTTTTACACTTTAAAATCTACGCCTACCCGTACTAGCTTGTACAAATTAAATGCGATAGCGAGAAATAAAAAGGAAGCGATAAGAATAAGTCCACGTCACTTGCCAATAAGGGCATAATCGTCAATACATATACTCGGGGAGAAATTACATAGGAAAATTAGGGACGGGTTGTCACAGCCTGTCCCGGAAGATTATTCTCGATGACGTGAAATGGCAATTTTGCCTTTGGACGTTAAAGTATGTTGTGTGATTTAAGTTGGATTTTGGTCCCATTCATTAGTTTCCTAAGTTTTTGGACCCAATTGGAAATAAGGAAATCGTTTGTTTTGATTGGTGACCCTAAAATCTGGACCACACATCCTTTCTCTCACTCACTCTCCCGTGCTCTCTCTTCTCTCTCTCGGACTCACTCTCTCTCCTCTTCATATGTACAGACAAGCACCAAATGAAGGAAAAAATTTGTCCTAGCTAAGAAAAAGTATGAACATTTGAATACACATGCAAGCTATTAACACTTTAAAGTAGGCATGCATTCAAAAACAATTCATAAAACCCATGACTTTCAAAGCCTAGTATATGGTGAACCAATAAACTCTTGAACAACATTAAAGAGAAGTAAAGATTTAGAGTTTCTTTACCCTTGAAGCTCATCCTTGTTTACACAAGGGATTCACCCAAGTGGAGGGCCTTCAAGTCACCTCCAAGCTCCTTGGATATTGCTTGTGAATTCCTTCTCCTTTTGTGCTCCTTTGATCCTTGAGGATGTAAGGAAAGGATCTCCAAAAACACCAAATATTTAGTGTCTCTAAGTCTCCACACCAAGGGTTAAGTGTGAAGATGAAAATGGATGACTTAGAGAAGAAAAGATTGCTAGATTAATCTCTCTAAGTGGCCGGCCTCCTTTTTGTAAAATGAGAGAAAGTGTCTCACCTCATTTCACCAAGAAAAACCCTTAAATGAAAAATTGCTATAAAGTTGCTTTTATAACATTTTTCTTAGGTGAGTGGCAAACTTGCAATTAAGCAAACTTTCACCATCTCCTCATCATGGCCGGCCTATATGTTGTGATTGGGCTTATTGCCCATTTTGTTTTAGTTGTCATACAACTTAAACATAATGGGCCTTGTGGACCAAAACACTTTTGGGCCCCGAAACCCAAAACCAACTTAAAAGCCCAATACGAACCTTTCGTAAAATTAATTAACCAATTAATTAATCTTGACCATTCTTCAATTAAACAATTTAATTGCATATCCATTTCATTTAATTTCTTCACTATCGCCCTTACTCGGTGTACGATCCATTAGGTTCCAATTAGCGAGGCAGTGGGCGATTGTTACTCTTAACGATCGATTGTGAATTGAAACCACATTTCAATTCTCCTTTTGATTAGTGTTTGCTAATGTTCAAGGCTTCCACAAACCATGAGTGACACCTAGCAGCATATCATGGTTATCCAAGCTAAGTAGAAGTGGTTGGAGAACCTATCCAGTTACAACTACAATGCAATACGGTCATTCTCTAATACAATACTCTTAATCACATTGTTTAAGTGATAGTTTGTTTCATGTCTACTATCCAATGTGATACTTATCTATATGATTTCCTTGAATATGATTTGGAACAAACTTCCTAAGTCATATTCATATGCTTTGGCCAAAGACTTTAGAATCATATCTTAGAGTATTCTCCTTCCACCATGGAAGGTTAGAGATCCCTTGTTGTGCATTCATATGCCTACATGACTAGATAGCTTGACCCCAACAATGTCGTGGACACTCCGATGGAATGCCGTTTGACATGATCAAAGATCAAGGACCTAACCATTAGACATCTATGATGCCTCAGGTCAAAGGACTACTTTGCATATTGCAACTTTAGAGTTCTTACATGACATGTATGTTCGAACTCTCTTTTGATCGTTGTTCAGTGTACTCGATTACTCTTTCGAGCACCTATGTGTTTGTCTTAGTGTCCAACACCAAATGACTTGAGACTAGTCATACTCACGCTTGAGTTAACATAACACATACTAACCTTAGCGGATTGTCAATGCCCAATTGGCAATCCTATGGCTAGGAACGTTTTAGGAATGAACATAAGAGAATGGTCTCGTTAATCTAACTCATTTAGATCACATGTCTCTTAGATCAAATACATTCCTTGGATTCCCTTATTGCTTAAACACATGATACAATAAATAGTGATCAACAATAAGCTTTGCCCTTCATTAAACATATAAAAGTTTAATACATTAAGTATTCCAAAAGCTATTACATCAAATGAGTGGCTTTGTGGGCATACTTCCAACACCAAAATCAACTCAAACTTCACAGATCGAAGGTATTAAGCTCACCATTGTATTCCTCGAGGTGATACGAGTTCATCCATACAATTTTAGAACGTAGAGCTTTAGAAAAACCCTAGAAACCGAGAGGTCCGTTGAGGTACAGTACCACCGGGGTGATAGTCAAGGTTTCAAACCATTTCAAGGCTCTTAAAGGTATCTTCTCTTCCTCCTAAGTGTTCTGGATTAGTTTTGGCTAAGTTTGAACGTAAGAAAACCATGGAAATCGAACCTCCGAGGGTGGCACTGTTCACCAACTTTTAAACCCGTGAATTTCTTCAATTTTCAGGATCGTAGCAAGCTCAAGGACCTTCCCTCGATGCTTGGAGTGCATCGTTGGTGAAAATTAGACGTCGGAAAGCCCAGGTTCGAGGAGTTGCAGAGGTCAGGGGATTTTCGAACTTTCTCCGACGTGATCTCATGGAATTTGAAGCTTCAAATAGGTATAACGTGATTCTATGAACCCTAAGCTTCATTTTGGTGGTAATTCTGTAGGAAATGGTTGAAAAACGAGTGAGAATAGTGAGTTTAAAGATTTTCCCAGTTTCCGGCGACGGCGATGGTCGCTGGAGTTTGAGGTTGAAGACGACGGAATATTCTGTCAATTCTGACAGAATATTCTGACGCCGTCAGTTAAATATAACGGAATCTATCAGGCTTTAACGAAATATTCCCTAACAGCGGTTAGGGAATCCGTCATGTTTGGCCGCGCGTGGGGGCGCGTAGGGCCGTGCCTCCGCCGGCGCGTGGCGGTGCGTGGACGGTCGGAAAATTATTTTAAAAATATGGGGATGCTCGTGAGGTTGTGTAGATCACGTTGGTATATTCGAACACCCCATTTGAGCATTGTATGAGAAGTTATTACCTATTGTTGGTTATGTGCGTTAAATAACGTTTATTCGGTTATTACGCCTATAAGTGAGGCCTATTCTCAGGACGAGCGTAATCAATCGAGGCTCGGGGGCTACGACCCATCGACATATCTGTGAGTGGGCAGTTATTTTCAGTATATATATATATATATATATATATATATATATATATATATATATATATATACTTGACGTTTTTCCCAGAAAACGTATTTAAAGGAAATGTGATTTAAATGCCATGCTATGCCAATGCCTATATTTTAATATAGTATATGCATTATCATAATTATGCATATTGTTGCATGGTGTTGTGGAGGCCCAGGTAAGCTCAGGTGAGTTATGTTTTAGTTATGTGAATTGTCAACGATGTGATATGTGATTGAATAATGTTAAGCTCATAAAACTGAAGGAAATTTTGTGAAAAACATGTTTATTTGAGCAACATCAATAGCATGCAATTAACAAATTAAAGGCGGAATCATGCTTACATGCACCCAAAACAAAACATCAACCATGAAATTCAAAGCCTAGTAGATTGGTGAACCTTGACTCAACTTTTAAATCAACATTTATTAGTTGAGAAATATTTACCTTTGTAGATTCCTCTTTGCATATGCAAAGGATAATCACCCAAGAGATAGGGCCTTCATTCCTTGCTTCTTAGCTCCATGGATTTGGTTGAATGAATTGGATTCTCCAAGTTCCCAAAATAGAGAACCTCTAAAGATTCTACACCAAGGTTGGATTGAAGAAGAAATGAGTGACCTTGGAGTAGTAGGATTGCTAGATTCACCCTCCAAGGTGGTTGGCCTCTTAGAGAGAAAATGAAGAAACAAGTTCTCACCAATTTTCTCTAAAACAAACCCTTATGAATTTTAGGCTATAAAGTTCTTTATATAGTCACTTCTTTAAATGACCTAAAGAACCAAAAAACCCTAATTCTACACAAAATGGATATGGGCTTTTGGGCCTTTGTGAATCTTTATTCATTAAGTTGTCATACAACTTAAGTCAATGGGCTTTGACGTTCGAAGCCCATTGGGCCTTAATGTCCAAAACTATCCCGAGGTCTTTAACGAACTTATTCGTTTGATTAATTAACATATTAATTAATCCTTGCCATAAATAATTAAACCATTTAATTATTCTTACTCATCTCCATTGTTTCTTCAATCTCTACCTTACACGGTGCACGATCCATTAGGTTCCTTTTAGCGAGGCAGTGAGCGATTAAAACCATTTTACATCGATGGTGAATTGAAACTTACTTTCAATTCTCCCTTTAGTGATTATACACGTTTAGGGCTTCCACAAACCATGAGTGACACCTAGCAGCATATCATGGTTACCCAAGCTAATCAGAAGAGGTAGAGAACCTATTCAGTTAAGGATTACAAATGCAATACGGTCATTCTCTAATCTAATACTCTTGACCACATTGTTTGGTTTGATAGTTTATTTATTCATGTCTACTATCCAATGTGATTCGTTTGCTTATATGATTACCTTGAATGTGATTTGGAACGCATTCCCTAATCTCATTCATACTCTGGCCAGAGATTTTAATCATATCATAAAGTATTCTCCCTCAAACCATTTGAAGGTTAGAGATCCCTTGTTGCACATTCACTTGTCTCCATAACTAAGTGGCTTAACCCCAATGATGTCGTGGACACCCCGATGGCGTGACTTTGACATAATCAAAGATCAAGGACTTAACCACAAGACAACTGTGATGCCTCAGGTCAAAGGACTAATTTGCATTATCCCAACCATGAGTTCTCATGTGACATGAGTATGAGAACTCCTCGTTGATCGTGTTCAGTGGACTCATTCTCTATTGAGCACCTACGTACTTGTCTTGATGTCACACACACCAATGACTCGAGACTAGTCACTCTCCCTGAGAGAAGACATAGCACGTACTGATCTTAACGGACTGTCAATGCCCAATTAGCAATCCTATGATCAGGAACGTTTAGGATGTGTCTACGAAAGAATGGTCTCATTAATCTAACTTCATTAGATTGCATTCTCCCAATCACATATTCCTTGGACTTTATCGTTTAAGCATATAACATTTATATGAGACGGCACCAACAATAATGTTTGCCCTTTATATGTAAACTAGATTAGTTTAACATGTGAAATGTCCGTAAAGTATCATCATATGATTGGCTTTAGGGCACATTTCCAACAATCTCCCACTTGCACTAGAGCCAATCAGCTTGTTCATCTGTTATGATTCCTCTTCTGTAGTCATTTCATAAATGGCTGAGTAGTAGGCCTAGGCAATGGATATCTATATGTTATCCATAGAAGCAACCTTGAGAATATCGACGTCACCATTATACATGATTCCCAATCATGTGGTTCAGTCTTTCATATGAGTTCGGATCTTGATGAGACCTTGATTCCCTGGCTTGAGCTATCGCCCCATTAGTGTCGTAGTGTCAGTACACTAGATACACTTTCTGGTTGGAACCGAATAGAGAGTTCATAAATGAACTTTCCCATCCAAACAACATTGTTGTAAACTTCTATATGGCAATATATTTTGCATTCATAATGGAACACACTAAAGTCATTACTTTAATGTTTCCATCCAAATATCTCTTTAGTCATAATAAAGAGATATCTGTTTATCTCTTCATTCACAATGAAGAAACATCCAATGATGGATTAGATTCACAATCTAATACATTTACGCTTCCATTACGTTACTCTAATTCTTCCTCATTCTTCGAGGAACATATCCTTTAGTATTTCTTAAATACTTAAGGATTCACTTGACAGTTGCCATGGTTCTGATCCTGGGCTTGCATTGATATCGCCTTGTGCCTTTCTAGGTACAACTCATATCAATGTTTTTCATACAATATGAAATACATAAATTACCTTTCTGCGTATGCATAAAGGATTCGATTTACGCATTATTTCTTTGGGAGTCAAAGGGTACGTTCCCTTTGAGAAGAGCTACCTCCTAGTCTCACTAGAGTTGTTCTTCTGATTGAAGTTTATCATCATATGAGAAACTTCCTAGCATCCTTTTGTCTATTATTAGGGCATGATATGATCCAATTATATTCTAAAATCTATCATTATAGATTTCCTTCCCATGTATATAGACTATGTCTCCCATATACATTCTATCGTTATAGAAAGTTTAAAGTTATAACTTTAACGAAGAAGTGTTCTTTTCATTTCCAAAATTAATATATCATATATGTGCATATATACATATTGAATTTTAGGAACATGATTAACTCCCACTAATCTTTTGTAAACCTAGTAAACAAAAGATTCATTTACATCTTTATGAGAAATCAAACAATTTGATATTTCCCTCATAAAACGCTTATGGCTCCCACTAGCTTGCTTAGATCCATGATGGTTGGATCTCTACAACTTACATGTTTTGTGATTCATAGTTTTAGACATATATTATTAGGACTATCTTAATAATGGTTTCGGAAACCTATATGATGTCCAAACATTGAATCAACATTTAGTTGTAGCTAGCAATCTTCGAATTAATTGAAACTAAGACTACGTCAAAGATGGTTCCTTCAAAGTCAACCATTCTCTTTGATTGTAGTCACCTTAAGCTACCAATTAGCTATGAAGGTTTCATTATTTCGGGTCAAATGGTACTTTACCATTTCCTTGAGTATATATCGTATATACACTCAATGTAGTCATAAAGTTCAAACCATTCAACTGAGACGGTTTATAAATCCTTCTTGACTACCTTGGAGCTTGTGGTATAGGAACTAGGTTGTTATATTTGTTGATTATCATCTTGTCTCTCAAAGAACCCATTCTTTTGAGTTCTATTCCTAGTTCATTTGCACTAAGGCAAATCACATTGTAGGATTACAATGAACTACTCAACAAACAACATTTGTTGGTTGGTTTATAGAAGTGATATCCAAAGGTTAATTTAAGGATATCCACAAGATGATTTTTAAACAAATATTGCTTATCAGCACACAACCCTAAATCTTAACACAATTAAGATTTGTCTTTCTTTCCAACTACATCCTATGGAGTTATGAAAATTTTGGAAGATCTTCTAATTGACAATCATATTGTCCTAGAAGCATATATATCCTATATATGGGTAATTGATAATATCCAACGAACTAAATCTTATTCAAGTTCGTTCTTCTCCTAATGGAGAAAATCATTATCTTATGATGCTAATTTCCTTGATATCTTTCAAGGAAACTCATCTAAAGTGTTACCTTTCCTTTAGATCAAATCTAAGGAGGTAAGTACTTTAGACGTCTTACTCATCAACTTACATTTCTTGAATTCTTTGAAACCTTTTGCAAAGTATTCGGACTTGTGTTTATTTAAAATTAAACTATAGTCCAACCGAGAGTGATCTTCGGTGAATGTCAAACAACATGAGTAGTATTATGTTGTGGACAAGTGCCACTGACATCTAAGTGAATTAACCTCAATAACTTTGTGATTATTTCTTCTTTCCAAAAGAATAAAGATTCGAACATTTCGCCTCTATACAATTTTGACAAGAAGGTATTGGATCCGGATCTAACGATCCAAAGCATCCATCTATGACCAACTCGTAATTTATGTTTTAGAGGTATCACAACTCAGTTGGGATTAGTCACTATCTTGCAACCTTTTGGGTTTTAAGCATCATTATATTCTAAACAGTTAACGCTACCATATCATCTCTACTATAGAGACAATCAATTAGATTACTATAATCCAATCAGTGATTAATAAAGAACAATGTTTTGTCAAATAAAACATTCATCCATCTCTACTATAGTGACGTAATTAAGTTCCTTAAAATTGGAATGTAAAGACAATCTTTGGTTTTTCCAATTTCTTTGGTAGTTCATATGAGGAAGTTAGTACCATCTGCTTTCGCAGAGATCTATATTTTATTCACGTTCCGAATGTGAAGTACTTTCTCTTCTTTCATTAATCTTCTACTTCTTATTAGCCACATTTTTACAACGATTGTAAAACATAGTTACTAATACGGAATCAAGCATTCAAGTAGAAGAACCAACTGTTTTGAACTATTCAAGAACAATTTACAACACCTTCGAAAGGTGTGTTCTTGACATTTGCAAGACATTTCTTGCAAATACCCCTTCCAATGTCCATCCTTTCATAGAGAAAGTTTGTTCCCTTGGAGTTAATTTTATCTTCTTCATTTGACTTCTCCTTTGACTACAATAGTCATGGTCCCTAAACTCCCACTATCTCTCTTGAAACCTTTTTCAATTGTGTTATACACATCAAACATTTTGGAGAGTGTGTGGTTATTGTTCACTACATAGTTTACAATAAACTTAGTGAACCATTAGGATAGGGACATAAAGGTGAAGTCCTAGCTTAGTTTCCGTCTCGTTAAGTGGTTTATCACTTCAACACTCAATGATTCAAAATCATCATAAGTCCATGTTGATGGACTATTTTTTGTCAACCAACCATTATGTTCTAAACATAATTACAAACTTTCAAGAGTTGTTCAAGGCAACTCTTATTTCTTCATACAACAATTTGTAAGTGAAGAATCATGGCACTAAAAGTGTCCTTGTGATAAGCTCGTATTTATATATATTTTACATCAATTTCTCTTGTTTTTTCTTAGTTATTTCCTCATATTTTTGTGCTATTTAATTTGTTTTTGTGTTTTATCGAATTTATCTAGCTAATAAAATAAAAATTGCACAAGTGAGATTTTAAGTGATAAATTCGTCAAAGCTGCCTTACTCACTTATTTTCCTTGTTTATATTTTCGAATGTGGTGATTTATAGTTATCAATACGTGCTTGATCCTAATGTGGCTGGTATTATTTACAAGGAAATGCAAATAATGATGCACATGTGGATGGCAGAAATAAAATGAGTGAAGCCAGCTGGGAGAAAAAGAAAAGCTGCACTTGGCAGCTGGTGGAAAGCAGAAAGAAAATGGGAAAAGGAGTGGAAAGCACAGCAAGAAAAAAAAAGAGAAAGCTGGAATAAAGAAAGGGGAGTGGGGGTCTCGGGCGTGGAATAAAGAGAAAAAGACAGGGACTAGTGGAAGGCAGAAGAAAAATATAAGGGAAAGAAAATAAAATAAAAGAGGAGGGAAAGCAGCTGGCAGAAGCGGACTGGAAGCAAAGCAAAGCTGCCTTGGCAGCTGGCGCACACGGGATTGGAATAAAGGAGCCAGAGACGCAGAAATTGAGAAAGAGGGGGAAGACGCTGCCTTTGGCAGCTTGGAAAGAAAGACTTGGGAACTTGAAGAGGGCTCTTGGGGAGAGGAAGGAAAGCAGACGGGATTGGAAGGCTGCCTTGAGGCAGCGAGCAGGAGAGACTGCCTTAGGCAGCTGGCGCGCGCAGGAGGAAGACAGCTCGAAGGAAAGGCAGAGACACGGGCTGACAGGGAGAGACGCGTGGACAGTTGCAGCGGAGGACGGACGAAAAACAAAGGGCGCTGCCTTGGCAGCGAGGAAGGCAGCTTGAGCACAGTGGCGCATCACTCTATTTCTCTCGGTTTAATCCTCCAAACTTATGTTTTATTTTATGGTTTAATTTATGAATAATGTGTAATTAATTTCTGTTTAGTTAGAGGGGAATTTGAAACCATGGATAAATGTTTTATTATGATTTGATTTACTCCAGTTATGAATTCTTGAACGTTGGATGTGGTTTATTTTTCTGTGTTGATTAATAACTTGTTTATGTATGTGGGTTAAGGGTCGACACTTAATTTGCATGTTTAGACTTGATGCTAGGATATAAGGGAATTTCACCTAATCGTTATGAACTTATATCTATGAGTAGTAAAAATCGCTAGTCACGATTGTGTTTAGTAAACCCTAGTTTGGATTAACATGCGTATTCCATAGTTATGAATGCCTAGTCGATGCTTATGATTTCCATTGAACTTAATGATTTTTGATATGTCTCTCTATCATGCGTATTCCATAGTTAGGGAACTTGATAAGAATAATTTGGTTGTGATGCGTATTCCGTCCAATTCAATGAATCTAGGGAAATCTGAAGGTTAATTTAAGCGGACCTAATTAACTTGGAGCATTGTCATTTATTCGTTTGTTGAAATCATAACTGGGAATCAAATATGTATGCATTTATTCATGTGTGGATAAGGAACCCTCTAACTAGTGTCTCATCATTTTATTTCTATAAAATATATTTTCTTTGAAGTTTGTTTTTAAGTTTCTGTTTTAAATTCATTTTCGTCAAAAATCAATCCCCCATTTATTTTAAAGTGTTAGATTTGTTAGAAATCAATTTAGTTTGTGTTTTCTAGAGTCTTGAATTATTTTGAGTCTTTTGATTTGTTTTAGTTTATTTGTTAGTTTTATTTTGAGTGATTCTAGTTAAGTGTTTTGAGTCTAGTTTAGTGTTTTAAATTTTGTTTCTACGTTTTTAATTTAATTTTACTTTGGTTAGCATCCCTAGTTAATCCCCGGTTAGAACGATCCCTACTTACATCATTACTACAATTGTCACAAATAGGGTTTAATTTGTGCGTTAGTTAATTTTCGCATCACCTTGTCTTTATGCTAATCTTCGTAAGTTCCTTTGTTCATATAACGAAGGAATAAGCATTGGTTGTTTGTGTTGTCCTCTTCATGATAGACATTTCTAACATGTTCTTCCAATGATACATTATCAATAGGAAGATTGTGAGGATGAGACTTCTTAGGTACATGCACAATCCATTTAAGACAATCTTTGGGATTGTGTTACCAAGTCCGGAAACTAAAACATTCGGCTTTTCTTTGTCAAGTTTTGGATAGCGTTTGCAAATATATATTGGTAAACAAATACATAACGAATATAAATTGATTGATTTTAAGCCATTTGATTCGGGTCTTTAAATCAAATAGCACCACCCACTATTTTTGGCAAATTCCATATCCCTCATTGGAATTCGAGCGTTTTGGAGGAAACTCTTAGTAGGTTATGGGAGGCTCACTATTACCAAGCCCACCTCAAAATTATATCATGTTGGCTAGCGTTAATAATAATGAGAGAGTACGCTTACTCATTTGCAACTAATGCAAGTACCCATCAATTTGGCCTCTAGAGAATGATGCCTCAGAATTATATCATGTTGGCGTCATTGCACTTAGTTAAGTCATTCCCACCATGCCTAGTTCGTGTAGGGGTTCAAGCATAGCCTCAGAATTATATCATGTTGGCTAAACTCGTTGCCTACCTCACTTCATCATGTATGTATATAGAACTCCTCCTGAGTGTAAGCATGCACTTTGTACTCCCCCATTATAGGGTGAAGCCGGTGTACAAGTCACAAACGATTGGATCTACCACGGTGGAAGGCCACGAAAGAGTGTTCTAAGCACTCTCACGCTTTTCAACTTAATAATGGTTTGGTTGAGGGTTTTAGGTCTCATCACATAAACATATTCATTTTAATCTTTATTAAAACAATTTTGGTCCTATTACAACTATTGGTCCATTTGATTCAATTTAGTTGTATATAATACTCCCACTATACTTATAAAACGGTTTTTAAAGCAAGAGTATATGATACTACTAACATAAGGTTTGCATTCATTTGATGGACTACATAGTTGCCTTAGGGCCTTAGGATGACTATGAACCTTTGTTTAGATTCAACACGAGCCTAGTGTTGAATCTCGGACTAGGGATGGAGATTGATTTTAGTTACGCGTTTAATCACATTAAGGCGTGTTGTCTTAGGGGCGTTGGACCCAACTACTCCATTTTCATGCATATCAAATAAAACAAGAAAATGAGTACTTTAAAGTAAAGGTGAGCTTATGCTCATTACAACATTTGCATAAAATAAATTACTTTAAAGTAAAGAAGAGCTTATGCTCTTTTACAACATTTGATCAAATCAAATTACAACCAAAATTAATCTACACATTCCCATGGTTCAAACAAATTTGAAACGGCCTTTCACATAGCTCAATTATCGTAGGCTTAGGTTCATAATCACCCTTTAATTAATTAACACTTTAACTAATTAAACTTGAATGCAACATTTTCATTTTATTTTTGTATCTATAAAATTGATTTAAATGGAGCTAAATGAAATGAAAATCCAATTCTCATTTAAAGAGACAAAACAATTTTTGTTCCCTACTTAATTTGGGCCATCATGCAATAACCACAACTTTTTGGGTTATATTGCGAAACACAAACTTTTGGGGTCACTTTGTAAAAACACAAAAGTCCACTACTTCATGTAATTACAACTAGAACCCAAAAATTTCAACAAATACAAAAAACTTCATTAAAGGATCAAAACAATTTGTCCTTTAGCGTTTTTGGACCTTAACGTAAAAACGTAAACTTTTGGACTAAAATACAAATACATAAAAGTATCAAAACTTTATGTAATTGCACAAAAGGCCCAAAAATACCCTACATGTAGGGTGGCCGGTTTTAGGGATAAAATAGAGTGGAGATAAGTCCAATTGTACAAAGTTTATGAAAGTGGATTTTGTTAGGTGAGGTAAAGATGAAACATATATGATATATATTGAATTTATGTCAAACTTTTATAAAAGTTTGTCTACCATTAAAGCCATTAATGATATATATTGAATTTATGTCAAACTTTTATAAAAGTTTGTCTACCATTAAAGCCATTAATAATACTTTACCAATAACCATCACCCACTAAAATTAAACCAAAACTTTATGTAAAAACATAAAACTTTTTGAATCAAAACTTCAAAACTTTTTGTTCTTGGCAAGAACTTCAAGAACATTGAAGAACACTCATGAAAACTCTTAATAGCTCCATGAATGTTTTCACTCACCAAAACTCAAATTTTCACCACTTAAAAGATAGCTAACATCCTAGGGTACTTAGGGGTTCCAAAAGTCACTTTAAAACCATTTTAACAAGACAAACATGAACCCAAAAAATCACCTTTTGGATTTGGCCGAATTTCCCCAAAAACATGGCACCAAATTTTAGCTCCAAAATTCATGCTCATATGAACTACATCTACAACATTTGAGATGGCAAATTTTCTAACAAAATTTACATTCAAAGAAACAAGAATAAAGCTTGTAACATATTACAACTTTTAAATAAAAAACTATGAACTACAAAACCCAAAATGATTCACCAACTACTAGACCTAGGCTCTTGATACCACTTGAAGGAAATTTTGTGAAAAACATGTTTATTTGAGCAACATCAATAGCATGCAATTAACAAATTAAAGGCGGAATCATGCTTACATGCACCCAAAACAAAACATCAACCATGAAATTCAAAGCCTAGTAGATTGGTGAACCTTGACTCAACTTTTAAATCAACATTTATTAGTTGAGAAATATTTACCTTTGTAGATTCCTCTTTGCATATGCAAAGGATAATCACCCAAGAGATAGGGCCTTCATTCCTTGCTTCTTAGCTCCATGGATTTGGTTGAATGAATTGGATTCTCCAAGTTCCCAAAATAGAGAACCTCTAAAGATTCTACACCAAGGTTGGATTGAAGAAGAAATGAGTGACCTTGGAGTAGTAGGATTGCTAGATTCACCCTCCAAGGTGGTTGGCCTCTTAGAGAGAAAATGAAGAAACAAGTTCTCACCAATTTTCTCTAAAACAAACCCTTATGAATTTTAGGCTATAAAGTTCTTTATATAGTCACTTCTTTAAATGACCTAAAGAACCAAAAAACCCTAATTCTACACAAAATGGATATGGGCTTTTGGGCCTTTGTGAATCTTTATTCATTAAGTTGTCATACAACTTAAGTCAATGGGCTTTGACGTTCGAAGCCCATTGGGCCTTAAGGTCCAAAACTATCCCGAGGTCTTTAACGAACTTATTCGTTTGATTAATTAACATATTAATTAATCCTTGCCATAAATAATTAAACCATTTAATTATTCTTACTCATCTCCATTGTTTCTTCAATCTCTACCTTACACGGTGCACGATCCATTAGGTTCCTTTTAGCGAGGCAGTGAGCGATTAAAACCATTTTACATCGATGGTGAATTGAAACTTACTTTCAATTCTCCCTTTAGTGATTATACACGTTTAGGGCTTCCACAAACCATGAGTGACACCTAGCAGCATATCATGGTTACCCAAGCTAATCAGAAGAGGTAGAGAACCTATTCAGTTAAGGATTACAAATGCAATACGGTCATTCTCTAATCTAATACTCTTGACCACATTGTTTGGTTTGATAGTTTATTTATTCATGTCTACTATCCAATGTGATTCGTTTGCTTATATGATTACCTTGAATGTGATTTGGAACGCATTCCCTAATCTCATTCATACTCTGGCCAGAGATTTTAATCATATCATAAAGTATTCTCCCTCAAACCATTTGAAGGTTAGAGATCCCTTGTTGCACATTCACTTGTCTCCATAACTAAGTGGCTTAACCCCAATGATGTCGTGGACACCCCGATGGCGTGACTTTGACATAATCAAAGATCAAGGACTTAACCACAAGACAACTGTGATGCCTCAGGTCAAAGGACTAATTTGCATTATCCCAACCATGAGTTCTCATGTGACATGAGTATGAGAACTCCTCGTTGATCGTGTTCAGTGGACTCATTCTCTATTGAGCACCTACGTACTTGTCTTGATGTCACACACACCAATGACTCGAGACTAGTCACTCTCCCTGAGAGAAGACATAGCACGTACTGATTATGAGAGAGTAGAATTGAGCATAATTATATTACACCCAATCTTGTCGTACATACCCTTTTTATTAGTGGTTCCGACTTCTGTGCAGTATATTGCCGTATAGGTCATTGTAGTGACTCCGGCTAGATTAACTTTTGAGCTATGAATTCAGCCGGACAGACTACCTCATTGGTTCTGGCTAATATGTTATATTTCTATGAATTTATTCTTACCTGAATTGCTTACCTTGTTATATCTTGGCATGGCATACATATGATTATGAATATGTAAAGCATGATTTGAAATGATATATTTATATACATATTTATGTATTCTATTTTCTGGGAAAGTAACCATATACTTGTTTTACGGCGAGGGGTTAGTATATTCAAAGGAAAACAAGGTTTTCATGTAAATGTGTTTTACTGACCCACTCAACTTTGTTTTTCGCCCCTCCAGGTCTTAGATAGCAGAGTTTGGTGGCCACGAGGACTTCAACGGTGTTCTGACATAATCTGAAAAAGTAGGATTCACCTTCGGGTGTTGTATTTTAGTGATTGTTCTACTTGACTGCAACTAGACTCTCTTATTGCTCTGAAAGTGTATTTATACACTTAAACTCTCACTAGCATCCTTTCTTAATTGGGATTGTTAGTTGCTTGGTTTTAAGTTGTTAGTATTCCTTTACTCTTATCGCTTCAGCTTTGTGCACATGGCTACGTCACTCTCACGTGACGGCCAGCACGTCTCGACTTTGGTCGGGGTGTGTCAGCTTGGTATCAGAGCCTAGGTTGCAGTCCTGTATATCTTCAGAATTTCCTAGTGTCTTCTGTCAGAACTATACTGCCTCGTAGAGAGCCACGTCGTTCAGATGAGCCTAGTTTCCCTGATATAGCTCAGCTAGGAAAAGTTATTGCTAATGTGATTCAGTCTATTATCCGTCCTTCTCAAATGACTCATCTTGAGACTTGTTATAAACTGAAACTGAATCACTTTATGGAAAAATGAAGGACCTGAGGGAGCAGAGCGTTGACTCAATCACTTGGAAAAGATGTTCCGTGTTATGCAAAGTCAAGGGAATCTTCCTTTTTGGAAGGGTGGATCGAGACAACTACTTGATTTCTGAGTACTGAATCTGCATCTGGTAGGGACAGTACGCTTATCAATTGATGCCAGAGGAAATTGCTGATTGAGAATTGTTTAAAGAGTTGTTTAAGAAAAGATTTATCCCTCCGACATATATAGACGGTAAGAAGCAAGAGTTTATAAATTTGAGACAAGGAAAGATGACGGCGATTGAGTATTATAGAAGGTTTATTGACTTGTCTCGTTATCATTCGGATGTTGCTGCTAATCTAGTTGAGATGTTATGTCATTTTAAGCTGAGTAATAAGAAGAAGTGGCGTTCTTTGACGACCACTACCCATTGTGCTTCTTACCAGGAGTTCTATGAGATATTGTTAGGGGTTAAAGAGAATATGTTTAGTGATAGTGTTGAAGAAGAGGAAAAGATTGGGAATCAGAGGAAGGATGATAAAAGTTAAGGTCATTCATCTCAAGGACTTCGTAAAACTCAGAGCTTAAAAAAGAAGTGGAACTAATTCTAGTTCTTCTAGCGGAAGTTTTAGTGCTACTGGTCTGAGAAGAGGTAGTAGATTCACTGGAGGTCCTAGATTCCAGAGGCAGGGATATATTGGTAAAGAAAATGTACATTGGTGCCGTAGGTACAATAATTGACACTTTGGAGAGTGTAGACGAAGAAGCAGCGGATGTTTTATATGCGAACAATGGGACATAGAGCTGCAAATTTTCCCCAGAATCAGTAGATGCCCCAGTAGTCTTCTTTGCCACCACCAGTACTGATCCAGCAAGTTCCTGGATCCATTAGTTATGGTCAGGTAGGCCGTGGTGTGCAGGGGCGAAGTAATCAAGCTAATAGAGGTCGAGAGGGACGACAACAAGCCAATGACGTGTTAACATATCACTGCAAGATGCTCAGAATCATTTGGACTTGATTATGGTTACGTTAAACATTTTGGTCACTTTGCTAGAGTTCATTGGTTGAGTTGCAGGAATTTTATGTTTTGGACGTTGTTGTCAAAGAAAGTAGTGAGTGAACACGATCGAAGCGTGCATATGTATTTCCCAATGAATGGCAAGATGGTAATATTACACCTTCGGGAATTGTTACTTACTTATCGAGACAACATTGAGTTATCAGTATTGTGGGCTACAGACCGTAATATTAATAACTTATTCGTTGGATCCGTTAAGCAAGTAAGCAGGTAGGTCATTCCATGTTAGTATGGTGTTTATTCAAGGTGTCCAGTGATGATGGAAGATATAATTATGCCAGCGAATCCTGTCCCGTTAGTTGTGGTGGATTTCGATGTTATTTAGGCACAGTTTGATCATGCCAATATAGATTGCTACGGGAAATCAGTTACTTTTCACGGTCTTGGATTACCAGAGATTACTTTTGTGGGTGAGCAAAGTGGAATGAAGCATGCTGTTATTTCTGTTATGAAAGCGAAGAAATGGTTATCGGAAAGCTGCCAAGGATACTTAGCTAATATGGTGCTAAATGATGTTACTCTGAGTAATATGGAAGATGTAAGGTGGTTAGACATTTTTCTGATGCATTTCTGGATGATTTACCTGGTTCACCGCCAGGCAAAGATGTGGAGTTCACTATTGATTTATTTCCAAGTTCAGATCTTATATTAAAGAATGGCTCATGCCGAGTTAAGGGAATTGGAAACTCAGTTGCAGGAATTGGTTGATAAAGGTTCTATTTAACCTAGTACGTCACCTTGGGGAGCCCCAGTTTTATTGTGAGAAAGAAAGACGGGACATTAAGGCTATGCATTGATTATAGGCAATTGAATCGGGTAACGATTTAGAACCGTTATCCATTACCACGCATTGATGATTGTTTGATCAGCTTTGAGGTGCCTGTGTGTTTTCAAAGATTGATTTGAGGTCTGGTTATTATCAGTTGAAGTTTAGCAGTGAGGATGTTCCTAAGACTGATTTCAGGACTCGTTGTGGTCTTTATGAGTCTTTGGTGATACCATTTGGATGACGAATGTGCCTGTTGTTTTCATGGGTTTGATAAATCAAGTATTCCAACAATATCTAGACAGGTTATTATTGTTTTTATTGACGATATTCTAGTATACTCTAAGTCGAAAGCGGACCATGTTCGACATTTTAACTTGGTATTAAAGAAATTGAGAGAACATCAGTTGTATGCCAAGTTTAGTAAATACCAATGTTGGAAGAATCAAGTGACTTTTTGGGATATATGATATCCACTCAAGGTATTCAAGTGGATTCGTAAAAGGTAGCAGCGGTGGAGGATTTGGAACAACCGCGAACCGTGACTGAGGTGCAGAGCTTTTTGGCTTAGCAGGCTACTATAGACGGTTGTTAAGGAATTTTCCAGTCATTGCCTTGCCAGTAACGAGATTGTTGAGGAAGAGATTAAGGTTGAGTGAGATGAAAATTGTGAGCAAGTCGTCAGCAGCTGAAGTATTATGTCACTCATACACCTGTTTTAGCACTCCCAAATGATAATGATAATTTTGTGGTCTATAATGATGCCTCGTTGAATGGTCTTGGATGTGTGTGATACAACAGGGTAGGGTGATTGCCTATGTTTCACGGCAATTGAAACCTCATGGAAAGAATTACCATATTCATGATTTGGAATTAGCAGCCATTATATTGCCTTGAAGATTTAGAGACATTACCTTTAAGGTGAAAAGTACAAGATTTTTCGGATCATAAGAGTCTCCAATATATTTATTCTAAAAGATCTTAATCTTCAGCAACGAAGATGGATGGAATTACTTAGTGATTATGATTGCACGACCAGGTTGATCGTGCAAATGTTGTTGCTGATGCACTTTGTATGAAGAGTCCAATAAGAATTAATGCTTGATATGATTGCCATGTTTATCTTATTGCGGATTTGAGATCGACTGGAGTGAAGCTTAAGGGGAAAGATTGAGAAGAAGCTCTATTGGCTAAATTATAGGTCAAGCCAATTGTAGTGAATCGTATACTCGACACCCAAAGGATTGATGAAGCACATAATTCAGTTTATGCGATGCATCTTAGAGGTACTAAAATGTATCATACCATTCGACCATTTTATTAGTGGTCGGGTATGGAAAGAGGAATTGCTGAATATGTTAGTAAGTGTACCAATTGTCAATAAGTTAAAGCTGAAAGGAAGAAACTTTTTGGATTGATGCAGCCACTTTTCGTTCCACAGTGGAAAAGGGAAAATGTTACGATGGATTTCGTGTACAAGCTTCCTCGTACACAAATGGTTACGATGAAATTTGGGTGATAGTTGATTGGTTTACTAAGTCAGCGCATTATTCTTCAGTGAGGGAGCAGTAACCTTTCCAGAAGTGCAACAGTTATTTATCTGTTTTATGGAAAAGAAATTTGGGCTTACGGATTTGTTGAACTTCTTGGGCATGTTGGTCACGTCAGTTTCCCGAAAGTAACACCATAAGGCCCATGATAGCTGTGTCATGTGTTTCAAAATTTTTGGATTTGTGGACGGAAGGTATTTTGGGGAGCAAAGGTTCAACCACGAACGGTTTGAAAATTTAAGGCCCTTAAATAGTAAAGAAGATTACTCAAAATATTCAGGTAATTAAGTCTAACGTGAAAGCGGCCCAGGATCGACAGAAGAGCTTAGCAGACAAACATGCCACTGACCGGGCATATAAGGTAAGTGATTGGATGTTTTTGAAATTATCACCTTGGAAAGGTATGGTTCGGTTCAGAATGAATGATAAGTTAAGTCCTAGGTACATTGGACCTTATGTGATCACCGAGCGAGTCGGTGAAGGTGCTTACAGGCTTGAGTTGCCTCCAGAGTTGTCGAAAGTGCATAATGTATTTATGTTTCGATGCTTCGTTAATATGCAGCATATTCGTCGCGTGTGATTCTGGTTCAGCCTTTGGAGATTAATCCGAACTTGACTTATGATGAGGAACCAATGACTATTTTGGATTGGAAAAAGAAAGTCCTAAGAAATAAGACTATGTACTTGGTAAAAGTTTGTGGAGAAACCATTCAGTGGAAGAAACTACGTGGGAGATAGAGAATCAGATGAGATAGATGTATCCAAGGTTGTTTTGTGATTATTAGTCGATTGTTATGACTATGTAAATTTCGGGGACGAAATTTTTATAAGGTGGGTAGATTGTCACAGCCAGTCCCGGAAGATTATTCTCGATGACGTGAAATGGCAATTTTACCTTTGGACGTTAAAGTATGTTGTGTGATTTAAGTTGGATTTTGGACCCATTCATTATTTTCCTAAGTTTTTGGACCCAATTGGAAATAAGGAAATCGTTTGTTTTGATTGCTGACACTAAAATTTGGACCACACATCATTTCTCTCTCTCACTCTCCCGTGCTCTCTCTTCTCACTCTCAGACTCACTCTCTCTCCTCTTCATATGTACGGACAAGCACCAAAATTACCTCAAGCTTCACAGATCGAAGGTATTAAGCTCACCATTGTATTCCTCGAGGAGATACGAGTTCATCCATACAATTTTAGAACGTAGGGCTTTAGAAAAACCCTAGAAACCGAGAGGTCCGTTGAGGTACAGTACCACCGGGGTGATAGTTAAGGTTTCAAACCATTTCAAGGCTCCTAAAGGTATATTCTCTTCCTCTTAAGTGTTCTGGATTAGTTTTGGCTAAGTTTGAACGTAAGGAAACCATGGAAATCGAACCTCCGAGGGTGGCACTGTTCACCAACTTTTAAACCCGTGAATTTCTTCGATTTTCAGGACCGTAGCAAGCTCAAGGACCTTCCCTCGAAACTTGGAGTGCATCGTTGGTGAAAATTAGGCGTTGGAAAGCCCAGGTTCGAGGAGTTGCAGAGGTCACTGGATTTTCGAGCTTGCTCCGACATGATCTCATGGAATTTGAAGCTTCAAATAGGTATAACGTGATTCTATGAACCCTAAGCTTCATTTTGGTGGTAATTTAGTAGGAAATGGTTGAAAAACGAGTGAGAATAGTGAGTTTAAAGATTTTCCCAGTTTCCGGCGACGGCGATGGTCGCCGGAGTCTGAGGTTGAAGACGACGGAATATTCTGTCAATTCTGACGGAATATTCTGACGCCGTCAGTTAAATATAACAGAATCTGTCAGGCTTTAACGAAATATTCCCTAACAACGGTTAGGGAATCCGTCAGGTTTGGCCGCGCGTGGCGGCGCGTGGACGGTCAAAAAATTATTTTAAAAATATGGGGATGTTCGTGAGGTTGTGTAGATCACGTTGGTATATTCAAACACCCCATTTGAGCATTGTATGAGAAGTTATTACCTATTGTTGGTTATGTGCGTTAAATAACGTTTATTCGGTTATTACGCCTATAGGTGAGGCCTGTTCTCAGGACGAGCGTAATCAATCGAGGCTCGGGGGCTACGACCCATCGACATATCTGTGAGTGGGTAGTTATTTTAAGTATATATATATATACTTGATGTTTTTCCCAGAAAACGTATTTAAAGGAAATGTGATTTAAATGCCATGCTATGCCAATGCCTATATTTTAATTTAGTATATGCATTATCATAATTATGCATATTGTTGCATGGTGTTGTGGAGGCCCAGGTAAGCTCAGGTGAGTTATGTTTTAGTTATGTGAATTGTCAACGATGTGATATGTGATTGAATAATGTTGAGCTCATAAAACTGCACTTAGGGTGATTGTGATTTAGCCAGAGATTGTTGGAAATGTGCCCTAAAGCCAATCATATGATGATACTTTACGGACATTTCACATGTTAAACTAATCTAGTTTACATATAAAGGGCAAACATTATTGTTTGAGCCGTCTCAAATAAATGTTATATGCTTAAACGATAAAGTCCAAGGAATATGTGATTGGGAGAATGCAATCTAATGAAGTTAGATTCATGAGACCATTCTTTCGTAGACACATCCTAAACGTTCCTGATCATAGGATTGCCAATTGGGCATTGACAGTCCGATAAGATCAGTACGTACTGTGCCTTTTCTCAGGGAGAGTGACTAGTCTCGAGTCATTGGTGTGTGTGACATCAAGACAAGTACGTAGGTGCTCAATAGAGAATGAGTTCACTGAACACGATCAACGAGGAGTTCTCATACTCATGTCACATGAGAACTCATGGTTGGGATAATGCAAATTAGTCTTTTGACCTGAGGCATCACAGTTGTCTTGTGGTTAAGTCCTTGATCTTTGATTATGTCAAAGTCACCCCATCGGGGTGTCCACGACATCATTGGGGTTAAGCCACTTAGTTATGGAGACAAGTGAATGTGCAACAAGGGATCTCTAACCTTCAAATGGTTTGAGGGAGAATACTCTATGATATGATTAAAATCTCTGGCCAGAGTATGAATGAGATTAGGGAATGCGTTCCAAATCACATTCAAGGTAATCATATAAGCAAACGAATCACATTGGATAGTAGACATGAATAAATAAACTATCAAACCAAAAAATGTGGTCAAGAGTATTAGATTAGAGAAAGACCGTATTGCATTTGTAATCCTAAACTGAATAGGTTCTCTACCTCTTCTGATTAGCTTGGGTAACCATGATATGCTGCTAGGTGTCACTCATGGTTTGTGGAAGCCCTAAACATGTGTAATCACTAAAGGGAGAATTGAAAGTAAGTTTCAAATTCACAATCGATGTAAAATGGTTTTAATCGCCCACTGCCTCGCTAAAAGGAACCTAATGGATCGTACACCGTGTAAGGTGGAGATTGAAGAAACAATGGAGATGAGTAAGAATAATTAAAATGGTTTAAATTATTTATGGCAAGGATTAATTAATATGTTAATTAATCAAACGAATAAGTTCGTTAAAGACCTCGGGATAGTTTTGGACCTTAAGGCCCAATGGGCTTCGAACGTCAAAGCCCATTGACTTAAGTTGTATGACAACTTAATGAATAATGATTCACAAAGGCCCAATTAGCCCAATAAACCCATGTTAGAGAGAATGGGCTTTTGGTTCTTTAGGTCACTTATTTGAAGGGACTATATAAAGGACTTTATAGCCAAAATTCAATTAAGGGTTTCTTTTGGGAGAATTAGATAGAAATGTCTCTCATTTTCTCTCTAAGAGGCCAACCACCTTGGAGGGTGAATCTAGCAATCCTACTACTCCAAGGTCACTCATTTCTTCTTCAATCTAACCTTGGTGTAGAATCTTTAGAGGTTCTCTATTTTGGGAACTTGGAGAATCCAATTCTTTCAACCAAATCCATGGAGCTAAGAAGCAAGGAATGAAGGCCCTATCTCTTGGGTGATTATCCTTTGCATATGCAAAGAGGAATCTACAAAGGTAAATATTTCTCAACTAACAAATGTTGTTTTAAAGTTGAGTCAAGGTTCACCAATCTACTAGGCTTTGAATTTCATGGTTGATGTTTTTGTTTTTGAGTGCATGCAAGCATGATTCCGCCTTTAATTTGTTAATTGCATGCTATTGATGTTGCTCAAATGAACATGTTTTTAATAAAATTTCCTTCAGAGATATGATACAAGCCTGTTTATTATGTCACCTCCTACATCATATGCTCACATTGGATCCAATTTAGGTGCACAGTCTTGTCGTACAGACCTTTTTATGGTTCCGACTCGTAGGTGACTAGCGATTTATCGTTCCGGCTAATATGTTATATTTCTATGAATTTATTCTTACCTGAATTGCTTACCTTGTTATATCTTGGCATGGCATACATATGATTATGAATATGTAATGCATGATTTGAAATGATATATTTATATACATATTTTTGTATTCTATTTTCTGGGAAAGTAACCATATACTTGTTTTACGGCGAGGGGTTAGTATATTCAAAGGAAAACAAGGTTTTCATGTAAATGTGTTTTACTGACCCACTCAACTTTGTTTTTTGCCCCTCCAGGTCTTAGATAGCAGAGTTTGGTGGCCACGAGGACTTCAACGGTGTTCTGACATAATCTGAAAAAGTAGGATTCACCTTCGGGTGTTGTATTTTAGTGATTGTTCTACTTGACTGCAACTAGACTCTCTTATTGCTCTGAAAGTGTACTTATACACTTAAACTCTCACTAGCATCCTTTCTTAATTGGGATTGTTAGTCTCTTGGTTTTAAGTTGTTAGTATTCCTTTATTCTTATCGCTTCCGCTTTGTGCACATGGCTACGTCACTCTCACATGACGTCCAACACGTCTCGACTTCGGTCGGGGTGTGTCACGGGTCGTCACACCTAAGTACCCTAGGATGTTAACCCTCTTTTGAGTAGTGAAAATTTGAGTTTTATTGAGTGAAAACATTTATGGAGCTCGTATGGGTTTTCATGGATGTTCTTCAATGTTCTTGCTGTGTTCTTGATGTTCATACCAAGAACAAAAAGTTTGGTGTTTTGATTCAAAGTTTTTGGTTGTTTACATAAAGTCTTGTTTTGTGATGAATGATATGACTTTTCAATCAACAAGACACTTTTGAAAAAGTGATTGGAAAGTTGTAAGTGTGTTTGAAATTTTGTTAGTCATGGTTGGTGTACCTGGTTGGTACTTTTCTTTCACACCCATACCTATTTTATTTCAATACCATACCTATCTTTTTCAACATACTTGACTTTGAATTTTCATAAAAAACAACCCAATCACTCAAACTACCAAAACCGGCCACTCCTATAATGGGGGTACTTTTGGGGCTTTTATGCAATTACATAAAGTTTTGATACTTTTGTGTATTTGCACTTTGACCCAAAAGTTCACGTTTTTAAGTAAAGGCCCAAAATCACTAAAGGACAAATTGTTTTGCTCCTTTAGTGAAGTTTTTGCATTTGTTGAAATTTTTGGGTTCTGGTTACATGAAGTAGTGGACTTTTGATTTTTTTTACAAAGTGACCTCAAAAGTTTGTGTTTTGCAATATAGCCCAAAAATTGAGGTTATTGCGTTTTGGCCCAAATTAGTTGAGAACAAAATAGTTTTGTCTCTTTAAATGAGAATTGGATTTTCATTTCATTTAGCTCCATTTAAATCTATTCTATGGATACAAAAACCAAATGACAATGTTGCATTCAAGTTTAATTAGTTAAAGCGTTAATTAATAAAAGAAAGAGTGATTATGAACCTAAGCCTACGATAATTGAGCTATGTGATAGGCCGTCTCTCAAATTTGTTTGAACCATGTGAATGTGTAGATTGGTTTTTGGTTGTAATTTGATATGATCGAATGTTGTAAAAGAGCATAAGCTCTTGTTTACTTTGAAGTACTCCTCTCTTGTTTTATTTGATATGCATGAAATTGGAGTAGTTGCGTCCAACACCCAATAAGAAAACACGCCTTAATGTGATTAAACACGTAAGTAAAATCAATCACCATCCCTAGACCAAGATCCAACACTAGGCTCGTGTTGGATCGAAACAAAGGTTCATAGTCATCCTAAGGCCCTAAGGCAACTATATAGTCCATTAATGATGCAAAGCTTATGTTAGTAGTACCATATACTCTTACTTTAAAAATCGTTTTACAAGCATAGTGGGAGTATCATATACTACTAAATCAATCACATGGACCAATAGTTGTAATAGGACCAAAATTGTTTTAATGAGGTTAAAATGCATGCTTATATGTGATGAGACCTAAAAACCCTCAACCAAGCCGTTATTAAGTTAACAAGCATGAAAGTGCTTTGAACACTCTTTCGTGGCCTTCCACCGTGGTAGGCTTCGATTGTTTGTGACTCATACATCGACTTCACCCTATCATGGGGGAGTACAAAGTATGTGCTTACACTTAGGAAGAGTTCTATATGCGTACATGATGTTGTGAAAGTAGGCAACAAGAATGATCAACACCATATCATTGTGATGTTGTTCTTGAACCCCTACCCGAACTTGCATGGTGGAATGATTTAACTAAGTGCAATGGAGCCAACATCATATCATTGTGAGGCATCATTCTCTAGATGCAAAATAAGATGGGTACTTACATGAGATGTAAATGAGTAAGCGTACTCTATCATTATTATTGATGCTAGCCAACATCATATCATTGTGAGGTGGGCTTGGTAATAGTGAGCCTCCCATACCCTACTAAGATTTTCCTCCAAAACTCTTGAATTCCAATGAGGGATATGGAATTTGCCAAAAATAGTGAGTGGTGCTATTTGATTTAAAGACCTAGATCAAATAGCTTAAAATCAATCAATTTATATTCGTTATGTATTTATTTACCGATATATTTACAAACGCTATCCAAAACTTGACAAAGAAAAAGCCGAAAGCTTTAGTTTCCGGACTTGGTACCACAATCCCAAAGATTGTCTTGAATGGATTGTATATGTGTTGGAAATGTGCCCTAAAACCAATCATATGATGATACTTTACGGACATTTCACATGTTAAACTAATCTAGTTTAATATCAAGGGCAAAGATTATTGTTTAAGCCGTCTCATATAAATGTTATATGCTTAAACGATATGTCCAAGGAATATGTAATTAGGAGAATGTGATTTAAACAAGTTAGATTGATGAGACCATTCTCTTTCGTATACATATCCTAAACGTTCCTGATCATAGGATTGCCAATTGGGCATTGACAGTCCGTTAAGATCAGTACATGATATGCGTTAAGATCAGTACATGCTATGTCTTCTCTTAGTGAGAGTGACTAGTCTCGAGTCATTGGTGTGTGTGACATCAAGACAAGCATGTAGGTGCTCAATAGCGAATGAGTCCACTGAACACGATCAACGAGGAGTTCTCATACTCATGTCACATGAGAACTCATGGTTGGGATAATGCAAAGTAGTCATTTGACCTGAGGCATCATAGTTGTCTTGTGGTTAGGTACTTGATCTTTGATTATGTCAAATGTCACCCATACGCGGGTGTCCACGGCATCGTTGGAGTTAAGCCACTTAGCCATGAAGGCAATTAAATGCGCAACAAGGGATCTCTAACCTTCAAACCGTTTGAGGGAGAATACTCTATGATATGATTAAGAATCTCTGGCCAGAGTATGAATGAGATTTAGGAAGTCGTTCCAAATCACATTCAAGGTAATCATATAAGCACACGAATCACATTGGATAGTAGACATGAATAAACTATCAAACCAAACAATGTGGTCAAGAGTATTGTATTAGAGGAAGACTGTATTGCATTTGTAATCCTAAACTGAATAGGTTCTCCACCTCTTCTGATTAGCTTGGGTAACCATGACATACTGCTAGGTGTCACTCATGGGTTGTGGAAGCCCTAAACGTGTATAATTACTAAAGGGAGAATTGAAAGTAAGTTTCAATTCACAATCGATTTGAAAGAGTTTTAATCGCCCACTGCCTCGCTAAAAGGAACCTAATGGATCGTACACCGTGTAAGGTAAAGATTGAAGTAACAACGGAAATGAGTAAGAATAATTAAATGGTTTAATTATTTATGGCAAGGATTAATTAATATGTTAATTAATCAAATGAATAAAGTTTGTTAAAAGACCACGGGTTAGTTTTGGGCCTCAAGGCCCAATGGGCTTCGAACGTCAAACCCATTGACTTAAGTTGTATGACAACTTAATGACTAATAATTCACAAAGGCCCTAAAAGCCCAATGAAACCCTTAAGGCCGGCCATTTTAGAGATGGAGTGGGTTTTGGACTTATTTACAAGTTTGCCACTCCAATGAATTAAGGTATAAATATGACTTTATAGCCAAAATTCATTTAGGGTTTCTTTTGGAGAAAATTGGTGAGAACATGTCTCTCCATTTCTCTCTAAAGAGGCCGGCCCCCTTGGAGGGATTAGCTAGCAATCCAACTCCTCCAAGGTCACTCATTTCTTCTCCAATCTAACCTTGGTGTGGAGACTTAGAGGTTCTCAATTTTGGGAACTTGGAGAACCATTTCATCCATCAAAATCCATAGATCTAAGATGCAAGGAATGAAGGCCTTCTCTTTGGGTGATTAGCCTTTGCTTATGCAAAGAGGAATCTACAAAGGTATAATTTCTCAACTCACTTTGATTGGAGTTGAGTCTTGGTTCACCAATCTACTAGGCTTTGAATTTCATGGTTAATGTTTTGTTTTTAAATGCATGCAAGCATGATTCCGCCTTTTAATTGTTAATTGCATGCTATAGATGTTGCTTAAATGAACATGTACTTCACAAAATTTTCATGGAGCTCTTATGGGTTTTTCATGAATGTTCATGGAGCTCTTTGGATGAAAAATGTTCATGGAGCTCTTATGGGTTTTTCATGAATGTTCTTCATTGTTCTTGACATTTTAGCCAAGAACAAAAAGTTTGGTGTTTTGATTCGAAGTTTTGATTTATTTCATAAAGTCTTTGTTTTAAGTTGGTTGGTGTGACTTTTCCATCATCAAAAACATTTATTTGAAAAGGTGATGGAAATGTTGTAAGAGTGTTTAATTTATGTACATAATTGTTTTTTCTTTCTTACACACATGTTCCCACCAACCAATTTCAACTTGCAAGGCTTTATGACTTAGTTGAAAAAATTTCCAAATTTTTGTGGACTTATCTCCACTCCTTTTCTCCTCTCTAAAACAGGCCCTCCCTCAAAGGGAGTGTTTTTGGGGCTTTTGTGCAATTACATAAAGTTTTGGTACTTTTGTATATTTTGTAGTTTGACCCAAAAGTTTACGTATTTACGTAAAGGCCCAAAATCATTAAAGGACAAATTGTTTTGTTCCTTTAATGAAGTTTTTGAATTTATTGAAATTTTTGAGTTCTAGTTGTAATTACATGAAGTAGTGGACTTTTGTGTTTTTACAAAATGAGCTCAAAAGTTTAAGTTTTGCAACATAACCCAAAAGGTTGAGGTTATTGCTTTTTGGCCCAAATTAGGTTGAGAACAAAATGGTTTTGTCTCTTTAAATGAGAATTGGATTTTCATTTCATTTAGCTCCATTTAAATCAATTCTATGGATACAAAAACCAAATGAAAATGTTGCATTCAATTTAATTAGTTAAAGCGTTAATTAATTAAAGAAAGGGTAATTATGAACCTAAGCCTACGATAATTGAGCTATGTGAAAGGCCGTTTCAAATTTGTTTGAACCATGGGAATGTGTAGATTAATTTTGGTTGTAATTTGATTTGATCAAATGTTGTAAAAGAGCATAAGCTCTTATTTACTTTAAAGTAATTTGTTTTGTGCAATTGTTGTAATAAGCATAAGCTCACCTTTACTTTGAAGTACTTCTTTCTTGCTTTATTTGATATGCATGAAAATGAAGTAGTTGGGTCCAACGCCCCTAAGACAACACGCCTTAATATGATTAAACGCGTAACTAAAATCAATCACCATCCCTATTCCGAGATTCAACACTAGGCTTGTGTTGAATCTAAACAAAGGTTCATAGTCATCCTAAGGCCCTAAGGCAACTATATAGTCCATTAAATGAATGCAAAGCTTATGTTAGTAGTATCATATACTCTTGCTTTAAAAATCGTTTTATGAGCATAGTGGGAGTATTATATACAACTAAAAACAATCAAATGGACCAATAGTTGTAATAGGACCAAAATTGTTTTAATAAAGATTAAAATGAATATTTATATGTGATGAGACCTAAAACCCTCAACCAAACCATTATTAAGTTGATAAGCGTGAGAGTGCTTTGAACACTCTTTCGTGGCCTTCCACCGTGGTGGGCTTCAATCGTTTGTGACTCATACACCGTATTCGTCCAGTTCTGGGGTTGCCAAGTATGTGCTGACATTCAGGAGAAACCTATACACATATGATGAAGTGAAGGTAGGCAACGAGTGTGGTCAATATGTTATTCTTCTGAGGCCATTCTTGAACCCCTACTTTAACTAGCATGGTGGGAATGACTTAACTAAGTGCAATGTGCCAATATGATATTCTTCTGAGGCATCATTCTCTAGAGGCCAAACTAGATGGGTACTTGCAAGAGATGCAAATGAGTAAGCGTACTCTCTCATTATTATTAACGCTAGCCAATATGATTTTCTTCTGAGGTGGGCTTGGTAGTAGTGAGTCTCCCATACCCTACTAAGAGTTTCCTCCAAAACTCTCGAATTCCAATGAGGGATATGGAATTTGCCAAAAATAGTGGGTGGTGCTATTTGATTTAAAGACCCGAATCAAATGGCTTAAAATCAATCAATTTATATTCGTTATGTATTTGTTTACCAATATATTTGCAAACGCTATCCAAAACTTGACAAAGAAAAAACCGAATGTTTTAGTTTCCGGACTTGGTACCACAATCCCCAAGATTGTCTTAAATGGATTGTATATGTACCTAAGTAGTCTCATCCTCAAAATCTTCCTATAGGTAATGTATCATTGGAAGAACATGTTAGAAAAGTCTATCATGAAGAGGACAACACAAACAACCAATGCTTAATCCTTTGTTAAATGAACAAAGGAACTTACGAAGATTAGCATAAAGAAAAGGACACTTTTAGTGTTATTAGTTCTTCACTTACAAATCGTTGTATGAAGAAATAAGAGTTGCTTTGAACAACCCTTAGTCAATACAAACACTAGTGCTTGTTTCTTTGTTAAATGAACCAAGAACTTGAGAAGAAAGCACAAAGGCATGGACACTTTATGTGCCATGATTCTTCACTTACAAATTGTTAGTATGAAGAAATGAGAGTTGCCTTAAACAACTCTTGAAAGTTTGTAATTATGTTTAGAACATAATGGTTGGTTGACAAAAATAGTCCATCAACATGGACTTATGATGATTTTGAATCATTGAGTGTTGAAGTGTTACACCACTTAAAGAAACGGAAACTAGGCAAGGACTTCACCTTTGTGTCCCTATCCTAATGGTTCACTAAGTTTATTGTAAACTGTGTAGTGAACAATAAACACATGCTCTCCAAAATGTTTGATGTGTATAACACAATTGAAATAAGTTTCAAGAGAGATAGTGGGAGTTTAGGGACCTTGACTATGGTAGTCAAAGGAGAAGTCAAATGAAGAAGATAAAATTAACTCCAAGGGAACAAACTTTCTTTATGAAAGGATGGACATTGGAAGGGGTATTTGCAAGAAATGTCTTGCAAGTGTCAAGAACACACCTTTCGAAGGTGTTGTAAATTGTTCTTGAATAGTTCAAAACAGTTGGTTCTCCTACTTGAATGCTTGATTCCGTATTAGTAACTATGTTTTACAATCGTTGTAAAAGTGTGACTAATAAGAAGTAGAAGATATATGAGAGAAGAAAAGGTGGTTCACATTCGGAACGTGAATAAAATATAGATCTCTGCGAAAGCAGATAGTACTTACTTCCTCATATGAACTACAAAGAAATTGGAAAAACCAAAGATTGTTTTTACATTCCAATTTTAAGGAACTTAATTCCGTCACTATAGTAGAGATGGATGAATGTTTTGTTTGACAAAACATTGTTCTTTATTAATCAATGATTGGATTATAGTAATCTAATTGATTGTCTCTATAGTAGAGATGATATGGTAGTGTTAACTGTTTAGAATATAACGATGCTTAAAACCCAAAAGGGTACAAGGTAGTGACTAATCCCAACTGAGTTGTGATACCTCTAAAACATAAATTACGAGCTGGTCATAGATGGATGATTTGGATCGTTAGATCCGGATCCAATACCTTCTTATTAAAATTGTATAGAGGCGAAATGTTCGAATCTTTATTCTTTTGGAAAGAAGAAAGAATCACAAAGTTGTTGAGGTTAATTCACTTAGATGTTAGTGGCACTAGTCCGCAAACATAATGCTACTCATGTTGTTTGACATTCACCGAATATCACTCTCGGTTGGACTATAGTTTATTTTGAATAAACAGAAGTCCGAATACTTTGCAAAATGTTTCAAAGAATTCAAGAAATGTAAGTTGATGAGTAAGACGTCTAAAGTATTTGCCTCCTTAGATTTGATCCAAGGAAAGGTAACACTTTAGAACAGTTTCCTTGAAAGATATCAAGGAAAGAAGCATCATAAGATAATGGATTTCTCCATAAGGAGAAGAACGAACTTGAATAAGATTTAGTTCGTTGGCTTTTATCAATTACCCATATATAGGATATATACTTCTAAGACAATATGATTGTCAATTAGAAGATCTTCCAAAATTTTCATAACTCCATAGGATGTAGTTGGAAAGAAAGACAAATCTTAATCATGTTAAGATTTGGGGTTGTGTGCTAATAAGCAATAATTGTTTAAAAAATTATCTTGTGGGTATCCTTAAAATAACATTTGGATATCACTTCTATAAACCAACTAACAAATGTTGTTTGTCGGGTAGTTCATTGTAATCCTACAATATGATTTGCCTAAGATAGAGCAATGAACGAGAGATAGAACTCAAAGAATGGGTTCTTTGAGAGACAAGATGATAATCAACAAATATAACAACCTAGTTCCTATACCACAAGCTCCAAGGTAGTCAAAAAGGATTTATAAACCGTCTTAGTTGAATGGTTTGAACTTTATGACTATGTCATAGAGTTCCACCTCTTAATTCGAAAGAAATAAGAATGAAAAATCCTTATGACTACATTGAGTGTATATACGATATATACTCAAGGAAATGGTAAAATACCATTTGACCCGAAATAATGAAACCTTAATAGCTAATTGGTAGCTTAAGGTGACTACAATCAAAGAGAATGGTTGACTTTGAAGGAACCATCTTTGACGTAGTCTTTGTTTCAATTAATTCGAAGATTGCTAGCTACAACTAAATGGTGATTCAACGTTTGGACATAATATGAGTTTCCGAAAGCATTATTAAGATAGTCTTGATAATATATGTCTAAAACTATGAATCACAAGACATGTAAGTTGTAGAGATCCATCCATCATGGATCTTAGCAAGCTAGTGGGAGCCATAAGCGTCTTATGAGAGAAAGATCAAATTGTTTGATTTCTCATAAAGATGTAAATGAATCTTTTGTTTACTAGGTTTACAAAAGATTAGTGGGAGTTAATCATGTTCCTAAATTTGTATATATATATATATACATATATATGATATATTAATTTTGGAAATGAAATGAATACTTCTTCGTTAAAGTTATGACTTTAAGCATTCTATAACGATAAAATGTATATGGGAGACATAGTCTATAAACATAGGATATAAATCTATAATGATAGATTTCAAGATATAATTGGATTATATCAATCCCTAATAATAGACAAGAGATGCTAGGAAGTTTCTCATATGATGACAAACTTCAAATGAAAAGGACAACTCTAGTGAGACTAGGAAGTTGTTCTTCTCAAAGGGAACTTTCCCTTTTGACTCCTAAAGAAACATAATGCGTAAATAGAATCCTTTATGCATACGCAAAAAGGGTGATTTATGTATTTCATATTGTATGAAAAATATTGATATGAGTTGTACCTAGAACGGTACAAGACGATATCAGTGTAAGCCCAGGATCAGAACCATGGCAACTGTCAAGTGAGTCCTTAAGTATTTAAGAAATACTAAAGGATAAATTCCTCAAAGATCGAGGAAGAATTAGAGTATCGTAAAGGAAGCGTAAATGTATTAGATTATGAATCTAATCCATCATTGGATGTTTCTTCATTATGAATGAAGAGATAAATAGACAAACAGATATCTCTTTATTATGACTAAAGAGATATTTGGATGGAAACATTAAAGTAATGACTTTAGTGTATTCCATTATGAATGCAAAATATATTGCCATATAGAAGCTTACAACAATGTTGTTTGGATGGGAAAGTTCATTTATGAACTCTCTATTCGGTTCCAACCAGAAAGTGTCTCTAGTGTACCGACACTACGACACTAATGGGGCGATAGCTCAAGCCAGGGAATCAAGGTCTCATCAAGATCCGAACTCATGTGAGAGACTAAACCACATGATTAAGAATCATGTATAATGGTGGCGTCGTTATTCTCAAGGTTGCTTCTATGGATAACATATAGATATCCATTGCCTAGGCCTACTACTCAGCCATTTTTGAAATGACTACAGAAGAGGTATCATCACTGATGACCAAGCTGATTGGCTCTAGTGCAAGTGGGAGATTGTTGGAAATGTGCCCTAAAACCAATCATATGATGATACTTTACGGACATTTCACATGTTAAACTAATCTAGTTTACATATAAAGGGCAAACATTATTGTTTGAGCCGTCTCATATAAATGTTATATGCTTAAACGATAAAGTCCAAGGAATATGTGATTGGGAGAATGCAATCTAATGAAGTTAGATTCATGAGACCATTCTTTCGTAGACACATCCTAAACGTTCCTGATCATAGGATTGCCAATTGGACATTGACAGTCCGATAAGATCAGTACGTACTGTGCCTTTTCTCAGGGAGAGTGACTAGTCTCGAGTCATTGGTGTGTGTGACATCAAGACAAGTACGTAGGTGCTCAATAGAGAATGAGTTAACTGAACACGATCAACGAGGAGTTCTCATACTCATGTCACATGAGAACTCATGGTTGGGATAATGCAAATTAGTCTTTTGACCTGAGGCATCACAGTTGTCTTGTGGTTAGGTACTTGATCTTTGATTATGTCAAATGTCACCCATACGCGGGTGTCCACGGCATCGTTGGGGTTAAGCCACTTAGCCATGGAGGCAATTAAATGCGCAACAAGGGATCTCTAACCTTCAAACCGTTTGAGGGAGAATACTCTATGATATGATTAAGAATCTCTGGCCAGAGTATGAATGAGATTTAGGAAGTCGTTCCAAATCACATTCAAGGTAATCATATAAGCACACGAATCACATTGGATAGTAGACATGAATAAACTATCAAACCAAACAATGTGATCAAGAGTATTGTATTAGAGGAAGATTGTATTGCATTTGTAATCCTAAACTGAATAGGTTCTCCACCTCTTCTGATTAGCTTGGGTAACCATGACATACTGCTAGGTGTCACTCATGGTTTGTGGAAGCCCTAAACGTGTATAATTACTAAAGGGAGAATTGAAAGTAATTTTCAATTCACAATCGATTTGAAAGAGTTTTAGTCGCCCACTGCCTCGCTAAAAGGAACCTAATGGATCGTACACCGTGTAAGGTAAAGATTGAAGTAACAACGGAAATGAGTAAGAATAATTAAATGGTTTAATTATTTATGGCAAGGATTAATTAATATGTTAATTAATCAAACGAATAAAGTTCGTTAAAAGACCACGGGTTAGTTTTGGGCCTCAAGGCCCAATGGGCTTCGAACGTCAAGCCCATTGACTTAAGTTGTATGACAACTTAATGACTAATAATTCACAAAGGCCCTAAAAGCCCAATGAAACCCTTAAGGCCGGCCATTTTAGAGATGGAGTGGGTTTTGGACTTATTTACAAGTTTGCCACTCCAATGAATTAAGGTATAAATATGACTTTATAGCCAAAATTCATTTAGGGTTTCTTTTGGAGAAAATTGGTGAGAACATGTCTCTCCATTTCTCTCTAAAGAGGCCGGCCCCCTTGGAGGGATTAGCTAGCAATCCAACTCCTCCAAGGTCACTCATTTCTTCTCCAATCTAACCTTGGTGTGGAGACTTAGAGGTTCTCAATTTTGGGAACTTGGAGAACCATTTCATCCATCCAAATCCATAGATCTAAGATGCAAGGAATGAAGGCCTTCTCTTTGGGTGATTAGCCTTTGCTTATGCAAAGAGGAATCTACAAAGGTATAATTTCTCAACTCACTTTGATTGGAGTTGAGTCTTGGTTCACCAATCTACTAGGCTTTGAATTTCATGGTTAATGTTTTGTTTTTAAATGCATGCAAGCATGATTCTGCCTTTTAATTGTTAATTGCATGCTATAGATGTTGCTTAAATGAACATGTACTTCACAAAATTTTCCTTCCATATGTACCTAAATAGTCTCATCTTCACGATCTTCCTATTGATAATGTATCATTGGAAGAACATGTTAGATAAGTCTATCATAAAGAGGACAACACAAACAAATGCTTATTGCTTTGTTGTATGATCAAGGAACTTGAGTTGTAAGCACTAGGGCATGGACACTTTACGTGCCATGATTCTTCACTTACAAATTGTTGTATGAAGAAATGAGAGTTGCCTTGAATAACTCTTGAAAGTTTGTAATCATGTTTAGAACATAATGGTTGTTTGACAAAAATAGTCCATCAACATGGACTTATGATGATTTTGAATCATTGAGTGTTGAAGTGTTAAACCACTTCAGGAGACGGAAACTAGGCAAGGACTTCACCTTTGTGTCCCTATCCAAATGGTTCACTAAGTTTATTGTAAACTATATAGTGAACAATAACCGCACGCTCTCCAAATCGTTTGATGTGTATAACACAATTGAAATAAGTTTCAAGAGAGATAGTGGGAGTTTAGGGACTATGACTATTGTAGTCAATGGAGAAGTCAAATGAAGAAGGTGAAATAACTCCAAGGAAACAAACTTTCTTTATGAAAAAATGGACATTGGAAGGGGTCTTTGCAAGAAATGTCTTGCAAGTGTCAAGAACACACCTTTCGAAGGTGTTGTAAATTGTTCTTGAATAAGTTTAAAACAATTGGTTCTTCTACTTGAATGCTTGATTCCATATTAGTAACTATGTTTTACAATCATTGTAAAAGTGTGGCTAATAAGAGGTAGAAGATTAATGAGAGAAAAAAAAGTACTTCACATTCGGAACGTGAATAAAATAAAGATCTCTGGGAAAGCAGATAGTACTTACTTTGTCATATGAACTACCAAAGAAATTGGAAACACAAAGATTGTCTTTACATTCCAATTCGAATAAGGAACTTATTCCGTCACTGTAATTTTAAGAGATGGATGAATGTTTTGTTTGACAAAACATTATTCTTTATTAATGTATAATTGGATTATTGTAATTTGATTGATTGTCTCTGTAGTAGAGATGATGTGGTAGTGTTAACTGTTTAGAATATAATGATGCTTAAAACCCAAAAGGTTGCAAGGTAGTGACTAATCCCACTGAGTTGTGACACCTCTAAAACATAAATTACAAGTTGGTCATAGATGGATGCTTTGGATTGTTAGATTTGGATCCAATGCCTTCTTGTTAAAATTGTATAGAGGAGAAATGTTCGAATCTTTATTCTTTTGAAAAGAAGAAAGAATCATATAGTTGTTGAGGTTAATTCACTTAGATGTTAATGGCACTTGTCCACAACATAATACTACTCATGTTGTATGACATTCACGAAGATCGCTCTCGGTTGGACTATCGTTTATTTTGAATAAACACAAGTCCGAATACTTTGCAAAAGGTTTCAAAGAATTCAAGAATGTAAGTTGATGAGTAAGACATCTAAAGTGTTTACCTCCTTAGATTTGATCCAAGGAAAATTAACACTTTAGAAGAGTTTCCTTGAAAGATATCAAGGAAAGTAGCATTATAAGATATTGGATTTCTCCATTGGGAGAAGAAGAACTCGAATAAGATGTAGTTCGTTGGATGTTATCAATTACCCATATATAGGATATATACTTCTAAGACAATATGATTGTCAATTAGAAGATCTTCCAAAATTTTCATGACTCCATAGGATGTAGTTGGAAAAAAGGACAAGTGTTAATCGTGTTAAGATTTGGGGTTGTGTGCTAATAACCAATATTTGTTTGAGAACAATCTTGTGGGATATCCTTAAATTAACCTTTGAATATCACTTCTATAAGCCAACTAACAAATGTTATTTGTTGGGTAGTTCATTGTAATCCTACAATAGAATTTGCCTAAGATAGAGCAAATGAACAAGAGATAGAACTCAAGGAATGAGTTCTTTGAGAGACATGATGATAATCAACAAATTGATAGGAGCATATTTATGCGACTTAGTTAGCTTGTTTTCTTGCATTTTCATGGTTAGTTTCTGTTTATTATAGTGATTTAAGCTATTTTCGTGTGTTTGTAGGTCCAAATGACAAAGTTGGCAAGAAAGTGCATTTTGGAGCATTTTGGGCCAAGAATGAATAACACATGCATGGAGCAAGGTGGATGGATGTTTTTGAAGTTCAAAAGGCTAGGAATATGTTAAGGAGATGAAGAAAATAAATTCAAGACAAAGAAGATAAGGAATCAGCTCAAAAGAAGGAAACCTTATCCAAAACCTTATCCAACCTTATCTTATCCAAACTAACCTTATCTTATCTTATCCTATCCTAATCTTATTTTACCTTGATTCCAGTTGCAAGAGGGGATTATTTTCAGTTTAGGGGACCTAAATACTTGGTTCTAGAAGCCACAACATGTCCCTAAAAAGGTGCCGCATCCTTCCTCCTTGTCCCTTCTAGAAACCTGCACAAATACCCTTCTAGAAGGCTTATCCCTGCCCTAAACATATGCCGCACCACCCTTTCTAGAACCCCTAGAAAGGTGGCGCCTCTCCCTCTTCTAGAAGCCCTAAAAATCTGCTAAAACCCTAGTTCTTTTTCCCCTTGGATTGGGCCGTGCCTTTCCTTGTTCTCCAAGTTGTTGGTGCCGCAAAACCCTAGCCCTATATATACATGTTTCTGCCGCATAATTCACCACCACCCCCCATATATTTCTACACCACAATTCACACCACATACAGAGAAATTCATTAAGTGCCGCAACAAGGAAGGGAAAGAGAAGATGAGCCTTGTGTCGTGCCACCATCCAAGGGTTGTGCCGCAAGTCACCTGCAACCATTGGAGATCTTCAGAGTTCCTTCTTCCCTCTTTTCGTTTCCATGTTTATTTTATTTTGCTTTTCAATTATTATGAACATGAGGAACTAATCCTTTTTAGTTAGAGGTGAATTCGAAGCCATGGACATATGTTTAATATGAATTGATTACCTTCAGTTATTATTTTGTAAAACATGAATGTGATTTACTTATCTGCGTTATTGAGAACTTATTCTTGTGTGTTTATTAAGGATGCATACTTAGTTTGCATGCAGGGATTTGATGCTAAAATATAAGGGAATTTCACCTAATCGTTATGAACTTGTATTTATAAGTAGTGGAGATTGCTAGTCACAATCGTGTTAAGTAAATTCTTGGCAGGAGTATCATGCAGTTCATAGTTACGAATGCCTTGTCAAAGCTTATGATTTTCATAGAACTTAATGATCTTTGATATGTATCTCTATCATGATGTTCATATAGGGAACTTGAGAAGAATAATTTGGTTGCGATGCGCTGTCCATTCAATTCAATGAACTTAGGAAAATCTGAGAGTTAATTAGTGCATTCACAATTAATTTGGGGCATTGTCATTCATGGTTGGAAGAAACAATACTAGAAATCAATTTGTATGCATATGTTTCATGTGTGGAGAAGGATCGTCTGGCTAGTTTTTCACCATTCAATTCACCTAATTTACTTTGTTTTGTAATCTGTTTAGTTTAGTTAAATTTCGTCCAAAACAATTCCCCCTTCAATTAAGTGTGTTAGATTAGTTAGAAACGTGTTCAAATCTGTCCAATTTAGTGTTTTGAGTCTTAGTAGTCTTAAATTTGTCCAAATAACTCCCTAGAGTCTGTTTTGAGTCTAATTGCTAATATTGTGATGTTTTAAGTCAATTTGTTCAGTTTTGAGTCATAAGAGTCTAGTTTTGTGTTTTAGAGTTTAATCTGTGTAGATTATCATCCCTTCTAATCCCCGGCCTAAAACGATCCCTACTTTCATATACTACAATCATAGGGTTTTAATTTGAGTGTTAGAATATTTCACATCAAATTTTGGCACCGTTGCTGGGGATTAGCAAAATTGCTAATCTTCCCCTAGTTATTGCCGTGTGTTTCCCCTTTGTTTCTGTTTTTGTTTTTCTTATGTTTCTAATTTTATTTTGTTTTGTTTTCTTTGTTTTAGGTACTAGTTTATGACTCGTACTTCTCAACCTGTTCGTGCACACATATTGGAGTTTGACGACGATTTTGAACGAACATTGAGAAGGAAAATGAGGCAATCAAAACCAAGTCCACCTAGTTCTAGTTTTGAATCTGAATTTGAAGAAGTAGAGGAAGAGGAACAAGACATGGCTACGGACAATCGAACAATCAAAGAACTTTCAGCCTCGGAGCTGGACAATGTCGTGCCTCTTTGCATTCAATACCCTATAACAGCCCAAGGCAAGACCGATGAGTTCGAGTTGAAGTTAAGCTTGCTGCATCATATTCCCAAATACCATGGGTTGTCCATGGAAGATCCAAACAAGCATTTGAAGGAATTTGAAGTAGTATGCTCAAGTATGACACCCATCAACGTGGATGGGAATATTTTGAAGATGAAAGCTTTTCCATTGTCTCTTATGGACAAGGCTAAAGATTGGCTCCACGAATTAGCACATGGAACCGTCACTTCTTGGGAAATCATGAAGATATCATTCTTAGAGAAATTATTCCCAACTTCAAGAGTCATTCTTTTGAGGAAGAAGATTAGTGGCATTCAACAAGACCAAGGAGAATCGTTTCCAGCATATTATGAGTATTTTAAGATGTTAGTTGCATCATGCCCACAACAACAGATGAAGGAGGAGCTTTTAATTCAATATTTCTATGAAGGACTTCTTCCAATTGAGAGACAAATGCTTGATCAGCGGGAGGTGCTTTGGTTGACAAGACTCCAGTTGCTGCAAAATCTTAATTGCAAATCGAGCCTTGAATGCACAACAATATGAAGGAGTTGGAGGAAGAGACCCCCCACGGCATCAACAACAAGTGAATGAGGTAAGTGCAATTTCTGAAATTCAATCCCAATTGGCTAATCTGATTGTTCTTGTGTCACAGGTTGTTGATGGAACCAAAGTAAAAGGTGTTGGAAATGTGCCCTAAAACCAATCATATGATGATACTTTACGGACATTTCACATGTTAAACTAATATAGTTTAATATAAAGGGCAAAGATTATTGTTCGAAGCCGTCCCATATAAATGTTATACGCTTAAACGATAAGTCCAAGGAATATGTAATTGGGAGAATGCGATCTAAATAAGTTAGATTCACGAGACCATTCTCCTTGTTATACATATCCTAAATGTTCCTGATCATAGGATTGCCAATTGGGCATTGACAGTCCATTAAGATCAGTACGTGCAGTGTATTCTCTCAGGGAGAGTGACTGGTCTCGAGTCATTGGTGTGATTGACACCAAGACAAGCATGTAGGTGCTCAATAGAGAATGAGTCCACTGAACACGATCAACGAGGAGTTTTCATACTCATGTCACATGAGAACTCATGGTTGGGATAATGCAAAGTAGTTCTTTGACCCGAGGCATCATAGTTGTCTTGTGGTTAGGTCTTTGATCTCTGACTATGTCAAAGTCACTCCATCCGAGGGTGTCCACGACATAGTTGGGGTTAAGCCACTTAGCCATGGAGGCAAGTGAATGCGCAACAAGGGATCTCTAACCTTCAAACCGTTTGAGGGAAAATACTCTATGATATGATTAAGAATCTCTGGCCAGAGTATGAATGAGATTTAGGAAGTCGTTCCAAATCAAATTCAAGGTAATCATATAAGTAAGAGAATCACATTGGATATAAGACATGAATAAACTATCAAACCAAACAATGTGGTCAAGAGTATTGTATTAGAGAAAGACCGTATTGCATTGTAATCCTAAACTGAATAGGTTATCCACCTCTTCTGATTAGCTTGGGCAACCATGACATACTGCTAGGTGTCACTCATGGTTTGTGGAAGCCCTAAACGTGTATAATCACTAAAGGGAGAATTGAAAGTAAGTTTCAATTCACAATCGATCGTTAAAAGAAACAATCGCCCATTGCCTTGCTAAAAGGAACCTAATGGATCGTACACCGTGTAAGGTAGAGATTGAAGAAACAACAGAGATGAGTAAGGATAATTAAATGGTTTAATTATTTATGGCTAGGATTAATTAATATGTTAATTAATCAAACGAATAAGTTTCTTATAGACCTAGGGTTAGTTTTGGGCCGCAAGGCCCAATGGGATTTGAATGTCAAGCCCATTAACTCAAGTTGTATGACAACTTGAATAAACAAAGGGCTTGAAAGCCCAATAAACCCTTAAGGCCGGCCAAATAGAGGAGGGTAGTGAACTTGCTTTAATTGCAAGTTTGCCACTCCATTGTGAGGTGGTATAAAGGCAACTTTATAGCCATTTCATCCTTAGGGTTTTCTTTTGGGGAAAGGATGAGAACACAATGCTCTCCTTTTCTCTCTAAAAGGCCGGCCCCTTGGAGGAGATTAGCTAGCAATCTTTCCTCCTCCAAGGTCACTTATCTCTTCTTCATGTCCCTTCTTGGTGTGGAAAATTAGAGGTTCTCAACTTTGGGAACTTGGAGAATCCTTTCAACCATCCTCATCCAAGAAATCCATGGATCTAAGAAGCAAGGAATGAAGGCCCTCTCCTTGGGTGATTTGCCTTTGCTTATGCAAAGAGGAATCAACAAAGGTATAAAATCTCTCAACTCACTTTGTTCTTGAGTGGAGTCTTGGTTCACCTTTCTACTAGGCTTTGAATTTCATGGGTAATGTTTTGTTTTTGAGTGCATACAAGCATGATTCCGCCTTTAATTGTTAATTGCATGCCATAGATGTTGCTCAAATGAACATGTTTTTCACAAAATTTCCTTCACATTGGAAGGGGTATTTGCAAGAAATGTCTTACGAGTGTCAAGAACACACCTTTCGAAGGTGTTGTAAATTGTTCTTGAATAGTTCAAAACAGTTGGTTCTTCTATTTGAATGCTTGATTTCATATTAGTAACTATGTTTTACAATCGTTGTAAAAGTGTGGCTAATAAGAAGTAGAAGATTAATGAGAGAAGAGAAAGTACTTCACATTCGGAACGTGAATCAAATATAGATCTCTGCGAAAGCAGATAGTGCTTACTTCCTCATATGAACTACCAAAGAAATTGGAAAACCAAAGATTGTCTTTACATTCCAATTTGAATAAGAAACTTAATTCCATCACTATAGTTTTAAGAGATGGATAAATGTGTTGTTTAAAAAACATTGTTCTTTATTAATGAATGATTGAATTATAGTAATCGGATTAATTGTCTCTATATTGTAGAGATAATGTGGTAGTATTAACTGTTTAGAATACAAAGATGCTTAAAACCCAAAAGGTTGCAAGGTAGTGACTAATCCCAACTAAGTTGTGATACCTCTAAAAACATAAATTACGAGTTGGTCATAGATGGATGCTTTGGATCGTTAGATCCATATCCAATGCCTTCTTGTTAAAATTGTATAGGGGCGAAATGTTTGAATCTTTATTCTTTTGGAAAGAATAAAGAATCACAAAGTTGTTGAGGTTAATTCACTTAGATGTTAGTGGCACATGTCCACAACATAATACTACTCATGTTATATGACATTCACCGAAGATTGCTCTCGGTTGGACTATCATTTATTTTGAATAAACACAAGTCCGAATACTTTGCAAAAGGTTTCAAAGAATTCAAGAATGTAGGTTGATGAGTAAGACGTCTAAAGTATTTACTTCCTTAGATTTAATCCAAGGAGGTTGTAAAGGTAAGTGAAAATGTCTCAGCCATCTTGCAACGCAAACTGCCCCCTAAATGCAAAGATCCGGGTAGTTTTACAATTCCTTGTGTCATTGGTAATACTAGGTTTGAATCTGCCATGTTAGACTTAGGTGCATCTATAAATGTCATGCCGTATTCAATTTATGCATCTATGAACCTAGGATAGTTGAAAAATGATGGAGTAATCATACAATTGGCCGATAGATCTAATGCCTATCCAAAGGGCGTTTTGGAAGATGTTTTAATACAGGTTAATCATTTAATCTTCCCGACGGATTTCTACGTACTTGAGATGGACGAGTCGGACCATGCCCTTCATTGCCCATCTTCCTTGGAAGGCCATTCATGAAAACGGCCCGGACAAAGATTGATGTGTTTAATGGAACATTAACGATGGAATTTGATGGGGAAGTTATTAATTTCAATCTTTCTGATTCTATGAAGTATCCTAGTGAGAATCACTCATGTTTTGCTATTGATGTAATTGACTCTTTGGTGCAGGACCATTTTGATAAATTAAACGACGATGCACTTGAATTGGTCATTGCACAAGGAATGGACAAGCAAAACATTGAAGCAACCACCATGCACACCCACGGCATGCATGAACATTCCTTTGCCGTGCCTCCTAGTGATGAGGTCATTGAGATGGTGGCTGCCCTTGAATCATTGCCATCACAAACTGGTAAGTTTTTGGACCCAATTTTAAGTTCAGTTTCGGCTAATAAGATGCTTCCCTCAGTTGTGCAGCCATCTACACTTGAACTTAAGCCATTGCCTAGTCATTTGAAGTACGTTTTCTTGGGAGAAGATGAGACGTTGCCCGTCATTATTTCATGCTCACTCACGGCACAAGAAGAAGGTAAGTTAGTGAGGGTGTTAAAGGAGTACAAAATAGCAATTGGGTGGACATTGGCCGACATCAAAGGAATTAGCCCCACAACTTGCATGCATCGCATACTTTTGGAGGAGGGGTCTAAAACATCTCGAGAGGCTCAACGCCGACTCAACCCTCCTATGATGGAAGTTGTGAAGAAAGAAATCATCAAGCTTTTAGATTGTGGAGTTATCTATCCAATCTCGGATAGTAGGTGGGTTTCGCCCATTCAATGCATTCCGAAGAAGTCCGGAGTGACGGTGGTAGCAAATGCCGAGAATGAACTTGTGCCTACTCGTATTCAAACTGGTTGGAGGGTGTGTATCGACTATAGTGAAGGGAAATTATGAGATTTCATGTGGGATTTCTAGTGACTAGAATGCATATACAATTCAAAATTTATATACGAAAGCAATGGAAGCATGTTATCAAATAATATCAAAGCTATAGTCATGCAAATCCCCTTCAAGATGCATATGTTTATGTAAGATGCATCAAAACAATTTATTGAAGAACAAAGTGTAGGAGTAGTTTTATACCTCTCGATCTAGACTTTAGACCAAGGATGGACCACCTCCAAGCCCTTTGTTGTTGGAACTCCTTGAGCCTAGCCTCCCTCCTTGCCTCCTCCACTTTGTTAGAATGAGTGCTCCTTGGTTCTCCTTAAGTCTCCAAAGTTGAAGACCTCTAAAGATCCACACCCACTAGTGTAGTGAGAAGGATGAAGGAATAACCAAAAGGGTGAGAAGATGATTAGCTAAATCCCCCTTTGGTGGCCGGCCTTTTAAGTGTTGAGAGAAATATTTTCTTTTTCTCTTTTGTTGTTTTGAACACTCAAAAAACCCTAATGAAACTTTGTGCTATAAAGTTCCTTTTATAACCAAAAGGAAACAAGTCAACATTTGACTCTCTCTCTCCCTCCTTTGGCCGGCCCCTTTAGTGTTGTTTGGGCTTTGGGCTTTTATTATTTCAAGTCATCCAATGCTTGAATAAAAGCCCAATAGGTTTAGGCCCAATGGGCCCATTTAAACCCGAATATTTCTTTAAGCCCAAAACGATCTTTTATCGCTTTTATGATTTCTTTAGACTTTCTAATTAATCACAACACTTAATTAATCCAATTAATTATTTACATCATCCATTAGTTACTCACTACAAGAGTGTATTGGTGTACAATCATTTTAGGTTCTAATTAGCAAGGCAGTGAGGTGATTGGCACCAATCCAATTGATTATATTTAATTCAATCACTTAGTGAATTAAAACTTACTTTTAATTCACCTTCTTCTTTGACGACTACATTTAATCATCTAGAAGAACTCACAAGTCATGAGTGACATCTAACCATATATCATGGCTACCCAAGCTAATGTAGAATTTGTTCGGAGAACCTATTCAGTTGGAATTACAATGTAATTCGATCCTTCTCTAAAACAATACTCTCAATCACATTACTAGGTTATGGATATTTTATGTCAAACCTCTAATGTGATTATTCCTTCTTATATGATTCAATTGAGTCGTATAGGAATGTTTTCCTTTATTACGCTCGATACTTCGGCCGAAGATTCCCGAATCATATCTTAGAGTATTCATCATCTCTTAACGAGGATTAGAGATTCCTTATTGCGCATTCACTTGCCTCCATGACTAAGTGGCTTAACCCCAACTATGCCGTGGACACTTGCGGATGGAGTGACTTTGACATAATCAAAGATCAAGTAACTGTTGGAAATGTGCCCTAAAGCCATTCATATGATGATACTTTACGGATATTTCACATGTTAAACTAATCTAGTTTACATATAAAGGGCAAACATTATTGTTTGAGACGTCTCATATAAATGTTATATGCTTAAACGATAAAGTCCAAGGAATATGTGATTGGGAGAATGCAATCTAATGAAGTTAGATTAATGAGACCATTCTTTCGTAGACACATCCTAAACGTTCCTGATCATAGGATTGCCAATTGGGCATTGACAGTCCGATAAGATCAGTACGTACTATGCCTTCTCTCAGGGATAGTGACTAGTCTCGAGTCATTGGTGTGTGTGACATCAAGACAAGTACGTAGGTGCTCAATAGAGAATGAGTCCACTGAACACGATCAACGAGGAGTTCTCATACTCATGTCACATGAGAACTCATGTTTGGGATAATGCAAATTAGTCCTTTGACCTGAGGCATCACAGTTGTTGTCTTGTGGTTAAGTCCTTGATCTTTGATTATGTCAAAGTCACCCCATCGGGGTGTCCACGACATCATTGGGGTTAAGCCACTTAGTCATGGAGACAAGTGAATGCGCAACACGGGATCTCTAACCTCCAATTGGCTTGAGGGAGAATACTCTATGATATGATTGGGGAATGCGTTCCAAATCACATTCAAGGTAATCATAAAATGCAAATGAATCACATTGGATAGTAGACATGAATAAATAAACTATCAAACCAAACAATGTGGTCAAGAGTATTAGATTAGAGAAAGACCGTATTGCATTTGTAATCCTAAACTGAATAGGTTCTCTACCTCTTCTGATTAGCTTGGGTAGCCATGATATGCTGCTAGGTGTCACTCATGGTTTGTGGAAGCCCTAAACGTGTGTAATCACTAAAGGGAGAATTGAAAGTAAGTTTCAATTCACAATCGATGTAAAATGGTTTTAATCGCCCACTGCCTCGCTAAAAGGAACCTAATGTATCGTACACCGTGTAAGGTGGAGATTGAAGAAACAAAGGAGATGAATAAGAATAATTAAATGGTTTAATTATTTATGGCAAGGATTAATTAATATGTTAATTAATCAAACGAATAAGTTCGTTAAAGACCTCGGGATAGTTTTGGACCTTAAAGCCCAATGGGCTTCGAACGTCAAAGCCCATTGACTTAAGTTGTATGACAACTTAATGAATAAAGATTCACAAAGGCCCAAAAGCCCATATCCATTTAGTGTTGAATTAGGGTTTTTGGTTCTTTAGGTCATTTAAAGAAGTGACTATATAAAGAACTTTATAACCTAAAATTCATAAGTTGTTGATTTTAGAGAAAATTGGTGAGAACACAAAGCTTCCATTTCTCTCTAAGAGGCCAACCACCTTGGGGGATATTGTCTAGCAATTCTATTTCCTCAAGGTCACTCATTTCCTCTCCAATCCAACCTTGGTGTAGAATCTTTAGAGGTTCTCTATTTTGGGAACTTGGAGAATCCTATTCTTTCAACCAAATCCATGGAGCTAAGAAGTAAGGAATGAAGGCCCTATCTCTTGGGTGATTATCCTTTGCATATGCAAAGAGGAATCTACAAAGGTAAATATTTCTCAACTAATAAATGTTGATTTAAAAGTTGAGTCAAGGTTCACCAATCTACTAGGCTTTGAATTTCATGGTTGATGTTTTGTTTTTGAATGCATGAAAGCATGATTCCGCCTTTAATTTGTTAATTGCATGCTATATGATGTTATTCAAATGAACATGTTTTTCACAAAATTTCCTTCAGTAACTAACCACAAGACAACTATGATGCCTCAGGTCAAAGGACTACTTACATTATTCCAACCATTAGAGTTACTTGCTTGACATGTGAGTAGACCTCCATGCAAGTACTCTCATTCGATTGTGTTCAGTGAACTCATTCCCTTAATGAGCACCTATATACCTGTCTTAGTGTCACTACACGAATGGGACGAGACTTTCCATCCTTCCAATTGAAGCGGACATAGTATGTATCGGTCTATGCATTGTCAATATCCCTCCGACAATCCTATGACCAGGAACCTTTTGGACATGATGGTTATGTGAAGAAGGTCTCTGTAGTCTAACATCATTAGATTACTTCTTCCATCGATCCATTGTCCATGGATTCACCATTTAGGACATATATCGTTTATTGAGATAGTCCTAATTAGTATTTTTGCCATTTGATGTATAAGAATCATCTATACATCCATTCATTGTCCTGAAAGGTTTCTTCCAAAGATTGACTTTCAGGGCATATTTCCAACATATAGAAAGCTAAACGCCACTACAAGGAAGGATCACTTCCCATTACCGTTCATTGACCAAATGCTTGAGAGGTTAGCGGGTTATGCTTTCTATTGTTTTCTTAATGGTTATTCTGGTTATAATCAAATTGTCATAGCACCCGAGGACCAAGAGAAAACAACTTTTACATGCCCCTTCGGTACATTTGCATATCGCCACATGCCTTTTGGTTTATGTAATGCACCTGCCACATTTCAAAGATGCATGATGAGCATATTTTCTGATTATGTTGAGAAAATAATTGAGGTTTTTATGGATGATTTTAGCGTCTTTGGTGATTCTTTTGATGGTTGCTTGCATAATCTTAGCTTGATCTTAAAACGTTGTGTTGAAACTAACCTTGTTCTTAATTGGGAAAAATGTCATTTCATGGTTAAACAAGGTATAGTTTTAGGTCATATTATCTCTGAAAACGGTATTGAGGTTGATAAGTCAAAGATAGATCTTGTACATCACTTACCCTCTCCTACTTTGGTTAGAGAGGTTCGTTCTTTTCTTGGCCATGCAGGTTTCTATCGTAGGTTCATCAAAGATTTCTCAAAGGTTGCCCAACCTCTTTGCCGACTCCTACAAAAAGATGTGGCGTTTGACTTCAATGAGGAATGCACGGCATCATTCAAACAACTCAAGGAGTTGTTGACCACGGCACCAATCATTGTCCCACCTGATTGGAGCCTACCTTTCGAGCTTATGTGTGATGCGTCCGATTATGCTTTAGGGGCTGTTTTAGGACAAAGGAAAGAGAAGAGGCCACATGTCATCTACTATGCCTCACGGACGTTGAATGATGCTCAGTTGAACTATTCCACTACGGAAAAAGAACTTCTTGCCGTTGTTTTTGCTTTAGATACGTTTAGATCATATCTAATTGGTACTAAAGTAATTGTTTTCACTGACCATGCAGCTTTGAAGTACTTGCTCACTAAAAAGGAAGCCAAGCCCCGGCTAATTCGTTGGATGTTGCTACTTCAAGAGTTCGACATTGAGATTCGTGACAAGAAGGGAAGTGAAAACGTGGTGGTTGACCACCTAAGCCGAATGGTGCATAATGAAGAGTCTCTACCCATTGTTGAGACATTCCCCGATGAACAATTGCTGTCCATAAAGGTAAGTGAGCCTTGGTATGCCGATTTGGTAAATTTTTTGGTGTGCAAACGAATTCCTAGCACTTTCACTAGGCACCAACGTGATAAGTTAAGGCATGATGCATGGTTTTATGTATGGGATGATCCCTATTTATGGAAAATTTGCCCTGATCAGATTGTACGTCGATGTGTGCATGATTCTGAATTTCATTCAATTCTAAGCTTTTGTCATACATATGCATGTGGTGGACACTTTGGCACACAAAGAACAACACTTAAGATGTTACAATGTGGATTCTATTGGCCTAGTATTTTAAAGATGCTAGAACTTTTTGCTTAACATGTGATAAATGCCAAAGAATGGGTAACATAGGTGTTAGGGATCAAATGCCGCAAGTTTCTATCCTTAATGTTGAAATTTTTTATTTTTTGGGTATTGATTTTATGGGTCCCTTCCCTTCCTCGTATGGCTTCATGTATATTTTGCTTGTGGTTGATTATGTGTCGAAGTGGGTGGAAGCAAAAGCCACCCGGACTAATGATTCTAAAGTGGTTGCAGATTTTATTAGAACTAACATTTTTGCAAGGTTTGGCATGCCACGTGTGATCATTAGTGATGGAGGGTCTCACTTTTGCAACCGGACCATTGAGGCGTTATTGAGGAAATACAATGTCAACCATAAGGTTTCTACACCTTACCATCCTCAAACAAATGGCCAAGCCGAGGTTTCCAACCGTGAGATCAAGCAAATCCTAGAGAAGACAGTTGGGCCTACAAGGAAGGATTGGAGCTTACGGTTGGATGATGCACTTTGGGCGTATCGTACGGTGTACAAGACACCCATTGGAATGTCCCCATTTAGGCTCATCTATGGCAAGCCGTGCCATCTCCCCGTTGAATTGGAGCACAAAGCTCATTGGGCCGTCAAGAAGTTCAACATGAACCTAGATGCAACGGGAAGTCATATGAAATTCCAATTAAATGAACTTGATGAGCTAAGGCACGAGGCGTACGAGAATGCTAGCATTTACAAGGAGAATACCAAAGCTTTCCATGATAAGATGATTCGAGTCAAAACATTCTCCATTGGGCAGAAAGTGCTATTGTTCAATTCCCGTTTACGTTTGTTTCCCGGTAAGTTACGTTCTAAGTGGATTGGACCGTTTGTTATTACTATTGTTTTTGTTCATGGTGCAGTCCAAATCCAAAGCTTGAAAACGGGACACGAATTCAAGGTGAATGGGCATCGATTGAAGCCTTATTATGAGAACTTTGAGGAGCATGTCATGGATGACATCTCTCTGCATGCCATGGGCTCCAATGAGGAGTGAATGAGTTCTTCGTCCGGTTGCACGACGTTAAAGCAAGCGCTACTTAGGAGGCAACCCATGCATTCAACAAAGGAAGACCAAGCACTCCAATTCCAGATTTGCGTTCCTAAACCCTTCTCTTTGTTGATTGTTTCGTTTCTGCCATGTTTAATGTGTTAGTTGTTGTTTGTGTGTTTGTTTGTTATTTGTGTTAGTTTATGCTTGAAACATTGAGGACAATGTTTGATTTACGTGTCGGGGGGGTAACCAAAGTGTTTTAATGCAAATTCGTAGGGTTTATCACCCATAACTTCCAATGTTGTTCCTTGCTGTTTTTAGGTGTTTTTAGGCTGTTTTGGTGCATTTTAGTGTGTTTTGACATAAAAATTTGAAAATCCCATAAAAATTTGAAAAAAAATGTTTTGAAAAACCCAAAAAGAGTCGTTTTTAAGTTGTTTTGCGTGTTTGTTTGTGTCTTAGGGTACCTTCCAACACAATGATGAGGATTCGGTTTTTAATTACATGACTGTTAAAGAGAGTTCTAAACATGGATGAAAGTTTGATTTACTCTTTGGTTTATGCTTGGTTGTGGTTATAACTGATGAATTCACATGTAATCATAAAAGAAAAATTAGTTTTTGTAACATGCTTGAAGGAAGGAACTCAAACTAACGCTACAACCTTGCGAGACTTGAGCCTAAACGTTTATTTGGAGAGTTAATAATTTGTGCATTGTTGTTTTCTTAAGTCGTTGCATGATCTCATTATTCTTTGCTTGGTTGCTACTTAGAAGGCGTTTCATCATTTAGTTCCAAATGCTAGAACTCATGCCTATTTCATTCAAAGCATGCTATTGATTTGCATAACACATATTCAAGATGACGTTGTTTAGTAGTCACCACCAGAGCCAAAAAGCCTTCATCCCATGCATTTGTTTTGTAGGTTTAACCCCGTTTGAGCCTTATTTAGCCTATTTTCTTTGTTAGCCACATTATCCTTACCTAGCCTAGATTAGGACTACCCATACCCTTGTTCTTAAAGGATAGTGAAGCATGACTTAGAGGGAATTCCTTTTGATCAAACATATTGCAGAAAAACAAGTGTGGGGGAAGGGATTTTTGTGTGTGTGTGTGTGTGCCAAAGTCTTAAAAGAGGCACGGGTAGAAAAGAAAAAGAAAAAAAATTCGTGGAAAATAGAAAGAAAAAAAGAAAAGTTGTGAAATGAATGAAGAAGAGTTGAAAAATATGTGAAAAAGAGCTCTTAAGTGTTGATTGTTGAAGAAAGGGTCCAAAACATTGAATTCGGCCCTAATTGATTGCTTGAATCTTCCCTTTGTGTAAAAAAGTTGATTTCTGCATTCTAAAGTGAATTCTAAGTTTCAATTTCAATACTTTGCTTACTATTGTTTTAAGAACCTTTGTTTATCCCTATCCATTCTTTGTTAGCCAATACCCCAAGCCCCGTTACAACCTTTGACTTCTATTTTGAGTGTTATGTGTTTCAATTTGTGGAGTTTGAATTTGGTATGAGCATATGGTGTCACTGGTTCTCGCATTTAAGTAGTAGCATTCCATTCATGGGATCATAATTATATACATGTTATTCACTCCAAAAATTGCTTTCTTTGTTATACATATATGTGAGCGTTCGTTTTCATATTTACATCAATCTTCTCACATATAACTAGTGTAGGGTGTGTAGTTAGAAAATCTGAGTGAAAATTGAGTGCATATCTTGTACGGAATTGAGCAAATTCTCTAAGGCATGTTACTACATTAAAAACATTGTTTTAATTGGTTAAATGTGAACTAGTAAGTGGTGACTATGATTAAGTATGAGCTTGAGTGTGAAGATGACTAAAATCTGTGGGGATGATGATGTTTAACATGTCATGTGCATTGGAAATCTCTGAGGCAAACGTTGGAAGGTTAGGTTTTGTTTGTTTGTTTTGTTTCGTTTTGTTTTCTTTTGTTTCTTTGTTTTGCTCGAGGACCAGCAAAAGCTAAGTGTGGGGGAATTTGATAGGAGCATATTTATGCGACTTAGTGAGCTTGTTCTTGTGCATTTACGTTGTGTTTTCTTAGTTAAATTAGTCTTTTAAGCTAGTTTCATGTGTTTTCAGGTTTTAAGGGCAAAGTGTGCAAAACGATGCAAATTGGAGCCTTTTGGAGCAAGATTGAGCTTGGGATGGATATCACGTGCTTGGAACGAAAGGAATGGACGAGAACGAAGGAGTCCTAATTAAAGAAGGATTCCTAATCAACAAAGGAGTTCTAATTGAAGAAGGATTCCTAATCATTGGAGGAGTCCTAGTTAAAGATGGATTCCTAGTTAAAGATGGATTCCTAGTCAAAGATGGATTCCTAGAAGAACGAGGATTCCTACTCAAACAAGGTTTCCTACGTGAAGTAGGAAAGTTAAGCCTAAAGTTTCCTATTTTGGGTTGATCTTTCCTAAACCTAGATGGTCTTAAGTTTCAACAACATTGGTGGTTTCCTAAGTGTTTTTGGACACAAAGAAAGGTTCTAGAACACTTCCACATCCTTGCCGCACCTATCCCTTTCTAGAAACCCTTTTTCCTTGCCTTGCAAGGCATTCTAGAAGCCCAATCCTTTTCCTACATATCTGCCGCAACTTCTTAGCCTTTTCCTCTTTGGATTTTGATTGTTTGGGCCCTAATCCTTATTTTCTGCTAAGTCCAAGTCCATATCTGATTTCCCTTGGGTTTTATGTGCCTATATATACTCTTGTTTAACCCTTGGCCGAATTACCACCCCTCATAATACCTAAATCACGCAGAAACACTTCCCCCTTCTCTGCCGCAGCTTTCCACCACCATTCTCCATAATTCCTGCCAAGAACTACCCCTTGCCGCACCACCCATCCACCCTAAACACCAACATACATCCCCCATCCATTCCACACCATTCATATGAAGGGAAATTTATGAGATTTCATGTGGGATTTCATAATGACTAGCATGGATATACAATTCAAAATTGATATACGAAAGCAACGGAAGCATGTTAACTAATAATATCAAAGCTCTAGTCATGTAAATCCCCTTCAAGGTTCATAGGTTTATATAATATGCATCAAAAACAAATTTATATAAGAACAAAGTTTAGGAGTAGTTTTATACCTCTTGATCTAGATCTTAGACCAAGGATGGACCACCTCCAAGACCTTTGCTCCTTGAACTCCTTGAGCCTAGCCTCCTTCCTTGCCTCCTCCACTTCGTTTAGAATGAGTGCTCCTAGGTTCTCTTCAAGTTTCCAAAGTTGAAAACCTCTAAAGATCCTCACCCACTAGTGTAGTGAGAAGGATGAAGGAATAACCAAAAGGGGTGAAAAATGATTAGCTAAACCCCCCTAAGGTGGCCGGCCCTTTGAGAGTGTTAGAGGGATATTTTTCTTTTCTCTTTTGTTCTTTTAAACACTTCAAAAAACCCTTATGAAAACATTTGCTATAAAGTTCCTTTTATAGCCAAAGAGACCTAGCCAACAACTTGACTTCATATCTCTCCTTTTCACTCTATATGGCCGGCCCTCTTTGTGTTGTTTGGGCTTTGGGCTTTTATTTATTTCAAGTCATCCAATGCTTGAATAAAAGCCCAATGGGTTTAGGCCCAATGGGCCCAATTAAACCCGAACGTTTCTTTAAGCCCAAAACGATCTTATATCGCTTTTATGATTTCCTTAGACTTTCTAATTAATCACAACACTTAATTAATCCAATTAATTATTTCCATCATCCATTAATTACTCACTACAAGAGTGTATTGGTGAACAATCGTTTTAGGTTCTAATTAGCACGGCAGTAAGGTGATTGGCACCAATCCAATTGATTATTTCAATCCAATCACTTAGTGAATTAAAACTTACTTTTAATTCACCTTCTTCTTTGACGATTACATTTAATCATCTAGAAGAACTCACAAGCCATGAGTGACATCTAACCATATATCATGGCTACCCAAGCTAATATAGAAGTTGTTCAGAGAACCTATTCAGTTGGAATTACAATGTAATTCGATCCTTCTCTAAAACAATACTCTTAATCACATCACTAGGGTATGGATATATAATGTCAAACCCCTAATGTGATTATTGATGAGTAGATTTTATATTATATATTTTACCCTAATCTTAATATATTTTGGTTAATATATTGGAAGAATTTTGATACTTTGAATTGTATTTTCAATATAGGACTTTCGACTTCCTCTGGAGCAAAACAGGACCAAATGGACGAATTTTGGAGTAATTCCAGTTGGAGGACGTTCGTGAGTCACTTAGCTTGATCGTATCAAAATTTGGGATTTTTCCACCAAGCGGTTATTTTCTGGCGATGGAATAAAGAAGCAGTGCGCAGTGCTGGAAAATGACGTTTTTGGGCTTAAATTGCGTTTTTGGAGCCCAAGATGACCTCGGATGAGTTCGTGGCCTTCTGGAAAAGTGTTCAGAATATTCCAAACATTAAATCCAGCTTTATTGGGCCAGTTTTGGAGCAGCTTATGGGTTCAAAACGTGGCTGTTCAGATTTTGAGCGAATTTTACCATTTAATTTAGGATTATGTTTCCTATTTTTATGGGTTTTTTATTAATTTTAGTTTCCTAGGGTTTGTGGTGGAGGCTTAGCATATATTGCTTGGCCGTCTACCATATTTTAAAAAAGAAAACGCTTTATTTTATGCAACTTTGGAGACAGAGAGAATTGCTAGGGTTTTGGAGATTTTCTACTTGAAGGTGTTTTCAATCCTTTGCTTAAGAATATTTTCTATGATTTCAATTATGAATATGCGGAACTAATTTCTTTTGCTAGGGCGAAGCCTTGAGCCTTAGCATGAATATGTGATTTTTATTTAATTGCTTATGATTGATTGCATGCATACTTTGAATTGTTAATCACCGGGATAAAAACTATCTAATTGTCTTAATGCCTGATCACCATTAGGATCTTTAGAAAAGTAATTTGATGCAATTTTGGTCGGAAGGTTCCCTGAAATTGACGCTGGCTTCTTGTGAGTAATAATTGTAATTTCGCTTCGGATGAATATCACGTCTTAAGGATTGCATGGTTTTTCAAAAGATTTTCATAAAGCATAATGAGTCTTTCATGTTCATATTTGATCCGAACGTCCGGACGGGTTGCATGTTCGATATACGTTCTATGTTGGAGGTTCCAAGTAGAATATGAATTAGGAAAATCTAACCTTCAAAGTGGCATGTGTAGATCATAAGTAATTGGTAAAAGTTCATAGGATTGCTTGGTGATGGTGGAACCCTAGTGCTTTCTTAATTTGATTCTCCCAAAACTGTTTTCTTTTCTCTCTAGTTTTAATATTGCAGATTGTTTCTTTTAATTCATTAATTTCGTTTTTATTTTAATTAGGTCATAAAATCAATCACCTGAACTTCTACTTTACAATAATTAATTGAAATCTGGTTTGTTTCGGTTTATTTAATAATCCCTGTGGAGAATGACCTTGCGAGATCCGTTTATACTACAATAACCTTGTGATTCTTGCAAGTAAAATAGGAGATTTTTATCGCATTCACATGAGTAGTAAAATCCCTATCAATTATCCCTTCTTATATGATTCAATTGAGTCGTATAGGAACGCTTTCCTTTATTACGCTCGATACTTCGGCCGAAGATTCCCGAATCATATCTTAGAGTATTCTTCCTCTCTTAACGAAGATTAGAGATTCCTTGTTGCGCATTCACTTGCCTTCATGACTAAGTGGCTTAACCCCAACTATGCCGTGGACACCCCAGATGGAGTGACTTTGACATAATCAAAGATCAAGTACTTAACCACAAGACAACGACGATGCCTCAGGTCAAATGACTACTTACATTATTCCAACCATAAAAATTACTTTCTTGACATGTGAGTAGACCTTCATGCAAGTACTCTCGTTCGATTGTGTTCAGTGAACTCATTCCCTTAATGAGCACCTACATACTTGTCTTAGTGTCACTACAAGAATGGGATGAGACTTTCCATCCTTCCAATTGAAGCGGACATAGTATGTACCGGTCTATGCATTGTCAGTATCCCTCCGACAATCCTATGACCAGGAACCTTTTGGACATAATGGTTATGTGAAGAAGGTCTCTGTAGTCTAACTTCATTAGATTACTTCTTCAATCGATCCATTGTCCATGGATTCACTATTTAGGACATATATCGTTCATTGAGATAGTCCTAATTAGTATCTTTGCCATTTGATTGTATAAGAGTCATCTATACATCCATTTACTGTCCTGAAAGGTTTCTTCCAAAGATTGACTTTCAGGGCATATTTCCAACATCATAACCCCAAAAATCTGTCCCTAAGTCTTGTGCCGCAGCAAGGAGGAAGGAGGAATCGTGGATGCACCTGCTGTCCAAGTTGGAGTATCTAGGTGTTCTCTTTCTTTGGATTTCAATGTCTAAATTTATTTATCTTTGCTTTGTGCGTATGAGGAACTAAACCCCCCTTGGCTAGGGGGGATTCGAAACCATGTTTATGCTTGCTATATAATTTGATTACTTTCAATTGCATTTCATAAGTTGTGAATTCAATTTACTTATCTATTTGAATTAAAACCGATTTGTGTGTGTTGGTTGAGAGTGCACGCTTAATTGTCATGCATAAATCTAATGCTAGGATATAAGGGAGTTTCACCTAATCTTTATGAACTTATATTCGCAAGTGGTAAAGGTTGTTGATCACAATCGTGTTAAGTAAATTCTGTTGGAAATGTGCCCTAAAGCCATTCATATGATGATACTTTACGGATATTTCACATGTTAAACTAATCTAGTTTACATATAAAAGGCAAACATTATTGTTTGAGGCGTCTCATATAAATGTTATATGCTTAAACGATAAAGTCCAAGGAATATGTGATTGGAAGAATGCAATCTAATGTAGTTAGATTAATGAGACCATTCTTTCGTAGACACATCCTAAACGTTCCTGATCATAGGATTGCCAATTGGGCATTGACAGTCCGATAAGATCAGTACGTGCTATGTCTTCTCTCAGGGAGAGTGACTAGTCTCGAGTCATTGGTGTGTGTGACATCAAGACAAGTACGTAGGTGCTCAATAGAGAATGAGTTCACTGAACACGATCAACGAGGAGTTCTCATACTCATGTCACATGAGAACTCATGTTTGGGATAATGCAAATTAGTCCTTTGACCTGAGGCATCACAGTTGTTGTCTTGTGGTTAAGTCCTTGATCTTTGATTATGCCAAAGTCACCCCATCGGGGTGTCCACGACATCATTGGGGTTAAGCCACTTAGTCATGGAGACAAGTGAATGCGCAACAAGGGATCTCTAACCTTCAATTGGCTTGAGGGAGAATACTCTATGATATGATTAAAATCTCTGGCCAGAGTATGAATGAGATTGGGGAATGCGTTCCAAATCACATTCAAGGTAATCATAAAATGCAAATGAATCACATTGGATAGTAGACATGAATAAATAAATTATCAAACCAAACAATGTGGTCAAGAGTATTAGATTAGAGAAAGACCGTATTGCATTTGTAATCCTAAACTGAATAGGTTCTCTACCTCTTCTGATTAGCTTGGGTAGCCATGATATGCTGCTAGGGGTCACTCATGGTTTGTGGAAGCCCTAAACGTGTGTAATCACTAAAGGGAGAATTGAAAGTAAGTTTCAATTCACAATCGATGTAAAATGGTTTTAATCGCCCACTGCCTCGCTAAAAGGAACCTAATGTATCGTACACCAAATAAGGTGGAGATTGAAGAAACAAAGGAGATGAATTAAATGGTTTAATTATTTATGGCAAGGATTAATTAATATGTTAATTAATCAAACGAATAAGTTCGTTAAAGACCTCGGGATAGTTTTGGACCTTAAGGCCCAATGGGCTTCGAACGTCAAAGCCCATTGACTTAAGTTCTATGACAACTTAATGAATAAAGATTCACAAAGGCCCAAAAGCCCATATCCATTTAGTGTTGAATTAGGGTTTTTGGTTCTTTAGGTCATTTAAAGAAGTGACTATATAAAGAACTTTATAACCTAAAATTCATAAGTTGTTGATTTTAGAGAAAATTGGTGAGAACACAAAGCTTCCATTTCTCTCTAAGAGGCCAACCACCTTGGGGGATATTGTCTAGCAATTCTATTTCCTCAAGGTCACTCATTTCCTCTCCAATCCAACCTTGGTGTAGAATCTTTAGCGGTTCTCAATTTTGGGAACTTGGAGAACCTATTCTTCTAACCAAATCCATGGAGCTAAGAAGCAAGGAATGAAGGCCCTATCTCTTGGGTGATTATCCTTTGCATATGCAAAGAGGAATCTACAAAGGTAAATATTTCTCAACTAACAAATTGTTGTTTTTAAGTTGAGTCAAGGTTCACCAATCTACTAGGCTTTGAATTTCATGGTAGATGTTTTGTTTTTGAATGCATGAAAGCATGATTCCGCCTTTAATTGTTAATTGCATGCTATATGATGTTATTCAAATGAACATGTTTTTCACAAAATTTCCTTCAAGTGGTATCAGAGCCTAGGTCTAGTAGTTGGTGAATCATTTTGGGTTTTGTAGTTCATAGTTTTTTGATTTAAAAGTTGTAATATGTTACAAGCTTTATTCTTGTTTCTTTGAATGTAAATTTTGTTAGAAAATTTGCCATCTCAAATGTTGTAGATGTAGTTCATATGAGCATGAATTTTGGAGCTAAAATTTGGTGCCATGTTTTTTGGGAAATTCGGCCAAATCCAAAGGGTGATTTTTTGGGTTCATGTTTGTCTTGTTAAAATGGTTTTAAAGTGACTTTTGGAACCCCTAAGTACCCTAGGATGTTAACCCTCTTTTGAGTGATGAAAATTTGAGTTTTGGTGAGTGAAAACATTCATGGAGCTATTATGAGTTTTCATGAGTGTTCTTCAATGTTCTTGAAGTTCTTGCCAAGAACAAAAAAGTTTTGAAGTTTTGATTCAAAATGTTTTATGTTTTTACATAAAGTTTTGGTTTAATTTTAGTGGGTGATTTTAGTGGGTGATGATTATTTGTAAAGTATTATTAATGGTTTTAATGGTAGACAAACTTTTTTAAAAGTTTGACATAAATTCAATTAATGGTTATAATGGTAGACAAACTTTTTTAAAAGTTTAACATAAATTCAAAATATTTCATCTTTACCTCACCTAATAAAACCCACTTACAAAAACTTTGTAAAAATCATATTTTTTCTATCATGGCCGGCCACCCTAATTAAATAGGGTATTTTTGGGTCTTTTATTCAATTACATAAAGTTTTGATACTTTTGTGTATTTGCACTTTGGCCCAAAAGTTTACGTTTTTACGTTAAGGCCCAAAAACGTTAAAGGACAAATTGTTTTGCTCCTTTAATGAAGTTTTTTGTATTTGTTGAAATTTTTGGGTTCTAGTTGTAATTACATGAAGTAGTGGACTTTTGTGTTTTTACAAAGTGACCCCAAAAGTTTGTGTTTCGCAATATAGCCCAAAAAGTTGTGGTTATTGCATGATGGCCCAAATTAAGTAGGGAACAAAAATTGTTTTGTCTCTTTAAATGAGAATTGGATTTTCATTTCATTTAGCTCCATTTAAATCAATTTTATGGATACAAAAACCAAATGAAAATGTTGCATTCAATTTAATTAATTAAAGTGTTGATTAATTAAAGGGTGATTATGAACCTAAGCCTACGATAATTGAGCTATGTGAAAGGCCGTTTCAAATTTGTTTGAACCATGGGAATGTGTAGATTAATTTTGGTTGTAATTTGATTTGATCAAATGTTGTAAAAGAGCATAAGCTCTTCTTTACTTTAAAGTAATTTGAATTATGCAAATGTTGTAAAGAGCATAAGCTCTCTTTTACTTTGAAGTACTTCTTTCTTGCTTTATTTGATATGCATGAAAATGAAGTAGTTGGGTCCAACGCCCCTAGGAACAACACGCCTTAATGTGATTAAACGCGTAACTAAAATCAATCTCCATCCCTAGTCCGAGATTCAACACTAGGCTCGTGTTGAATCTAAACAAAGGTTCATAGTCATCCTAAGGCCCTAAGGCAACTATATAGTCCATCAAATGAATGCAAACCTTACGTTAGTAGTATCATATACTCTTGCTTTAAAAAACCGTTTTATAAATATAGTGGGAGTATTATATACAACTAAATTGAATCAAATGGACCAATAGTTGTAATAGGACCAAAATTGTTTTAATAAAGATTAAAATGAATATGTTTATGTGATGAGACCTAAAACCCTCAACCAAACCATTATTAAGTTGAAAAGCGTGAGAGTGCTTAGAACACTCTTCCGTGGCCTTCCACCGTGGTAGCTCCAATCGTTTATGACTTGTACACCGGCTTCACCCTATCATGGGGGAGTACAAAGTGCATGCTTATACTCAGGAGGAGTCTATATACATACTTGATGAGGTTAGTGTAGGCAACGAGGATGGCCAACCATATCATTGTGAGGCTATTCTTGAACCCCTTCACGAACTAAGCATGGTGGGAATGACTTAACTAAGTGCAATGGAGCCAATATCATATCATTGTGAGGCAACATTCTCTAGAGGCCAAATTGATGGGTACTTGCATTAGTTGCAAATGAGTAAGTGTACTCTCTCATTATTATTAATGCTAGCCAATATCATATCATTGTGAGGTGGGCTTGGTAATAGTGAGTCTCCCATAACCTACTAAGAGTTTCCTCAAAAAACTCTCGAATTCCAATGAGGGATATGGAATTTGCCAAAAATAGTGGGTGGTGCTATTTGATTTAAAGACCCGAATCAAATGGCTTAAAATCAATCAATTTATATTCGTTATGTATTTGTTTACCAATATATTTGCAAACGCTATCCAAAACTTGACAAAGAAAATCCGAATGTTTTAGTTTCCGGACTTGGTAACACAATCCCAAAGATTGTCTTAAATGGATTGTGCATGTACCTAAGAAGTCTCATCCTCACAATCTTCCTATTGATAATGTATCATTGGAAGAACATGTTAGAAATGTCTATCATGAAGAGGACAACACAAACAACCAATACTTATTCCTTCGTTATATGAACAAAGGAACTTAAGAAGATTAGCATAAAGACAAGGACACTTTTAGTGCCATAATTCTTCACTTACAAATTGTTGTATGAAGAAATAAGAGTTGCCTTGAACAACTCTTGAAAGTTTGTAATTATGTTTAGAACATAATGGTTGGTTGACAAAAATAGTCCATCAACATGGACTTATGATGATTTTGAATCATTGAGTGTTGAAGTGATAAACCACTTAACGAGACGGAAACTAGGCTAGAACTTCACCTTTATGTCCCTATCCTAATGGTTCACTAAGTTTATTGTAAACTATGTAGTGAACAATAACCAAACACTCTCCAAAATGTTTGATGTGTATAACACAATTGAAAAAGGTTTCAAGAGAGATAGTGGGAGTTTAGGGACCATGACTATTGTAGTCAAAGGAGAAGTCAAATGAAGAAGATAAAATTAACTCCAAGGGAACAAACTTTCTTTATGAAAGGATGGACATTGGAAGGGGTATTTGCAAGAAATGTCTTGCAAATGTCAAGAACACACCTTTCGAAGGTGTTGTAAATTGTTCTTGAATAGTTCAAAACAGTTGGTTCTTCTACTTGAATGCATGATTCCGTATTAGTAACTATGTTTTACAATCGTTGTAAAAGTGTGGCTAATAAGAAGTAGAAGATTAATGAGAGAAGAGAAAGTACTTCACATTCGGAACGTGAATAAAATATAGATCTCTGCGAAAGCAGATGGTACTACCTTCCTCATATGAACTACCAAAGAAATTGGAAAAACCAAAGATTGTCTTTACATTCCAATTTTAAGGAACTCAATTCCATCACTATAGTAGAGATGGATGAATGTTTTGTTTGACAAAACATTGTTCTTTATTAATCACTGATTGGATTATAGTAATCTAATTGATTGTCTCTATAGTAGAGATGATATGGTAGCGTTAACTGTTTAGAATATAATGATGCTTAAAACCCAAAAGGTTGCAAGATAGTGGCAATTGTCCACAACATAATACTACTCATGTTGTATGACATTCACCGAAGATCACTCTCGGTTGGACTATAGTTTATTATGAATAAACACAAGTCCGAATACTTTGCAAAAGGTTTCAAAGAATTCAAGAAATGTAAGTTGATGAGTAAGACGTCTAAAGTACTTACCTCCTTAGATTTGATCCAAGGAAAGGTAACACTTTAGATGAGTTTCCTTGAAAGATATCAAGGAAATTAGCATCATAAGATAATGATTTTCTCCATTAGGAGAAGAACGAACTTGAATAAGATTTAGTTCATTGGATATTATCAATTACCCATATATAGGATATATATGCTTCTAAGACAATATGATTGTCAATTAGAAGATCTTCCAAAATTTTCATAACTCCATAGGATGTAGTTGGAAAGAAAGACAAATCTTAATCATGTTAAGATTTGGGGTTGTGTGCTAATGAGCAATATTTGTTTAAAAATTATCTTGTGGATATCCTTAAATTAACCTTTGGATATCACTTCTATAAACCAACCAACAAATGTTGTTTGTTGAGTAGTTCATTGTAATCCTACAATGTGATTTGCCTTAGAGCAAATGAACTAGGAATAGAACTCAAAAGAATGGGTTCTTTGAGAGACAAGATGATAATCAACAAATATAACAACCTAGTTCCTATACCACAAGCTCCAAGGTAGTCAAAAAGAATTTTAAACCGTCTCAGTTGAATGGTTTGAACTTTATGACTACATTGAGTGTATATACAACATATACTCAAGGAAATGGTAAAGTACCATTTGACCCGAAATAATGAAACCTTCATAGCTAATTGGTAGCTTAAGGTGACTACAATCAAAGAGAATGGTTGACTTTGAAGGAACCATCTTTGACGTAGTCTTAGTTTCAATTAATTCGAAGATTGCTAGCTACAACTAAATGGTGATTCAATGTTTGGACATGATATAGGTTTCTGAAACCATTATTAAGATAGTCTTGATAATATATGTCTAAAACTATGAATCACAAGACATGTAAGTTGTAGAGATCCAACCATCATGGATCTAAGCAAGCTAGTGGGAGCCATAAACGTCTTATGAGGGAAAGATCAAATTGTTTGATTTCTCATAAAGATGTAAATGAATCTTTTGTTTACTAGGTTTACAAAAGATTAGTGGGAGTTAATCATATTCCTAAATTTGAATATATGTATGATATATTAATTTTGGAAATGAAAAGAATACTTCATTGTTAAAGTTATGACTTTAAAACTTTCTATAACGATAGAATGTATATGGGAGACATAGTCTATATACATGGGATGGAAATCTATAATGATAGATTTTAGGATATAATTGGATTATATCATGCCCTAATAATAGACAAAAGGTTGCTAGGAAGTTTCTCATATGATGATAAACTTTAATAAGAAGAACAACTCTAGTGAGACTAGGAGGTAGCTCTTCTCAAAGGGAACGTACCCTTTGACTCCCAAAGAAATAATGCGTAAATCGAATCCTTTATGCATACGCAGAAAGGTGATTTATGTATTTCATATTGTATGAAAAACATTGATATGAGTTGTACCTAGAAAGGTACAAGGCGATATCAGTGCAAGCCCAGGATCAGAACCATGGCAACTGTCAAGTAAATCCTTAAGTATTTAAGAAATACTAAAGGATAGGTTCCTCGAAGAATGAGGAAGAATTAGAGTAACGTAATGGAAGCGTAAATGTATTAGATTGTGAATCTAATCCATCATTGGATGTTTCTTCATTATGAATGAAGAGATAAACAGATATCTCTTTATTATGACTAAAGAGATATTTGGATGGAAACATTAAAGTAATGACTTTAGTGTGTTCCATTATGAATACAAAATATATTGCCATATAGAAGTTTACAACAATGTTGTTTGGATGGGAAAGTTCATTTATGAACTCTCTATTCGGTTCCAACCAGAAAGTGTATCTAGTGTACTGACACTACGACACTAATGGGGCGATAGCTCAAGCCTGGGAATCAAGGTCTCATCAAGATCCGAACTCATATGAGAGACTAAACCACATGATTGGGAATCATGTATAATGGTGACGTCGATATTCTCAAGGTTGCTTCTATGGATAACATATAGATATCCATTTCCTAGGCCTACTATTCAGCCATTTAGGAAATGACTACAGAAGAGGAATCATAACAGATGACCAAGCTGATTGGCTCTAGTGCAAGTGGGAGATTGTTGGAAATGTGCCCTAAAGCCATTCATATGATGATACTTTACGGATATTTCACATGTTAAACTAATCTAGTTTACATATAAAAGGCAAACATTATTGTTTGAGGCGTCTCATATAAATGTTATATGCTTAAACGATAAAGTCCAAGGAATATGTGATTGGAAGAATGCAATCTAATGTAGTTAGATTAATGAGACCATTCTTTCGTAGACACATCCTAAACGTTCCTGATCATAGGATTGCCAATTGGGCATTGACAGTCCGATAAGATCAGTACGTGCTATGTCTTCTCTCAGGGAGAGTGACTAGTCTCGAGTCATTGGTGTGTGTGACATCAAGACAAGTACGTAGGTGCTCAATAGAGAATGAGTTCACTGAACACGATCAACGAGGAGTTCTCATACTCATGTCACATGAGAACTCATGTTTGGGATAATGCAAATTAGTCCTTTGACCTGAGCCATCACAGTTGTTGTCTTGTGGTTAAGTCCTTGATCTTTGATTATGCCAAAGTCACCCCATCGGGGTGTCCACGACATCATTGGGGTTAAGCCACTTAGTCATGGAGACAAGTGAATGCGCAACAAGGGATCTCTAACCTTCAATTGGCTTGAGGGAGAATACTCTATGATATGATTAAAATCTCTGGCCAGAGTATGAATGAGATTGGGGAATGCGTTCCAAATCACATTCAAGGTAATCATAAAATGCAAATGAATCACATTGGATAGTAGACATGAATAAATAAACTATCAAACCAAACAATGTGGTCAAGAGTATTAGATTAGAGAAATACCGTATTGCATTTGTAATCCTAAACTGAATAGGTTCTCTACCTCTTCTGATTAGCTTGGGTAGCCATGATATGCTGCTAGGGGTCACTCATGGTTTGTGGAAGCCCTAAACGTGTGTAATCACTAAAGGGAGAATTGAAAGTAAGTTTCAATTCACAATCGATGTAAAATGGTTTTAATCGCCCACTGCCTCGCTAAAAGGAACCTAATGTATCGTACACCAAATAAGGTGGAGATTGAAGAAACAAAGGAGATGAATTAAATGGTTTAATTATTTATGGCAAGGATTAATTAATATGTTAATTAATCAAACGAATAAGTTCGTTAAAGACCTCGGGATAGTTTTGGACCTTAAGGCCCAATGGGCTTCGAACGTCAAAGCCCATTGACTTAAGTTCTATGACAACTTAATGAATAAAGATTCACAAAGGCCCAAAAGCCCATATCCATTTAGTGTTGAATTAGGGTTTTTGGTTCTTTAGGTCATTTAAAGAAGTGACTATATAAAGAACTTTATAACCTAAAATTCATAAGTTGTTGATTTTAGAGAAAATTGGTGAGAACACAAAGCTTCCATTTCTCTCTAAGAGGCCAACCACCTTGGGGGATATTGTCTAGCAATTCTATTTCCTCAAGGTCACTCATTTCCTCTCCAATCCAACCTTGGTGTAGAATCTTTAGAGGTTCTCAATTTTGGGAACTTGGAGAACCTATTCTTCTAACCAAATCCATGGAGCTAAGAAGCAAGGAATGAAGGCCCTATCTCTTGGGTGATTATCCTTTGCATATGCAAAGAGGAATCTACAAAGGTAAATATTTCTCAACTAACAAATTGTTGTTTTTAAGTTGAGTCAAGGTTCACCAATCTACTAGGCTTTGAATTTCATGGTAGATGTTTTGTTTTTGAATGCATGAAAGCATGATTCCGCCTTTAATTGTTAATTGCATGCTATATGATGTTATTCAAATGAACATGTTTTTCACAAAATTTCCTTCAAATTCTTGGCATAAGTTTCATGCAATTCATAGTAACAAGTGCCTCGCCAATGCTTATGATTTTCATAGAACTTAATGATCTTTGCTTGTATCTCTATTATGCAATTCATGTGGGGAACTTGTGGGGAATGCTTTGGGTTGTCGTATGCAATCATCCAATTCAATAACTTTAGGAAAGTCTGAGGGTTAATTAGTGCAATTCACGGTTAATCTGGGGCATTGGGAATTCATGGTTTATTGAAAAGCAATTGGAAATCGTTTTGTATGCAAGTGTGACATGTGTGGAGAAGAACCTCCTAGCTAGCCTTTTATCCATTCACTTTGATAAAATTCGTCCATATTTCATTAAGTCTTTATTTTGTTTGTTTTGTTTTCAAATTCGTTCAAAATCAATCCCCTTTTATTTTGTTGATTCATATTAGTTAGAAACTTGTTTAGTTTGTGTTTTTAGGTGTCTTGAGTCAAGTTATAACCTATTTTCGTCCAAATTTGTGTTTGGTGTTCAAAATTGCCCAGATTGTGTTTTTAAGGCAGTTTTGAGTGTTTATGTGCTGTTTTGAGTCTTTTGGTTTGTTTCAGTGTTTTAGAGTTTAGTTTTGCATTCTTTGAGTCTAGTTTAGTGTTTTAACTTTGTTTTTACGTTTTTGAGTCAGTTTTCAAGTGATTTAGCAATCCCTCCTAATCCCCGGCCTAGAATGATCCCTACTTACATTCCTTACTACAATTGATAAAAAGAGGGTTTAATTTGTGTGTTAGTTTTTAACGCATCAATTACGCCGTTAATTGTTAATTGCATGCCATAGATGTTGCTCAAATGAACATGTTTTTCACAAAATTTCCTTCACAAGGTGTGGCAGTTTGTGGTGTGTGTTCTATGCAAGGACATCTCAATGATCAATGCCCTCAATTGATAGAGAATAGAGGATGGGAAAGTGCCAATGTCGTGGGCTATCAAGGCCAAAATCAGCCACGGAATGATCCATACTCTAACACCTATAATCCAGGCTGGAGAGATCACCCAAACTTCAAGTGGAGGGAGCCTCAATAACCTCAACAACAAGGAGGATATAGACAGCCACCTCCCGGGCTCTATCAAAGGCCATTCATACCACCACAACTTCCAACACAATCTGCCTAATCAAACTCAGGTTCGTCATTAGATAATGATAAACTTATTCAATTACTAACTTCATTAACGCAGGGCCAACAAAATCAAGCCAAGAAGATGAGTGAAGTGAAGAAGCAAATTAGGCAGATGGCGGAGTTTATGGGGTAGTTTCAAGAAGAAGGCAAACTACCTAGCTCAACCATTGTTAATCCAAAATGAGGTTTTGAAATTGCCAAGTCTATCACTTTGAGAAGTGGTAAAGAGATTGGAACCAAGCCAAACATGGCCACAACAAGTCAAAAAGAGGACGACAAGCTGCTGCTCGAGGAAGAGAAAGTGGACAAAGCCACGGCAAGGGTGGAACAAACCTTACTGCAACCTCTCAAGGCCCCTAAACCGTCACTTTCAGGTAAGGTTGTTCCAAATTTGACCCATTCCAACCTAATTCCACCAAATGTGCCTTTCCCTCGCAGGTTTATGCAAACTAAGAAGGAAGAGAATGAAAAAGACATCTTAGAGACTTTTAGGAAGGTACAAGTCAGCATCCCACTTCTTGATGCAATAAAGCAAGTTCCAAGGTATGCTAAGTTTTTAAAAGAGCTTTGTACAACAAGGAGGAGGATTTCGAATAAAGAAGTGGTTCAGGTAAGTGAAAATGTCTCTGCTGTTTTGCAAAGAAAACTACCACCTAAATGCAAAGATCCAGGTAGTTTTACAATCCCTTGTGTTATTGGAAATACCAAGTTTGAACATGCCATATTGGATTTAGGTGCTTCCATTAATGTCATGCCATACTCTATTTATGCATCTATGAACTTAGGAGAGCTTAAAAACGATGGTGTTATAGTTCAATTAGCCGATCGTTCTAATGCATATCCAAAAAGAGTTTTGGAAGATGTTTTGGTGCAGGTTAACAACTTAATATTTCTAGCGGATTTCTATGTGCTTGAGATGGAAGAGTCGGCCCATTCTACACCCTTGCCGATCCTCCTTGGAAGACCCTTCATGAAAACAGCCCACACCAAGATAGATGCGTTCAAAGGGACATTAACAATGGAATTTGATGGCGAGATTATTGATTTTAATATTTCTGAAACTATAAGGTATCCTAAAGATGATCATTCTTGTTTCTATATTGATGTATTTGATTCTTTGGCGCAGGATTACCTTGATTCCTTGAATGAGGATGCCCTTGAAACAACTATTGCATAAGGAATTGGACTTAAATCCAATCTGGCCGAACCTATCCCTGCAGCAAATGCCGAGATGGTTGCTGCCCTTGAGTCGTTGCCACAACATGTTGGTAAGCCTCCAATCCCAATTCTAATTCCCGTTTCTACTAACAAGTTGTTACCTTCGGTGATTCAGGCACCCATCCTTGAGCTTAAACCATTGATGGATCATTTAAAGTATGTCTTTTTGGGAGATAAAGAGACGTTGCCCGTCATTGTCTCTTCATCACTCACGGCAATGGAGGAGGAGAAATTGATTCGGGTGTTGAAAGAGCACAAAACAGCCATTGGATGGACGTTGGCCGACATTAAGGGAATTAGCCCTACAACTTGCATGCATCGCATACTTCTAGAGGAGGGGGCTAAACCAACTTGAGAGGCTCAACGCCGACTCAACCCTCCAATGATGGAAGTTGTGAAAAAAGAGATTATCAAGCTTCTCGATTATGGAGTGATTTATCCAATTTCGGATAGGGTTTCACCAGTTCAAGTTGTTCCTAAGAAATCTGGAGTCACCGTGGTGAAGAATACAGAGAATGAACTTGAGCCCACTCGTATCCAAACAGGTTGGAGAGTTTGCATTGACTATAGGAAGCTCAACGCCACCATAAGGAAAGATCATTTCCCTTTGCCGTTCATTGATCAAATGCTTGAAAGGTTAGCTGGTCATTCTTTTTATTACTTTCTTGACGGTTATTTGGGATATAATCAGATTGTTATAGCTCTAGATGATCAAGAAAAGACTACTTTTACTTGTCCATTTGGTACTTTTGCTTATCGTCGAATGCCATTCGGTTTATGTAATGCACCAGCCACGTTTCAAAGATGCATGGTAAGTATCTTTTCAGATTTTGTTGAGAAGATTATTGAAGTTTTCATGGATGATTTTAGTGTCTTTGGTGATTTGTTTGATGGTTGTTTAGATAATCTCACATTAATATTGAAACGATGCATGATCTCATCATTCTTTGCTTGGTTGCTACTTAGAATGCGTTTGTCGTCAGTATAGTTCCAAATACTAGAACTCATGCCCGTTTCATTCAAAGATTAAAATTGAGTGCATAACATATAACAAGATGAAGTTGTTTAGTAGTTACCACCAGAGCCAAAAAGCCTTAATCCCATGCATATGTTTTGTAGGTTTAACCCCTTTGAGCCTTATTTAGCCTATTTTCTTTGTTAGCGACATTGTCCCTACCTAGCCTAGAATAGGACTATCCACACCCTTGTTATTAAAGTATAATGGAGCATGACTTAGAGGGAATTCCTTTGAGCGATATTAGTGCAGAAAACAAGTGTGGGGGAAGGTTATTTCCAACGAACAAAAAAAAAAAAAAAAAAAAAAAGAAGAAAAAATCGTGAAAAAGAAAAGAAAAAGAAAGGAAAAGAGTTCAAAATAAGTGAGAATGAACTCACAAGTATTGGTTGTTGAAGAAAGGGGTCCAAAAGTTTGAATCTGGCCCTAAGTGTTATGTGAATCTCCCTTGTGGTTAAAGTTGGTTGCTGCATTCAAAAGTTAATTCTAAGTGTCAATTTCATTACTTTGCTTACTATTGCTTTAAGAACCTTTGTTTATCCTTAACCTTTCTTTGTTAGCCAATACCCTTAGCCCTGTTACAACCCTTTGACTTCTATCTTGGTTGTTGTGTGTTTCAATCTGTGGAGTTTGGGATTGGTCACATATTGGATCCCTGGTTCTCGCTTCTAAGTAGTGGCATTCCGCTCATGAGATCATATATATATACATGAATTTATAATTCCAGAAAGTGCCTTCTTTGATTATAACGTATGTGAGTGGTTAGTCTACATGTTAACATCAATCTTCTCACATATACCTAGTATAGGGAGTGTAGTTAGAAAATATGTGTGAAAATAGAGAGTATATCCGGTAAGGAATTGAGGGAATTCTTTAAGGCATGTTACTACCATCAAAACCATGTTTTAAATTGATTAAATGCGAGCTAGTGAGTGGTGACTGAGGTTAAGTATGCGCTCGAGGGTAGGGATGGCTAAAATCTATGTGAGTGGTGATTTTTAGCATGTCATGTTTCATTGGAAATCCCTGAGGCAATTGTTGGAGCAAGGTGGATGGACGTTTTTTAAGTTCAAAAGGCTAGGAATATGTTAAGGAGATGAAGAAAATAAATTCAAGACAAAGAAGATAAGGAATCAGCTCAAAAAAAAGGAAACCTTATCCAACCTTATCTTATCCAAACTAACCTTATCTTCTCTTATCCTATCCTAATCTTATTTTACCTTGATTCCAGCTGCAAGAGAGGATTATTTTCAGTTTAAGGGACCTAAATACTTGGTTCTAGAAGCCACAACATGTCCCTAAAAAGGTGCCACATCCTTCATCCTTGTCCCTTCTAGAAACCTGCACAAATACCCTTCTAGAAGGCTTATCCCTGCCCTAAATATATGCCGCACCACCCTTTCTAGAACCTCTAGAAAGGTGGCACCTCTCCCTCTTCTAGAAGCCCTAAAAATCTGCTAAAACCCTAGTTCTTTTTCCTCTTGGATTGGGTCGTGCCTTTCCTTGTTCTCCAAGATGTTGGTATATACATGTTTCTGCCGCATAATTCACCACCACCCCCCATATATTTCAACACCACAATTCACACCACATACAGAGAAATTCATCAAGTGCCGCAGCAAGGAAAGGAAAGAGAAGAGAAGCCTTGTGCCGTGCCACCATCCAAGGGTTGTGCCTCAAGTCACCTGCAACCATTGGAGATCTTCAGAGTTCCTTCTTCCCTCGTTTCGTTTCCATGTTTATTTTATTTTGCTTTTCAATTATTATGAACATGAGGAACTAATTCCTTTTTAGTTAGAGGTGAATTCGAAGCCATGGACATATGTTTAATATGAATTGATTACCTTCAGTTATTGTTTCGTAAAACATGAATGTGATTTACTTATCTGCATTATTGAGAACTTGTTCTTGTGTGTTTATTAAGGATGCATACTTAGTTTGCATGCAGGGATTTGATGCTAAAATATATGGGAATTTCACCTAATCGTTATGAACTTGTATTTATAAGTAGTGGAGATTGCTAGTCACAATCATGTTAAGTAAATTCTTGGTAGGAGTATCATGCAGTTCATAGTTACGAATGCCTTGTCAATGCTTATGATTTTCATAGAACTTAATGATCTTTGATATGTATCTCTATCATGATGTTCATATAGGGAACTTGAGAAGAATAATTTGGTTGCGATGCGCTGTCCATTCAATTCAATGAACATAGGAAAATCTGAGAGTTAATTAGTCCATTCAATTTGTATGCATATGTTTCATGTGTGGAGAAGGATCCTCTAGCTAGTTTTTCACCATTCAATTCACCTAATTTACTTTGTTTTGCAATCTGTTTAGTTTAGTTAAATTTCATCCAAAACAATTCCCCCTTCAATTAAGTGTGTTAGATTAGTTAGAAATGTGTTCAAATCTGTCCAATTTAGTGTTTTAAGTCTTACTAGTCTTAAATTTGTCCAAATAACTCCCTAGAGTCTGTTTTGAGTCTAATTGCTAATATTGTGTTGTTTTAAGTCAGTTTTTTCAGTTTTGAGTCATAAGAGTCTAGTTTTGTGTTTTTGAGTCTAGGCTAGTGTTTTAGAGTTTAATTTGTTTAGATTAGCATCCCTTCTAATCCCGGGCCTAAAACGATCCCTACTTTCATATACTACAATCATAGGGTTTTAATTTGAGTGTTAGAATATTTCACATCACAAATATAACAACCTAGTTCCTACACCACTACCTCCAAGGTAGTCGAGAAGGATCTATAAACCATCTCAGTTGAATGGTTTGAACTTTATCACTATGTCATAGAGTTACACCTCTTAATTCAAAAGAAATAAGAATGAAAATCCTTATGACTACATTGAGTGTATATGCGACATATACCTTCATAGCTAATTGGTAGCTTAAGGTGACTACAGTCAATGAGATTGGTTGACTTGGAAGAAACGATCTTTGATGTAGTCTTGGTTTTTGTTAATTTGAAGATTGCTAGCTTGGTTTTTGTTAATTTGAAGATTGCTAGCTACAACTAAACGGTGATTCAATGTTTGGACATAATATGGGTTTCCGAAACCATTATCAAGATAGTCTTGATATTATATGTCTAAGACTAGGAATCACAAGACTTGTAAGTTGTAGAGATCCATTCATCATTAATCTTAGCAAGCTAGTGGGAGCTATAAGCGTCTTATGAGAGAAAGATCAAATCGTTTGATTTCTCATAAAGTTGTAAATGAATATTTTGTTTACTAGGTTAACAAAAGATTAGTGGGAGTTAATCATATTCCTAAATTTGAACATATATATGATATATTAATTTTGGAAATGAAAGGACTTCTTCTTCGTTAAAGTTATGACTTTAAACATTCTATAATGATAGAATGTATATGGGAGACATAGTCTATATACATGGGATGGAAATCTATAATGATAGATTTCAAGATATAATTGGATTATCTCAATCCCTATATATAGATGATAGATGTAGGAAGTTTCTCGAATGATAAACTTCAAATGAAAGGACAATTCTAATCGGACTGGGAAATTGCTCTTCTAAAAGGGAATGTGCCCTTTTGACTCCCAAAGAGCATAATGCTTAAATAGAATCCTTTATGCATACGTAGAAAGGTGATTTACGTATTTCATATTGTATGAAACACGTTGATATGAGTTGTAACAAGATCGGTAGTACAAGACGATATCAGTGCAAACCCAGGATCAGAACCATGGCAACTGTCAAGTGAGTCCTTAAGACCATCTCCAATCGAATGGTCTAGAAGGCCAAAGGCCGAAAAACGCCCGAAAACTGTCTCCAACCGAGGGCTAGGTCAAAGGGCTCGTGGGCCCCACTGGACAAAAAAGGGCCAAAGGGCCAACCGGCTAGCCGAAATGAGCCAACCAGCCAACCCCAGGCTGGGCCAAAATTTTGATATTCATGTCGGATATAACGGACATCATTGTGCATTATTCCTATCGGTTATATCCAACAAGAATGGTAAGGTTCTCCTTTTTCTCTCTAGGAGGCCGGCCCCCTTGGAGGGGATTTACTAGTATCAATCATTCTCCAAGGTCACTCATCTCTTCTTCAAGTCCCTCCTTAGTGTGGAAACTTAAAAGTTCCCTTTCTTGGGAACTTGGAGAATCCATTCAACCATCTTCCTCCAAGAAATCCATGGAGCTAAGAAGTAAGGAATGAAGGCCTTCTCTTTTGGGTGATTAGTCTTTGCTTATGCAAATAGGTGCTTCAAAGGTATAAAAGTTTCTCAACTTTTTTCTATAAGATTTGAGTTGAGTCTTGGTTCACCACAACTACTAGGCCTTGAATTTAATGGGTAAAGTTTTGTTTTTTAGTTCATACAAGCATGATTCCACCTTTAATTATTAATTGCATGCATAAATGTTGCTTAAATGAACTTTTTTTTCACAAATTATTTCCTTCAAGAGGAACAAGCAACAGTAGATTGCTTATTGGCACTCCAACTGATCAAATTAGAACCAAGAAAAATGTAATAGCCACTGGTGGATCTTTTGTCAAACACACATCCTGCCCAATCCGCATCAGAATAGGCGTTTAAATGAAGAGATCCATTTTTAAACCATAAGCCATGTGTGATAGTACCCTTAAGGAACCTTAAATTCCTATTAGCAGCTTGAAGATGAGATTCTTTTGGGGCATGCATCAATTGACAAACCTGATTTACAACAAATTATAAATTAGGTCTTGTCCAGGTAAGGTACTGTAAGGCTCCAACGGTGGTTCTATACTCAGTTAGATTTGAGAGAAGAGATCGAGTATGATCAAGCTTGGTAGTCCTTGTAGAACATGGCTTAGCACCATCCATGTTGGTTTTCTGAAGTAAATCCAAAATATACTTGCTTTGATGAAGAAATAAACCCTCAGATGATCTGTGTACTTCAAGTCCCAGGAAATAGTTTAAAGGACCAAGATCCTTTACAGGAAAACAGTGCTTAACTTGTTGATAAATTGTTGACAAACAAAGGGCTGAGAACCTGTTTCTAAAATATCATCCACATACACTAAGATAATAACCAATACTAGAGCTTTCAAGACAAATAGGGATGCATCAGATGAGGATTGCTGAAAGCCCAAATAGTGAAGCACTTGAAACAATTTGTCAAACCAAGCTCTTGGAGCCTATTTTAACCCATAAAGGGATTTTCTGAGCTTGCAAACATGATTAGGAAAAGAATGATCATTGAATCCTGGTGGTTGCTCCATAAACACATTTTTTGAGATCTCCATGCAAAAAAGCATTACTGATAACCAATTGATTCAAGAACCAATTATACTAGACTGCAAGAGACAATAGAATTTTTATAGTGATAGGTTTTGCCACCAGACTAAATGTTTCCTTGTAGTCCAAGCCTTCTTGTTGATGAAACCCCTTGGCCACAAGTCTGGGCTTGTATCTATCTATTAAACCATCAAGATGTTTCTTTATCTAGAAAACCCATTTACATCAAACCACATTATACTGAGAAGAAGAAGGAACCAGAGTCCATGTTCTCGTGAAGATGAGTGCATTAAACTCCTATTGCATTGCAATTCTCCAATGTGCATGCTTAGATGCTTGCAAGTAAATGGAAGGAACAAAGACTAGGGAGGAGGAAAGGGGATGTTTTGTGGTTGTGTAAGCTTATAGTTTATAAATCCCTACTTTAGACCTTGTGGTCATGGGATAGTTATTTGTAGTGATAGGAGAATGAGAAGTGATAGGTGTAAGAGAAGATTGATGTGGAGGAGAATGCTAAGTTGGAAATGGTGCAGAGATTTCTGAGTTGGATGTAGGATGTGAAGGAAATTTTGTGAAAAACATGTTCATTTGAATAACATCATATAGCATGCAATTAACAAATTAAAGGCGGAATCATGCTTTCATGCATTCAAAAACAAAACATCTACCATGAAATTCAAAGCCTAGTAGATTGGTGAACCTTGACTCAACTTAAAAACAACAATTTGTTAGTTGAGAAATATTTACCTTTGTAGATTCCTCTTTGCATATGCAAAGGATAATCACCCAAGAGATAGGGCCTTCATTCCTTGCTTCTTAGCTCCATGGATTTGGTTAGAAGAATAGGTTCTCCAAGTTCCCAAAATTGAGAACCTCTAAAGATTCTACACCAAGGTTGGATTGGAGAGGAAATGAGTGACCTTGAGGAAATAGAATTGCTAGACAATATCCCCCAAGGTGGTTGGCCTCTTAGAGAGAAATGGAAGCTTTGTGTTCTCACCAATTTTCTCTAAAATCAACAACTTATGAATTTTAGGTTATAAAGTTCTTTATATAGTCACTTCTTTAAATGACCTAAAGAACCAAAAACCCTAATTCAACACTAAATGGATTTGGGCTTTTGGGCCTTTGTGAATCTTTATTCATTAAGTTGTCATACAACTTAAGTCAATGGGCTTTGACATTCGAAGCCCATTGGGCCTTAAGGTCCAAAACTATCCCGAGGTCTTTTAACGAACTTATTCGTTTGATTAATTAACATATTAATTAATCCTTGCCATAAATAATTAAACCATTTAATTCATCTCCTTTGTTTCTTCAATCTCCACCTTACTCGGTGTACGATACATTAGGTTCCTTTTAGCGAGGCAGTGGGCGATTAAAACCATTTTACATCGATTGTGAATTGAAACTTACTTTCAATTCTCCCTTTAGTGATTACACATGTTTAGGGCTTCCACAAACCATGAGTGACCCCTAGCAGCATATCATGGCTACCCAAGCTAATCAGAAGAGGTAGAGAACCTATTCAGTTTAGGATTACAAATGCAATACGGTCTTTCTCTAATCTAATACTCTTGACCACATTGTTTGGTTTGATAGTTTATTTATTCATGTCTACTATCCAATGTGATTCATTTGCATTTTATGATTACCTTGAATGTGATTTGGAACGCATTCCCCAATCTCATTCATACTCTGGCCAGAGATTTTAATCATATCATAGAGTATTCTCCCTCAAACCATTTTGAAGGTTAGAGATCCCTTGTTGCACATTCACTTGTCTCCATGACTAAGTGGCTTAACCCCAATGATGTCGTGGACACCCCGATGGGGTGACTTTGACATAATCAAAGATCAAGGACTTAACCACAAGACAACAACTGTGATGCCTCAGGTCAAAGGACTAATTTGCATTATCCCAAACATGAGTTCTCATGTGACATGAGTATGAGAACTCCTCGTTGATCGTGTTCAGTGAACTCATTCTCTATTGAGCACCTACGTACTTGTCTTGATGTCACACACACCAATGACTCGAGACTAGTCACTCTCCCTGAGAGAAGACATAGCACGTACTGATCTTAACGGACTGTCAATGCCCAATTGGCAATCCTATGATCAGGAATGTTTAGGATGTGTCTACGAAAGAATGGTCTCATTAATCTAACTTCATTAGATTGCATTCTCCCAATCACATATTCCTTGGACTTTATCGTTTAAGCATATAACATTTATATGAGACACCTCAAACAATAATGTTTGCCTTTTATATGTAAACTAGATTAGTTTAACATGTGAAATGTCCGTAAAGTATCATCATATGATTGGCTTTAGGGCACATTTCCAACAATCTCCCACTTGCACTAGAGCCAATCAGCTTGTTCATCTGTGATGATTCCTCTTCTGTAGTCATTTCATAAATGGCTGAGTAGTAGGCCTAGGCAATGGATATCTATATGTTATCCATAGAAGCAACCTTGAGAATATCTGATGCGAAAATAAATTAACGCACAAATTTAAACCCTATTTGTGACAGTTGTAGTAATGATGTAAGTAGGGATCGTTCTAGGCCGGGGATTAACTAGGGATGCTAATCAAAGTAAAATTAAATTAAAAACGTAAAAACAAAATTTAAAATATTAAACTAGACTCAAAACACTTAAATAGAATAACTCTAGCCAAAATATTCATGCTAATCAATTCATATTACAAAATATTCATGGTTTTGAATTAAACTCTAGCCAAAATAAAATTAGTTACACATTATTAAAATTAAAACAGAAATAAAATGTGAGTTTAGGAAAATTAAACCGAGAGAGATTGACAGCTTGCTGTCCACTGTGCTTCTACTGTGTTGACTGCCCGTGCTGACCCAAGTCAGCACTGCTGCCGTGCTGACCCCTGCTCGTGCTGCCCCTCTCGCTGCAACTGGCACGCTCGAGACCTCACGCTGCAAAGGCAGCTGTCTCTTCCAATCCCCTGTCTCGCGTCTGACCTCCTCCGCAGCTCAGTCCTCCCTCGCTGCTGCTTGTCCGCGTGTCTGGCTGCCAAAACAGCTTCTCTGCGTGCTAACCTCCGCTGCCCAAGCAGCTCCAGTCCTCCCTTCCACTCACTGACCCGTGCAGTACCAGTCCATTCTCTCTCGCTCGCTGCCAAGACGTGCAGCTGCCCCAGGGCAGCTCTCCCTCGCGTCCAAGCTGTCTTCCTAGCTTTTCGTCTTCTTGCGTCAGTCCCCGAGGCAGCTTCTGCGTGCGCCAGCTTCTCACGCTGCCTTCCTCACCTCGCGTCCTCACCTCGCGGTTCCTGCTCTCCAGCCTTTCAATCCCGTCTGACCTCCTTTCTTTCCTCCCAGGTGCTGACTTCTCTCTCCACCTGTCTCCCCGCAAGCTTTCCGTTTTTCAAGGCTGCAAGGGCAGCCTTTTCTTCCTGACCTCTCGCCCAGTTGTACACTCTTTTTCTTCCCCCAGCTGCTTTGATTCCTCTCGGAGTACGTCAGTCTCGCCAGCTGCTGCGCAAGGGACTCCCTGATGACGTTTCTTTCTAGCTGCCAAAGGCAGCTCAACTTCCTCCCTCCTTCTTTTCGCTCTGTCTTATTTCTCTTCGTCCCTAGCTGCTGCAAGGCAGCCTTCCTAGCAAGCTGCCTTATGGCAGCTCTCTGTACAGCTGCCCGAGGACTCTCTGCGAACTTCTTTCCTATTTCCCTCCTCTCCCGTTCAAAGCTGCCCAAGTTCTTTTTAAAACCTCCCACCGAGGCTCCCTTATTCTTTTTTTATATTTCCTCCTGCACACACATGCACCCACTTTTCATTATTTTTCTGCACCCATTCCTTAGTGTTCCTGCTGTCTCCATTAATATCATAAATATATATATATATATATATATAAATAGATATATATATATATAAATATATATATATATATATATTACTTTCTTATTTTATTAACCAATTACAGTGGGCAAGACAGTTTTGACGATTTTATCACTTAAAATCTCACTTGTGCAATATTTATTTTATTTACTAGATAAATACTATAAAACACAAAAACAAAGTAAATAGCTCAAAAATATAAGAAACTGACTAAGAAAAGACGAGAGAATTTGATGTAAAATATGTATAAATATAATCCGATCAAATACCCCCACACTTAGCTTTTGCTAGTCCTCGAGCAAAACAGAGAAAACAGAAAAAGTAATAACATGAAAATTATTAGTTTTCCCCTATATTACCCTCATAGAATTTCATTTGAGAACATAATCATCAAGAACCATAGCTAACACCAACAAGCTAATCCACGTTCATTTTCCTTATTCAAATATTAGCAGTAATCTTTGAAACATCCTTGAAGTGTAGTGTGTGAGATAGCCATGCTAATGCAATTTCAAATTTTTATTTTAGAAAAAAAACACCATATGCAAACTAGCGACCTTCTCACGGGATATGCACTCAATCACACATGTGTTTAGTTTTAAATGTGTTTCGCTCAAAGAAACAAATGTGAAAGTTCTACCATAAGCTTGCATAAAGATCACTTCTCCACAGTCATAATTGCAAAACTTAAATCAAGAGGACTTTTATTGGATGTAATGAGGCTTAGGGAAAGGGTTATTGAAACGAAAGAATAGGAAAACACAAGTCCCAAGCTACATTGCAAGCAATTCTTTTCTTTAAATTTATAAGAACTCAAACTTTCCAGCTATTCTTCCAGTCACCTCCAACCACAACCTTAAACTGAAACTTTAAAAACTCTTTATTTTCTTTGTATACAATCTTTCTTTTTCTTTTCCTTTTCTTTTCTTTTTTTTTTTTTTTTTTTTTTTTTTTACAACTAGAAACAAATATGAAAAACCCCCACACTTATTCTTTTGCCAAACACCTTCAAAGTACTTCACAAACATTTCACATAAGACAATCTTGCATTGCTCGCTTGGAAAGGGTAAGGAAAAATATTTATTTCAGGCATAAGGGTAGACATATCTGGTGATAAGAAATAAAAGGCTCACAAATACGGCTCAAATTGGCAATCTAATGATATTATTTTTCTTTGGGAACAAGGTTATTTGGGCCATGGTGGTAAACCTAATGCCTCTATCATTTTCAAGTTCATGCAATCAATGACAAATATTTCGAAAGATCGTTATGCAAGTTCTAGAGAAGTATCTCACATAAGTTCATCACACATGAAAGAATAGGAGTGTATGAAAAATGCACACACTTTCAATAGGCTCAAAAACTCACATAGGATGTATATGGTCACTAAATTCACATATGAAGCTTTAAGTCATGCTTTAGTTTCACATCAACAAGGCTATGTGCATTTGGTTCTTTCAAAGATGAACAAAAATGTACAAACTAACACGAGAATAAGGAATTTCACACAACACATGTTAACTAAGTTCTTGATGATCATGATTCAAATTTGATCCAATTATATCACTGGGTCGGGAAACTAACAAAAAACTAATTCAAAACAAGAAGGAAAACAAGGAAATATTTTTGGATTTTTAAAATTTTCAAATTTTTTTTTTTTTTTTTTTTTTTTTTTTTTTTTTTTTTTTTTAAAAACAAAATTAATTAAGAAAACAAAGCAATAACATGGAAACACATGAAATAAGTTCAAAGTCGAAGGTACAAAAATTTTCAATTTGGTCATTTTTATACTCTTTACCCCCACACTTAAACTAGACATTGTCCCCAATGTCAGAAAATATAATAAAATGTAAATAAAAATAAAATAAATATAAAGAAACAAAATAAAGCAATAGGACTGAAAACTTCCCTAATTTGCAGAAAAAATCAAGGGATGACCCCCCAAGCTAAAATTTTGCAATCAACTTCAAGGGTGGAAATAACCAAAAGTTCCTGCAAAGAAAAGAAATAAGTCAGTTAAGCACGCAAGAAAAAACAAACAAACGAAAAATTGAAAATGAAAATAAAAGATAATAATAAAACTAAAAAGTAATCATTGGTCCTGTTTGGTGACTTTCCACAGCTTTGAATTTGAACTGGCCTCGGAACTTCTTAGCAAGGAAAATGAGACTTGATTGGTGGTGTTGTTGAAGCTTCTCGAGCTCTTGGTTTCAACTCGGACTCCTTCTGCCGGGTTGATTTAGTCTGCAGGCTACATTCTTCTCTTTTTGTTCTTCTGCATGGCAGGTAGGCACGAGGAATAGGTGGTGGTCTGCTTCTTTGTTCAATCTGTCCAAGTGCCGACCGATTGCCTTTCTTTCACCTTGCCCCGTAGCCAAGAGCAAGGGTAAAGGAAAAGCATGCCATGAGAAATCTTTGCCTCTGACTCTGATGATATGGGATACTTTTGCTTTTGAAGAAGTATCGTTCCACAGGTGTATGCTTGAACTGGGCTGGGGAACTTCTTAGCAAGGAAAATGAGACTTGATCTTGAAGATGAAGCAGCACCTTGTCTCCACATGCTTCAAGTATCATTTTCACTTGCCAAGTCTGTTCTCCAGGCAGATGTGGCGACTTCTTCGGAAGTACATCAATGGTTGAAGAAGAGCATTCGAGAGCAATGCTAGGTAAGCAATCAGGAAGGATTTCCAGGCAGTCGGTTCTTAGATTGGAAGATTTACACCGAGTGCTGGCTGATTGCCCGCTTTCTCCTTGCCCCAAAGACAAGGAAAAGGACAGGGAGAAAGCGTGATATGAGATACTCTTGCTTTCAACCTTCATGATATGAAATACTCTAGCTCTAGATGATTTATTTGTAAAGGTATCCCAAGGAATGAGAAACACAGAGAAACTCGAGAGGGTTTGTTGGAAAGGCATTTTCGGAGATGGAAAATTTCGGAGATGAAGAAGTGTTGAGAGAGTTTGCCTTTGCTGTTGAAGGCGAAGGTAGACGTTTATAGAATTTTTTCTTCACAACCGAAACTAATCCTTTACCCCTGTCGGCAGCCGGTGGATGGATGAACAGTACAGGTCACGCGCTTTCTGAAAAAGCCACCCGTAATTTGCGCAAAGCTGACAGCACGCGTGACGAGTGACGACAAAATTGGAAAAGCTGTTCGCCTCGTGATTCCTGACCGCTCCGACTTTTGAGAGAGACGCCCGACTTTTGAGAGAACGGCGTCCGACTTTTGAGAAAGGAACCGACTTTTGAGACGGAGTCCGACTTTTGAGACGGAGACGCCGCTTTTGAGAAAAGAATCCGGCTTTTGAGAAAGGAGCCCGGCTCTTCGATTTGCGAGAGGGCGCCTCTTCGACTGCTGAGTGATGCCTCAACGATTTCTTCTTCTTATAAGAACGCTCATTTTTGTTCCACAACACACTTAAGCTCCCCCCTGTAAACACTCACTCCTGCAAACACTCCCTCTTGCACTTCTTTTAATCTTTGATCATTCCGACTCTTCATTCTCAACACCTTCAGAAAATGTCTTGCCCTTCTGACCGTCGCCTTAACTTGAATGTTGGGGAAGATAGCGATATATCTTCTCCAACCAACATTTGGCAGCCGTCCTTCATATCCCCAAATGGTCCTCTTACAGTTGGGGATTCCATGATGATGAACGAAACAACCGCATCGGTGGTGGCCAGAAATCTGCTCACTCCTAGAGACACTAGGATACTTTCAAGGCGGTCCGACGAACTAGCTGTCCAGGACTCTATGGCCTACAGCGTCCGATGCGCAGGCTCAGTATCAAACATGGGCCAGCGCCTTCTTGCACGAACCCGTCAGGTGGAGTCGTTGATGGCTGAAGTGGCTAGTCTTCGGCAGGAGGTCAGAGTGCTTAGGCATGAGAACAGGGATTTGCACATGCTTGCAACCAATTACTCAAGAAGCATGAAGAGGAAGCTTGATCAGATGCAGGAGTCCGAAGTGCGGATTCAGAGTGATCATCAACGGTTTATGACGTTACTCCCGAGGTTTGTGTTGCCTTCGTCCTCGGGAGCAGCACCAAGTATTGAGGCTCTGAATGATCCAGCTCTGGCGCTTCGTCTTTCAGGGGCTCCGACGACCTCCGAGGCACCACCAACCAATGACCAATGAACGAAATTAAATTACAAGTTATTGTAAAAAAATTTATGCATTTAAGTTTTTTTTTTTTTATTTTTATTTTTTATTTTTTATTTTTTTTTATTTATATGAATGTTTATGTTTTTAAGTTTTTTATTTTTTTTTATTTTTTTTATTTTTTTATTTTTTTATTTTTTATTTTTTTATTTTTTATGTATTTTTAACAACTTAATTAAGAAAACACAACAATAAGTAAAACAAAGTAAAAAGACTAAGTTTAACTTTCTAAACAAAAATCACAACTAACTAAACAAAACAAAATGAAATCAACGTAAAAAGAAATCAACGTAAAATAAATTCATACAAGAGCCAACAAACAATGAAAGAACTAAATACAGTAAAATAAATTCAGTAGAGAGAAGGGATTAGGAATGCAAATCTGATTGTGGGTGATTCCTAGGCCTCCCTTCATTATTCAAATGCATGGGTTTATCCTTGAACGGACGGTGGTACTTGAAATGATCCGGCAATGGTTTAAATTCAAGAGTGGGTGCCTGAATCATCAAAATCAGAAAAATGTTAGTATAAATTAAAATTAAAAATGGAGAAGATGGCTTACTATCTTTTTCCGACACAAACTCAATGACAAACACCACATTTTTGAACATTTCCGGGACTTTGAACTTAGCCAGGTTTACTATGATGGTTGTGGCTTGTCCCGTGTCCTCAGTCTTAACTCCTTTGGACTTGTTTGTCTCATGCACAGCCTCTTTGATATGTTCAACAAATTCTCCGGCCACCTCATTTTCTGGAATCCCTCTTCTTGGTGTAGAAATCTCTTTGAATGTTTCAACGTCATCGGGAACATGATTTGGTGCACCAAGAATTGGGATCTCATTTTGCACCTCTGGAAGAACTTCCACAACATTTTTTTCATTCACTTCTTCCTTGGGATTTAAAAAACTGCAAGGAAAAAGGACATTTGGTGGAACGATGTTAGAATGAATTGAACTTAGAACCTCCTCACCTGAGTTGGATGGCATAAGGACTTGAGGGGTTTGCGATAAGAATTCTTCTAAACTGCCCAAGTAGTCATCCTCATCTTCTTCTTGAATCGGCAATTCATCCATGTCCGGGCTATGTGTGGAAGGTTCTGGGACAACTTCATACTCCATGTCACCTTCCAAAGTATTGACTTCATCGATTTCACTTTCTGCCTTTGAATTTGCAATGTTTGAGTTGGAGAGTTCACTTTGATCTCGAATCTGTGCCATGAATTCCATAATCTGCCCAACATGCATATCCAATTCGTCCACTCTTCTGACTCGGTCTTGCATCTCCTGGTTTTGATTTTCTACTCCCTGATTCAAAGAGGTGAGTAAATTATTAAGTGTATCATTATCCAAGGATGTACCTGAATTGAATTGGGGAGATTGTTGTGGTGGATGTGGTGGTGCACATGGCCATTGATAGTACTCCTCTGATGGCTGTAATTGTTCTTCGTTTTGTGAGCCCTGCACCAAAGAAATTAATTCATCAAGCCTTTGATTATAATCAACGGGCATACTTTGATTTGATTGGAATTGCTGTGGGGGATGCTGTGGTAGCTGCATAGGTCTTGAATAGAATTCGTCTTGCTGCCAATATCCACTTTGTTGAAAGTGTTGAGGTTCATCCCACATATAATCTGAGTAGTCTCTCCAATCCGAATTGTAAGCGTTGGAAAACATGTTGCCCCTTGATTGGTTATGGCCCTGATATCCCCAAACATCTTCATTTGCAGAAAATTGAGGACCTTGATATCGTTGCCCATAGGGCACATCAAGTGTAGGGACACTTGGCATTGTGGTCCGTTCGGCATTATGAGTTAATTGAGCAGTGAGCTGTGCCAATAGATCTTGAATGCTAGTAGAATCCAGGTCTTGCTCCATTTGTACCTCAATTAAAAAAAAAGAAAAATAAATCAAATATCAAAAGTAACATACACAAACACAAATAAACATAAGCAAAAACAAAAATAAAAGGATTAGCAAATTTGCTAATCCCCGGCAACGGCGCCAAAAATTTGATGCGAAAATAAATTAACGCACAAATTTAAACCCTATTTGTGACAGTTGTAGTAATGATGTAAGTAGGGATCGTTCTAGGCCGGGGATTAACTAGGGATGCTAATCAAAGTAAAATTAAATTAAAAACGTAAAAACAAAATTTAAAATATTAAACTAGACTCAAAACACTTAAATAGAATAACTCAAAATAAAACTAACAAATAAACTAAAATAAATCAAAAGACTCAAAACAACTCAAGATTTAAGAAAACACAAACTAAAATGATTTCTAATAAATCTAACACTTTAAAATAAAATGGGGGATTGATTTTGACGAGAAGTAAATTAACTTAAATAAATTACAGAATTGACAAAAACATGAAATTAAGGTGAATGGATGGACGACGGACTGGCTAGAGGATTATTCTCCACACATGCCACATATGCAACCTAAATTGATTTTCAGTTGTTCTTTCAATAAATTGTAAATTCTCAACGCCCCAAGTTAATTAGGTCCGCTTAAATTAACCTTCAGATTTTCCTACTTTTATTAGGTTGGATGATTGCATACGACAACCCAAAACATTCCCTACAAGTTCCCTACATGAATTACATAATAGAGATACAAGCAAGAATCATTAAGTTTTATGAAAATCATAAGCATTGACGAGGCACTTGTTACTATGAATTACATGAAACTTATGCCAAGAATTTACCTAACGCGATCGTTTATAAGCGACCTTCACTACTTGTGAATATAAGTTCATAACGATTAGGTGAAATTCACTTATATTCTAGCATCAAATTCATGCATGTAAATTAAGTATGCATCCTTAATCGACATACAACAATAAGTTATCAATCAAGCAGTTAAGCAAATTTAATCACAACTCAGAAATCACAACTGAAGGTAATCAATTCATATTACAAAATATTCATGGTTTTGAATTAAACTCTAGCCAAAATAAAATTAGTTACACATTATTAAAATTAAAACAGAAATAAAATGTGAGTTTAGGAAAATTAAACCGAGAGAGATTGACAGCTTGCTGTCCACTGTGCTTCTACTGTGTTGACTGCCCGTGCTGACCCAAGTCAGCACTGCTGCCGTGCTGACCCCTGCTCGTGCTGCCCCTCTCGCTGCAACTGGCACGCTCGAGACCTCACGCTGCAAAGGCAGCTGTCTCTTCCAATCCCCTGTCTCGCGTCTGACCTCCTCCGCAGCTCAGTCCTCCCTCGCTGCTGCTTGTCCGCGTGTCTGGCTGCCAAAACAGCTTCTCTGCGTGCTAACCTCCGCTGCCCAAGCAGCTCCAGTCCTCCCTTCCACTCACTGACCCGTGCAGTACCAGTCCCTTCTCTCTCGCTCGCTGCCAAGACGTGCAGCTGCCCCAGGGCAGCTCTCCCTCGCGTCCAAGCTGTCTCCCTAGCTTTTCGTCTTCTTGCGTCAGTCCCCGAGGCAGCTTCTGCGTGCGCCAGCTTCTCACGCTGCCTTCCTCACCTCGCGTCCTCACCTCGCGGTTCCTGCTCTCCAGCCTTTCAATCCCGTCTGACCTCCTTTCTTTCCTCCCAGGTGCTGACTTCTCTCTCCACCTGTCTCCCCGCAAGCTTTCCGTTTTTCAAGGCTGCAAGGGCAGCCTTTTCTTCCTGACCTCTCGCCCAGTTGTACACTCTTTTTCTTCCCCCAGCTGCTTTGATTCCTCTCGGAGTACGTCAGTCTCGCCAGCTGCTGCGCAAGGGACTCCCTGATGACGTTTCTTTCTAGCTGCCAAAGGCAGCTCAACTTCCTCCCTCCTTCTTTTCGCTCTGTCTTATTTCTCTTCGTCCCTAGCTGCTGCAAGGCAGCCTTCCTAGCAAGCTGCCTTATGGCAGCTCTCTGTACAGCTGCCCGAGGACTCTCTGCGAACTTCTTTCCTATTTCCCTCCTCTCCCGTTCAAAGCTGCCCAAGTTCTTTTTAAAACCTCCCACCGAGGCTCCCTTATTCTTTTTTTATATTTCCTCCTGCACACACATGCACCCACTTTTCATTATTTTTCTGCACCCATTCCTTAGTGTTCCTGCTGTCTCCATTAATATCATAAATATATATATATATATATATATATAAATAGATATATATATATATAAATAGATATATATATATATTACTTTCTTATTTTATTAACCAATTACAGTGGGCAAGACAGTTTTGACGATTTTATCACTTAAAATCTCACTTGTGCAATATTTATTTTATTTACTAGATAAATACTATAAAACACAAAAACAAAGTAAATAGCTCAAAAATATAAGAAACTGACTAAGAAAAGACGAGAGAATTTGATGTAAAATATGTATAAATATAATCCGATCAATATCGACGTCACCATTATACATGATTCCCAATCATGTGGTTCAGTCTCTCATATGAGTTCGGATCTTGATGAGACCTTGATTCCCAGGCTTGAGCTATCGCCCCATTAGTGTCGTAGTGTCAGTACACTAGATACACTTTCTGGTTGGAACCGAATAGAGAGTTCATAAATGAACTTTCCCATCCAAACAACATTGTTGTAAACTTCTATATGGCAATATATTTTGCATTCATAATGGAACACACTAAAGTCATTACTTTAATGTTTCCATCCAAATATCTCTTTAGTCATAATAAAGAGATATCTGTTTATCTCTTCATTCATAATGAAGAAACATCCAATGATGGATTAGATTCACAATCTAATACATTTACGCTTCCATTACGTTACTCTAATTCTTCCTCATTCTTCGAGGAACCTATCCTTTAGTATTTCTTAAATACTTAAGGATTTACTTGACAGTTGCCATGGTTCTGATCCTGGGCTTGCACTGATATCGCCTTGTACCTTTCTAGGTACAACTCATATCAATGTTTTTCATACAATATGAAATACATAAATCACCTTTCTGCGTATGCATAAAGGATTCGATTTACGCATTATTTCTTTGGGAGTCAAAGGGTACGTTCCCTTTGAGAAGAGCTACCTCCTAGTCTCACTAGAGTTGTTCTTCTTATTAAAGTTTATCATCATATGAGAAACTTCCTAGCAACCTTTTGTCTATTATTAGGGCATGATATAATCCAATTATATCCTAAAATCTATCATTATAGATTTCCATCCCATGTATATAGACTATGTCTCCCATATACATTCTATCGTTATAGAAAGTTTTAAAGTCATAACTTTAACAATGAAGTATTCTTTTCATTTCCAAAATTAATATATCATACATATATTCAAATTTAGGAATATGATTAACTCCCACTAATCTTTTGTAAACCTAGTAAACAAAAGATTCATTTACATCTATATGAGAAATCAAACAATTTTGATCTTTCTCTCATAAGACGCTTATGGCTCCCACTAGCTTGCTAAGATCCATGATGGTTGGATCTCTACAACTTACATGTTTTGTGATTCGTAGTTTTAGACATAAATTATCAAGACTATCTTAATAATGGTTTCGGAAACCTATATCATGTCCAAACATTGAATCACCATTTAGTTGTAGCTAGCAATCTTCGAATTAATTGAAACTAAGACTACGTCAAAGATGGTTCCTTCAAAGTCAACCATTCTCTTTGATTGTAGTCACCTTAAGCTACCAATTAGCTATGAAGGTTTCATTATTTCGGGTCAAATGGTACTTTACCATTTCCTTGAGTATATATCGTATATACACTCAATGTAGTCATAAAGTTCAAACCATTCAACTGAGACGGTTTATAAATCCTTCTTGACTAACTTGGAGCTTGTGGTATAGGAACTAGGTTGTTATATTTGTTGATTATCATCTTGTCTCTCAAAGAACCCATTCTTTTGAGTTCTATTCCTAGTTCATTTGCTCTAAGGCAAATCACATTGTAGGATTACAATGAACTACTCAACAAACAACATTTGTTGGTTGGTTTATAGAAGTGATATCCAAAGGTTAATTTAAGGATATCCACAAGATAATTTTTAAACAAATATTGCTTATTAGCACACAACCCCAAATCTTAACATGATTAAGATTTGTCTTTCTTTCCAACTACATCCTATGGAGTTATGAAAATTTTGGAAGATCTTCTAATTGACAATCATATTGTCTTAGAAGCATATATATCCTATATATGGGTAATTGATAATATCCAACGAACTAAATCTTATTCAAGTTCGTTCTTCTCCTAATGGAGAAAATCATATATCTTATGATGCTAATTTCCTTGATATCTTTCAAGGAAACTCATCTAAAGTGTTACCTTTCCTTGGATCAAATCTAAGGAGGTAAGTACTTTAGACGTCTTACTCATCAACTTACATTTCTTGAATTCTTTGAAACCTTTTGCAAAGTATTCGGACTTGTGTTTATTCATAATAAACTATAGTCCAACCGAGAGTGATCTTCGGTGAATGTCATACAACATGAGTAGTATTATGTTGTGGACAATTGCCACTATCTTGCAACCTTTTGGGTTTTAAGCATCATTATATTCTAAACAGTTAACGCTACCATATCATCTCTACTATAGAGACAATCAATTAGATTACTATAATCCAATCATTGATTAATAAAGAACAATGTTTTGTCAAACAAAACATTCATCCATCTCTATTATAGTGACGGAATTAAGTTCCTTAAAATTGGAATGTAAAGACAATCTTTGGTTTTTCCAATTTCTTTGGTAGTTTATATGAGGAAGTTAGTACCATATGCTTTCGCAGAGATCTATATTTTATTCACGTTCCGAATGTGAAGTACTTTCTCTTCTCTCATTAATCTTCTACTTCTTATTAGCCACACTTTTACAACGATTGTAAAACATAGTTACTAATACGGAATCATGCATTCAAGTAGAAGCACCAACTGTTTTGAACTATTCAAGAACAATTTACAACACCTTCGAAAGGTGTGTTCTTGACACTTGCAAGACATTTCTTGCAAATACCCCTTCCAATGTCCATCCTTTCATAAAGAAAGTTTGTTCCCTTGGAGTTAATTTTATCTTCTTCATTTGACTTCTCCTTTGACTACAATAGTCATGGTCCCTAAACTCCCACTATCTCTCTTGAAACCTTTTTCAATTGTGTTTATACACATCAAACATTTTGGAGAGTGTGTGGTTATTGTTCACTACATAGTTTACAATAAACTTAGTGAACCATTAGGATAGGGACATAAAGGTGAAGTCCTAGCTTAGTTTCCGTCTCGTTAAGTGGTTTATCACTTCAACACTCAATGATTCAAAATCATCATAAGTCCATGTTGATGGACTATTTTTGTCAACCAACCATTATGTTCTAAACATAATTACAAACTTTCAAGAGTTGTTCAAGGCAACTCTTATTTGTTCATAAGTTCCTTTGTTCATATAACGAAGGAATAAGCATTGGTTGTTTGTGTTGTCCTCTTTATGATAGACATTTCTAACATGTTCTTCCAATGATACATTATCAATAGGAAGATTGTGAGGATGAGGCTTCTTAGGTACATGCACAATCCATTTAAGACAATCTTTGGGATTGTGTTACCAAGTCCGGAAACTAAAACATTCGGATTTTCTTTGTCAAGTTTTGGATAGCGTTTGCAAATATATTGGTAAACAAATACATAACGAATATAAATTGATTGATTTTAAGCCATTTGATTCGGGTCTTTAAATCAAATAGCACCACCCACTATTTTTGGCAAATTCCATATCCCTCATTGGAATTCGAGAGTTTTGGAGGAAACTCTTAGTAGGTTATGAGAGACTCACTATTACCAAGCCTACCTCACAATGATATGATGTTGGCTAGCATTAATAATAATGAGAGAGTACGCTTACTCATTTGCAACTAATGCAAGTACCCATCAATTTGGCCTCTAGAGAATGTTGCCTCACGATGATACGATGTCGGCGCCATTGCACTTAGTTAAGTCATTCCCACCATGCTTAGTGCGTGAAGGGGTTCAAGAATAGCCTCACGATGATACGATGTCGGCCATCCTCGTTGCCTACACTCACCTCATCAAGTATGTATATAGACTCCTCCTGAGTATAAGCATGCACTTTGTACTCCCCCATGATAGGGTGAAGCCGGTGTACAAGTCATAAACGATTGGAGCCTACCACGGTGGAAGGCCACGAAAGAGTGTTCTAAGCACTCTCACGCTTTTCAACTTAATAATGGTTTGGTTGAGGGTTTTAGGTCTCATCACATATAAGTATTCATTTTAATCTACATTAAAACAATTTTGGTCCTATTACAACTATTGGTCCATTTGTTTTTAGTTGTATATAATACTCCCACTATGCTTATAAAACGGTTTTTTTTTAAAGCAAGAGTATATGATACTACTAACATAAGGTTTGCATTCATTTGATGGACTATATAGTTGCCTTAGGGCCTTAGGATGACTATGAACCTTTGTTTAGATTCAACACGAGCCTTGTGTTGAATCTCGGACTAGGGATGGAGATTGATTTTAGTTACGCGTTTAATCACATTAAGGCGTGTTGTTCTTAGGGGCGTTGGACCCAACTACTTCATTTTCATGCATATCAAATAAAACAAGAAAATGAGTACTTTAAAGTAAAGGTGAGCTTATGCTCATTACAACATTTGCATTAAACAAATTACTTTAAAGTAAAGAAGAGCTTATGCTCTTTTACAACATTTGATCAAATCAAATTACAACCAAAATTAATCTACACATTCCCATGGTTCAAACAAATTTGAAACGGCCTATCACATAGCTCAATTATCGTAGGCTTAGGTTCATAATCACCCTTTAATTAATCAACACTTTAATTAATTAAATTGAATGCAACATTTTCATTTGGTTTTTGTATCCATAAAATTGATTTAAATGGAGCTAAATAAAATGAAAATCCAATTCTCATTTAAAGAGACAAAACAATTTTTGTTCCCTACTTAATTTGGGCCATCATGCAATAACCACAACTTTTTGGGCTGTATTGCGAAACACAAACTTTTGGGGTCACTTTGTAAAAACACAAAAGTCCACTACTTCATGTAATTACAACTAGAACCCAAAAATTTCAACAAATACAAAAAACTTCATTAAAGGAGCAAAACAATTTGTCCTTTAACGTTTTTGGGCCTTAACGTAAAAACGTAAACTTTTGGGCCAAAGTGCAAATACACAAAAGTATCAAAACTTTATGTAATTGAATAAAAGACCCAAAAATACCCTATTCTATTAGGGTGGCCGGCCATGATAGAAAAAATATGATTTTTACAAAGTTTTGTTAAGTGGGTTTTGTTAGGTGAGGTAAAGATGAAATATTTTGAATTTATGTTAAACTTTTAAAAAAGTTTGTCTACTATTATAGCCATTAATTGAATTTATGTCAAACTTTTAAAAAAGTTTGTCTACCATTAAAACCATTAATAATACTTTACAAATAATCATCACCCACTAAAATCACCCACTAAAATTAAACCAAAACTTTATGTAAAAACATAAAACATTTTGAATCAAAACTTCAAAACTTTTTGTTCTTGGCAAGAACTTCAAGAACATTGAAGAACACTCATGAAAACTCATAATAGCTCCATGAATGTTTTCACTCACCAAAACTCAAATTTTCATCACTCAAAAGAGGGTTAACATCCTAGGGTACTTAGGGGTTCCAAAAGTCACTTTAAAACCATTTTAACAAGACAAACATGAACCCAAAAAATCATCCTTTGGATTTGGCCGAATTTCCCAAAAAACATGGCACCAAATTTTAGCTCCAAAATTCATGCTCATATGAACTACATCTACAACATTTGAGATGGCAAATTTTCTAACAAAATTTACATTCAAAGAAACAAGAATAAAGCTTGTAACATATTACAACTTTTAAATCAAAAAACTATGAACTACAAAACCCAAAATGATTCACCAACTACTAGACCTAGGCTCTTGATACCACTTGAAGGAAATTTTGTGAAAAACATGTTCATTTGAATAACATCATATAGCATGCAATTAACAAATTAAAGGCGGAATCATGCTTTCATGCATTCAAAAACAAAACATCTACCATGAAATTCAAAGCCTAGTAGATTGGTGAACCTTGACTAACCTTAAAAACAACAATTTGTTAGTTGAGAAATATTTACCTTTGTAGATTCCTCTTTGCATATGCAAAGGATAATCACCCAAGAGATAGGGCCTTCATTCCTTGCTTCTTAGCTCCATGGATTTGGTTAGAAGAATAGGTTCTCCAAGTTCCCAAAATTGAGAACCTCTAAAGATTCTACACCAAGGTTGGATTGGAGAGGAAATGAGTGACCTTGAGGAAATAGAATTGCTAGACAATATCCCCCAAGGTGGTTGGCCTCTTAGAGAGAAATGGAAGCTTTGTGTTCTCACCAATTTTCTCTAAAATCAACAACTTATGAATTTTAGGTTATAAAGTTCTTTATATAGTCACTTCTTTAAATGACCTAAAGAACCAAAAACCCTAATTCAACACTAAATGGATTTGGGCTTTTGGGCCTTTGTGAATCTTTATTCATTAAGTTGTCATACAACTTAAGTCAATGGGCTTTGACGTTCGAAGCCCATTGGGTGTACGATACAACTTAAGTAAAATGGTTTTAATTCATCTCCTTTGTTTCTTCAATCTCCACCTTATTTGGTGTACGATACATTAGGTTCCTTTTAGCGAGGCAGTGGGCGATTAAAACCATTTTACATCGATTGTGAATTGAAACTTACTTTCAATTCTCCCTTTAGTGATTACACACGTTTAGGGCTTCCACAAACCATGAGTGACCCCTAGCAGCATATCATGGCTACCCAAGCTAATCAGAAGAGGTAGAGAACCTATTCAGTTTAGGATTACAAATGCAATACGGTCTTTCTCTAATCTAATACTCTTGACCACATTGTTTGGTTTGATAGTTTATTTATTCATGTCTACTATCCAATGTGATTCATTTGCATTTTATGATTACCTTGAATGTGATTTGGAACGCATTCCCCAATCTCATTCATACTCTGGCCAGAGATTTTAATCATATCATAGAGTATTCTCCCTCAAACCATTTTGAAGGTTAGAGATCCCTTGTTGCACATTCACTTGTCTCCATGACTAAGTGGCTTAACCCCAATGATGTCGTGGACACCCCGATGGGGTGACTTTGACATAATCAAAGATCAAGGACTTAACCACAAGACAACAACTGTGATGCCTCAGGTCAAAGGACTAATTTGCATTATCCCAAACATGAGTTCTCATGTGACATGAGTATGAGAACTCCTCGTTGATCGTGTTCAGTGAACTCATTCTCTATTGAGCACCTACGTACTTGTCTTGATGTCACACACACCAATGACTCGAGACTAGTCACTCTCCCTGAGAGAAGACATAGCACGTACTGATCTTAACGGACTGTCAATGCCCAATTGGCAATCCTATGATCAGGAATGTTTAGGATGTGTCTACGAAAGAATGGTCTCATTAATCTAACTTCATTAGATTGCATTCTCCCAATCACATATTCCTTGGACTTTATCGTTTAAGTATATAACATTTATATGAGACGCCTCAAACAATAATGTTTGCCTTTTATATGTAAACTAGATTAGTTTAACATGTGAAATGTCCGTAAAGTATCATCATATGATTGGCTTTAGGGCACATTTCCAACAGGATGTATAGGAAATAAGTGATGTGGTATGGTGAACTAAAGATCAATTGATGGAGTAGAAGGGAATGAATTGGTTAATGGTGAGACTGTTTTAGACAATGAATACTGGGAAGAGTGAAAGAGAAACTGAGTTTCATCAAATACTACATGTCTGGATATATAGACTCTCTGAGTAGCAGGATCTAAACATCGATACCCTTTATACTGCAAACTGTACCCCATGAAAACAAAATGAAGACTCTTGATATCCAACTTAGAGGTTACATAAGGTTTCAACCAAGGAAAGCAACTGCACCCAAAACCTTTCAGCCTAGTATAATTTGGGTAAGTATGAAAAAGTAGTTCCTAATGAGACTTTAACAATCCAGGAATAGGCAATCTATTAATCACATCTATTGCAGTAGAAAATGCCTCAACCCAGTATTCATGTGGAACTTTGGATGCAACTAATAAAGTCTTTGCTGTCTCAACTAAATGGCTATGATTCCCTTCCACACATCCATTTTGTTCAAGGGTGTGTGGACAACTAAATTGATGGAGAATACCATGAGTTTTAAGAAGTGATTGGAATAAATTGCTAGTAAACTCACCCCTTGAATCAGAACAAAGAGATTTGATTTTATTTCCAATACTGTTTTCTGCATAGCACTTGAATGCAACAAAGGTAGAGTACACTTTAGAATTGGACTTTAAAGGAAAAAACAAACTATTTCATTGTAATCATTAACAAGAAGAAGATTATATCTATAACCACTCACTGACATAACAAAAGATGGTATCTAGAGATCACAGTGTATGAGTTAGAGACTAGTTGATGACTTTGAGATTACTGGACTGAATAGCTGCTTGTGATTCTTTGCCATAAGAAAATCAGAACAGAAAAAGTCCATTGAAGATTTACCTTGAAGCAGAAGTTTGTTCCCAAACATAACTTTTTGAAATATTGAAGATGAATGATGGCCAAGCCTACTGTGCCATACTTGAACTAGAGTTTTTGACACTTATTAATGCATAATGAGAAATTGCAGAAGACTTGCATATTTGAGAAGAATGAGAACTTTGCAAGGGATAGGAACCTCTTTTAACTAGTCCTCGCAACTCATGAAGCATCGTAGGTAGGTCTTAAGCCACCTATTCACCACCTCAGTCTGCCTATCACTTTGAGGGTGGTACCCAGAGCTCATGCACAGTTTGGAGCCTTGCAACCTAAAAAACTCATTCCATAAGGCACTCAAGAAAATGGTGTCCCTGTCACTGGCAAAAGTTGTCGGCATGCCATGCAGTTTGAATACATTATCCACAAAGGCCTAAGCCACCATTTGGGCAGTGTAGGGATGTCTGAGTGCAATGAAATGGGCAAATTTGGACAGCTTATCCACCACCACCATAATGACCGTCTTACCCTTGCAGTTGGGAAGGCCCGTAATAAAATCCATGCTGAGATCTTGCCACACCTTATCAGGAATGGACAGGGGCTGTAGTAATTCGGGGGGTGCTAATGTTTCATATTTGTTTTGTTGGCAAGGTCCACACTGTTGGAAATGTGCCCTAAAGCCATTCATATGATGATACTTTACGGATATTTCACATGTTAAACTAATCTAGTTTACATATAAAAGGCAAACATTATTGTTTGAGGCGTCTCATATAAATGTTATATGCTTAAACGATAAAGTCCAAGGAATATGTGATTGGAAGAATGCAATCTAATGTAGTTAGATTAATGAGACCATTCTTTCGTAGACACATCCTAAACGTTCCTGATCATAGGATTGCCAATTGGGCATTGACAGTCCGATAAGATCAGTACGTGCTATGTCTTCTCTCAGGGAGAGTGACTAGTCTCGAGTCATTGGTGTGTGTGACATCAAGACAAGTACGTAGGTGCTCAATAGAGAATGAGTTCACTTAACACGATCAACGAGGAGTTCTCATACTCATGTCACATGAGAACTCATGTTTGGGATAATGCAAATTAGTCCTTTGACCTGAGGCATCACAGTTGTTGTCTTGTGGTTAAGTCCTTGATCTTTGATTATGCCAAAGTCACCCCATCGGGGTGTCCACGACATCATTGGGGTTAAGCCACTTAGTCATGGAGACAAGTGAATGCGCAACAAGGGATCTCTAACCTTCAATTGGCTTGAGGGAGAATACTCTATGATATGATTAAAATCTCTGGCCAGAGTATGAATGAGATTGGGGAATGCGTTCCAAATCACATTCAAGGTAATCATAAAATGCAAATGAATCACATTGGATAGTAGACATGAATAAATAAACTATCAAACCAAACAATGTGGTCAAGAGTATTAGATTAGAGAAAGACCGTATTGCATTTGTAATCCTAAACTGAATAGGTTCTCTACCTCTTCTGATTAGCTTGGGTAGCCATGATATGCTGCTAGGTGTCACTCATGGTTTGTGGAAGCCCTAAACGTGTGTAATCACTAAAGGGAGAATTGAAAGTAAGTTTCAATTCACAATCGATGTAAAATGGTTTTAATCGCCCACTGCCTCTCTAAAAGGAACCTAATGTATCGTACACCAAATAAGGTGGAGATTGAAGAAACAAAGGAGATGAATTAAATGGTTTAATTATTTATGGCAAGGATTAATTAATATGTTAATTAATCAAACGAATAAGTTCGTTAAAGACCTCGGGATAGTTTTGGACCTTAAGGCCCAATGGGCTTCGAACGTCAAAGCCCATTGACTTAAGTTGTATGACAACTTAATGAATAAAGATTCACAAAGGCCCAAAAGCCCATATCCATTTAGTGTTGAATTAGGGTTTTTGGTTCTTTAGGTCATTTAAAGAAGTGACTATATAAAGAACTTTATAGCCTAAAATTCATAAGTTGTTGATTTTAGAGAAAATTGGTGAGAACACAAAGCTTCCATTTCTCTCTAAGAGGCCAACCACCTTGGGGGATATTGGCTAGCAATTCTATTTCCTCAAGGTCACTCATTTCCTCTCCAATCCAACCTTGGTGTAGAATCTTTAGAGGTTCTCAATTTTGGGAACTTGGAGAACCTATTCTTCTAACCAAATCCATGGAGCTAAGAAGCAAGGAATGAAGGCCCTATCTCTTGGGTGATTATCCTTTGCATATGCAAAGAGGAATCTACTAGGCTTTGAATTTCATGGTAGATGTTTTGTTTTTGAATGCATGAAAGCATGATTCCGCCTTTAATTGTTAATTGCATGCTATATGATGTTATTCAAATGAACATATTTTTCTAAAAATTTCCTTCACACACTCTGAAACCCACAACTTGATGTCCTTCTTCATGTCGGGCCAATAAAAATTGCTTTTCAACCTTTGGTAGGTCTTAAAAACTCCTTCATGACCCGCTGCAGGTGTACTGTGATGCTCCTTGAAGAGCTTCCTCCGCCAAGTAGAAGTGGGCCTGATCACCCTGCGTGACTTATATTTTAAGAAGCCATTGTCAATGGAATAATGAGATTGCTTGGTATCTGTGATAAGCTCATATTTTTATATATTTTTACATCAAATTCACTCGTCTTTTCTTAGTTAGTTTCTTGTATTTTGGAGCTATTTACTTTATTTTCGTGTTTTATGTGATTTGTCTAGCAAAGAAATTAATAATAGCTTAAGTGTATATTTTTAGTAATAAAATCGTCAAAACTGCATTGCCCACTATTTTTGGTTAATAAAAATAAGATAGTATTATAAATATATATATATATATATATATATATATATATATATATGATGTTGAGTGAGTGCAGCAAATAAAATAAGAAAGAAAATGATGATGAATGATGGAGGGCTGCCTTCGGTGGAGTGCAAGGTGACAAGCTGCTTGTGAGGATTGAGTGGAATCCAAGAGAAAGTGGAGGACAACAAGCTGGCAGTAAGGCAGTTTGCGTGGGAAAAGTGAAAGAGAGAATAAAAGAAACAAAGGGGGATGGACAGGTGAGTGGGAGCTGCCTTTGCAGCTCTAAAGGCTTGCGGAATCAGAAAATAAATATAGGAAGCAAAGCTGCCTTTGGCAGCTGGGGGGGGGAAACAAAAGGAATAAAAACTAAAAAAAGAAGGAGGGAGCTGCTTCCTGGCAGCTAGAGAACGGTCAATAGGAAATTGAGAGGAGCCTCGGCATAAGGGCTTGCGGGAAGTCTCGGGCAGGGAGAATAGAGAGACAGTGAGCTAAGCTGAGCAGAAAAATAAGAAGGCAGCTTGCTGCCTTGGCAGCTTGCGAGAGGAAGTCAGTGAGTAGTGAGCTGCCTTGGGCAGTCAACGCAAAAGCTGAGAGAAGTCAGCACGGCAGTGGGAGGCCTCGGGAGCTGCGCAGGAAGAAAGGTGAGGACGGGGAAGGTTAACGCGCGAAGAGAGATATAGGGAACGCTGCTTTAGCAGCACAGACGCAGGTAGCTGCCCTGCTTGGCAGCTCGGGCACAGAGAAACTATCTTTGGCACGGCAGGAGGAGTGGGCAACTGGCAGTCTCATTTCGGCAATTCCTCATTTGGTTTTATTTTTCTAAAACTCATGTTTAATTTAATTTGCTTTTCAATTATATTAAACATGTGTAATTAATTTCTATTTAGTTAGAGGGGAATTTGAAACCATGGATAAATGTTTATTATGATTTGATTTACTCCAGTTATGAATTCTTGAACGTTGGATGTGGTTTATTTTTCTGTGTTGATTAATAACTTGTTTATGTATGTGGGTTAAGGGTCGACACTTAATTTGCATGCTTAGACTTGATGCTAGGATATAAGGGAATTTCACCTAATCGTTATGAACTTATATCCATGAGTAGTAAAAATCGCTAGTCACGATTGTGTTTAGTAAACCCTAGGTTGGATTAACATGCGTATTCCATAGTTATGAATGCCTAGTCAATGTTTATGATTTCCATTAAACTTAATGATCTTTGATATGTCTCTCTATCATGCGTATTCCATAGTTAAGGAACTTGATAAGAATAATTTGGTTGTGATGCGTATCCCGTCCAATTCAATGAATCTAGAGAAATCTGAAGGTTAATTTAAGCGGACCTAATTAACTTGGAGCGTTGTCATTTATTCGTTTGTTGAATTCATAACTGGGAATCAAATTGTATACATTTATTTATGTGTGGATAAGGACCCCTCTAACTAACGTCTCGTCATTTTATTTCTATAAAATATATTTTCTTTGAAGTTTGTTTTTAAGTTTCTGTTTTAAATTCAATTTCGTCAAAAATCAATCCCCCGTTTATTTTAAAGTGTTAGATTTGTTAGAAATCAATTTAGTTTGTGTTTTCTTGAGTTCTGAATTATTTTGAGTCTTTTGATTTGCTTTAGTTTATTTGTTAGTTTTATTTTGAGTGATTCTAGTTTAGTGTTTTAAATTTTGTTTTTACGTTTTTTAATTTAATTTTACTTTGGTTAGCATCCCTAGTTAATCCCCGGTTAGAACGATCCCTACTTACATCATTACTACAATTGTCACAAATAGGGTTTAAATTTGTGCGTTAGTTAATTTTCGCATCAATCTGTGGCCGAGTCCTGAGAGAGGTGCAACACCTCTTTCATTTTCTGGATAATCTATGCATCATGCTCCAATTCCCTTCTTAACTCATCTAACCACCCGTAGTGAGGATAGGTTATGGCTGTGCACTCGACAATTTTCTCAAAGGGTGGCTCTGGTAAAGGAGTAGAACTTCAAATTCTAGACAAAGCGTCGGCCACGACATTGTTTACCCATTGCTTAAACTGGATCTGATAATCAAAGCCCAAGAGCTTGGTAACCCACTTTTGTTGGAATGGAGTAGAGGCTCGTTGATTCAAAAAATGCTTCAAACTACTGTGATCTGTTTTGATGATAAAGTGGTGGCCTTGCAAGTAATTCTGCCATTTCTATGTGGCGTGCACAATTGAGATCAACTCTTTCTCATAGGTTGAGAGAGCTTGGTTCCTCGGGCTAAGAGATTTGCTAGTAAATGCGATCGGCCAACCGTTCTGTTGGAGGACAGCACCTATTCCCAAACCTGAAGCATCACATTCAATGACAAAAGGTGCGGAAAAATCAGGCAAAGCTAGTAACTGTGGAGAAGTCATCGCTGTTTTGAGTTGTTCGAAAGCTAAGGCAGCCTCTGGAGACCACTGAAATCCATCATTCTTAGTCAAATTGTATAAGGGTTGGCAGATTTTTCCATAACCAGGAATGAACTTGCGGTAATAACCTGTTAATCCCAATAAGCCTCGGAGAGCCTTGACATTCAAAGGGGGAGGCCATTCAAGAATCGCTTGAATTTTTGCTGGATCAGTCGTGACCCCCTCATGAGAGCACTTTTGTTATATTGTTTTTTTGTTGGAGACCATTCAATCTCAGTTCCTTATCTCAACCTGCAAGTAGCAGGAGACAATGGCGGTGGGACGTAGGGAAAAAGACAGAGAGAGAGAATATTTTTGATATATTGTTTTTTTTATCCAATTCAACATTACAACTCTTATTCCATTATTGAGGAATATATTACAATCTCACACAACAATCGCCAGCTGGCCATTCACTAATTAACTAATTAAACCTAATAAAACGACTTAAGTAACACTTAACAGACTTATCATTGTGATAAAGTAATACATAGCCCTAACAGATGGACTGAGATCAATGAGATCCGGGGGAGGCAGGAGGTGGAGCTTGAGATGGTGTTTGAGGGAAGTGAGGATCGAGATTTGGAGCGACAAGGGAAGCCTTTTGCTGGAAATTGGGGATTAGGGTTCTCGAGAGGGTGGTGGATTTTTGGCTCGGGGTTGCACGCAGTTCACGATTTTATTTTTGAGTAAATTGTAGCAATGGTCCTAAACTTTAATCAAATTGGAGCAATAGTCTCTCAACTAAAAATCCATTACCATTGGTCCCTTAACTCATCAAAATGTGTAGCTATGGTCCTTTTCGTCAATTTCGTCAAAATTTTGTTAAAATGAGTTATGTTGGAAGGACCATGGCTACAATTGGGTTAAAGTTGAGGGACAATTTCTCCAATTTGGCTAAAGTTGAGGGACCATTTCTCCAGTTGGATTAAAGTTGAAGGACCATTGGTAATGGATTTTTAGTCGAGGGACTATAGCTAAACGTTTTGATGAGTTGAGGGACCAATGCTAATGGATTTTCAGTTGAGGGATCATTGCTCCAATTGAGTTAAAGTTGAGGGACCATTGCTACATCTTTATTTTTTTTCAATTTTTCAGATTTTGTTTAAAATTTCTTCTTATTCCACGTGGAGGAATTAAGCCAGCGTGGAGTTCAGTTAGGCAAGGAATCGACCCCACATGTTCCATGTCAGCATTTAACATCAAACGTAATAGAAAAAATTGACGGAGGTCTAACATTGCAATGAATTCGTAAGTTGATGTATGACATTGAAATGCTTAAAACATGAGGTATGAGATTGTTATGCGACCCAAAGTTGAGGTGTTAAAATGTAATTTACCATTTTTTTTAACTATTCTACCCAGTCAATTTGCGCCACCTAGCTTGCTATTTAATGTGCTAATTTATATTGAGATTTGTTTTATTTTTCAATTATTGTCGGATTAATTTGCCCACTTTTTCAATATTTTTTAAGTCAGTTGTTTGACATTGTTAGTTCTCTTAAAACTCATTACAAATTTATATGAGCATAAAAAAAAATGTTTTGTAAAGTATTACGAACTTGTAATCATTTGATTTTTATCTCTTACCATCAAATTCAACAAAGTAATAAAGAAAATTTCAATATTTTTATATATTATATGTTTTATAGTCAATGTTATACTTTATGTTTTTAGATATTATAAGTTATATAATAAATAAACAATTATTTATACAATATATAATAAATTATTCAAATCCGCCTAGGTCATCGCCTAAGCGTCAGGCCATGCCCGTCACCGGACTAGCGCTTAGCATATTTTAAAACTTTGCTCATTATACAGTTATGCAATAGAACAATACAACAAGAAACGGTGCTTGAATCCTCGTTCAAATAATATTGTTGTTCAAATGCTCCTGACACACCCCGACCTGAATCAGGGCATGTTGGGCGTCACGTGAGGGTGACGTAGCCATGTGCACAGTGCGGAAGCAATAATGATAATAGAGAATACGAATAATAAAAAAACCAATTCATAAGAGTACTAGCTAAGGTAAGTGCTAGAAAATGTGTGAATACACAATCAGAGCATAAGTAGCCTAAGTTCAGTCTAGAAAACAAGCACTAATTAAACGACACCCAAAGATGCCCTACATTTGTGATAGTCTGTTAGAACCTCCAGTCAATCCTCGTGAGCCACCAACGAACAAGCTTATCTAAAACCTGGAGGGGCGCAAAACAGAAAGTGTGAGTGGGCAAAAAGAAAGCTTTTCCAAACCATTTCATTATCAAATACTCTAACCCCTCGCTGTAAATCATGTATAGTTTTCCCATAAATGGAATATAAATATATAAGTATATATACACATATATTTCAATTCATGCTTCACATATCCATTTTCATAAGTATGCCATTCCAAAATATGAAACAGAATAAGTAACTCAGGTGATAATAAATTCATGAAAAAATAACATATTAGCCGGAACCCCTGCAGAAGTCTGTATGGCTGAATTCATAGCCCATTAGTCAATCTTGCCGGAGTCACTGCAAGTGACCTATACGGCACTACACTGCACACGAGTCGAAACCACTGTAAAGGTCTGTACGACAAGACTGGGTGTAATATAATTATGCTCAATGCTACGTTCTCATGATAGCTGTGCGATAAATCGCTAGTCACCTACGAGTCGGAACCACCTATGATGGTCTGTACGATAAGACTGTGCACCTAAATTGGATCCAATGTGAGCATATGGTGCAGGAGGTGACATTATATACAGGCATGTGCTATATCTCTGGCTAAATCACTAACACCGGGATGCAAGTTTATGAGCTCAATGTTTCTCAATTAATCACAACCGTTATTCACATTCACAATTCATAAACTCACCTGGGGCTTACCTGAGCGTCCACAACACCACAAATATATATATATATATGTATGCAAACATCATATGCATCTAAATGTAAAACATTTGGCATGGCAATTTAAGTCATAATTCATTTAAATGCATTTTCTGGGAAAGATACCAAGCATATACATATATATTTAAAACCAAAAGCCCACTCACTAGTATGTCAAAGGGTCGTAGCCCCCGAGTCACCCTTGACTGCGCTCGTCCTCGGGATAAGTCTCCTCTATATGCGAAATGACTATAAAAACGTTAATTTAAAGCACATAACCAATACTGGCTAATAACTTCTCATACATTGCTCAAATGGGGTGTTTAAATATACCAACGTGATCTACACAACCTCAGGAACATGCCCAAAATTTTAAAATAATTTTTGGAGCCATCACGCACCGGCAAGGGCACGGCCCTACGCGCTGGCAAGGGCACGGCCCTACGCGCCCCCACGCACAGCCAAACCTTAATTAAGGCCTAACGGCCGTTAGGAATATTCCATTAAATTTAAGGAATATTCCGTTAAATTTAACTAACTCAGTTAGTCGCTGTTAGGAATATTCCGTCAAAATTGACGGAATATTCGGTCATCTCCTACCTTCGAACTCCGGCGACCGTCGCCGTCGCCAGAAATTGGAAAATCTAAAAATCCTTCTAACTTCTTCATTTTTGCACCAAAATTCATGAAACTTAAACCAAATTGAAGCTTACAATGAGTAGAACACATTCTTACCAATTTCAAGCTCTAACAATCACGGGATCTCGCCGGAGAAGGCACGATAATTTCAGCCAACTTTCAAACTCGCCAAACTCGACTTCCCGACGTCCAATTTGCTTGGTTTTTCTTCTTCGAGCTTCGTAAGAACGTCCTAAAGCTTCCTATGAGCTTAAAATCCCCTGAGACATCCATAATTACGACCACATGAACAATACTCAAATCGGGGGTGATGGTTTCTCGAGGTTTTGAGTGTTTCACGATCTAAAAATGGCATACATGAACTCAGAGACTTGCAAGGAGTTCGAATCTTACCTTCTTGACGTCGATCCATGCGTGAAATGTGAGTTTGGTGTTCGTCCGTACGTTTTGTACGAAAATGGTAGGAAGGCCGAGAGAAGGAGAGAGAGAGTGCACGGGGTTGTTTTTGTGTGTGTGTGTGTGTCTTCACTTGGTCACCAACCAAAACAAACAAAAGTTTAACTTTTAATTGAGTCCAAAACTTAGGAACTCAACATATTGGTCTACATCCCAAAAGCATGTCACACACATCACAATCTCAACGTCCAAGGATAAAACCGTCATTTCACACCGTCGAAACTAAATATTTCGGGACGGGCTGTGACAGCTCCTTTGAATATTTTGGGTAGTCCAAATCCTCCTTCGAATATTTCGGTTAGTGCAAATTCTCCTACGAATATTCTGGGTAGTTCCTCGAACAGATGTCCACTTTTTTTCGGGACCTTAAACTTTTTAAACTTCACCCCTCACCCGATAATTTTGTGTATATATATATATATATATATATATATATATATATATATATATATATCCTAAATTAATACTCATGTGGGTTTTTATTTGATACATGTAGTTCACAGGCGATTGTATGTATGCATGCATGCACGCATGTATGTATTATGTAAGTCATTACATAAATGAATATAAATAAATTAGAATGAGGTATATTTCTAACTACATGGTCTAGTATGATGTCATGCATGTCAAATTGTCTAACTTGGATTACACATTTGAAGGAAATCTCCATAACATGTACACGTGGTTTAGAATCATTCGATTGACAATCTTGTAACATAATACGCTAAATCATCATAAACAACATTAATACATGATCGGATTATATTTATACATATTTTACATCAAATTCTCTCGTTTTTTCTTAGTTAGTTTCTTATATTTTTGAGCTATTTACTTTGTTTTTGTGTTTTATAGTATTTATCTAGTAAATAAAATAAATATTGCACAAGTGAGATTTTAAGTGATAAAATCGTCAAAACTGTCTTGTCCACTGTAATTGGTTAATAAAATAAGAAAGTATTATAAATATATATATCTATTTATATATATATATAAATTATATATTTATATATATATATATATATATATGATATTGTGGGAGACAGGTGGCACGCGTGGGAGACAACGAGGAAAGACAGACAAAAAGGAGGAAGGCAGCTAGGCTGCCACAATTTAAAAAAAGAATAAGAAGTCAGCAATTCACGAGCACGCAGGGAGGGGGGGGAAATAGGAAAGAAGTTCGCAGAGAGTCCTGGGGCAGCTGTACAGAGAGCTGCCATAAGGCAGCTTGCGAGAAACCTGGGGGCAGGAACCAGGAGAGGTGCAGTCAGTACCGAGGGGCAGGAGAAGGAAAGAAACCGACGTGAAGACTGAGAAGCATACCTGGGCTGCGCAGAGGGAGGAACAAGGCTGCACGTGGAGTTGTTGGCAGCTGCTTGCTGGCAGCGAAGAAGAGGTGAGTGCAGCTTGCGCTGAAATTGTGAAGGAGTGGAGCTGCTCTCCACGGGTAGGACGAAGGCAGCTGGCGAGTCAGCAAAGCAGGTGGTGGGCGCGGGAAAGGAGGGGGGACGCGGGAACGCGAGGGAAAGGAAGCTGCCTTGCGCAGCTAAAGGATCGACGGGGGGAAGGTTGCTGCCTTTTTGGCAGGGTGGAAAGAAAGACAGAAACGAACAAAAGAAAGAGGCAGCCATAGCAGCTTGGTGAAGAGGCTGGCGGAAATTGAAGAGTGCTGCCGTTGGCAGCTTGCGGAGAGAAGTTTGCGTGGAAAGGAGCAAGAAGCAGCAAGGCTGCTTTTGCAGCTGAGATCAACGAGGAGCAGGAAGGCTGCGCACGGACTGCAGTGCTGCCTGGCGTGGAAATCAGCAGTTCTTGGCGCAAGGAGAAGGCAGCAGGCAGCAGGCAGCGGATGCGAGCAGCGAGACTGTGCAGGTCAGCACGAGCAGGGGGTCAGCACGGCAGCAGTGCTGACTTGGGTCAGCACGGAGGTCAGCACAGCAGAAGCACAGTGGACAGCAAGCTGCAATCCTCATTCGGTTTAATCTTTCCAAACTCACGTTTTATTTCTGTTTTAATTTTAATAATGTGTAACTAATTTTATTTTGGCTAGAGTTTAATTCAAAACCATGGATATATTTGTAATTTGAATTGATTACCTTCAGTTGTGATTTCTGAGTTGTGATTTAATTTGCTTAACTGCTTGATTGATAACTTATTTTTGTATGTCGATTAAGGATGCATACTTAATTTACATGCATGAATTTGATGCTAGAATATAAGTGAATTTCACCTAATCGTTATGAACTTATATTCACAAGTAGTGAAGGTCGCTTATAAACGATCGCGTTAGGTAAATTCTTGGCATAAGTTTCATGCAATTCATAGTAACAAGTGCCTCGTCAATGCTTATGATTTTCATAAAACTTAATGATTCTTGCTTGTATCTCTATTATGCAATTCATGTAGGGAACTTGTAGGGAATGTTTTGGGTTGTCGTATGCAATCATCCAACCTAATAAAAGTAGGAAAATCTGAAGGTTAGTTTAAGCGGACCTAATTAACTTGGGGCGTTGAGAATTTACAATTTATTGAAAGAACAACTGAAAATCAATTTAGGTTGCATATGTGGCATGTGTGGAGAATAATCCTCTAGCCAGTCTGTCATTTATCATTTTACCTTAATTTTATGTTTTTGTCAATTCCGTAATTTATTTAAGTTAATTTACTTCTCGTCAAAAATCAATCCCCCGTTTATTTTAAAGTATTATATTTGTTAGAAATAATTTTAGTTTGTGTTTTCTAAAGTCTTGAATTATTTTGAGTCTTTTGATTTGTTTTAGTTTATTTGTTAGTTTTATTTTGAGTCATTTTAGTTAAGTGTTTTTATTTTAGTTTAGTGTTTTAAATTTTGTTTTTACGTTTTTAATTTAATTTTACTTTGGTTAGCATCCCTAGTTAATCCCCGGCCTAGAACGATCCCTACTTACATCATTACTACAACTTTCACAAATAGGGTTTAAATTTGTGCGTTAATTTATTTTCGCATCAAATTTTTGGCGCCGTTGCCGGGGATTAGCAAATTTGCTAATCCTTTGTTTATGTTTTTGTTTGTGTTTTATTTTATTTTATTTGTGTTTATTTTATGTTATTTTATTTTTGGTTTGTTATGTCTTTTACTTTTGATATTTGATTTAATTTTCTTTCTTTGATTTTAGTTACAAATGGAGCAAGATCTGGATTCTACTAGCATTCAAGATCTATTGGCACAGCTCACTGCTCAATTAACTCATAATGCCGAACGGACCACAATGCCAAGTGTCCCTACACTTGATGTGCCTTATGGACAACGATATCAAGGTCCTCAATTTTCTGCAAATGAAGATGTTTGGGGATATCAGGGCCATAATCATTCAAGGGGCAACATGTTTTCCAATGCTTACAATTCATATTGGAGAGATTATTCAGATTACATGTGGGGAGAACCTCAACAATTCCAACAAGGTGGATATTGGCAGCAAGAAGACGCGTTCTATTCAAGATCTATGCAGCCACCACAGCATCCCCCACAACAATTCCAATCGAATCAAAGTATGCCCGTGGATTATAATCAAATGCTTGAAGAATTAATTTCTTCAGTACAGGGTTCACAAAAAGAAGAACAATTGCCGCCATCGGAAGAGTTCTATCAGTGGCCATATGAACCGTCACATCCACCACAACAATCAACCCAATTCAATTCAGGTACATCCTTGGATAATGATACACTTAATAATTTACTCACCTCTTTGAATCAGGGAGTAGAAAATCAAAACCAGGAGATGCAAGACCGAGTCAGAATAGTGGACGAATTGGAGGAGCAAGTTGGGCAGATTTTGGAAATCATGGCACAAATTCAAGATCAAAGAGAACTCTCCAACTCCACATTTGCAAATTCAAGGGGAGAAATGGAAATCGATGAAGCCATCACTTTGGAAGGTGACATGGAGTATGAAGTTGTCCCAGAACCTTCCACACATAGCCCGGACATGGATGAATTGCCGATTCAAGAAGAAGATGAGGATGACTACTTGGGCAGTTTAGAAGAATTCTTATCGCAAACCCCCCAAGTCCTTATGTCATCCAACTCAGGTGAGGAGGTTCAAAATTCAATTCATTCTAACATCGTTCCACCAAATGTCCTTTTTCCTTGCAGGTTTTTAAATCTCAAGGAAGAAGTGAATGAAAAAGACGTTGTGGAAGATATTCCAGAAAATGAGGTGGCCGGAGAATTTGTTGAACATATCAAAGAGGCTGTGCATGAGACAAACAAGTCCAAAGGAGTTAAGACTGAGGACACGGGACAAGCCACAACCATCATAGTAAACCTGGCTAAGTTCAAAGTCCCGTAAATGTTCAAAAATGTGGTGTTTGTCATTGAGTTTGTGTCGGGAAAAGATAGTAAGCCATCTTCTCCATTTTTAATTTTAATTTATACTAACATTTTTCTGATTTTGATGATTCAGGCACCCACTCTTGAATTTAAACCATTGCCGGATCATTTCAAGTACCACCGTCCGTTTAATGATAAGCCCATGCATTTGAATAATGAAGGGAGGCCTAGAAATCACCCACAATCAGATTTGCATTCCTAATCCCTTCTCTCTACTGAATTTATTTTACTGTATTTAGTTCTTTCATTGTTTGTTGGCTCTTGTATGAATTTATTTTACGTTGATTTCTTTTTACGTTGATTTCATTTTGTTTTGTTTAGTTAGTTGTGATTTTTGTTTAGAAAGTTAAACTTAGTCTTTTTACTTTGTTTTACTTATTGTTGTGTTTTCTTAATTAAGTTGTTAAAAATACATAAAAAATAAAAAAATAAAAAATAAAAAAAATAAAAAAATAAAAAAAAAAAAAATAAAATAAAAAACTTAAAAACATAAACATTCATATAAATAAAAAATAAAAAAAAAATAAAAAAAAAAAAAAAACTTAAATGCATAAATTTTTTTTTTTTACAATAACTTGTAATTTAATTTCGTTCATTGGTCATTGGTTGGTGGTGCCTCGGAGGTCGACAGAGCCCCTGAAAGACGAAGCGCCAGAGCTGGATCATTCAGAGCCTCAATACTTGGTGCTGCTCCCGAGGACGAAGGCAACACAAACCTCGGGAGTAACGCCATAAACCGTTGATGATCATTCTGAATCCGCACTTCGGACTCCTGCATCTGATCCAGCTTCCTCTTCATGCTTGTGGAGTAATTAGTTGCAAGCATGTGCAAATCCCTGTTCTCATGCCTAAGCACTCTGACCTCCTGCCGAAGACTAGCCACTTCAGCCATCAACGACTCCACCTGACGAGTTCGTGCAAGAAGGCGCTGGCCCATGTTTGATACTGAACCTGCGCATCGGACGCTGTAGGCCATAGAGTCCTGGACAGCTAGTTCGTCGGACCGCCTAGAAAGTATCCTAGTGTCTCTAGGAGTGAGCAGATTTCTGGCCACCACCGATGCGGTTGTTTCATTCATCATCATGGAATCCCCAACTGTAAGAGGACCATTCGGGGATATGAAGGACGGCTGCCAAATGTTGGTTGGAGAAGATATATCACTATCTTCCCTAACATTCAAGTTAAGGCGACGGTCAGAAGGGCAAGACATTTTCTGAAGGTGTTGAGAATGAAGAGTCGGAATGATCAAGATTAAAAGAAGTGCAAGAGGGAGAGTTTTACAGGAGGGAGTGTTTACAGGAGGGAGTTTTACAGGAGGGAGTTTTACAGGGGGGGCTTAAGTGTGTTGTGGAAAAAAAATGAGCGTTCTTATAAGAAGAAGAAATCGTTGAGGCATTCCTCAGAAGTCGAAGAGGTGCCCTCTCGCAAATCGAAGAGCCGGGCTCCTTTCTCAAGAGCCGGATTCTTTTCTCAAAAGCGGCGTCTCCGTCTCAAAAGTCGGTTCCTTTCTCAAAAGTCGGACGCCGTTCTCTCAAAAGTCGGGCGTCTCTCTCAAAAGTCGGAGCGGTCAGGAATCACGAGGCGAACAGCTTTTCCAATTTTGTCGTCACTCGTCACGCGCGCTGTCAGCTTTGCGCAAATCACGGGTGGCTTTTTCAGAAAGCGCGTGACCTGTACTGTTCATCCATCCACCGGCTGCCGACAGGGGTAAAAGAACAGTTTCGGTTGTGAAGAAAAGACCTATAAACGTCTACCTTCGCATCCATTGCAAAGGCAAACTCTCTCAGCACTTCTTCATCTCCGAAATTTTTCATCTCCGAAAATGCCTTTCCAACAAACCCTCTCGAGTTTCTCTGTGTTTCTCATTCCCTGGGATACCTTTACAAACAAGTCATCTAGAGCTAGAGTATTTCATATCATGAAGGTTGAAAGCAAGAGTATCTCATATCACGCTTTCTCCCTGTCCTTGTCCTTGTCTTTGTGATAAGGAGAAAGCGGGCAATCAGCCAGCACTCGGTGTCAATCTTCCAATCTAAGAACCGACTGCCTGGAAATCCTTCCTGATTGCTTACCTAGCATTGCTCTCGAGTGCTCATCTTCAACCGCTGATGTACTTCCGAAGAAGACGCCACATCTGCCTGGAGAACAGATAAGGCAAGTGAAAATGATACTTGAAGCATGTGGAGACAAGGTGCTGCTTCATCTTCAAGATCAAGTCTCATTTTCCTTGCTAAGAAGTTCCCCAGCCCAGTTCAAGCACACACATGTGGAACGATACTTCTTCAAAAGCAAAAGTATCCCATATCATCAGAGTCAGAGGCAAAGATATCTCATGGCATGCTTTTCCTTTACCCTTGCTCTTGGCTACGGGGCAAGGTGAAAGAAAGGCAATCGGTCGACACTTGGACAGATTGAACAAAGAAGCAGACCACCACCTATTCCTCGTGCCTACCTGCCATGCAGAAGAACAAAAAGAGAAGAATGTAGCCTGCAGACTCAATCAACCCGGCAGAAGGAGTCTGAGTTGAAACCAAGAGCTCGAGAAGCCTCAACAACACCACCAATCAAGTCTCATTTTCCTTGCTAAGAAGTTCCGAGGCCAGTTCAAGTTCAAAGCTGTGGAAAGTCACCAAACAGGACCAATGATCACTTTTAGTTTTATTATTATCTTTTATTTTCATTTTCAATTTTTCGTTTATTTGTTTTTTATATTTTCTTGCGTGCTTAACTGATTTATTTCTTTTCTTTGCAGGAACTTTTGGTTATTTCCACCCTTGAAGTTGATTGCAGAATTTTAGCTTGGGGGTCATCGCTTGATTTTTCTGCAAATTAGGGAAGTTTTCAGTCCTATTGCTTTATTTTGTTTCTTTATATTTATTTATTTTATTTTTATTTGCATTTTATTATATTTTCGGACATTGGGGACAATGTCTAGTTTAAGTGTGGGGGTAAAGTATAAAAATGACCAAATTGAAAATTTTTATACCTTCGACTTTGAACTGGTTTCATTTGTTTCCATGTTATTGCTTTGTTTTCTTAATTAGTTTTGTTTTATAAAAAAAAACAAAAAAAAAAAAAAAAAAAAAACAAAAAAAAAAAAAAAAAAAAAACAAAAAAATCGGAAAATTTAAAAAAATCCAAAAATATTTCCTTGTTTTCCTTATTGTTTTGAATTAGATTTTTGTTAGTTTCCCGACCCAATGATATAATTGGATAAAATTTGAACCATGATCATCAAGAACTTAGTTAACATGTGTTTTGTGAAATTCCTAATTCTCGTGTTAGTTTGTACATATTTGATCATCTTTGAAAAACCAAATGCACATAGCCTTGTTGATGTGAAATTAAAGCATGATTTTAAGCTCCATATGTGAATTTAGTGACCATATACATCCTATGTGAGTTTTTGAGCCTATTGAAAGTGTGTGCATTTTTCATACACTCCTATTTTTTTTATGTGTGATGAACTTATGTGAGATACTTCTCTAGAACTTGCATAACGATCTTTCGAAATTTTTGTCATTGATTGCATGAACTTGAAAATGATAGAGGCATTAGGTTTACCACCATGGCCCAAATAACCTTGTTTCCCAAAGAAAAATAATATCATTAGATTGCTATTTTGAGCCGTATTTGTGAGCCTTTTATTTCTTATCACCAGATATGTCTACCCTTATGCCTGAAATAATTTTCCTTACCCTTTCCAAGCGAGCTAGTGAGCAATGTGAGATTGTCTTATGAGAAATGTTTGTGAAGTACTTTGAAGGTGTTTGGCAAAAGAATAAGTGTGGGGGTTTTTCATATTTGTTTCTGTTTGAAAAAAAAAAAAAAAAAAAAAAAAAAAAAGAAAAAGAAAAGAAAAAGAAAGATTGTATACAAAGAAAATAAAAAGTTTTTAAAGTTTCAGTTTATGGGTGTGGTTAGAGATGTCTGAAGAATCGTTGGAGAGCTTGAGTTCTTATAAATCTAAAGAAAATAATTGCTTGCATTGTAGCTTGGAACTTGTGTTTTCCTATTCTTTCGTTTCAATAACCCTATCCCTAAGCCTCATTACATCCAATAAAAGTCCTCTTGATTTAAGTTTTGCAATTATGACTGTGGAGAAGTGATCTTTATGCAAGCTTATGGTAGAACTTTCACATTCGTTTCTTTGAGCGAAACACATTAAAACTAAACACATGTGCGATTGAGTGTAAATCCCGTGAGAAGGTCGCTAGTTTGCATATGGTGATTTAAAAAAATAAAAAATTTTTGAAATTGCATTAGCATGGCTATCTCACACACTACACTTCAAGGATGTTTCAAAGATTACTGCTAATATTTGAGTAAGGAAAATGAACTTAAATTGCTTGTTGGTGTTAGCTATGGTTATTGATGATTTGTGTTCTCGAATGAAATTCTATGAGGGTCATATAGGGGGAAACTAATAATTTTCATGTTATTATTTTTTCTGTTTTCTCTGTTTTGCTCGAGGACTAGCAAAAGCTAAGTGTGGGGGTATTTGATCGGATTATATTTATACATATTTTACATCAAATTCTCTCGTCTTTTCTTAGTTAGTTTCTTATATTTTTGAGCTATTTACTTTGTTTTTGTGTTTTATAGTATTTATCTAGTAAATAAAATAAATATTGCACAAGTGAGATTTTAAGTGATAAAATCGTCAAAACTGTCTTGTCCACTGTAATTGGTTAATAAAATAAGAAAGTATTATAAATATATATATCTATTTATATATATATATAAATTATATATTTATATATATATGATATTGTGGGAGACAGCTGGCACGCGTGGGAGACAACGAGGAAAGGCAGACAAAAAGGAGGAAGGCAGCTAGGCTGCCACAATTTAAAAAAAGAATAAGAAGTCAGCAATTCACGAGCACGCAGGGAGGGGGGGGGAAATAGGAAAGAAGTTCGCAGAGAGTCCTGGGGCAGCTGTACAGAGAGCTGCCATAAGGCAGCTTGCGAGAAACCTGGGGGCAGGAACCAGGAGAGGTGCAGTCAGTACCGAGGGGCAGGAGAAGGAAAGAAACCGACGTGAAGACTGAGAAGCATACCTGGGCTGCGCAGAGGGAGGAACAAGGCTGCACGTGGAGTTGTTGGCAGCTGCTTGCTGGCAGCGAAGAAGAGGTGAGTGCAGCTTGCGAAGAGAGGAGCAGCATGCGCTGAAATTGTGAAGGAGTGGAGCTGCTCTCCACGGGTAGGACGAAGGCAGCTGGCGAGTCAGCAAAGCAGGTGGTGGGCGCGGGAAAGGAGGGGGGACGCGGGAACGCGAGGGAAAGGAAGCTGCCTTGCGCAGCTAAAGGATCGACGGGGGGAAGGTTGCTGCCTTTTTGGCAGGGTGGAAAGAAAGACAGAAACGAACAAAAGAAAGAGGCAGCCATAGCAGCTTGGTGAAGAGGCTGGCGGAAATTGAAGAGTGCTGCCGTTGGCAGCTTGCGGAGAGAAGTTTGCGTGGAAAGGAGCAAGAAGCAGCAAGGCTGCTTTTGCAGCTGAGATCAACGAGGAGCAGGAAGGCTGCGCACGGACTGCAGTGCTGCCTGGCGTGGAAATCAGCAGTTCTTGGCGCAAGGAGAAGGCAGCAGGCAGCAGGCAGCGGATGCGAGCAGCGAGACTGTGTAGGTCAGCACGAGCAGGGGGTCAGCACGGCAGCAGTGCTGACTTGGGTCAGCACGGAGGTCAGCACAGCAGAAGCACAGTGGACAGCAAGCTGCAATCCTCATTCGGTTTAATCTTTCCAAACTCACGTTTTATTTCTGTTTTAATTTTAATAATGTGTAACTAATTTTATTTTGGCTAGAGTTTAATTCAAAACCATGGATATATTTGTAATTTGAATTGATTACCTTCAGTTGTGATTTCTGAGTTGTGATTTAATTTGCTTAACTGCTTGATTGATAACTTATTTTTGTATGTCGATTAAGGATGCATACTTAATTTACATGCATGAATTTGATGCTAGAATATAAGTGAATTTCACCTAATCGTTATGAACTTATATTCACAAGTAGTGAAGGTCGCTTATAAACGATCGCGTTAGGTAAATTCTTGGCATAAGTTTCATGCAATTCATAGTAACAAGTGTCTCGTCAATGCTTATGATTTTCATAAAACTTAATGATTCTTGCTTGTATCTCTATTATGCAATTCATGTAGGGAACTTGTAGGGAATGTTTTGGGTTGTCGTATGCAATCATCCAACCTAATAAAAGTAGGAAAATCTGAAGGTTAATTTAAGCGGACCTAATTAACTTGGGGCGTTGAGAATTTACAATTTATTGAAAGAACAACTGAAAATCAATTTAGGTTGCATATGTGGCATGTGTGGAGAATAATCCTCTAGCCAGTCTGTCATTTATCATTTTACCTTAATTTTATGTTTTTGTCAATTCCGTAATTTATTTAAGTTAATTTACTTCTCGTCAAAAATCAATCCCCCGTTTATTTTAAAGTATTATATTTGTTAGAAATAATTTTAGTTTGTGTTTTCTAAAGTCTTGAATTATTTTGAGTCTTTTGATTTGTTTTAGTTTATTTGTTAGTTTTATTTTGAGTCATTTTAGTTAAGTGTTTTTATTTTAGTTTAGTGTTTTAAATTTTGTTTTTACGTTTTTAATTTAATTTGATTTAAAATCATGCTTTAATTTCACATCAACAAGGCTATGTGCATTTGGTTTTTCAAAGATGATCAAATATGTACAAACTAACACGAGAATTAGGAATTTCACAAAACACATGTTAACTAAGTTCTTGATGATCATGGTTCAAATTTTATCCAATTATATCATTGGGTCGGGAAACTAACAAAAATCTAATTCAAAACAATAAGGAAAACAAGGAAATATTTTTGGATTTTTTAAAATTGTGGCAGCCTAGCTGCCTTCCTCCTTTTTGTCTGCCTTTCCTCGTTGTCTCCCACGCGTGCCAGCTGTCTCCCACAATATCATATATATATATATATATATATATATATATATATATATATAAATATATAATTTATATATATATATAAATAGATATATATATTTATAATACTTTCTTATTTTATTAACCAATTACAGTGGACAAGACAGTTTTGACGATTTTATCACTTAAAATCTCACTTGTGCAATATTTATTTTATTTACTAGATAAATACTATAAAACACAAAAACAAAGTAAATAGCTCAAAAATATAAGAAACTAACTAAGAAAAGACGAGAGAATTTGATGTAAAATATGTATAAATATAATCCGATCAATACATAAATAAAATTGTGGTAATGACATGTAAAGGGTCGCAATCCTAGGAACCAACATGCATGCACCACTAAATCCAAATAGTCCAATGAAATAATCATATGCATTGCTATAAGGCTTATTAGCCGAAATGCCCTCCCCCCTCTCCTCCCCCCCCGCCCCCCCCCCCCCAAAAAAAAAAGCCATTGAATTTCAGTTTACCCCCAGAAACTGGTTTTGTCTCACTTTACCCTCTGAAACTGAAATTTTCAACTCTTTTGTCTCACTTTACCCGCTTCTGTTAATTGGACTGTTAAATTTAAAGGTATTTTAGATATTTCAATTTTTACACATTTATGTACCTCTAGCCTACACACTAAACAAGTCTTAATTTTATTTTTGGCAACTCTAATTCAAACGCATAAATTTTGGGCATTTTTAAAAACAAATTATTCAATCAATAGAAAATTTTCGAGCAACAAAATCATTGTATCAACCAAAATTTGTTCGTAGAGTTACCATTAAGCTATCATATCCAAAATACTTCCCAAACCAAAAAAATCATTTAAAGCAAATGTGCACAAATTTTATTTTAAAAAATGCCCAAAATTTATGTGTTTGAATTAGAGTTGTTAAAAATAAAATTGAGAGGGCTAGAGTTAAATAAATGTATAAAAACTTAAATGTCTAAAATGCACTTAAATTTAACAGTCCATTAATAGAAGTGGGTAAAGTGAGACAAAAGAGTTGAAAATGTATTTCTTTCCCATATATTTTTTTCTTTTTAAAAAAGGGGACAACTGGTGATAAACCACAGTTATCCATTCATTCTAGACCCGGACAGGCTATTGGAAATTTCACCTTACCTGTGGCCTCTCTCCCACATCTTCATTCACCACGGCTGATCATTTTTTCCTCTCTTTATTTTCTATGAGAAATATTCTAAACCATTCTAATTTATGCAAAAGAAGATCGAACTTCGATGCAAGGAACATACACACTACCCTGACCCAACTGACCTAAATTACGTTAGGCTGATCAATTTAACAGCTTAAAATTTAGGGCATGTGATCATGAACATGTGATTAAGAGTAAATGCACGTAGTATATTTGTTTATACCTCTTGGAGAGTTGAGTTGCTCACCCAGAAATTCACATGAATTGTTGGCATTACATCAATGTTGCTTTCAATAGACTCTAACTATTAAGTCACCCATTCAATCACAGATCTGGCTTCAGGATGAGTGGCAAACAATTCATGTGACCTAGTTATATGTATAATATTTCCAATACGGAAGTTTTTTCAATACTATGTAGCATTAAATCATATATGAATGAATGAATGACTGAGATTGGAAATCAAATCTAACACCTAAAACACTCACAACATTGAATGACAGTAACATTGAAGCCATGACCTCATAGCAAAATTAATACTCTTAACCACTTGAACTAAGCGGAGCAGTGCAAAGCCAGAGATAATTGGATAGGTCACCTTTACTGACATGTACCGCAAAGATGAAGAACATACACAGAGTAATGCTGTGGGATTTCAGGCCACAAATTTAAAGCAATTTGGAGACATTGCACCATAACATAAAAAGGACATCTAACTTTCCGAAGGACTGGAAAATTAATGGGTTTTACTATGCCTGCCACAATTTCAAAGCAATTTGAAAGTTGTACTAAACCATAAAAGTGACTTCTAGCTTTCATTTGATAATGATGGCAAATTAATCACAAATCTAAGCCATCTTACCAATAGTGGAATCAAGAAAAGTATACCGTTTCTGATGCAAGAACTAGCATATAAGCTGCACAACGATAAAATTTTCGCATAGGTTCGGACTAATTATGTCTTAACTTGCGTTGCCTCTGGAGCGAATTAAAATGAGATTAACAAGACGTTCACTAGTGATGAGAATACAGAAATTGTCTTCAAGGCGCTAGCTACATCAAGATTAACGAAGCGGCTCAACTAGTGCATATAACATTAAAAGCTTCAAAAAGTTCGGCTCTATCAGTTTCAGATCATATCAGTTAAAGCAATCACAGGTAGATGAGCATACCATAAAGGAGCAGAATAACGAATAAAATTATATGCATAAAATACGCAAAGATTGTAATTTCTATCACTAATTGAATTGCAAGAAACCCTATGTCTATTGTACAACAGAGGTTCCAGTAAATTTACTCGGTAGACAACTCCTACTGTTCGAAACACGGTGACACCTGACCGTCAGGCTCCTTTCAACACTTTGAATGGAATCTTCCAAATGACAGTGACATCAAATCGATGCTTGAGTTTCTACCATCATTTAAGTGAACCTTACGTAATTCTGCACCCAGATTCCTGCACACACAGAAAAATCACTACCTCTTTCTTAACGTGTCACCTTCACTGGTCTAACAAGGTGTTGACCCTAAAAACTACCAAGTCTACGTGGTGCGCAGGCCAAGTAACTAATGAGCTAACTACGTCCTTCGGTTGTGTGCGGGGCGTGCCAACTCGTCGGCCGAGCTTGGCCGAAGAGTAAAATGTGTTCATGTGGCGTTGGGCGCGCTTTTGACTTCTTGATCTTACGACTGCGGCTGAGGAAGGAACATGTCTCAGCCTTCGGGTTCTAGAGCCTGAAGACAAGGCTACTAGTTCTACGAAGTTCATGGATCGTCGGCACCAGGTTCGGTCACAGTGATTATATTCGTAAGAGTATAGGCACGCCGAACTGGTACCAAACTATACGGACATAAGTACTCAAAAGAGATGTCTTGATGGTGAATGTGGTTCGACCATCAGAATGCCGAACTCTAAAACTCACTTGTGAATAACCAATCATAAGCAACTCGGCATTCAATGTGCCGAGCCTAGTAAGTCGTAACACCTCACTTCGCCGAGAAGGCTAATGAAATGACCTCTGCCAGTAAGGATTCGAAAATCCTTCTCGACCGAGACTTGGATAGGTAATCAGTCAGCCTCGACGCAGTGCTGTTTATCCAAACTGAAGGTGCTTCTCGGTCGACTGATTCTACGGCTCCAATGCTATTTATCCAAACTGAATGTGTCGCCGATTGCCTTCACACTGCTATATATCAAAACTGGAGATGTGTTGGCGAAAAAGGAAAATAAAAATCTCAAGGTTGTTGAGAGGTTTTGCGTAGAGCGAGAGTTTGCCCATGACAGTTTGTGTGTTGAATTGAAGGGGTTGGCATGTTGCACATCATCTTATATTTATAGCAGTGAGGTCTCCTTCATACTTTTTAGCTGCGACCTGCCAATACGTTTTCCAAATTGCACCCGTCTCTTCGTGATGCTATCGGAATATTCTTGATATACCACCAGTGACCAAACCAAATCCCTTTTGATCTCCTTGTGAACCTAAATTTCTTGATAGAAATTCAACGCGTATGTTGAGCCCAATAACGTGGCCTTCCATTAATATTAAAACAACTCATCCAGCCATGATACCTAATTCCACATGCTTCAACATGCAAAGCTAATTGCAAGCAGATCGCAATATCATCACTTGTGATTATCACATCACATTATTTTTACCTCATCATTATCCTATGCATGCATGAAGATCATGCATCTTAACAATTCTGATCAAACCCATGATGCACCAATACGATGACAAGAATTCCAATCCTATTCGAACTACACCGCTTGCTTGGGGATATAATATGCATCCTATCTATCCTGTTTAAGAATATGCCAAGATAATTCATATTAAAAGATAATTATTATGATAAAAACCATAATATTATCCTTTAATAATAACAAAATTATCTTCACTTTTCATCCAACGGTTGGGAGCAATGCTCACTCAACGGCCTTGATTGCACGGGCCGATAATGTAATTTTGGGTCCAAACACAAGGAGATAAATTACCTTGTAGGAATTAGATTTGTGTTTCCATACATACAAATTTCAAAGATTCTTGGAGTGTTCTTCGGATGATCTGTAAATACGATATGCAGCAAAACACATTGTGGCATTCCCTATTACTGTCAGGGCTGCTTGAAGAGCCACCAGTACCTGCAACTCATTGAGGAGGGCCAAAGTCAATGTAGAATTTTTTTCTCAAATTCAGTTGCTGTTGTAATTGAAGGGACAAATTCATAAGAATCTAGCTATTGATTGTTAACAAGTTATGATCATGATCAAAACTCTGTTTTTGGTTTGAGTTATTTCATTTCCCCGCCTCTTAAACATATCAAGTTTTGTAAAAACATGGAAGAGACACTGCCGTGCTTACTTCAAGAGACTCAGAGTTATAAAAGAAATGCCATGTGCATGCACATAATGCTCCACCAAGCAAGGGAACCTACACCAGTCAATTAAAAGTTAAACTGAGACAGTAGACATTTGAATATTTATACAAACTGCAAAGCAAGCTCTATGTAAATCTCCTTAACCAGCCGGCCCCCAACCCTATTTTCTTCCCCAAGGGATAAATAGTAACTTGGAGACCTAAACTTTTGACTTAAGACTAAATAAGATAAAAGCCGAGTTCTAAAATATGAGACCCTAATCCGTTTGAATTGTAAAGTCAGTTAAGTAGAAATGAGGCTGCCAACTTAAGTTGTAACTTCTCTCAAAAAAAAAAACTTAAGTTGTAACTTGTGAGCTTGTTTGTTGGTGCCCTTATATTCTAACTTCCAAGCAACTTAGCAAAAATAAGAAATTCAAAGATGATATCTATTCAAGTAAACAATGGTTGGCACAGAAGTACCAGGTAATGGAAATCTATCATTCTGGAAGACTGGTGACCCACTAAAGTTCAAATCTTGCTTGGTTGGTGGCTCATGATAATGGAGGCCTTTTGCTATCTCCTCACTAGTGTGTGTTGTGTAAGGACGAGGATGAGTCAGCTGAGCATACGTGTTTACGTGTCTTCTTTACTTGGAAATATTTAAGTAGATTGTTCCTACATTTGGTATAAACTATTACTTCTTGCTGAGTTTATGGGGATTTGGGCAAACAAGATAGTTTTTCCTCCTTGGTATTCTGCAGTTCCGACCTCTACTTGGATTGTGCAGTTGGAGAGGAAAAGTAGGATCTTTGACAATAGGCAGAGATTTTTTAATTTTATTTCAATCCCCCCTTTGGGAATCATTGCCTAAACACTTTAGAAGCATTCCTTTTAGTATCGTCCTTCCTGATTCACAGGGAGATTTAGGTTGACGGTTGGTGTGCTAGGCTTGTGCTCATAGTTAGTTTTCCCTAGGTGCTATGCTTGTAGTATTGAGTGTCTCCTTCTTGTTTTTCACTTCATTCTTTTCCTCTATAAAGTTCATGTTACCTATCTCATAAATAAACACAAAACAGGAAGAACAGAAAACATTAGTCAAATTTCTGCTCCTACGCAGGTGTGCCGCTTCAGACATTCACTCAAAAGGGAAAATGAAAATCCTTTGTAATGCAATTCCACTGTGATTTTCATTTCAATTGCAAATCTCCCCACTTATACTAGCAATAGGAAAAATCTTTAGTTATTTGATATGAATAGTACGGTTTCAGCCGAAAAACTAGTGGAACAAAGGGAACAATCTTAAAAGTACTTAAATGGAGTAACAAGTTCTACATTATTCATGATAACAATTTCTGCTAATTGGTTTTATCATTCAACCATTGATCACTCCAAACAACCATATAAAATCGAAAATTCATTGCGGTAATTTGTAGGACTGGAATATAAACTCACCATCCCCCAAGACAGCCCTTTCCAAGATTCGAACCCGGACTTCTCCCCGTACTGCCACACCAATGCCATTGCTGTAACCCTTACAACCAAACAAACCAAATTCAAATTAACAAACCAACCAACCATTAGTGTGAAATATTCAATCCAATTAACAAGAAAATGCAAATTTAAAACAAATTCACGGAACCCCATTTGCAAAAATCACAAGAAGATGAGAGAGAAATGCTCTCTTTCTCTCTCTCTCTCTCTCTCTCTCTCTCTCTCTCTCACCATTCAACGACGCTGGAAACGTGAATGGCCCAGGTGGGCAACGAGAGGGCATTGGAGGGTTCATTCAAGGGCAGCAGCTCAGAAGCTGAGGCGGGTCCGACGAAGGCCAGGGTCAGACCAGCCCCGAGTACACCCACCAAGTTTTTGGGGTAATGGAGGGAATTTGGCGGTTGGGTTTGAGGTTTTGGGCGCGGAGGGAAAAGGGGTTTGCGTGGGAAAGTGGGTTTTGGAAGGTGAAGTAAGGAGTGCATTGCCATGGCCGTTGGGCTTTTCTGTCTCAAGAATTGCTCACCGAGGTTTTGAAGCAGCAGCAGGGTTGGAGACGGAGGGTATAATGGGAACTTACTTGAGGTCGTTCTGGTAGTCACTTACTTTGGATAAGGTAGTCATGCGGGTGGGTGTAAGTTGGTTTGAGTCGGATTTGAGCCAAAATTGCAAACCGAAATTGACCAAGTTGGATCTAAAACTGATTAGGTTGGTTAACCAAATGTGGCGAGTTGGTTTGGATTGGTTCTCGGTTTGCGTGAAGACGAAAATACATAATAAATTTCTCTTCCAAAAACTACATAACATAACACTAATACAAGTGATTGCTCAAAAGAAATCGCAAATGAAGCAGTCCAAGGAGAGCACCAAAACAGTAGCTGCTGCGTTCTCCAAATGGTTCCCCTGTTCTTCTTCAAAGGGACTCTTAAACTAATCAGGTTTTGTTTTCATGTGGTGGAAACACGTTAACTCATAAATAACTAACCATTCATATTACTACAAGTATTAATTATGATTAAAAAAAGTAAAAATAAATATATGCGGGTCAGTTCGATTAATCGCTTCTTAAGAATTTTGGGAACCGATTGCCAAACCGATTAAGGTCTGTGCGGTTCGGTTTAGCCACCAAAAAAAAAAAAAAAAGACCAAACTATTTGTGTAGTACAAGCGGTTAAGAATTAGCTTTTTTTATTTTTTTATTTTTAATGCCCAATCCTAGGTAGTCATCACTCGTACAGTATAAGGGTGCATTTGTTGCACCGGACTTCTAGGACTGGACTAGCTTCAAGAATTAAGCTGAATTGGATTAGACTATACTAAGGTGGGATTAACTTAGTGATGCGTTTGGTGCTGTATCTGACTAAAAAGCAGGACAATTAACAAATTTAATATTATATTATTTAATCAATATCTAGTAATATTATAATATTAGTATATTTATTTATTTTCTTAAATCCTCTTCCATTTATTTTTTTTTTTTTGAAAAACCATATTATCTACACTAAGAGGAAAGAGGTAGGCTTAGCCTCACAATGAACTAGCAATAACATGGTTCAAATTCGTCTTTGGCTAGAACCAAATATAAGACCTCTCACTTACAAGTGAAGAGGAATACCACTCGACCGTAGTACTTGAAGAGGAATACTATTAGACCGTAGTACTAAGTGGTTCCTCTTCCATTCTCTTAACCTCTTTTTTTCTCCGTCGTCGTCTTCCTCCCCTCTCCCTCTTTTACTTCCTTTTTTGTTCGTCCCACTGTCTTCCTCCCCACTCCCTATTTTTCTTCCTTTTCACTCAAATTACTTTGCTTTCTTCTTCTCTTGTTCAAAGTATGAAACTTTGAATTTGTTTTGATATTTTTCTTTGGAATTACAATTCCAGTTCTTGGCGTTGGCTCAAATTCAGAGCAGATCCAGCTAGGTGTTCCTCCGTGAAGCAAAGAAGGGAAATCTGGGCCGTGGGTCCGTCGAGTTTCTTAAGAGGGAGAGAAATCAATTTGAAGCAAATAGGTGGTTGGGTTCACGGGACGAAGGAGATAGGCAAGACAGTATGATTTGGTGATGGGGTTCGTGGGATGATGGAAATCGGCGAGATAGCAGGATTTGGTGACTGAATTTGGCAACGCATGCTTGCATATCGCAAACGACGCAGGTATTAGAGAGATAGGATTAGCAATCCCATCCTTTTCGAGGGTCCTTGCTAAGACAGGGTAGCAAAGCTTTTAGTTGGAACGAGTCCAACTTAATCCCATTAAAAATAATCCCGACTCAAATCAAATACGGACTAGTAAGCCAGTCTAGTCTAGTGAAACCTAAAGAGCCCAAACAAAATACCCTAAACCCCTTAGATGGACGATCGAACCAAGAGGAATACCACTATTGTCACATCCCGGCCCGGGTCCACCACATCCCGGGCCCGCTCTACCACCGTAGCACGATATTGTCCGCTTTGGGCTTACCATTCCCTCACGGTTTTGTTTTTGGGAACTCACGAGCAACTTCCCAGTGGGTCACCCATCCTGCGAGTACTCTGGCTTCATTCTCGCTTAACTTCGGAGTTCCTACGGAACCCGAAGCCAGTGAACTCCCAAAAGGCCTCGTGCTAGGTAGGGATGAGAATATACATTTAAGGATCACTCCCTTGGGCGATGTGGGATGTTACAATACAATTGGTATCAGAGCCAATCCCTGCTCGGAAGTGTGCCGACGAGGACGTCGGGCCCCTAGGGGGAGTGGATTGTAACATCCCACATCGCCCATGGAGTGATCCTTAAATGTATATTCCCATCCCTACCTAGCACGAGGCCTTTTGGGAGCTCACTGGCTTCAGGTTCTGTAAGAACTCCGAAGTTAAGCGAGAAGGAGGCCAGAGCACTCTCAGGATGGGTGACTCACTGGGAAGTTGCTCGTGAGTTCCCAAAAACAAAACCGTGAGGGAATGATAAGCCCAAAGCGGACAATATCGTGCTACGGTGGTGGAGCGGGCCTGGGAAGTGGTCCGCCCCGGGCCGGGATGTGACAACTATTCTAGTATTAAGTTACAAAAGAAAAAGAAACCTGCAAATGGCTAGGATTTAGAGCGTGTTGTAGCTGCTACATTTGATTGTTTCAACTATTTAAATTATTTTTTAGTGATGCTAGAGAAATCATTTTTTTTACCATGTTTTGTAAACCACATGATGTGGCGGTAGATAGTTGGATTCTTTCTTTAACTCATTAAAATAAAAAATTCAACCACCAATATGGTTTACAATATATAATGGTCTTCGTAGCATTTTCCCTTTTTTTTTTATAATCTCAATCATTCATTTCTTGTATCACTCCCTGAAATTGACCCACGTCATTAAGATGGTCCTCAAATTGAAAATCGCTCTATGTAGTCCTTGAAAACAGGTGTTGCAAATTAATGTAGTATTTTCATCACAATTTTGTCAAATTTATGTTATTTGCTGATGTGGCACATAAATGAGCCCCCTAATTCTTTTTTTTTCTTTTTTTTATCACAAATAATAATCCTTGAAATTGACCCACATCATCAAGATGATCCCTAAATTGAAAATCAATCAATGTAATCCTTGAAATAGGTGGCTCAAATCAATGTGGTCCTTCCGTCACAGTTCTGTGAAAATTCTGTTATGTGCTGATGTGGCACATAAATGGACCCCTTAAGTTGTTTTTATCACATATGTTCATTGAAATTGATTAACATCATCAACATGATCCCTGAGATTGAAAACCGATCAATGTAGCCCTAGAATAGGTGTTTCAAATCAATGTGGTCATTCCGCCATCATTCTATAAAAAAAATTTGTTTTGTGCCGATATGACATTTAAATAGGTCCCATAAGTCTAAATAATTAAAAATAGGTTTAATAATTTAATAATTAATTGAAAAAGTTGTCAACCCAAAAACTCAATCCCACAATCACCTCTGATCGCAACCCACACTCATCTACCTCCATCTATGGTAAACTTCGCCGTATCTTCCCTAAAATAAAAATTTCTCAAGACACCCATCTTTGCACCCTTTGACACCCTTCACCGAAATAGACCAGGATTGAGACCACTTTTAGTGATGGCTTGAATTGGTGACGACTTCTGTGACATCACCGTTAACATTTGGGAGATCAACATCCTCACAACCTTAATCTTGGAGAGCTTGTTGGGCACCCCTTGGTGATCCTGGTGACAGGGAGAATGGCGAGCTCGCCTTGAGATAATCTCATTTGTGCTCCAAAAACCAGTTTAGTCAGAAGGTGCAAGATTGGACCTACGCCAGGCCCAAGAAGATCGAACACAAGCATAATTAAGAAGGTTGAACCTTGCATTCTTTAAGTCAATAGTCCCCAACTAACTAGGTCAACCGCCTCGATGGAGAGAGTTGTATGTGTCAAGGCCTTGACTACGCCATAAGTACTAAGCCGAATCCTAGAACTAACAAAAAGGGTATCCAGTCGGTGGGTTCATGAAACCCATGCAGACGGAGAGTAAGGGTAAACGCTTTGAAATTGGGAGTTGTGTGGCTTGCCCTAACAGTCTTTTTGAAAGATGAATCATGAAGATATGCTTCCATCATGGGTTTGGGATGGCGTTTAAGGCATAATTTAAGTTAGAAGTAATCTTTTTGGGATGGTTAAAGGAGTTGTTTTCTCATAATATTGAGGTGGATTGACCTAAGAACCACAGGTTTCAACCTAGTATGCATCTTTTAGGCCAAGCCCATAAATAAGATGGACCGAGTCCTTATGAAGGTTGGACTGTGAAGAGATCAAGCATTGGTGGTTCAGTTGAGTCTTATAGAAATTGAAATTGGTAGTGATAAAATTCAGTCTTTGAAAAAGTCGAATTGTTCTAAGGATTAGAATGCCTACGTGATCAGATAAAGATGAATACATCTTGTAACATAATGTAAGTAGGGATCGTTCTAGGCCGGGGATTAGGAGGGATTGCTAAAACACTTGAAACTGACTTAAAAACGTAAAATTAAGTTTAAAACACCAAACTAGACTCAAAAGATGCAATACAAACTAAAAAGACTCAAAACTAGTTTAAAAGACTCAAAACAACTTAAAACAATGAATTAGACTTTAAACTGACTCTAGGGATGGTTTTGGACGAAATCAGGTTCTAACTTGACTCGAGACACTTAAAAACACAAATCAAAACTGATTTTGACTAATAAAACACTTTAAAGTAATGGGGGATTTGATTTTGACGAATTTGAAAAACAAAACAAACAGATTGTAAACTAAAACAGATTTTGGACGAATTTGGGTAAACTATGGATGATGGGCTAGCTAGAGGGTTCTTCTCCACACATGATACACTTGCACATAAACCAATTTTCAGTTGTTCTTTCGATAAATCATGAAACTCAACACCCCAGGTTAATTAGGTCCGCTTAAATTAACCTTCAAGTTCTCCTTAAGTTATTGAATTGGATGGGAAAGCGCATACAACAATTCAAAGCATTCTTCAAAAGTCCTTTACGTGAACAACACAATAAAGATACAATCAAAGATCATTAAGCATCATGAAAACTATAAGTATTGACGAGGCATTCGTTACTATGATGAGCATGAAACTCCTGCCAAGAATTCATTTAACGTGATCGTTTATAAGCGACCTCCACTACTTGTGAATATAAGTTTGTAACTATTAGGTGAAACTCCCTTATACTCTAGCATCATATTCATGCATGCAAACTAAGTGTGCACTCTTAATAAACATACACGAATAAGTTATCAATCAAGCAGTTAAACAAATTGAATTCACAACTTATGAAATCCCAACTGAAGGTAATCAATTCATATTGCAAGTATGTTCATGGCTTTGAATCTCCCCCTAGCCAAAAGGGGTTTAGTTCCTCATAATCGCAAAGCAAAGAATAACAAGTTTATACATTGAAAACAAAAGAAAGAAAACACCTAAACGCTCCAGCGATCCAAACTGAACATCAAGCACGTCCAAGAAATTTCCTTCCCTTCCTTGATTGCGGCACAAGGTTTGGTGATGGGTTTTGGGGATTATGGATGGTGTAGAAGGATGGGATTATGGTTAGGATGGATGTATGGTGCGACAAGGGTTGATTAAGGTCAGAAACTATGGAGAATGGTGAAGGAAGGGTGCGGCAAAAAGTGGGAATCTGTTTTAGGCGTGAATGGGTGAATGAATGGTTAAAGAGAAAAGACTCTGCCTTGCGGCAGAATGTGTCTTCTGATGGATCCCTCTAGTTATGGTGAAGGGTGGGTGTATTTATAGGCTAGGGAGAGGACCACCATCTAATTAAGGTGGTAGTGGTTTATGTTGTGGTAATGAGTGGATGTAATGGGTGTAGTGGATGGATGTTGTGGTAATGAGTGGATGTAATGGGTGTAGTGGGTGAATGTTGTGGTAATGAGTGGATGTAATGGGTGTAGTGGATGGATGTTTAGGTAATGAGTGGATCTAATGGTGTAGTGGGTGAGTGTTGGGTAATGAGTGGATGTAATGGTAGGTGAATGTGTTGGGTAGTTGTAATGAGTGGATGTGTTGGGTGAAATGAGTGGATGTAGTGGTAGGTGAATGTGTTGGGTGGTTGAAATGAGTGGATGTAGTGGTAGGTGAATGTGTTGGGTGAAATGAGTGTGCTAAAATGGTTATTTATAGGGAGAGGATGGTGCACAAACTTCAAATTTCGTCCATTCCTTTTGCTCCAAGCATATGTTATCCATTCCATGCCCAAAAATGCTCCAAAATGCTCCAAAATGCACTTCTTTGCCACATTAACTCTTTGGACCTACAAACACACGAAAATAGCTTAAAATACATAATTAACTAAGACATAACAACATAAATGCACAAGAACAAGCTAACTAAGTCGCATAAATATGCTCCTATCAAATTCCCCCACACTTAGCTTTTGCTAGTCCTCGAGCAAAACAAAATGAATCAAAACAAACAAAACACAAGCTAGCCTTCCAACATTTGCCTCAGGGATTTTTAATGAAACATGACATGCCAAAGATCATCACTTACATAGATTTAAGCAATCCTTACCCTCGAGCATACTTAATCATAATTACCATTCACTAGTTCACATTTAATCAATTAAAACAACATTTTGAATGTAGTAACATGCCTTAGAGAATTCCCTCAATTCCTTACTAGATACTCTCTATTTTCACGCACATTTTCTGACTACACACCCTACACTAGTTATATGTGAGAAGATTGATGTAAACATGAAAGACTAGTACTCACATATGTTACAACAAAGAAAGCAATTTCTGGAGTTAATAAGCATGTTTAAATATGATCTCATGAATGGAATGCTACTACTTAGATGCGAGAACCAGTGACACCATATGCTCATACCAATTTCGAACTTCACAAATTGAAACACACAACGCTCAAGATGAAGTTAAGGGTTGTAATGGGGCTTGCGGGTAATGCCTAACAAAGAAAGGATAGGGATAACAAACGTTCTTCAAGCGATAGCAAGCAAAGTAATGAAATCGACACTTGGAATTCACTTTAGAATGCAAAAATAAACTTTTAAACACAAAGGGAAGATTCATGCAACACTTAGGGTCGAATTCAATGCCTTGGACCCTTTCTTTAACAATCAACACTTTAGAGCTCTTTCTCATATATTTTTCAACTCTTTTTCACTCTTTTCACAACCTTTCTTTTTCTTTTTTTTTTCTTTTCTACCCGTGCCTTATTACGGATTTTGGCACACACACACACACAAGAATCACTTCCCCCACACTTGGTTTATGTAATACATTGATAAAAAAGGAGTTCATTTTAAGTCATGCTTTACTATGCTTCAAGAACAAGGGTATGGATGGTCCTAAAACTAGGCTAGGTAAGGATAGTGTGGGTTAACAAAGAACATAGGCTACACAAGGGTTAAACGTAAACATATAATGAAGTAGGATACACGGCAATTTGGCTTTGGTGGTGGTCACTACACAACTTCATCTTGAATATGTGTTATGCAAATCAATAACATGCTTTGAATGAAATCGGCATGAGTTCTAGCATTTGGAACTAAATGATGAAACGCATTCTAAGTAGCAACCAAGCAAAGAATAATGAGATCATGCAACGACTTTAGAAAACAACAATGCACAGATTATTAACTCTCCAAATAAACGTTTTAGGCTCAAGTCTCACAAGGTTGTAGCGTTACTTTGAGTTCCTTCCTTCAAGCATGTTACAAAAACAGATTTTTTTTCCTTTATGATTGCATGTGAATTTATAAATTATAACCACAACCAAGCATAAACCAAGGAGTAAATCAAACTTCCATCCATGTTTATAACTCTCTTTAACAGTCATCCAATTAAAAACCAATTCCTCATCACTGTGTTGGAAGGTATCCTAAGACACAAATAAACACACAAAAACAACTCTTTTTGGGTTTTTCAAAACAATTTTTCAAATTTTTATGAGATTTTATGATTTTTATGTCAAAACACACTAAAACACTCCAAAACAGCATAAAAACACTTAAAAACAGCAAGGAACAACACTAGAAGTAATGGATGATAAACTCCCACGAATTTCATGCAAAACAACTTGGTTACCCCCCCCCCACACTTAAATCAAACATTGTCCTCAATGTTTCAGGCATAAACTCACACAAAAACAAGCAAACAAACAAACAACGAATAAACATGACAAGTATGGCAAAGTAAAAACCAGACAGAGTAGAGTTTAAGAACGCAAATCTGGTTTGGAGAGATGATCTTGTTGACTTTCCACAGCTTTGATCTCGAACTGGGCTAGGGAACTTCTTAGCAAGGAAAATGAGACTTGATTGGTGGTGGTGATTTGATGGCCTTGTACGGTGAGGCTTTGCTCTTTGGCGACTGATGCGTCCATATGTTGTTGAAGCTTCTCGAGCTCTTGGTTTCAACTCAGACTCGTTTTGCTGGGTTGATTGAGTGTGCAGGCAACATTCTTCTCTGCTTGTTTCTTCTGCACGGCAGGTAGGCACGAGGTAGAGGTGATGGTCTGTTTTTTTGTTCAATATGTCCAAGTGCCGACCGATTTCTTTCTTTCTCCTTGTCCCACAGGCTAGAGCAAGGGTAAAGGAAAAGCATTCCATGAGATATCTTTGCCTACGACTCTGATGATATGAGATACTTTTGCTTTTGAAGAAGTATCTTTCCACATGTTTATTCTTGAACTGGGCTGGGGAACTTCTTAGCAAGGAAAATGAGACTTGATCTTGAAGATGAATTAGCACGTTGTCTCCACATGCTTCAAGGTATCATTTTCACTTGCCTTATCTGTTCTCCAGGCAGATGTGGCATCTTCTTCGGAAGTACATCAGCAGTTGAAGATGAGCACTCAAGAGCAATGCTAGGTAAGCAATCAGGAAGGAGTTCCAGGCAGTCGGTTCTTAGATCGGAAGATTGACACCAAGTGCTGGCTGATTGCTCGCTTTCTCCTTGTCACAAAGATAAAGAAAAGGACAGGGAGAAAGCATGATATGAGATACTCTTGCTTTCAACCTTTATGATATGAAATACTCTTGCTCTTGATGACTTGTTTGCAGAGGTACCCCAAGGGATGAGAAACACAGAGTAACTCGAGAGGCTTCGTTGGGAATGCATTTTCAGAGATGAAGAAGGATTATGTATGTCTGCCTTGCTATGGAGGGTGAAGAACGACATTTATAGGAATTAATAACTGGTATTATTCTTTCACTATTGTCGGCACCCGTTGGATGATTGAACAGTAAACTTCACGTGCTTTCTACTTCACCAGAAATCTTCGACAGATTGCCCGTAATTTCTGCAAGGCTAAGTGTGCATGTAACAGATGCTGACACGTCTGGATAAAGCAGATGCCTCTTCGATATCTGGAATCGGCGCTTCGACAAACTGCACGTGATTTCCGCAAAGCTAAGTTTGCATGTGACAGGTGCTGACGAGGCTGAAAAAGACTGGCGCCTCTTCGATATCTGAGTTCGGCGCTTCGACAAATTATCCGTGATTTTCGCAAAGCTGAGTGTGCATGTGACAGGTGATGACACGTCTGAAAAAGCAAGTGCCTCTTCGATTTCTGAGATCGGCGCTTGGTTTCTGAGCAGCCCAGCTTTTGGGAAAGCAAGCATCTCTTCGATTTCTGAGCTCGCCTCTTCGATTTCTGAACTCGCCTCTTAGATTTCTGAATTCGCCTCTTCAATTTTTGAAGCTCCGTCGAGTGCTGATTTTTAAAGAGAGGCACGCATCACATTCCAAAGCACACTTGGAATTTTCCGCCTGTAGAAGCTCCCTACTTGCACTTCTAAGAACTTGATTTGTCCAACCTCTTCTTTTTCTTCACACCTTCGAAAATGTCTTGCCCTTCTGACCGTCGCCTTAACTTGAATCTTGGGGAAGATATTGATATGTCTTCTCAAAACAACATTTGGCAGCCGTCCTTCGTATCCCCAAATGGTCCTCTTACAGTTGGGGATTCCATGATGATGAATGATACAACAGCTTCGGTGGTGGCCAGAAATCTTCTCACTCCTAGAGACACTAGGATACTTTCCAGGCGGTTCGACGAACTGGCTGTTCAGGACTTTCTAGCCTACAGCGTTCGATGTGCAGGCTCAGTATCAAACATGGGCCAGCACCTTCTTGCTCGATCTCTTCAGGTTGAGTCGTTGATGGCTGAAGTGGCTAGTATTCGGCAAGAGGTCAGAGTGCTTAGGCATGAGAATAAAGAGTTGCACATGCTCACAACTAATTACTCAACAAGCATGAAGAGGAAGGTTGATCAGCTGCAGGAGTCCGAAGTGCGGATTTAGAGTGATCATCAGAGGTTTGTGGCGTTACTCTAGAGGCAACTTCTGCCTTCGTCTTCTGGCGCTTCACCAAGTGTTGAGGCTCCAGAAAATCAGACTCTGGCGCTTCGTCTTTCTGGAGGTCCGTCGAATGCTGAGGCACCACCTGACCAATGAAGGCTCATTCCTGCTTGTTTGCACTTTCTTGTATTTTTCTACCTTTCTACCTAATGTTCCTCTTCCATAAAAATTAATGTAAAAATACTTTGTTTACCTGTCAATGTTTTAAACATAAATCCACACCAAAAACAATCAAACAAGCAACAAATAAATATGACAAACAAGGCAAAATAAATGCAGTAAAGGGAAGGTTTTTAGAAACGCAAAACTGATTGTGAAGCGATTCATAGATCTTCCTTATTTGAATACATGGGCTGCCTCCCAAGAAGCGCTTGCTTTAACATCTTCCAGCCGGACGAAACTTCCTTCTAAACTTGGATAAGGCCTATAGCATGGAATTGATCCTTGAATGGAAGGTGATACTTGACGTGTTCCGGCAATGGTTTAAATTCTAGTGTAGGTGCTTGAATCATCAAAATCAGCAAGTTAGTATATAATAAAATCGAAGTTGGAGAAGATGGCTTACTTGCTTGCTCCAACACAAACTCAATTACGAACACCACATCTTTGAAGGTTGCAGGGATATGGGACTTGGCCAGATTTGGTGTTTTGAGAGTTATGACTTTTCCCGTGTCATAAAATCCAACTTCTTTGGGAATTTTCGTCTCAAGTGTATCTTCTTTGATGAATTCTAGACATCCCCCATCCACTTCTTTCTCTTGATTCTTTGGAAAGGTTTCGAAGATGCCTTTCTCACCCTCTTCTTCCTTGGATTGCATGATCCTGCAAGGAATAAGGACATTTGGTGAAACGGGGTCAGGACAAATTGAATTTAGGCTTACCTTGGTTGTAGTGGACGGCATAGAGGGGATATGGGGTTGCGGCAAGGGTGGTTCTTCCCTTGCCGTGGCCTTGTTATTCTCCTCTTCTTCGAGTAGCAGCTGTTCATCCATGTTTTGGCTTGGTTTGGATGTCTTGGGTTCACCTCCAACCTCCATAGCACTTCCCAAAGTGATAGCATCATGGATTTCAAAATCTTCCTTCAAATTTTCAATAGTTGAGTTGGAGAGTTCACTTTGCTCTTGAATTTGTGCTGTGAACTCCATAATCTGCCCAATTTGCTTCTCTAATTCGCCTGTCTTCTTGGCTTGATTTTGCACCTCTGTGTTTCGATTTTCTACTTCCTGGTTCAAAGAGGTGAGTAACTTATTAAACATATCATTATCCAAAGATGTACCTGAATTGAATTGGGCAGATTGTTGTGGTGGCTGCATAGGTCTTGAATAAAACTCCTCTTCTTGCTGCCAATATCCATCTTGTTTGAATTGTTGAGGTTCTCCCCACATGTAATCTGAATAATTTCTCCAATCCGAATTGTAAGCATTGGAAAACATGTTGTCCCATGATTGGCTATGGCCTTGATAACCCCAACCATCTTCATTCGCAGCGAATTGAGAACATTGATGAGTTGGATATCCTTGCCCATAGGACACACCACATGTAGTGACACTTTGCATTGTGGTCCTTTCGGCATTTTGTGACAATTGAGAAGTAAGTTTCGCCAATTGAGCTTGAATGGTAGTAAAATCCATGTCTTACTTCTCTAGTATCTGAAATCAAGGAAACAAAACTAAATCAAATATCAAAAGTAAAAATAAAAGACACAAACAGAAACAAAGTCAGTAACTAAAACAAAAGACACGAAAAAGAAATAACGAGGGATTAGCAAAGTTGCTAATCCCCGGCAACGGCGCCAAAAATTTGATGCGAAAATTAACTTAACACACAAATTAAACCCTCTTGTTGTCAATTGTAGTAAAGAATGTAAGTAGGGATCGTTCTAGGCCGGGGATTAGGAGGGATTGCTAAAACACTTGAAACTGACTTAAAAACGTAAAATTAAGTTTAAAACACCAAACTAGACTCAAAAGATGCAATACAAACTAAAAAGACTCAAAACTAGTTTAAAAGACTCAAAAGAGCTTAAAACAATGAATTAGACTCTAAACTGACTCTAGGGATGGTTTTGGACGAAATTAGGTTCTAACTTGACTCGAGACACTTAAAAACACAAATCAAAACAGATTTTGACTAATAAAACACTTTAAAGTAAAGGGGGATTTGATTTTGACGAATTTGAAAAACAAAACAAACAGATTGTAAACTAAAACAGATTTTGGACGAATTTGGGTAAACTATGGATGATGGGCTAGCTAGAGGGTTCTTCTCCACACATGATTGATAGAAGCATTTTTATGCGACTTAGTTGGCTTGTTCTTGTGCATTTATGTTGTGTTTCCTTAGTTATTTTAGTGTTTAAAGTCATTTTCGTGTGTTTTCAGATTCTAAGAACAAAGTATGCAAGAAGATGCATTTTGGAGCTTTTTGGAGCAAAATTGGGCTTGGAATGGTTATCACATGCTTGGAGCAAAAGGAATGAACGAAATTGAAGATTTGAAGAACGATGGATTCCTAATCAAATGAGGATTCCTAGAAGAATGAGGATTCCTACTCCAAGAAGGATTCCTACTTGAAATAGGAAAGTTAAGCCAAGGTTTCCTACTTTGGTTTGACCTTTCCTAAGTGTCCCTAAGTTTTATCAACTTTGAAGGCCTCCTAAGTATTCTAGGACATCAAGCACACATTTCTTGCATGGTTTAAGTCAATGCCGCACCTCACATGCCCTTTCCATAATCCCATATTCCTTGCCGTGCAAGGGAACCCTTTCCCTTCAGTTTTAGGACATTTAAACCTTTCCCTAAACCTTTCCTACATCACAGCCGAACCCCCTTAACCTTTCCTCTTCCTTGCCGTGCAAGGGAGAGGGTTCTTTCCTATTTCCTTGCATTAAAACACATTCCTTTTGTGTTTTATGCCCTTGCCGCATATCTTAGCCAATTTCCCTTAAGTTTCTGATTTGATTTCCTATTTCTAGAAGCTTTTGACTTAATTTCTGTTTACTTAAATAACCTAGGGTTTTAATTCTTGAACCCTTTAAATAAACTCCCTTTTGGCAGCCACAAATCATCAATTCACTCACCATTCACGCCAGAAAGCTATCCCCACTCTCTACCACATCCGTACTTCACCATTCATCATATTTTCTGCCCAGAAACAACCCTTGCCGTCCCCTACATTCATCCTAACCTTAATTCCATCCTTCTACATCATCCATAACTCCCTAAACTCATCCCCAACCCTTGTGCCGCAGCAAAGGAGAGGAAGAAGAAGTGCTTGAAGGTTTTAGCTGTTCAACATTGAATCGTTGGAGAATTTAGGTGTTCTCTTTCTTATATTTACAATGTATAAATCTGTTTTCCTTTGTTTTGTGAACATGAGGAACTAAGCAATTTTGGCTAGGGGCTATTCAATACCATGATTATGCTTGCAAGATGAATTGATTACTTCTAATTATTATTTCATGAATTGTGAATGCAATTTGCTTAGTCGTTTGATTGATGACTTTTTTTTGTGTGTTGATTAAGGTGGCCAACTTAGTTTTCATGCAGGAATTTGAAGCTAAAATATAAGGAAGTTTCACCTAATAGTTACAACCTTATATTTGCAAGTAGTGGAGGTCGCTTATAAACGATCGTGTTAAGTGAATTCTTGGCAAACGTTTCATGCTTTTCATAGTAACAATTGCCTCGTCAATGCTTATAGTTTTCATGAATCTTAATGATCTTTGATTGTATCTTTATTGTGCTTTTCACGTAAGGAACTTTTAAAGAATGCTTTGAGTTGTTGTATGTGCATTCCCATCCAATTCAATAACTTAAGGAAGACTTGAAGGTTAAAAAAGTGCTATCACAGTTAACCTAGGGCATTGAGGTTCATGTTTTATTGAAAGAAGCAATTGGAAATCAACTTTGAATGCAAGTGTGTCATGTGTGGAGAAGAACCCTCTAGTTATCCCATATCTCATCAATTCACCTAATTTTGTCTAAAGAATCTGTTTTCATTGTTCTTGTCTTAATTTACTTATTTTCGTCCAAAATCAACCCCACCTTATTTCTTTGAGTCATATTAGTTAGAACTTGTCTTAGATTATGTTTTTAAGTGTTTTGAGCCATTAGAAAACCAAATTTCGTCCAAGTTTGTGTAAGAGTTCAAAACTGCCCATAAAGTGTTTTTAAGGAAGTTTTGAGTGTTTTTGTGTTGTTTTGAGTCGTTTGGTTTGTTTTAGTGTTTTAGAGTTTAGTTTTGCATTCTTTGAGTCTAGTTTAGTGTTTTAAACTTTATTTGACGTATTTGAGTCAGTTTAGAGTGTTTAGCAATCCCTCATAATCCCCGGTTTAAGAATGATCCCTACTTATCCATACTACAATTGTCAACAAGAGGGTTTAATTTGTGTGCTTATATATTTCTCATCAATGATACACTTGCACATAAACCAATTTTCAGTTGTTCTTTCGATAAATCATGAAACTCAACACCCCAGGTTAATTAGGTCCGCTTAAATTAACCTTCAAGTTCTCCTTAAGTTATTGAATTGGATGGGAAAGCGCATACAACAATTCAAAGCATTCTTCAAAAGTCCTTTACGTGAACAACACAATAAAGATACAATCAAAGATCAGTAAGCATCATGAAAACTATAAGTATTGATGAGGCATTCGTTACTATGATGAGCATGAAACTCCTGCCAAGAATTCATTTAACGCGATCGTTTATAAGCGACCTCCACTACTTGTGAATATAAGTTTGTAACTATTAGGTGAAACTCTCTTATACTCTAGCATCATATTCATGCATGCAAACTAAGTGTGCACTCTTAATAAACATACACGAATAAGTTATCAATCAAGCAGTTAAACAAATTGAATTCACAACTTATGAAATCACAACTGAAGGTAATCAATTCATATTGCAAGTATGTTTATCTCCCCCTAGCCAAAAGGGGTTTAGTTCCTCATAATCGCAAAGCAAAGAATAACAAGTTTATACATTGAAAACAAAAGAAAGAAAACACCTAAACACTCAAGCGATCCAAACCGAACATCAACCACGTCCAAGAACTTTCCTTCCCTTCCTTGAAATGATCCGGCAATGGTTTAAATTCAAGAGTGGGTGCCTGAATCATCAAAATCAGAAAAATGTTAGTATAAATTAAAATTAAAAATGGAGAAGATGGCTTACATTCTCGATCAAACTCAATCACAAACACCACGTCTTTGAACGTTTCAGGAACTTTGCATTTAGCCAGATTGCATGTGATGATTGTGACATGGCCCTTGTTATCAAACTCAATTTCTTTGGCATTGGTTGTCTCAACTACATCCTCTTTGATAAGTTCAACAAATTCTTCGACCACCTCATTTTCTGGAATATCTTCCACAACGTCTTTTTCATTCACTTCTTCCTTGAGATTTAAAAACCTACAAGGAAAAATGACATTTGGTGGAACGATGTTAGAATGAATTGAATTTTGAACCTCCTCACCTGAGTTGGATGACATAAGGACTTGGGGGGTTTGCGATAAGAATTCTTCTAAACTGCCCAAGTCGTCATCCTCATCTTCTTCTTGAATTGGCAATTCATCCATGTTCGGGCTCTGTTTGGATGGTTCAGGAACAACTTCATCCTCCATGTCACCTTGATCTCGAATCTGTGCCATGAATTCCAAAATCTGCCCAACTTGCTCCTCCAATTCGTCCACTCTTCTGACTCGGTCTTGCATCTCCTGGTTTTGATTTTCTACTCCCTGATTCAAAGAGGTGAGTAAATTATTAAGTGTATCATTATCCAAGGATGTACCTGAATTGAATTGGGGAGATTGTTGTGGTGGATGTGGTGGTGCACATGGCCATTGATAGTACTCCTCTGATGGCTGTAATTGTTCTTCGTTTTGTGAACCCTGTACCGAAGAAATTAATTCTTCAAGCATTTGATTATAATCCACGGGCATACTTTGATTCGATTGGAATTGTTGTGGGGGATGCTGTGGTGGCTGCATAGATCTTGAATAGAACACGTCCTCTTGCTGCCAATATCCACCTTGTTGGAATTGTTGAGGTTCTCCCCACATGTAATCTGAATAATCTCTCCAATCTGAATTGTAAGCATTGGAAAACATGTTGCCCCTTGATTGGTTATGGCCTTGATATCCCCAAACATCTTCATTTGCAGAAAATTGAGGACCTTGATATCGTTGCCCATAGGGCACATCAAGTGTAGGGACACTTGGCATTGTGGTCCGTTCGGCATTATGAGTTAATTGAGCAGTGAGCTGTGCCAATAGATCTTGAATGCTAGTAGAATCCAGGTCTTGCTCCATTTGTACCTCAATTCAAAGAAAGAAAAATAAATCAAATATCAAAAGTAACATACACAAACACAAATAAACATAAGCAAAAAACAAAAATAAAAGGATTAGCAAATTTGCTAATCCCCGGCAACGGCGCCAAAAATTTGATGCGAGAATTTACTAACGCACAAATTTAAACCCTATTTGTGACAGTTGTAGTAATGATGTAAGTAGGGATCGTTCTAGGCCGGGGATTAACTAGGGATGCTAATCAAAGTAAAATTAAATTAAAAACGTAAAAACAAAATTTAAAACACTAAACTAGACTCAAAACACTTAACTAGAATAACTCAAAATAAAACTAACAAATAAACTAAAAAGACACAAAATAATTCAAGACTCAAGAAAATACAAACTAAATTGATTTCTAATAAATCTAACACCTTAAAATAAACGGGGGATTGATTTTTGATGAACAGTAAATTAAACTTAAATAAATTACAAAATTGACAAAAACATAAAATTAAGGTAAAATGATAAATGACGGACTGGCTAGAGGATTATTCTCCACACATGCCACATATGCAACCTAAATTGATTTTCAGTTGTTCTTTCAATAAATTGTAAATTCTCAACGCCCCAAATTAACCATGAATTGCATAAATTAATTCTCAGATTTTCCTTAAGTTAATGGATTGGATGATTGCATACGACAACCCAAAACATTCCCCACAAGTTCCCTACATGAATTGCATAATAGAGATACAAGCAAGAATCATTACGTTCTATGAAAATCATAAGCATTGACGAGGCACTCATTACTATGAATTGCATGAAACTTATGCCAAGAATTTACTTAACACGATTGTGGTCAACAACCTTTACTACTTGTGAATATAAGTTCATAACGATTAGGTGAAATTCACTTATATTCTAGCATCAAATTCATGCATGTAAATTAAGTATGCATCCTTAATCGACAAACAAAAATAAGTTATCAATCAAACAGTTAAGCAAATTAAATCACAACTCAGAAATCACAACTGAAGGTAATCAATTCAAATTACAAATATATCCATGGTTTTGAATTAAACTCTAGCCAAAATAAAATTAGTTACACATTATTTAAATTAAAACAGAAAATAAAACTTGAGTTTGGAAAATTAAACCGAGAGAGATTGACAGCTTGCTGTTGCGCTCCCTGCACTGTTGCCGTGCTGACCAGGCAGGATTGCTTCGTGCTGACCTGCTTCCTCACACCGAGAGCCCCCGCGTTTTCTTCTTTTCTCCAGTTCAGTTGCCTCGTGCAGCTAGCCCCCGTGACTGCCTTTCCTCTTCGCTCGGTTTTTCAGCTCCCCGTAAGCTTGTCGCTGCCCTCTGTCGCTGGTTTCCTTCCTCAGCTGCCACAAGGCAGCTGGCTGCCTTGTCCACGCGAGACCTTCCTTCAGCTCCTCTCCGCAGTCTCCTTCCGTTCTTCCCTGACTTGCTGCGCTAAGGGCAGCTCCTGTTTTGGCTCCCTCTCGGTTTTGCCCGCAATACTTTAGAGCTGCAAAGGCAGCTGTTCTTTTCTGTGCTCCCCCGCTGAGCTCGCTGCCAAGCAGCAGCACCAAAAACCTCTCCGTCCTCTGCTCAGCCCCCGCGCCTGATGGCTTCGTCAGTTCTCTCAAACGAGAGTTCCCCCCTCAGTCAACCCCCGTTCCACAGGTGTATGCTTGAACTGGGCTGGGGAACTTCTTAGCAAGGAAAATGAGACTTGATCTTGAAGATGAAGCAGCACCTTGTCTCCACATGCTTCAAGTATCATTTTCACTTGCCATGTCTGTTCTCCAGGCAGATGTGGCGACTTCTTCGGAAGTACATAAGTGGTTGAAGAAGAGCACTCGAGAGCAATGCTAGGTAAGCAATCAGGAAGGATTTCCAGGCAGTCGGTTCTTAGATTGGAAGATTGACACCGAGTGCTGGCTGATTGCCCGCTTTCTCCTTGCCACAAAGACAAGGACAAGGACAGGGAGAAAGCGTGATATGAGATACTCTTGCTTTCAACCATCATGATATGAAATACTCTAGCTCTAGATGACTTATTTGCAAAGGTATCCCAGGGAATGAGAAACACAGAGAAACTCGAGAGGGTTTGTTGGAAAGGCATTTTGGGAGATGAAAAATTTCGGAGATGAAGAAGTGTTGAGAGAGTTTGCCTTTGCTGTTGAAGGCGAAGGTAGACGTTTATAGAATTTTTCTTCACAACCGAAACTGTTCTTTTACCCCTGTCGGCAGCCGGTGGATGGATGAACAGTACAGGTCACGCGCTTTCTGAAAAAGCAGCCCGTAATTTGCGCAAAGCTGACAGCGCGTGACGAGTGACGACAAAATTGGAAAAATCAGGGAGCGGCTCGTGGTTTCTGAGCAATCCCGACTTTTGAGAAAGGAATTGCATGTGACACGTCTGGACAAATCAGGGAGCGGCTCGCCTCGTGATTCCTGACTGCTCCGGCTTTTGAGAGAGACGCCCGACTTTTGAGAGAACGGCGTTCGACTTTTGAGAAAGGAACCGACTTTTGAGACGGCGACGCCGCTTTTGAGAAAGAGTCCGGCTTTTGAGAAAGGAGCCCGGCTCTTCGATTTGCGAGAGGGCGCCTCTTCGACTGCTGAGTGATGCCTCAACGATTTCTTCTTCTTATAAGAACGCTCATTTTTTTGTTCCACAACACACTTAAGCTTCCCCAGTAAAACTCCCTCCTGTAAAACTCCCTCCTGTAAACACTCCCTCTTGCACTTCTTTTAATCTTGATCATTCCGACTCTTCATTCTCAACACGTTCAGAAAATGTCTTGCCCTTCTGACCGTCGCCTTAACTTGAATGTTGGGGAAGATAGTGATATATCTTCTCCAACCAACATTTGGCAGCCGTCCTTCATATCCCCGAATGGTCCTCTTACCGTTGGGGATTCCATGATGATGAATGAAACAACCGCATCGGTGGTGGCCAGAAATCTGCTCACTCCTAGAGACACTAGGATACTTTCTAGGCGGTCCGACGAACTAGCTGTCCAGGACTCTATGGCCTACAGCGTCCGATGCGCAGGCTCAGTATCAAACATGGGCCAACGCCTTCTTGCACGAACTCGTCAGGTGGAGTCGTTGATGGCTGAAGTGGCTAGTCTTCGGCAGGAGGTCAGAGTGCTTAGGCATGAGAACAGGGATTTGCACATGCTCGCAACCAATTACTCCACAAGCATGAAGAGGAAGCTGGATCAGATGCAGGAGTCCGAAGTGCGGATTCAGAGTGATCATCAACGGTTTATGGCGTTACTCCCGAGGTTTATGTTGCCTTCGTCCTCGGGAGCAGCACCAAATATTGAGGCTCTAAATGATCCAACTCTGGCGCTTCGTCTTTCTAGGGCTCCGTCGACCTCCGAGGCACCACCAACCAACGACCAATGAACGAAATAGTTTACAAGTTATTGTAAAATATTTATGCAATTTTTTTATTTTTTTTATTTTTTTTATTTTTTATTTTTATTTATATGAATGTTTATGTTTTTAAGTTTTTTTTTTTTTTTTTAAATAACAATGTAAAATAAGTAAAACAAAGTAAAAAGACTAAGTTTAACTTTCTAAACAAAAATCACAACTAAATAAACAAAACAAAATGAAATCAACGTAAAAAAAATCAACGTAAAATAAATTCACACAAAAGCCAACAAACAATGAAAGAACTAAATAGAGTAAAATAAATTCAGTAAGGAGAAGGGATTAGGAATGCAAATCTGATTGTGGGTGATTCCTAGGCCTCCCTTCATTATTCAAATGCATGGGTTTATCCTTGAACGGACGGTGGTACTTGAAATGATCCGGCAATGGTTTAAATTCAAGAGTGGGTGCCTGAATCATCAAAATCAGAAAAATGTTAGTATAAATTAAAATTAAAAATGGAGAAGATGGCTTACATTCTCGATCAAACTCAATCACAAACACCACGTCTTTGAACGTTTCAGGAACTTTGCATTTAGCCAGATTGCATGTGATGATTGTGACATGGCCCTTGTTATCAAACTCAATTTCTTTGGCATTGGTTGTCTCAACTACATCCTCTTTGATAAGTTCAACAAATTCTTCGACCACCTCATTTTCTGGAATATCTTCCACAACGTCTTTTTCATTCACTTCTTCCTTGAGATTTAAAAACCTACAAGGAAAAATGACATTTGGTGGAACGATGTTAGAATGAATTGAATTTTGAACCTCCTCACCTGAGTTGGATGACATAAGGACTTGGGGGGTTTGCGATAAGAATTCTTCTAAACTGCCCAAGTCGTCATCCTCATCTTCTTCTTGAATTGGCAATTCATCCATGTTCGGGCTCTGTTTGGATGGTTCAGGAACAACTTCATCCTCCATGTCACCTTGATCTCGAATCTGTGCCATGAATTCCAAAATCTGCCCAACTTGCTCCTCCAATTCGTCCACTCTTCTGACTCGGTCTTGCATCTCCTGGTTTTGATTTTCTACTCCCTGATTCAAAGAGGTGAGTAAATTATTAAGTGTATCATTATCCAAGGATGTACCTGAATTGAATTGGGGAGATTGTTGTGGTGGATGTGGTGGTGCACATGGCCATTGATAGTACTCCTCTGATGGCTGTAATTGTTCTTCGTTTTGTGAACCCTGTACCGAAGAAATTAATTCTTCAAGCATTTGATTATAATCCACGGGCATACTTTGATTCGATTGGAATTGTTGTGGGGGATGCTGTGGTGGCTGCATAGATCTTGAATAGAACACGTCCTCTTGCTGCCAATATCCACCTTGTTGGAATTGTTGAGGTTCTCCCCACATGTAATCTGAATAATCTCTCCAATCTGAATTGTAAGCATTGGAAAACATGTTGCCCCTTGATTGGTTATGGCCTTGATATCCCCAAACATCTTCATTTGCAGAAAATTGAGGACCTTGATATCGTTGCCCATAGGGCACATCAAGTGTAGGGACACTTGGCATTGTGGTCCGTTCGGCATTATGAGTTAATTGAGCAGTGAGCTGTGCCAATAGATCTTGAATGCTAGTAGAATCCAGGTCTTGCTCCATTTGTACCTCAATTCAAAGAAAGAAAAATAAATCAAATATCAAAAGTAACATACACAAACACAAATAAACATAAGCAAAAAACAAAAATAAAAGGATTAGCAAATTTGCTAATCCCCGGCAACGGCGCCAAAAATTTGATGCGAGAATTTACTAACGCACAAATTTAAACCCTATTTGTGACAGTTGTAGTAATGATGTAAGTAGGGATCGTTCTAGGCCGGGGATTAACTAGGGATGCTAATCAAAGTAAAATTAAATTAAAAACGTAAAAACAAAATTTAAAACACTAAACTAGACTCAAAACACTTAACTAGAATAACTCAAAATAAAACTAACAAATAAACTAAAAAGACACAAAATAATTCAAGACTCAAGAAAATACAAACTAAATTGATTTCTAATAAATCTAACACCTTAAAATAAACGGGGGATTGATTTTTGATGAACAGTAAATTAAACTTAAATAAATTACAAAATTGACAAAAACATAAAATTAAGGTAAAATGATAAATGACGGACTGGCTAGAGGATTATTCTCCACACATGCCACATATGCAACCTAAATTGATTTTCAGTTGTTCTTTCAATAAATTGTAAATTCTCAACGCCCCAAATTAACCATGAATTGCATAAATTAATTCTCAGATTTTCCTTAAGTTAATGGATTGGATGATTGCATACGACAACCCAAAACATTCCCCACAAGTTCCCTACATGAATTGCATAATAGAGATACAAGCAAGAATCATTACGTTCTATGAAAATCATAAGCATTGACGAGGCACTCATTACTATGAATTGCATGAAACTTATGCCAAGAATTTACTTAACACGATTGTGGTCAACAACCTTTACTACTTGTGAATATAAGTTCATAACGATTAGGTGAAATTCACTTATATTCTAGCATCAAATTCATGCATGTAAATTAAGTATGCATCCTTAATCGACAAACAAAAATAAGTTATCAATCAAACAGTTAAGCAAATTAAATCACAACTCAGAAATCACAACTGAAGGTAATCAATTCAAATTACAAATATATCCATGGTTTTGAATTAAACTCTAGCCAAAATAAAATTAGTTACACATTATTTAAATTAAAACAGAAAATAAAACTTGAGTTTGGAAAATTAAACCGAGAGAGATTGACAGCTTGCTGTTGCGCTCCCTGCACTGTTGCCGTGCTGACCAGGCAGGATTGCTTCGTGCTGACCTGCTTCCTCACACCGAGAGCCCCCGCGTTTTCTTCTTTTCTCCAGTTCAGTTGCCTCGTGCAGCTAGCCCCCGTGACTGCCTTTCCTCTTCGCTCGGTTTTTCAGCTCCCCGTAAGCTTGTCGCTGCCCTCTGTCGCTGGTTTCCTTCCTCAGCTGCCACAAGGCAGCTGGCTGCCTTGTCCACGCGAGACCTTCCTTCAGCTCCTCTCCGCAGTCTCCTTCCGTTCTTCCCTGACTTGCTGCGCTAAGGGCAGCTCCTGTTTTGGCTCCCTCTCGGTTTTGCCCGCAATACTTTAGAGCTGCAAAGGCAGCTGTTCTTTTCTGTGCTCCCCCGCTGAGCTCGCTGCCAAGCAGCAGCACCAAAAACCTCTCCGTCCTCTGCTCAGCCCCCGCGCCTGATGGCTTCGTCAGTTCTCTCAAACGAGAGTTCCCCCCTCAGTCAACCCCAAACCTTCTTTCCTTATCCCCCCCTATTTTTTCTTTCCGTTTCCCCCCCCTCTTAGGCAGCATCACCCTGCTCTTATATTTCCTCCTCTCGCCAGCTCGTCAGCGTGCTCCTGCGCCTTCCACTTCAATCCCTCCTTCTGCTTTCCCAGCTCACTTTATTCCTCCACTAGCAGCATGTGCTGCCTTCATTTTAATTCTTCATGCCTTCTGCCGTTTCCACTAATGTCCTCCACTTTCATTATTTTTCTGCACCCATTCCTTAGTGTTCCTGCTGTCTCCATTAATATCATAAATATATATATATATATATATAAATAGATATATATATATATATATATAAATAGATATATATATATATAAATAGATATATATATATATAAATAGATATATATATATATATATTACTTTCTTATTTTATTAACCAATTACAGTGGGCAAGACAGTTTTGACGATTTTATCACTTAAAATCTCACTTGTGCAATATTTATTTTATTTACTAGATAAATACTATAAAACACAAAAACAAAGTAAATAGCTCAAAAATATAAGAAACTGACTAAGAAAAGACGAGAGAATTTGATGTAAAATATGTATAAATATAACCCGATCAGGCTAGCTAGAGGGTTCTTCTCCACACATGATTGATAGAAGCATTTTTATGCGACTTAGTTGGCTTGTTCTTGTGCATTTATGTTGTGTTTCCTTAGTTATTTTAGTGTTTAAAGTCATTTTCGTGTGTTTTCAGATTCTAAGAACAAAGTATGCAAGAAGATGCATTTTGGAGCTTTTTGGAGCAAAATTGGGCTTGGAATGGTTATCACATGCTTGGAGCAAAAGGAATGAACGAAATTGAAGATTTGAAGAACGATGGATTCCTAATCAAATGAGGATTCCTAGAAGAATGAGGATTCCTACTCCAAGAAGGATTCCTACTTGAAATAGGAAAGTTAAGCCAAGGTTTCCTACTTTGGTTTGACCTTTCCTAAGTGTCCCTAAGTTTTATCAACTTTGAAGGGCTCCTAAGTATTCTAGGACATCAAGCACACATTTCTTGCATGGTTTAAGTCAATGCCGCACCTCACATGCCCTTTCCATAATCCCATATTCCTTGCCGTGCAAGGGAACCCTTTCCCTTCAGTTTTAGGACATTTAAACCTTTCCCTAAACCTTTCCTACATCACAGCCGAACCCCCTTAACCTTTCCTCTTCCTTGCCGTGCAAGGGAGAGGGTTCTTTCCTATTTCCTTGCATTAAAACACATTCCTTTTGTGTTTTATGCCCTTGCCGCATATCTTAGCCAATTTCCCTTAAGTTTCTGATTTGATTTCCTATTTCTAGAAGCTTTTGACTTAATTTCTGTTTACTTAAATAACCTAGGGTTTTAATTCTTGAACCCTTTAAATAAACTCCCTTTTGGCAGCCACAAATCATCAATTCACTCACCATTCACGCCAGAAAGCTATCCCCACTCTCTACCACATCCGTACTTCACCATTCATCATATTTTCTGCCCAGAAACAACCCTTGCCGTCCCCTACATTCATCCTAACCTTAATTCCATCCTTCTACATCATCCATAACTCCCTAAACTCATCCCCAACCCTTGTGCCGCAGCAAAGGAGAGGAAGAAGAAGTGCTTGAAGGTTTTAGCTGTTCAACATTGAATCGTTGGAGAATTTAGGTGTTCTCTTTCTTATATTTACAATGTATAAATCTGTTTTCCTTTGTTTTGTGAACATGAGGAACTAAGCAATTTTGGCTAGGGGCTATTCAATACCATGATTATGCTTGCAAGATGAATTGATTACTTCTAATTATTATTTCATGAATTGTGAATGCAATTTGCTTAATCGTTTGATTGATGACTTTTTTTTGTGTGTTGATTAAGGTGGCCAACTTAGTTTTCATGCAGGAATTTGAAGCTAAAATATAAGGAAGTTTCACCTAATAGTTACAACCTTATATTTGCAAGTAGTGGAGGTCGCTTATAAACGATCGTGTTAAGTGAATTCTTGGCAAACGTTTCATGCTTTTCATAGTAACAATTGCCTCGTCAATGCTTATAGTTTTCATGAATCTTAATGATCTTTGATTGTATCTTTATTGTGCTTTTCACGTAAGGAACTTTTAAAGAATGCTTTGAGTTGTTGTATGTGCATTCCCATCCAATTCAATAACTTAAGGAAGACTTGAAGGTTAAAAAAGTGCTATCACAGTTAACCTAGGGCATTGAGGTTCATGTTTTATTGAAAGAAGCAATTGGAAATCAACTTTGAATGCAAGTGTGTCATGTGTGGAGAAGAACCCTCTAGTTATCCCATATCTCATCAATTCACCTAATTTTGTCTAAAGAATCTGTTTTCATTGTTCTTGTCTTAATTTACTTATTTTCGTCCAAAATCAACCCCACCTTATTTCTTTGAGTCATATTAGTTAGAACTTGTCTTAGATTATGTTTTTAAGTGTTTTGAGCCATTAGAAAACCAAATTTCGTCCAAGTTTGTGTAAGAGTTCAAAACTGCCCATAAAGTGTTTTTAAGGAAGTTTTGAGTGTTTTTGTGTTGTTTTGAGTCGTTTGGTTTGTTTTAGTGTTTTAGAGTTTAGTTTTGCATTCTTTGAGTCTAGTTTAGTGTTTTAAACTTTATTTGACGTATTTGAGTCAGTTTAGAGTGTTTAGCAATCCCTCATAATCCCCGGTTTAAGAATGATCCCTACTTATCCATACTACAATTGTCAACAAGAGGGTTTAATTTGTGTGCTTATATATTTCTCATCAATGATACACTTGCACATAAACCAATTTTCAGTTGTTCTTTCGATAAATCATGAAACTCAACACCCCAGGTTAATTAGGTCCGCTTAAATTAACCTTCAAGTTCTCCTTAAGTTATTGAATTGGATGGGAAAGCGCATACAACAATTCAAAGCATTCTTCAAAAGTCCTTTACGTGAACAACACAATAAAGATACAATCAAAGATCATTAAGCATCATGAAAACTATAAGTATTGATGAGGCATTCGTTACTATGATGAGCATGAAACTCCTGCCAAGAATTCATTTAACGCGATCGTTTATAAGCGACCTCCACTACTTGTGAATATAAGTTTGTAACTATTAGGTGAAACTCTCTTATACTCTAGCATCATATTCATGCATGCAAACTAAGTGTGCACTCTTAATAAACATACACGAATAAGTTATCAATCAAGCAGTTAAACAAATTGAATTCACAACTTATGAAATCACAACTGAAGGTAATCAATTCATATTGCAAGTATGTTTATCTCCCCCTAGCCAAAAGGGGTTTAGTTCCTCATAATCGCAAAGCAAAGAATAACAAGTTTATACATTGAAAACAAAAGAAAGAAAACACCTAAACACTCAAGCGATCCAAACCGAACATCAACCACGTCCAAGAACTTTCCTTCCCTTCCTTGATTGCGGCACAAGGTTTGGTGGTGGGTTTTGGGGATTATGGATGGTGTAGAAGGATGGGATTATGGTTAGGATGGATGTATGGTGCGACAAGGGTTGATTAAGGTCAGAAACTATGGAGAATGGTGAAGGAAGGGTACGGCAAAAAGTGGGAATCTGTTTTAGGCGTGAATGGGTGAATGAAAGGTTAAGGAGAAAAGACTCTGCCTTGCGGCAGAATGCGTCTTCTGATGGATCCCTCTAGTTATGGTGAAGGGTGGATGTATTTATAGGCTAGGGAGATGACCACCATCTAATTAAGGTGGTAGTGGTTTATGTTGTGGTAATGAGTGGATGTAATGTGTGTAGTGGATGGATGTTGTGGTAATGAGTGGATGTAATGGGTGTAGTGGATGAATGTTGTGGTAATGAGTGGATGTAATGGGTGTAGTGGATGGATGTTTAGGTAATGAGTGGATGTAATGGGTGTAGTGGGTGAGTGTTGTGGTAATGAGTGGATGTAATGGTAGGTGAATGTGTTGGGTGGTTGTAATGAGTGGATGTGTTGGGTGAAATGAGTGGATGTAGTGGTAGGTGAATGTGTTGGGTGGTTGAAATGAGTGGATGTAGTGGTAGGTGAATGTGTTGGGTGAAATGAGTGTGCTAAAATGGTTATTTATAGGGAGAGGATGATGCACAAACTTCACATTTCGTCCATTCCTTTTGCTCCAAGCATATGCTATCCATTCCATGCCCAAAAATGCTCCAAAATGCACTTCTTTGCCACATTAACCCTTTGGACCTACAAACACACGAAAATAGCTTACAATACATAATTAACTAAGACATAACAACATAAATGCACAAGAACAAGCTAACTAAGTCACATAAATATGCTCCTATTACATTGTTGCCGTGTGCGGTTTAGGCTCGTGCAGGCAAGGAACTTTGTGCCGTATGCAGTTTGGGCTCATGTAGGCGAGGAGCATTGTGCCTTGTGCAGTTTAGGTTCATGCAGGCGAGGAGCATTGCTTGTTTGGTTTAGGGATAATAACGCTTCAAGTATCTGCCATTGATAGGGTCGATCTTTAAGTCGTCTTCCACCATGATTAAGTAGGCGTCGTTGGTGTAGACCTCCTGTATTACATAAAGTCCATCCTATTTTGATGTGAACATGTTTTTGTCTTGTGAGTTATGATGATAGGCCTTCATAATGCCAAGACAAGATCTCCAGTTTGGAAAGACCTTAGGCATACCTTCTTGTTGAATGCCTTGGATAGCCGTGCTTGGTAGCATTCCACGTGTTGTTGAGCTTCGTGCCTCCTTTTGTCAAGAGTTGGAACTCTTGAAGTCGTCGTTTTGCATTTTCCTCTTCAGTCAAGCCTTCTCGTATAACTATCCTTAGTTAGGGGATTTGACTTTCAAGTGGCAGAACAGCTTCCACGCCATATACTTGAGAATAAGGTGTAGCTTGGGTAGGAGTCCTATGTGTCACAGCGTTTTGTTTGGTCGATCATCTTCTTCAATAGGTTGCACAACGTTTTGTTGAATGCTTCCACGAGACCATTGGCTGGAACATGATACATGGAAGACTTGTGTTGCTTGAATTTGTATTTCTCGCAGAGCTCATCCATGAGTCGGTTGGAGAACTGTTTTCCGTTGTCGGTGATGATGTAGCGAGGCACACCATATCAATGGATGATATGCTCTTTGATGAAATGGACGACAGTTTCCTTCTTGACTTCCCTTAAAGGTACGACCTCAGCCCACCTGAAAAACTAATCCATTGCGGTTAGGATGTAGGCTTCTTCTGCAGATGACTTTGGTGTGATTAGTCCTACGACGTCCAATCCCTATGCATCAAACGACCATGAAGCAACTGTAGGGTGTAATGGTTCAAGTGGTTGATGTATGAAGTTGGCATGGAATTGGTAGGCTTGGCACCTTTTGGCGTACTCCAGGCAATCCTTCACCATGCTTAGCTAGTAGTAACCCATTCTTTTGAGTTGGAAATGTATTTTTGGTCCAGACTGATGCGCTCTGCATACGCCTGAATGTGCTTCTTCCATGGCTTAATTGGCTTATTCCTCACCTAAGCATCTCAGAAGTACTAATTCAAAAGAGTCGGTAAAGTGTTTTTTTGTAGTAGAGGAAGCGAGGTGCTTATCAACGTATTTCAGAGAGATGTCTAGAATCGTCTGGAAGCTTTCCATGCTCCAAGTAGTCGATTAGCGGTTGTCTCTAGTCTTTAGTGTCGACTAGAAGTACTGAGATGATGTTTGTATCATCTAGTAGCATTTCAGTGATGAGCGGGATCACCCATCTTTGGCACACTAGCACGTCTGCAACTTCTTCTTCTCCTAGTGCCATACTCGAGGCTAGGTTAGTGAGAGGGTCCGCCATTTGATTTTCTTTTCTTGGCACATGTTCTAGTGTCATAGCCTCAAACTTTTGTAGCAGTTGAGTTGCTAGCCAGAAGTATTGGACAAGATCATCTTTTCTCACCTCATATTCAGTTAAGAGTTGATTGATTATGAGCTTGGAGTCGCCATATACTTCTAGGGTTGTGATTTCCATGTCGATCACCATTTGGAGTCCAATGATCAGTGCTTGGTACTCAGCGACGTTGTTGGAGCATAGCTCACTTAGTCGGAAGGAATAGGATAATACTTGTCTTTGTGGCGAAATGAATACTACTTCTGCCCCTGCTCCTTCCATTCGTGCGGATCTGTCGAAGAACATTGTCCATGTTAGGAAGATGTCGATGTAAAACACCTCCTCATCAGGCAAGTCGTCTAAGATTTTCCAATCGGCTAGAATTGGATGATCAGCAATGAAGTCTGCTAGTGCTTGTCCCTTGATGACTTTAGCTGGGACGTAGATGATCTAGTATTGATTGAGAAGCAAAGCCCATTTAGCTATTTGCCATGTTAGAATGGGTTTGAACATAACGTACTTGACTGGGTCGGCTTTAGCAACCAAGTGGATGGTGTAAGCATGCATGTAATGTCTTAGCATTTGGACAGCGAAGACTAAGGCAAGGCACATCTTCTTGATTGGCAAGTAGTTGACCTCGGCATCAATAAGGGTTCTACTTAGGTAGTAGAGTGCTATTTCCTTTTGGCCTTCATTTTCTTGTGCCAAAAGTGCTCCAATAGAACCCTCTTGTGCGACAATGTATAGGATAAGCGACTTTTTAGGCATAGGAGCTCCTAAGACAGGCGGGCTTGCCAGTACCTTTTTATGCTCTCAAAGGCATTGCGACAGGCGTCATCCCATATGAATGTAGCGTTCTTCTTCATGAGTCAACTTAAGGGTTGACAGCATCAAGCAAGGTTAAAGATGAAGTGCCTAATGAAGGCTAGCAGTCCTTGTAGACTTTTCAGCTCGTGTAGATTCCTTGGCTCGGGCATGCTTTGAATGGCCTTAATCTTCGATTAGTCCACTTCAATGCCATGGTGCTTGACAATGAAGCCGATGAACTTCCCAGAGGTGACGCCAAATGCACACATCAATGGGTTCATCTTAAGGTTGTAGGTGTTCCTTTCAAGTGCAAATATAAGGATAGTATAATGGCACAAGTAAGGGTGTCGAACCACATGGACTGATTAGACCTCTACAAATTACTAGCTTTATGTGAACCCTAACTCAGCAATGAAAATGAAAACTGAATTTACATTTTTGTTTTGAAAGCTAAAGTAACTTAAAATGCAAAACAAGATAAAGATGAATGATAGATTGATTCAGAAATGATGGGAACGGAACTAGGGATACCGATTTCACCATTACAAGCCAATTCCATGAAAATTAAGTCAAAACACATTCAACTCTCCAATCTGCAACTAGGGTTCGTTTTACTCATTTATGATCATCCATTTGATGTGTGGTTGTGATCAAGTACTCCTAATCTGCAACCATTACCAAATAAGAATCCATTAAGAACAAGAAAACTTCAAAAAACCAAAGAAATCACATGGCAGGATGTATGCATAGCAGTTTCTTCATTCATTCACATGTCTACCAAGATTAAGCATGATGTGTACTATAACCTTGATCAAATAATATGTAAGAAACCCTAATGGTGATCAAACATTAAGATAAACAAACAAATTGAACTATGAAATCAGTGAATGAAACAAGAAAACAGATTGATGAATCAAATACTTTAACTTAATAACATAGAATAGTTTTGCAAGGCTACATCAAAATCCCAAACTATGAACTTAATTACACAACATGATTACATAGTATATAAATATCAAGAACAACATGAGTGAAATTAAAGTTCATAGAAGAAACCCGCTTGAAGTAATTCTGATGTTGAACTTCTCCAAGAACAGCACGGCTGCGTGGTTTCTTTGGTGGCTGCGGATGGTGAATGGAGAAAAGATTTTGTTTCTGGAAGAAAGGCCAAAGAAAGAAAAAAGAGAGAGCTATGGGTGTCCTAAGGGGAAGCTTGTGTAAAAGTGGCTGAAACTCTCAGTTTTATAAGGTTAAAGAGGCTGTTGCAGATTGCTAATACATCCCAGTAATTGGACATTTAATTCCCATGTTTTTTTCCTGTTATTGGTCTTATAAAGAGCCATATTCAGTTTCCACTTTTAATTCTTTGTCTACATCAGCATCCTTATTCAATTCTCTACTTTTAGCACCATTTTGCCTTATCTGTCCTCAACTGAGCTCCAAAATACGATTAGATGCACACTAACACAAAAGAGGGTAAAATGCAACTAATTTAACTCAAAAATATCACAAAGGTGAAGGGAAATAATGAGATTTATGTGGGATTTCTAATGACTAGCCTGCATATACAATTTTCAAAATTTATATACATTTGCAACGGAAGCATGTTATCACATAATATCAAAGCTATAGTCATGCAAATCCCCTTCAAGAAGCATAGGTTCATATATGATGCATCTAAGAAAATATTGAAGAACAAAGTGAAGGTATAGTTTTATACCTCTTGATCTAGACTTGAGACCAAGGATGGACCACCTTCAAGCTCTTTGTTCTTGGAACTCCTTGAGTCTAGCCTCCATCCTTGCTTCCTCCACCTTGATAGATTTAGAGCTCATTTGATTCTCCTCTAGTCTCCAAAGTAGAAGACCTCTAAAGATCCACATCCATTAGTGTAGTGAGATGGATGTTGGAATAACCAAAAAGGAGAAAAAATGATTAGCTATTTCTCCCTTATGGTGGCCGGCTATATGGTGTGTAGAGAGAGAGAGAGAGACTTTTGTTTTCTCTAGTTGAAAAAACACACAAAAACCCTAATGAAACTTTTTCACTAAACTTCATTTATAAATGTCAAAGAAGTGAGTCAACCACTTGACTCCCTCTCTCTCCTTTCACTTGTATTGGCCGGCCCCTTAGTGTGGGTTTGGACTTTGGGCTTTTATCATCTCAAGTCATTCTATGCTTGAATAAAAGGACCCAATTCGTTTGGGCCCAATGGGCCCGAATGAACCCGAACTTTTCTTTAAGTCCTAAACGATCTTTTATCGTTTATATGATTTCTTTAGACTTTCTAATTAATCATAAAACTTAATTAATCCAATTAATTAATTCCATCATCCATTAGTTGTCTCACCACAAGAGTGTATCGGTGTACAATCGTTTTAGGTTCTAATTAGCAAGGCAGTGAGGTGATTGGTACCAATCCAAATGATTAGTATTTATCCAATCACTTAGTGAATTAAAACTTACTTTTAATTCTCCTTCTTCTTTGATGACTACTTATTTAATCATCTAGAAGAATACACAAGCCATGAGTGACATCTAATCATATATCATGGCTACCCAAGCTAATGTAGAATTTGTTCGGAGAACCTATTCAGTTGGAATTACAATGTAATTCGATCCTTCTCTAATACAATACTCACAATCACATTACTAGGGTATGGATATTTAATGTCAAACCCCTAATGTGATTATATCAAGTTATATGATTCTATTGAGTCGTATAGGAACGCTTTCCATCATTACGCTCGATACTTCGGCCGAAGATTCCTGAATCATATTTTAGAGTATTCATCATTTCATAACGAGGATTAGAGATCCCTTGTTGATCATTCACATGCCTATAAGAATAAATCACTGACCCCAACAATGCATAGAACACATCCAAGATGAGATGTGGTCACGTCTCTGATAAGCTCATATTTATACATATTTTACATCAAATTCTCTCGTCTTTTCTTAGTTAGTTTCTTATATTTTTGAGTTATTTACTTTGTTTTTGTGTTTTATCGAATTTATCTACTTAAGAAAATAAAAATAGCACAAGTGTGATTTTAAGTAATAAATTCGTCATTTTTACTTTGCTCACTTATTTTATTAACTTAAGAAAACATTTTGGCAGATAAAATAAGAGATGGCAAGAAAAGGGGGTATTGACGCGCGGGAAAAATATAGGAGGAAAGCTGCCTTTGGCAGCTGGTGAGCATGACAGAAAAGAAGAAAAAAAAATTAATAAAAAAAGAAAGGTGCACTCAGACAAAAGAAAGAAAAAATATATAAAAGAAAGAGGGAAACAGTGGGAAGAATGAAGAAAAGGTGCAGCAAAGCTGCCTCATGCAGAAGTCTCGTGCAGAAGACAGGAAGCGTGGGAAGCAAAGCTGCCCTTGGCAGCTGGCTAACAAGGAAAGAGGGAGGAGCAGCAGAAGCTGCCTTTCCAGCTTGCAGCACGCAGGAGCACATGGTGCGTGAAGAACCAGGAGAGAAACAGAAGCACAGCGAGGCATTAACGTGCTGGCAGCGAGAGGAGAGACGAAGACGTGCCAGTGAAGAGAGAAACGGAAAAAGAAGAAACCAGGGGGAATAAAAGCTGCTTTTGGCAGCGTGAGTAAAGAGGAGAGCGGACGCGAGGACTGGGGGGAGAGACGTTCGAAGGAGCTGCCTGAGGGCAGCGAACCAGAAAGAAAAAATAAAAAATAAAATAAAAAAAAAAGAAGAGGAAGGACAGAGGGCACGGACGAACGAGAAGAAGGAGGGAGGAAGCTGCCTGCGGGGAGGAAGCTGCACAGAGGCTGCCATTGGCAGCTTGAGAGAGGGCCGAGAGCTGCTGGAGAAGGAGGAAAGACGGGAGGAAGGCAGGCTGCCTTTAGCAGCTGCCAGGAGCAAGAGAAACAGAAGCTGCAGGAAGCAACGCTGCCTTTTGGGGCAGCTGGCGAGACCTTGGCAGCTAGCGGCAAATAAGGCAGGCCACACGCAGTAGCAGCACGGACAGAAAGGAAGAAATTCCTCATTCGGTGTTATTCTTCCTCAAACTTATGTTTTATTTTATGTTTTAATTTGATAATAATGTGTAACTAATTTTTAGTAGTTAGGGGCTATTTTGAAGCCCCGAATATGATTGTAAGTTTGTTGTGATATTTTGCTTGAATGAATTTTATGGAAGGATGAAAATTGTTTCACTACTTATCTCATTGATAAATTCTTTATGTGTTTCTATGGATGCATACATAGTGAGCATATCTAGAATTTTAATGCTATGAATATATGTCTGCCTGCCCTTGTTGAATGAGGACCTACATATGTTCTACAGTAGCACTTGTTAATTGTGGTTAACATGTGAAGCGATTTCTAGGATAAGTGAGACAACACCAGTACTTACGATGCCTTGTGATGTCTCAAACTCTTTTTATTCTTAATGATTTCTACTTGTTAAATCTATGAACACACCATTCTAGATTGCATGCTAGGAACTAAGTTAAGTTGAAAACACCATTCTCTTAACATACCACGTAAGAAAGAGTAATAGGTTGTGTTCTAACATTGAGCCAACTTGAGCATCTTCATCCGGAAATAAAAGGGATTTGAATGAAACGTAACATACTTGCATGATTATTTGGTGGTGGATAGCATGTCCCCTAACTCATTTTCTTAACTTGTGAATTAAAATCTATTGGTATTATTTAAAATCAGTTTATGTACTATTTTTGTACGATTTAATTTAAATAGCAAATCAACTCCAAAATTCCCAAAAAATTGTGTGAGCATAGCTCAGTGTGTCTAGTTTATGTGTATAAAATTTCGTTGCATTTGGATAAGTGTAAGTTAGTCTAATTATTATTGTTTGGTGGCTGGTCAGTGGAGACAGCCACCCTGTTTTTGTGACATTTTTAAGTATTTGGATAAAACAATCTTCTGCGGGAAAGACCCTTATTTTCATATGCTACAATCGACAAATTTTAGTGTTAATAAGGAAAATCAATAGGATTATTGTGTGCTACTTTGTGGTGCGTTATAATTGCTATCAGTCTCATTATCAAATGATCAGCAACGTATCCCCAAGACAACTATGATGTCTCAGGTCCAAGGATTACTTACATTATTCCAACCAGTAGAGTTACTTGCTTGACATGTGAGTAGACCAACATGCAAGTACTCTCGTTTGATTGTGTTCAATGAACTCATTCCTATAATGAGCACCTACATACTTGTCTTTGTTGGAAGTATGCCCATAAAGCCACTCATTTGATGTAATAGCTTTTTGGAATACTTAATATGTTAAACTTTTATATGTTTAATGGAAGGGCAATACTTATTGTTAATCACTATTTATTGTATCATGTGTTTAAGCAATAAGAGAATCCAAGGGATGTATTTGGTCTAAGAGATAAGTGATCTAATGAGTTAGATTAACGAGACCTTTCTCTTATGTTCATTCCTAAAACGTTCCTAGCCATAGGATTGCCAATTGGGCATTGACAATCCGCTAAGGTTAGTATGTGTTATGTTGACTCAAACGTGAGTATGAACTAGTCTCAAGTCATTTGGTGTTGGACACTAAGACAAACACATAGGTGCTCGAAAGAGTGATCGAGTACACTGAACTACGATCAAAAGAGAGTTAGAACATACATGTCATGTATAAACTCTAAGGTTACAATATGCAAAGTAGTCCTTTGACCTGAGGCATCATAGATGTCTAATGGTTAGGTCCTTGATCTTTGATCATGACAAAGGCATTCCTTCGGATTGTCCACGGCATTGTTGGGGTCATGCGATCTAGTCATGTAGGCATATGAATGCACAACAAGGGATCTCTAACCTTCCATGGTGGAAGGAGAATACTCTAAAATATGATTCTAAAGTCTTTGGCCAAAGCAAATGAATATGACTTAGGAAGTTGTTCCAATTCATATTCAAGGGAATCATATAGGAAAGTATCACATTGGATAGTAGACATGAAACAAACTATCACTTAAACAATGTGATTAAGAGTATTGTATTAGATAAGGACCGTATTGCATTGTAATTGTAACTGGATAGGTTCTCCAACCAATTCTACTTAGCTTGGGTAACCATGACATACTGCTAGGTGTCACTCATGGTTCGTGGAAGCCCTAATGATTAGCAAACACTAATCATCAAAGGGAGAATTGAAATGTTGTTTCAATTCACAATCGATCGTTAAGAGTAACATCGCCCACTGCCTCGCTAATTGGAACCTAATGGATCGCACACCGAGTAAGGATGTATGTGAAGAAATTAAATGAAATGGATAAGCAATTAAATGGTTTAATTGAAGAATGGTCAAGATTAATTAATTAGTTAATTAATTATACGAAATGTTCGTATTGGGCTTTTAAGTTGGTTTTAGGGCTTCGGGGCCCAAAAGTGTTTTGGTCCACAAGGCCCATTATGTTTAAGTTGTATGACAACTAAAACAAAATGGGCAATAAGCCCAATAACAATACATATGGCCGGCCATAAGGGTGAGGGCATGCAAATTTGGATTATTTACAAGTTTGCCACTCACTTGAAATGAAGTATAAATTCATCTTTATAGCTTTGTTTCAATTAGGGTTTTCTTGGGTGAAATTGGGTGAAACATATTCTCTAATTTCCATCTAAGGAGGCCGGCCACCTAGGGAGAGTCATCTAGCAATCTCTACTTCCCTAAGTCATCCATTTCAACCTCACAAGATACATCCTTGGTGAAGAGACTTAGAGACATCAAACTTTTGGTGTTTTGGAGAACTAATCCTCAAATCCTCAAAGAAGCAAAGGAGCACTAAAAGGAGGAAAATCACAAGGAAGATCCAAGGAGCAAGGAGGTGACTTGAAGGCCCTCCACTTGGGTGAATCCCTTGTGTAATCAAGGATGAGCTTCAAGGGTAAAGAATCTCTAAATTCTCAATTCTCTTTAATGTTGTTAAAGAGTCTTTTGGTTCACCATATACTAGGCTTTGAAAGTCATGGGTTTTATGAATTGTTTTTGGATGCATGCCTACTTTAAAGAGTTAATAGTTAGCATATGTATTCAAATGTTCTTACATGTTCTTAGCTAGGACAAAATTTTTCCTTCAAGTGGTATCAGAGCCTAGGTCTAGTGTATGGTGGATCCTTTTGGGTTTTGTGATTTTCATGTTTTATGATTTAAATGTTGTAAATGTTACAAGCTTTGTTCTTGCTTTGAATATAAATTTTGCTAGAAAATTTAGCATCTCAAATGTTGTAGATGTATTTCATTTAAGCATGAATATTGGAACTAAAATTTGGTGCCATGTATTTTGAGTTTTCATGAGTGTTCTTAAATGTTCTTGGAGTTCTTGCCAAGAACAAAAAGTTTTGATTCAAAAAGTTTTATGTTTTTACATAAAGTTTTGATTTAATTTTGGTGGGTGATGGTTAATGATTAAGTATTTTTAATGGGAGACAAACTTTGTTTTAAAGAGTGACATAAATCATTTCTTACAAAATTTTATTTCATCTTTACCTCACCTAACAAAACCCACTTACAAAACTTTGTATAAAATTTGAATTTTATCACTAAATAACACTAATGGCCGGCCACCCTATAAAATAGGGTATTTTTGGGTCTTTTGTGCACTTACATAAAGTTTTGATACTTTTGTGTATTTGCATTTTGGCCCAAAAGTTTACGTTTTTACGTTAAGGTCCAAAAACTTTAAAGGACAAATTGTTCTGCTCCTTTAATGATGTTTTGACATTATTAAAAATGTTTGGGTTCTAAGTTGTGATTACATGAAGTTGTGGACTCTTGTGTTTTTACAAAATGACCCCAAAAGTTTTTGTTTTTAGAAAATGGCCCAAAAGTTGTGGTCATTGTTTTTGGCCCAAATTAGATGAGAACAAAATGGTTTGTCTCTTTAAATGAGAATTGGATTTTCATTTTATTTAGTTCCATTTAAATCAATTCTATGGATCCGAAAACCAATTGTTTTAAAGTTGTTTTCTTAATTAAATGTGTTTGATTAAGAGAAGGGTGATTATGAACCAAATGCCTCGATAATTGAGCTATGTGATTGGCCGCTTTACATTATGAATGTTTGGGCTTGGTAATGTAGAATTTGAATGTAATTTGATTAGTTCAAGATTGTTGTAAATGGACATAAGTCCATCATTTGTGTTGTAAAAGGGCATAAGCCCTTATTATTATTTCATGTATTCCTTTTGTTTAAATGTATGCAAAATGGAATAGTTGGGTCCAACGCCCAATAGGAAATAACGGTTTAATTGGATTAAACGCGTAACTAAAATCAACAACTATCTACCTTAGACCCAAGGTCCAACACAAGGCTCGTGTTGGATCAAATCAAACGGTTCATAATCATCCTAAAACCTAATATGACTATATAGTCCATATGAGGATGCAAGGCATTCGTTAGTAGTTCCATATAGTCTCGCTTGTTTCAACGAAACAGTGGGAGTATTATATACTACTAATTCATATAAACTTGGACCAATGGTTGTGATAGGCCCAAGTTCTTTTAATGTGATTAAAATGTTTTGATGTAGCCCAACACTATTCCCTCAACAAATGAATATTAAGTTGATAAGCGAGAGATGTTTAGAATATCTCTTCGTAGGCCTTCCACCGTGGTGGGTTCCAATCGTTTGTGACTCATGCACCGGCTTCACCCTATCATGGGGAAGTACAAAGCATGTGCTTATATCCAGGAGGAATCCATATACATATGATGAGGTGAGTGTAGGCAACGAGGATAGCCAACATCGTATCATCGTGAGGCTATTCTTGAACCCCTTCACGAACTAAGCATGGTGGGAATAACTTAAACTAAGTGCAATGGTGCCAACATCGTATCATCGTGAGGCAACATTCTCTAGAGGCCAAACGGATGGGTAATTACAAAAGTTGTAAATGAATAATGCGTTATTCTCTCATCATTATTTTTGCTAGCCAACATCGTATCATCGTGAGGTGGGCTTGGTAATGGTGAGTCTCCCATAACCCACTAAGAGTTCAATATAACTCTCGAATTCTATTGAGGGATGTGGAATTTGCCAAAAATAGTGGGTGGTACTATTTGATTCAAAGACCCAATCAAAATAGTTTTAAACAAACAATGCTAATACGATTTCTGTTATGTTATGTAGTGAACGACATGCCTAAAATTGTACCCACCATTATACTTGACAAAAAGGGCCTTAGGGGCCAACGTTTCCTTGCTTGGTATCGCCACATTGAGAATGTCTCAAAGGTGAAAGACATATTGTATGTGCTTAAGCAATCCCCTCATCATGTACCTCCTATGAAACTAGCTTCAAAGGAGGAGTGTCAAAATTATATTAGACACTATGAGGATGACTTACAAGCCAAATGCTTAATCCTCACTTCACTTAGTGAGGAGCTTATGAAGCTACATAAGCACATGGACACTTCTTGTGCCATGGTTGAAAGTTTGCATAAGATGCATGACATTGAGACTAGTAATGTACGATTCTCAAATGTTTGTAGTCTTATGAATGCCAAAATGGCAAAGGGGACATCGGTCCATAAACATGGACAAAAGATGGAAAGGATCTTTCAAGATCTTCAAAGTTTAGGAACTTCCATCGATGGGAAAATGGCCCAAGACTTTTTCCTTGCATCTCTCTCGGATGATTTCACTAAGTTTATCGTAAACTATAAAGTGAATAGATTCGATCATTCTTTGAAAGAGATGATTGACATGTGCTGTAAATTTGAAAAAGGTTTCAAAAAGGACAGTGGGAGTGAGAATGCAATGATAAGGAAAAGGTTGCATAAGAAGAAGGCAAAGAAATCCAAAGGAACATGCTTTCATTGTGGAAATGATGAACGTTGGAAGAAGAAATACAGGGTGCGCATTGCGAGCCTTATGACACGGACTTTTGAAGAGACTATTTCTGTCATAGAGAGTGCTTTTACAGTGAGCTCCAATTCCTGGATATTTGATTCAGGTGCTAGTCAACATATCTGTAATACGTTGCAGGGACTAACAGGGAGCAGGTCACTGCGCAATGAGGAGATGGTTGTACGAGTTGGGAACGGCACTAAAATCTCTGCAAAAGCAATAGGGACCTATATGCTTAACCTACCCTCTGGGGAAGTCTTGGAACTTAAAAATTGTTTATATTTTCCTTCATGTATAAAGAATTTGATTTCCATCTCTAAGCTTTTACGAGATGGGCACTCAGTATTGTTTAACAAAATGAGTTGCACTTTATACTTGAACGGTCGTATTATCTCTCATGGTAATATGATAGAGGGACTTTTTCACCTAGAGACGAATAGTGGGATGCACTGTATTGAAAGCGGGAATACCTCAAAACCCAAAAGGGCTAGAGAAGAAGTTAACCAAGAAAAGATGTGGCATCTTAAACTTGGACATGTGAACCTTGATAAGACTCGCAAGATGTCGAAAGACGGATATTTCCGCCCATTAGGTAATGACCGGATGGGTACTTGTGAATGTTGCTTGAAAGGGAAGATGACCAAATCTCCATTTACTGGAAAAGGAGAGCGTGCCACTGAAATTCTAGGGTTAATCCACACTGACGTATGTGGACCTATGTCTACTACGTCGAGAGAAGGCTTCTCATACTATATCACATTCACCGACGATCACTCTCGGTTTGGCTATGTATATCTTATGAAGTACAAGTCAGAATCCTTTGAAAGGTTCAAAGAATTCAAGAATGAAGTTGAGAAGCAAACTGGGAAACAGATAAAAATCCTAAGATCGGATCGAGGGGGTGAATATCTGAGTAATGAGTTCCTAGATTATCTCAAAGAGTGTGGAATAATATCACAGTGGACTCCACCGGGAACTCCACAACTTAATGGAGTTTCTGAAAGGAGAAATCGAACCTTGATGAACATGGTTCGTTCTATGATGAGTTCCGCTGATCTACCAGTAACATTCTGGGGATACGCTCTATATACAACAGCTTACTTGCTTAATAGAGTACCTTCCAAATCAGTTTCACAAACACCCTATGAGATATGGCATGGAAGAAAGCCAAGTCTTAATCATATTAAGATTTGGGGTTGTGAAGCATATGTCAAGAAGCTTGAGGCTACTAAGCTTGAAGCGAGATCAGTAAGATGCTATTTTGTGGGATATCCTAGAGAAACTATGGGATATGAGTTCTACCATCCCGACGACCAAAAAGTCTTTGTCGCCAGAACTGCTAAGTTTCTAGAGGACGAATTTGTTCTCAAAGGAACTATAAGCAAACAGATGGAAATTAATGAGATTAATAATGAACCAAAAACAAGCACTCGACATATTGACAACCCTGTTCCTGAACCCCTAGCTCCACGTAGATCTGAACGGGTTAGTAAGCCACCTATGAGGTTTGGCTTAAATAATGACTTTGATGAATTGTACCTTCTAGGTGACAATGAAATAAAGGAGGACCCTAGAGACTACACTGAAGCAATGTCCGACATTGATTCAAAGAGATGGCAAGAGGCCATGAAATCCGAGATGGATTCCATGTATCAAAATCAGGTCTGGACTCTTGTAGACCCTCCAGAAGGTATTGTACCTGTTGGAAACAAATGGGTCTTCAAGAGGAAGATAGGTGTTGATGGGAACGTGGAGACTTATAAGGCTAGACTAGTAGCCAAGGGTTACAGGCAAAGAGAAAGGATTGACTATGAAGAAACTTTCTCTCCTGTAGCCATGATTAAGTCCATTCGGATTTTGCTTGCTATAGCTGCGTACCATGATTATGAAATCTGGCGAATGGACGTGAAGACGGCTTTTCTGAACGGCTACCTAGAGGAAGAGCTCTATATGACTCAACCCGAAGGTTTCGTGTCCAAGTCTGAAAAGACTAAGGTATGCAAGCTTCAAAGGTCCATTTATGGACTTAAGCAAGCCTCCAGGAGCTGGAACATTCGTTTCGATACTGAAATCAAAACGTTTGGTTTTACTCAAAACGAAGACGACAATTGTGTTTATCAAAAAGTCGTTGGGGATGCAGTTGTATTCCTAGTGTTATATGTAGATGACATAGTACTATTCGGGAATGACACTGCAGTACTTTCTTCTGTAAAAGTGTGGTTGTCTAAAACCTTCCACATGAAAGATTTAGGAGATGCATCTTATGTACTTGGGATAAAGCTCTATCGTGATAGATCCAGAAAATTAATTGGATTATCCCAATCGATGTACATTGATAAGGTGCTAAGTAGGTTCCAGATGGAACAATCTAAGAAAGGTTTTCTTCCTGTGAGACATGGAATTCACCTTTCTAAGTCCATGGGACCTAAGACTCCTGAAGAGATACGGCTAATGAATGAAATTCCTTATGCTTCCGCCATAGGGAGTCTCATGTATGCCATGATATGCACAAGGCCAGATATCGCATATGCTATGAGCATTACTAGTCGATATCAATCTAACCCAGGATCAGAACACTGGGCAGCTGTCAAGACGGTCCTTAAGTACTTAAGAAGAACTAAGGACATGTTCCTCGTTTATGGAGGAGCAGCAGAGTTGCGAGTGGAAGCTTATACAGACGCAGATTTCCAATCTGACGTCGATGATAGAAGTTCCAACTTCGGATATGTATTCACTCTGAATGGTGGGGCTGTCAGTTGGAAAAGCAAGAAGCAAAGTGTAATTGCTGATTCCACGACAGAGGCTGAATATGTCGCTGCAGCTGAAGCCGGCAAAGAAGCGTTCTGGATGAAGAAGTTCATTACTGAACTTGGAGTGGTTCCAACCATCACATCACCAGTAACTTTGTACTGTGATAATAGTGGGGCGATAGCTCAAGCCAAGGAACCCAGGGCTCATCAAAAGAACAAGCATTTTGATAGGCGCTTTAATATCATTAGAAGATATGCTGCCGAGGGGAAAGTCAACATCCTCAAAGTTGCTTCAGCCGATAACGTAGCAGATCCACTGACAAAGCCAATGACTCAAATCCAGCTTGATCGTCATATGGATAAGATGGGTATTAGATACATGAGAGGATGGCTTTGAGTGCAAGTGGGAGATTGTTGGAAGTATGCCCACAAAGCCACTCATTTGATGTAATAGCTTTTTGGAATACTTAATATGTTAAACTTTTATATGTTTAATGGAAGGGCAATACTTATTGTTAATCACTATTTATTGTATCATGTGTTTAAGCAATAAGAGAATCCAAGGGATGTATTTGGTCTACGAGATAAGTGATCTAATGAGTTAGATTAACGAGACCTTTCTCTTATGTTCATTCCTAAAACGTTCCTAGCCATAGGATTGCCAATTGGGCATTGACAATCCGCTAAGGTTAGTATGTGTTATGTTGACTCAAACGTGAGTATGAACTAGTCTCAAGTCATTTGGTGTTGGACACTAAGACAAACACATAGGTGCTCGAAAGAGTGATCGAGTACACTGAACTACGATCAAAAGAGAGTTAGAACATACATGTCATGTATAAACTCTAAGGTTACAATATGCAAAGTAGTCCTTTGACCTGAGGCATCATAGATGTCTAATGGTTAGGTCCTTGATCTTTGATCATGACAAAGGCATTCCTTCGGATTGTCCACGGCATTGTTGGGGTCATGCGATCTAGTCATGTAGGCATATGAATGCACAACAAGGGATCTCTAACCTTCCATGGTGGAAGGAGAATACTCTAAAATATGATTCTAAAGTCTTTGGCCAAAGCAAATGAATATGACTTAGGAAGTTGTTCCAATTCATATTCAAGGGAATCATATAGGAAAGTATCACATTGGATAGTAGACATGAAACAAACTATCACTTAAACAATGTGATTAAGAGTATTGTATTAGATAAGGACCGTATTGCATTGTAATTGTAACTGGATAGGTTCTCCAACCAATTCTACTTAGCTTGGGTAACCATGACATACTGCTAGGTGTCACTCATGGTTCGTGGAAGCCCTAATGATTAGCAAACACTAATCATCAAAGGGAGAATTGAAATGTGGTTTCAATTCACAATCGATCGTTAAGAGTAACATCGCCCACTGCCTCGCTAATTGGAACCTAATGGATCGCACACCGAGTAAGGATGTATGTGAAGAAATTAAATGAAATGGATAAGCAATTAAATGGTTTAATTGAAGAATGGTCAAGATTAATTAATTAGTTAATTAATTATACGAAATGTTCGTATTGGGCTTTTAAGTTGGTTTTAGGGCTTCGGGGCCCAAAAGTGTTTTGGTCCACAAGGCCCATTATGTTTAAGTTGTATGACAACTAAAACAAAATGGGCAATAAGCCCAATAACAATACATATGGCCGGCCATAAGGGTGAGGGCATGCAAATTTGGATTATTTACAAGTTTGCCACTCACTTGAAATGAAGTATAAATTCATCTTTATAGCTTTGTTTCAATTAGGGGTTTCTTGGGTGAAATTGGGTGAAACATATTCTCTAATTTCCATCTAAGGAGGCCGGCCACCTAGGGAGAGTCATCTAGCAATCTCTACTTCCCTAAGTCATCCATTTCAACCTCACAAGATACATCCTTGGTGAAGAGACTTAGAGACATCAAACTTTTGGTGTTTTGGAGAACTATGTTGGAAATGTGCCCTAAAGCCATTCATATGATGATACTTTACGGATATTTCACATGTTAAACTAATCTAGTTTACATATAAAGGGCAAACATTATTGTTTGAGACGTCTCATATAAATGTTATATGCTTAAACGATAAAGTCCAAGGAATATGTGATTGGAAGAATGCAATCTAATGAAGTTAGATTAATGAGACCATTCTTTCGTAGACACATCCTAAACGTTCCTGATCATAGGATTGCCAATTGGGCATTGACAGTCCGATAAGATCAGTACGTGCTATGTCTTCTCTCAGGGAGAGTGACTAGTCTCGAGTCATTGGTGTGTGTGACATCAAGACAAGTACGTAGGTGCTCAATAGAGAATGAGTTTACTGAACACGATCAACGAGGAGTTCTCATACTCATGTCACATGAGAACTCATGTTTGGGATAATGAAAATTAGTCCTTTGACCAGAGGCATCACAGTTGTTGTCTTGTGGTTAAGTCCTTGATCTTTGATTATGCCAAAGTCACCCCATCGGGGTGTCCATGTTGGAAATGTGCCCTAAAGCCATTCATATGATGATACTTTACGGATATTTCACATGTTAAACTAATCTAGTTTACATATAAAAGGCAAACATTATTGTTTGAGGCGTCTCATATAAATGTTATATGCTTAAACGATAAAGTCCAAGGAATATGTGATTGGAAGAATGCAATCTAATGTAGTTAGATTAATGAGACCATTCTTTCGTAGACACATCCTAAACGTTCCTGATCATAGGATTGCCAATTGGGCATTGACAGTCTGATAAGATCAGTACGTGCTATGTCTTCTCTCAGGGAGAGTGACTAGTCTCGAGTCATTGGTGTGTGTGACATCAAGACAAGTACGTAGGTGCTCAATAGAGAATGAGTTCACTGAACACGATCAACGAGGAGTTCTCATACTCATGTCACATGAGAACTCATGTTTGGGATAATGCAAATTAGTCCTTTGACCTGAGGCATCACAGTTGTTGTCTTGTGGTTAAGTCCTTGATCTTTGATTATGCCAAAGTCACCCCATCGGGGTGTCCACGACATCATTGGGGTTAAGCCACTTAGTCATGGAGACAAGTGAATGCGCAACAAGGGATCTCTAACCTTCAATTGGCTTGAGGGAGAATACTCTATGATATGATTAAAATCTCTGGCCAGAGTATGAATGAGATTGGGGAATGCGTTCCAAATCACATTCAAGGTAATCATAAAATGCAAATGAATCACATTGGATAGTAGACATGAATAAATAAACTATCAAACCAAACAATGTGGTCAAGAGTATTAGATTAGAGAAAGACCGTATTGCATTTGTAATCCTAAACTGAATAGGTTCTCTACCTCTTCTGATTAGCTTGGGTAGCCATGATATGCTGCTAGGTGTCACTCATGGTTTGTGGAAGCCCTAAACGTGTGTAATCACTAAAGGGAGAATTGAAAGTAAGTTTCAATTCACAATCGATGTAAAATGGTTTTAATCGCCCACTGCCTCGCTAAAAGGAACCTAATGTATCGTACACCAAATAAGGTGGAGATTGAAGAAACAAAGGAGATGAATTAAATGGTTTAATTATTTATGGCAAGGATTAATTAATATGTTAATTAATCAAACGAATAAGTTCGTTAAAGACCTCGGGATAGTTTTGGACCTTAAGGCCCAATGGGCTTCGAACGTCAAAGCCCATTGACTTAAGTTGTATGACAACTTAATGAATAAAGATTCACAAAGGCCCAAAAGCCCATATCCATTTAGTGTTGAATTAGGGTTTTTGGTTCTTTAGGTCATTTAAAGAAGTGACTATATAAAGAACTTTATAGCCTAAAATTCATGAGTTGTTGATTTTAGAGAAAATTGGTGAGAACACAAAGCTTCCATTTCTCTCTAAGAGGCCAACCACCTTGGGGGATATTGTCTAGCAATTCTATTTCCTCAAGGTCACTCATTTCCTCTCCAATCCAACCTTGGTGTAGAATCTTTAGAGGTTCTCAATTTTGGGAACTTGGAGAACCTATTCTTCTAACCAAATCCATGGAGCTAAGAAGCAAGGAATGAAGGCCCTATCTCTTGGGTGATTATCCTTTGCATATGCAAAGAGGAATCTACAAAGGTAAATATTTCTCAACTAACAAATTGTTGTTTTTAAGTTGAGTCAAGGTTCACCAATCTACTAGGCTTTGAATTTCATGGTAGATGTTTTGTTTTTGAATGCATGAAAGCATGATTCCGCCTTTAATTGTTAATTGCATGCTATATGATGTTATTCAAATGAACATGTTTTTCATAAAATTTCCTTCAAGTGGTATCAGAGCCTAGGTCTAGTAGTTGGTGAATCATTTTGGGTTTTGTAGTTCATAGTTTTTGATTTAAAAGTTGTAATATGTTACAAGCTTTATTCTTGTTTCTTTGAATGTAAATTTTGTTAGAAAATTTGCCATCTCAAATGTTGTAGATGTAGTTCATATGAGCATGAATTTTGGAGCTAAAATTTGGTGCCATGTTTTTTGGGAAATTCGGCCAAATCCAAAGGGTGATTTTTTGGGTTCATGTTTGTCTTGTTAAAATGGTTTTAAAGTGACTTTTGGAACCCCTAAGTACCCTAGGATGTTAACCCTCTTTTGAGTGATGAAAATTTGAGTTTTGGTGAGTGAAAACATTCATGGAGCTATTATGAGTTTTCATGAGTGTTCTTCAATGTTCTTGAAGTTCTTGCCAAGAACAAAAAGTTTTGAAGTTTTGATTCAAAATGTTTTATGTTTTTACATAAAGTTTTGGTTTAATTTTAGTGGGTGATTTTAGTGGGTGATGATTATTTGTAAAGTATTATTAATGGTTTTAATGGTAGACAAACTTTTTTAAAAGTTTGACATAAATTCAATTAATGGTTATAATGGTAGACAAACTTTTTTAAAAGTTTAACATAAATTCAAAATATTTCATCTTTACCTCACCTAATAAAAAACCCACTTACAAAAACTTTGTAAAAATCATATTTTTTCTATCATGGCCGGCCACCCTAATTAAATAGGGTATTTTTGGGTCTTTTATTCAATTACATAAAGTTTTGATACTTTTGTGTATTTGCACTTTGGCCCAAAAGTTTACGTTTTTACGTTAAGGCCCAAAAACGTTAAAGGACAAATTGTTTTGCTCCTTTAATGAAGTTTTTTGTATTTGTTGAAATTTTTGGGTTCTAGTTGTAATTACATGAAGTAGTGGACTTTTGTGTTTTTACAAAGTGACCCCAAAAGTTTGTGTTTCGCAATATAGCCCAAAAAGTTGTGGTTATTGCATGATGGCCCAAATTAAGTAGGGAACAAAAATTGTTTTGTCTCTTTAAATGAGAATTGGATTTTCATTTCATTTAGCTCCATTTAAATCAATTTTATGGATACAAAAACCAAATGAAAATGTTGCATTCAATTTAATTAATTAAAGTGTTGATTAATTAAAGGGTGATTATGAACCTAAGCCTACGATAATTGAGCTATGTGAAAGGCCGTTTCAAATTTGTTTGAACCATGGGAATGTGTAGATTAATTTTGGTTGTAATTTGATTTGATCAAATGTTGTAAAAGAGCATAAGCTCTTCTTTACTTTAAAGTAATTTGAATTATGCAAATGTTGTAAAGAGCATAAGCTCTCTTTTACTTTGAAGTACTTCTTTCTTGCTTTATTTGATATGCATGAAAATGAAGTAGTTGGGTCCAACGCCCCTAGGAACAACACGCCTTAATGTGATTAAACGCGTAACTAAAATCAATCTCCATCCCTAGTCCGAGATTCAACACTAGGCTCGTGTTGAATCTAAACAAAGGTTCATAGTCATCCTAAGGCCCTAAGGCAACTATATAGTCCATCAAATGAATGCAAACCTTATGTTAGTAGTATCATATACTCTTGCTTTAAAAAACCGTTTTATAAGCATAGTGGGAGTATTATATACAACTAAAAACAAATGGACCAATAGTTGTAATAGGACCAAAATTGTTTTAATAAAGATTAAAATGAATATGTTTATGTGATGAGACCTAAAACCCTCAACCAAACCATTATTAAGTTGAAAAGCGTGAGAGTGCTTAGAACACTCTTCCGTGGCCTTCCACCGTGGTAGCTCCAATCGTTTATGACTTGTACACCGGCTTCACCCTATCATGGGGGAGTACAAAGTGCATGCTTATACTCAGGAGGAGTCTATATACATACTTGATGAGGTTAGTGTAGGCAACGAGGATGGCCAATATCATATCATTGTGAGGCTATTCTTGAACCCCTTCATGAACTAAGCATGGTGGGAATGACTTAACTAAGTGCAATGGAGCCAATATCATATCATTGTGAGGCAACATTCTCTAGAGGCCAAATTGATGGGTACTTGCATTAGTTGCAAATGAGTAAGTGTACTCTCTCATTATTATTAATGCTAGCCAATATCATATCATTGTGAGGTGGGCTTGGTAATAGTGAGTCTCCCATAACCTACTAAGAGTTTCCTCAAAAACTCTCGAATTCCAATGAGGGATATGGAATTTGCCAAAAATAGTGGGTGGTGCTATTTGATTTAAAGACCCGAATCAAATGGCTTAAAATCAATCAATTTATATTCGTTATGTATTTGTTTACCAATATATTTGCAAACGCTATCCAAAACTTGACAAAGAAAATCCGAATGTTTTAGTTTCCGGACTTGGTAACACAATCCCAAAGATTGTCTTAAATGGATTGTGCATGTACCTAAGAAGTCTCATCCTCACAATCTTCCTATTGATAATGTATCATTGGAAGAACATGTTAGAAATGTCTATCATGAAGAGGACAACACAAACAACCAATGCTTATTCCTTCGTTATATGAACAAAGGAACTTATGAACAAATAAGAGTTGCCTTGAACAACTCTTGAAAGTTTGTAATTATGTTTAGAACATAATGGTTGGTTGACAAAAATAGTCCATCAACATGGACTTATGATGATTTTGAATCATTGAGTGTTGAAGTGATAAACCACTTAACGAGACGGAAACTAAGCTAGGACTTCACCTTTATGTCCCTATCCTAATGGTTCACTAAGTTTATTGTAAACTATGTAGTGAACAATAACCACACACTCTCCAAAATGTTTGATGTGTATAACACAATTGAAAAAGGTTTCAAGAGAGATAGTGGGAGTTTAGGGACCATGACTATTGTAGTCAAAGGAGAAGTCAAATGAAGAAGATAAAATTAACTCCAAGGGAACAAACTTTCTTTATGAAAGGATGGACATTGGAAGGGGTATTTGCAAGAAATGTCTTGCAAATGTCAAGAACACACCTTTCGAAGGTGTTGTAAATTGTTCTTGAATAGTTTAAAACAGTTGGTTCTTCTACTTGAATGCTTGATTCCGTATTAGTAACTATGTTTTACAATCGTTGTAAAAGTGTGACTAATAAGAAGTATAAGATTAATGAGAGAAGAGAAAGTACTTCACATTCGGAACGTGAATGAAATATAGATCTCTGCGAAAGCAGATGGTACTAACTTCCTCATATGAACTACCAAAGAAATTGGAAAAACCAAAGATTGTCTTTACATTCCAATTTTAAGGAACTCAATTCCATCACTATAGTAGAGATGGATGAATGTTTTGTTTGACAAAACATTGTTCTTTATTAATCACTGATTGGATTATAGTAATCTAATTGATTGTCTCTATAGTAGAGATGATATGGTAGCGTTAACTGTTTAGAATATAATGATGCTTAAAACCCAAAAGGTTGCAAGATAGTGGCAATTGTCCACAACATAATACTACTCATGTTGTATGACATTCACCGAAGATCACTCTCGGTTGGACTATAGTTTATTATGAATAAACACAAGTCCGAATACTTTGCAAAAGGTTTCAAAGAATTCAAGAAATGTAAGTTGATGAGTAAGACGTCTAAAGTACTTACCTCCTTAGATTTGATCCAAGGAAAGGTAACACTTTAGATGAGTTTCCTTGAAAGATATCAAGGAAATTAGCATCATAAGATAATGATTTTCTCCATTAGGAGAAGAACGAACTTGAATAAGATTTAGTTCGTTGAATATTATCAATTACCCATATATATAGGATATATACTTCTAAAACAATATGATTGTCAATTAGGAGATCTTCCAAATTTTCATAACTCCATAGGATGTAGTTGGAAAGAAAGACAAATCTTAATCATGTTAAGATTTGGGGTTGTGTGCTAATGAGCAATATTTGTTTAAAAATTATCTTGTGGATATCCTTAAATTAACCTTTGGATATCACTTCTATAAACCAACCAACAAATGTTGTTTGTTGAGTAGTTCATTGTAATCCTACAATGAGATTTGCCTTAGAGCAAATGAACTAGGAATAGAACTCAAAAGAATGGGTTCTTTGAGAGACAAGATGATAATCAACAAATATAACAACCTAGTTCCTATACCACAAGCTCCAAGGTAGTCAAAAAGAATTTTAAACCGTCTCAGTTGAATGGTTTGAACTTTATGACTACATTGAGTGTATATACAACATATACTCAAGGAAATGGTAAAGTACCATTTGACCCGAAATAATGAAACCTTCATAGCTAATTGGTAGCTTAAGGTGACTACAATCAAAGAGAATGGTTGACTTTGAAGGAACCATCTTTGACGTAGTCTTAGTTTCAATTAATTCGAAGATTGCTAGCTACAACTAAATGGTGATTCAATGTTTGGACATGATATAGGTTTCCGAAACCATTATTAAGATAGTCTTGATAATTTATGTCTAAAACTATGAATCACAAGACATGTAAGTTGTAGAGATCCAACCATCATGGATCTAAGCAAGCTAGTGGGAGCCATAAACGTCTTATGAGGGAAAGATCAAATTGTTTGATTTCTCATAAAGATGTAAATGAATCTTTTGTTTACTAGGTTTACAAAAGATTAGTGGGAGTTAATCATATTCCTAAATTTAAATATATGTATGATATATTAATTTTGGAAATGAAAAGAATACTTCATTATTAAAGTTATGACTTTAAACTTTCTATAACGATAGAATGTATATGGGAGACATAGTCTATATACATGGGATGGAAATCTATAATGATAGATTTTAGGATATAATTGGATTATATCATGCCCTAATAATAGACAAAAGGATGCTAGGAAGTTTCTCATATGATGATAAACTTCAATCAGAAGAACAACTCTAGTGAGACTAGGAGGTAGCTCTTCTCAAAGGGAACGTACCCTTTGACTCCCAAAGAAATAATGCATAAATAGAATCCTTTATGCATAGGCAAAAAGGTGATTTACGTATTTCATATTGTATGAAAACATTGATATGAATTGTACCTAGAAAGGTACAAGGCGATATCAATGCAAGCCCAGGATCAGAACCATGGCAACTGTCAAGTAAATCCTTAAGTATTTAAGAAATACTAAAGGATAGGTTCCTCGAAGAATGAGGAAGAATTAGAGTAACGTAATGGAAGCGTAAATGTATTAGATTGTGAATCTAATCCATCATTGGATGTTTCTTCATTATGAATGAAGAGATAAACAGATATCTCTTTATTATGACTAAAGAGATATTTGGATGGAAACATTAAAGTAATGACTTTAGTGTGTTCCATTATGAATGCAAAATATATTGCCATATAGAAGTTTACAACAATGTTGTTTGGATGGGAAAGTTCATTTATGAACTCTCTATTCGGTTCCAACCAGAAAGTGTATCTAGTGTACTGACACTACGACACTAATGGGGCGATAGCTCAAGCCTGGGAATCAAGGTCTCATCAAGATCCGAACTCATATGAGAGACTGAACCACATGATTGGGAATCATGTACAATGGTGACGTCGATATTCTCAAGGTTGCTTCTATGGATAACATATAGATATCCATTTAGTGTTGAATTATGGTTTTTGGTTCTTTAGGTCATTTAAAGAAGTGACTATATAAAGAACTTTATAACCTAAAATTCATAAGTTGTTGATTTTAGAGAAAATTGGTGAGAACACAAAGCTTCCATTTCTCTCTAAGAGGCCAACCACCTTGGGGGATATTGTCTAGCAATTCTACTTCCTCAAGGTCACTCATTTTTCCTCTCCAATCCAACCTTGGTGTAGAATCTTTAGAGGTTCTCAATTTTGGGAACTTGGAGAACCTATTCTTCCAACCAAATCCATGGAGCTAAGAAGCAAGGAATGAAGGCCCTATCTCTTGGGTGATTATCCTTTGCATATGCAAAGAGGAATCTACAAAGGTAAATATTTCTCAACTAACAAATTGTTGTTTTAAGTTGAGTCAAGGTTCACCAATCTACTAGGCTTTGAATTTCATGGTAGATGTTTTGTTTTTGAATGCATGAAAGCATGATTCCGCCTTTAATTGTTAATTACATGCTATATGATGTTATTCAAATGAACATGTTTTTTAGAAAATTTCCTTCAAGTGGTATCAAGAGCCTAGGTCTAGTAGTTGGTGAATCATTTTGGGTATTGTAGTTCATAGTTTTTTGATTTAAAAGTTGTAATATGTTACAAGCTTTATTCTTGTTTCTTTGAATGTAAATTTTGTTAGAAAATTTGTTATCTCAAATGTTGTAGATGTAGTTCATATGAGCATGAATATTGGAGCTAAAATTTGGTGCCATGTTTTTGGGGAAATTCGGCCAAATCCAAAGGGTGATTTTTTGGGTTCATGTTTGTCTTGTTAAAATGGTTTTAAAGTGACTTTTGGAACCCCTAAGTACCCTAGGATGTTAACCCTCTTTTGAGTGATGAAAATTTGAGTTTTGGTGAGTGAAAACATTCATGGAGCTATTATGAGTTTTCATGAGTGTTCTTCAATGTTCTTGAAGTTCTTGCCAAGAACAAAAAGTTTTGAAGTTTTGATTCAAAAAGTTTTATGTTTTTACATAAAGTTTTGATTTAATTTTAGTGGGTGATTTTAGTGGGTAATGATTATTGGTAAAATATTATTAATGGTTTTAATGGTAGACAAACCTTTTAAAAGTTTGACATAAATTCAATTAATGTTTATAATGGTAGACAAACTTTTTTAAAAGTTTAACATAAATTCAAAATATTTCATCTTTACCTCACCTAACAAAACCCACTTACAAAAACTTTGTAAAAATCATATTTTTTCTATCATGGCCGGCCACCCTAATAGAATAGGGTATTTTTGGGTCTTTTATTCAATTACATAAAGTTTTGATACTTTTGTGTATTTGCACTTTGGCCCAAAAGTTTACGTTTTTACGTTAAGGCCCAAAAACGTTAAAGGACAAATTGTTTTGCTCCTTTAATGAAGTTTTTTTTGTATTTGTTGAAATTTTTGGGTTCTAGTTGTAATTACATGAAGTAGTGGACTTTTGTGTTTTTACAAAGTGACCCCAAAAGTTTGTGTTTCGCAATATAGCCCAAAAAGTTGTGGTTATTGCATGATGGCCCAAATTAAGTAGGGAACAAAAATTGTTTTGTCTCTTTAAATGAGAATTGGATTTTCATTTCATTTAGCTCCATTTAAATCAATTTTATGGATACAAAAAACCAAATGAAAATGTTGCATTCAATTTAATTAGTTAAAATGTTAATTAATTAAAGGGTGATTATGAACCTAAGCCTACGATAATTGAGCTATGTGAAAGGCCGTTTCAAATTTGTTTGAACCATGGGAATGTGTAGATTAATTTTGGTTGTAATTTGATTTGATCAAATGTTGTAAAAGAGCATAAGCTCTTCTTTACTTTAAAGTAATTTTAATTATGCAAATGTTGTAATGAGCATAAGCTCACCTTTACTTTGAAGTACTTCTTTCTTGCTTTATTTGATATGCATGAAAATGAAGTAGTTGGGTCCAACGCCCCTAAGACAACACGCCTTAATGTGATTAAACGCGTAACTAAAATCAATCTCCATCCCTAGTCCGAGATTCAACACTAGGCTCGTGTTGAATCTAAACAAAGGTTCATAGTCATCCTAAGGCCCTAAGGCAACTATATAGTCCATCAAATGAATGCAAACCTTACGTTAGTAGTATCATATACTCTTGCTTTAAAAAAAAAAAAAAAAAAAAAAAAACCGTTTTATAAATATAGTGGGAGTATTATATACAACTAAATTGAATCAAATGGACCAATAGTTGTAATAGGACCAAAATTGTTTTAATAAAGATTAAAATGAATATGTTTATGTGATGAGACCTAAAACCCTCAACCAAACCATTATTAAGTTGAAAAGCGTGAGAGTGCTTAGAACACTCTTTCGTGGCCTTCCACCGTGGTAGGCTCCAATCGTTTATGACTTGTACTCCGGCTTCACCCTATCATGGGGGAGTACAAAGTGCATGCTTATACTCAGGAGGAGTCTATATACATACTTGATGAGGTTAGTGTAGGCAACGAGGATAGCCAACATCGTGTCATCGTGAGGCTATTCTTGAACCCCTTCACTAACTAAGCATGGTGGGAATGACTTAACTAAGTGCAATGGCGCCAACATCGTATCATCGTGAGGCAACATTCTCTAGAGGCCAAATTGATGGGTACTTGCATTAGTTGCAAATGAGTAAGCGTACTCTCTCATTATTATTAATGCTAGCCAACATCATATCATTGTGAGGTGGGCTTGGTAGTAGTGAGTCTCCCATAACCTACTAAGAGTTTCCTCCAAAACTCTCGAATTCCAATGAGGGATATGGAATTTGCCAAAAATAGTGGGTGGTGCTATTTGATTTAAAGACCCAAATCAAATGGCTTAAAATCAATCAATTTATATTCGTTATGTATTTGTTTACCAATATATTTGCAAACGCTATCCAAAACTTGACAAAGAAAATCCGAATGTTTTAGTTTCCGGACTTGGTAACACAATCCCAAAGATTGTCTTAAATGGATTGTGCATGTACCTAAGAAGTCTCATCCTCACAATCTTCCTAATGATAATGTATCATTGGAAGAACATGTTAGAAATGTCTATCATGAAGAGGACAACACAAACAACCAATGCTTATTCCTTCGTTATATGAACAAAGGAACTTACGAAGATTAGCATAAAGACAAGGACACTTTTAGTGCCATAATTCTTCACTTACAAATTGTTGTATGAAGAAATGAGAGTTGCCTTGAACAACTCTTGAAAGTTTGTAATTATGTTTAGAACATAATGGTTGGTTGACAAAAATAGTCCATCAACATGGACTTATGATGATTTTGAATCATTGAGTGTTGAAGTGATAAACCACTTAACGAGACGGAAACTAAGCTAGGACTTCACCTTTATGTCCCTATCCTAATGGTTCACTAAGTTTATTGTAAACTATGTAGTGAATAATAACCACACACTCTCCAAAATGTTTGATGTGTATAACACAATTGAAAAAGGTTTCAAGAGAGATAGTGGGAGTTTAGGGACCATGACTATTGTAGTCAAAGGAGAAGACAAATGCAATTTTACCTTTGACACAGCTAGGCAACGCTAAAGTTTCAAAACCACCACAAGGTTTTGTAAAACCCTTGCCAAAGCGAGCAGAACCAAGCTCTCTTCTAACCAAGACATGTAAGTTGTAGAGATCCAACCATCATGGATCTTAGCAAGCTAGTGGGAGCCATAAGCGTCTTATGAGAGAAAGATCAAAATTGTTTGATTTCTCATATAGATGTAAATGAATCTTTTGTTTACTAGGTTTACAAAAGATTAGTGGGAGTTAATCATATTCCTAAATTTGAATATATGTATGATATATTAATTTTGGAAATGAAAAGAATACTTCATTGTTAAAGTTATGACTTTAAAACTTTCTAAAACGATAGAATGTATATGGGAGACATAGTCTATATACATGGGATGGAAATCTATAATGATAGATTTTAGGATATAATTGGATTATATCATGCCCTAATAATAGACAAAAGGTTGCTAGGAAGTTTCTCATATGATGATAAACTTTAATAAGAAGAACAACTCTAGTGAGACTAGGAGGTAGCTCTTCTCAAAGGGAACGTACCCTTTGACTCCCAAAGAAATAATGCATAAATAGAATCCTTTATGCATAGGCAAAAAGGTGATTTACGTATTTCATATTGTATGAAAACGTTGATATGAATTGTACCTAGATCGGTACAAGACGATATCAGTGCAAGCCCAGGATCAGAACCATGGCAACTGTCAAGTGAATCCTTAAGTATTTAAGAAATACTAAAGGATAGGTTCCTCGAAGAATGAGGAAGAATTAGAGTAACGTAATGGAAGCGTAAATGTATTAGATTATGAATCTAATCCATCATTGGATGTTTCTTCATTATGAATGAAGAGATAAACAGGTATCCCTTTATTATGACTAAAGAGATATTTGGATGGAAACATTAAAGTATTGACTTTAGTGTGTTCCATTATGAATGCAAAATATATTGCCATATATAGAAGTTTACAACAATGTTGTTTGGATGGGAAAGTTCATTTATGAACTCTCTATTCGGTTCCAACCAGAAAGTGTATCTAGTGTACTGACACTACGACACTAATGGGGCGATAGCTCAAGCCTGGGAATCAAGGTCTCATCAAGATCCGAACTCATATGAGAGACTGAACCACATGATTGGGAATCATGTATAATGGTGACGTCGATATTCTCAAGGTTGCTTCTATGGATAACATATAGATATCCATTTCCTAGGCCTACTACTCAGCCATTTAGGAAATGACTACAGAAGAGGAATCATAACAGATGACCAAGCTGATTGGCTCTAGTGCAAGTGGGAGATTGTTGGAAATATGCCCTAAAGCCATTCATATGATGATACTTTACGGATATTTCACATGTTAAACTAATCTAGTTTACATATAAAGGGCAAACATTATTGTTTGAGACGTCTCATATAAATGTTATATGCTTAAACGATAAAGTCCAAGGAATATGTGATTGGAAGAATGCAATCTAATGAAGTTAGATTAATGAGACCATTCTTTCGTAGACACATCCTAAACGTTCCTGATCATAGGATTGCCAATTGGGCATTGATAGTCCGATAAGATCAGTACGTGCTATGTCTTCTCTCAGGGAGAGTGACTAGTCTTGAGTCATTGGTGTGTGTGACATCAAGACAAGTACGTAGGTGCTCAATAGAGAATGAGTTCACTGAACACGATCAACGAGGAGTTCTCATACTCATGTCACATGAGAACTCATGTTTGGGATAATGCAAATTAGTCCTTTGACCTGAGGCATCACAGTTGTTGTCTTGTGGTTAAGTCCTTGATCTTTGATTATGCCAAAGTCACCCCATCGGGGTGTCCACGACATCATTGGGGTTAAGCCACTTAGTCATGGAGACAAGTGAATGCGCAACAAGGGATCTCTAACCTTCAATTGGCTTGAGGGAGAATACTCTATGATATGATTAAAATCTCTGGCCAGAGTATGAATGAGATTGGGGAATGCGTTCCAAATCACATTCAAGGTAATCATAAAATGCAAATGAATCACATTGGATAGTAGACATGAATAAATAAACTATCAAACCAAACAATGTGGTCAAGAGTATTAGATTAGAGAAAGACCGTATTGCATTTGTAATCCTAAACTGAATAGGTTCTCTACCTCTTCTGATTAGCTTGGGTAGCCATGATATGCTGCTAGGGGTCACTCATGGTTTGTGGAAGCCCTAAACGTGTGTAATCACTAAAGGGAGAATTGAAAGTAAGTTTCAATTCACAATCGATGTAAAATGGTTTTAATCGCCCACTGCCTCGCTAAAAGGAACCTAATGTATCGTACACCAAATAAGGTGGAGATTGAAGAAACAAAGGAGATGAATTAAATGGTTTAATTATTTATGGCAAGGATTAATTAATATGTTAATTAATCAAACGAATAAGTTCGTTAAAGACCTCGGGATAGTTTTGGACCTTAAGGCCCAATGGGCTTCGAACGTCAAAGCCCATTGACTTAAGTTGTATGACAACTTAATGAATAAAGATTCACAAAGGCCCAAAAGCCCATATCCATTTAGTGTTGAATTATGGTTTTTGGTTCTTTAGGTCATTTAAAGAAGTGACTATATAAAGAACTTTATAACCTAAAATTCATAAGTTGTTGATTTTAGAGAAAATTGGTGAGAACACAAAGCATCCATTTCTCTCTAAGAGGCCAACCACCTTGGGGGATATTGTCTAGCAATTCTACTTCCTCAAGGTCACTCATTTTTCCTCTCCAATCCAACCTTGGTGTAGAATCTTTAGAGGTTCTCAATTTTGGGAACTTGGAGAACCTATTCTTCCAACCAAATCCATGGAGCTAAGAAGCAAGGAATGAAGGCCCTATCTCTTGGGTGATTATCCTTTGCATATGCAAAGAGGAATCTACAAAGGTAAATATTTCTCAACTAACAAATTGTTGTTTTAAGTTGAGTCAAGGTTCACCAATCTACTAGGCTTTGAATTTCATGGTAGATGTTTTGTTTTTGAATGCATGAAAGCATGATTCCGCCTTTAATTGTTAATTGCATGCTATATGATGTTATTCAAATGAACATGTTTTTTAGAAAATTTCCTTCAAACTAATCCTCAAATCCTCAAAGAAGCAAAGGAGCACTAAAAGGAGGAAAATCACAAGGAAGATCCAAGGAGCAAGGAGGTGACTTGAAGGCCCTCCACTTGGGTGAATCCCTTGTGTAATCAAGGATGAGCTTCAAGGGTAAAGAATCTCTAAATTCTCAATTCTCTTTAATGTTGTTAAAGAGTCTTTTGGTTCACCATATACTAGGCTTTGAAAGTCATGGGTTTTATGAATTGTTTTTGGATGCATGCCTACTTTAAAGAGTTAATAGTTAGCATATGTATTCAAATGTTCTTACATGTTCTTAGCCAGGACAAAATTTTTCCTTCAGTCTTAGTGTCACTACACGAATGGCATGAGACTTTCCATCCTTCCCGTTGGAAGAGGACATAGTATGTACTGGTCTATGTATTGTCAGTGTCCCTCCGACAATCCTATGACCAGGAACCTTTTTGGACATCATGGTTATGTGAAGAAGATCTCTGTAGTCTAACATCATTAGATTACTTCTTCCATCGATCCATTGTCCATGAATTCACCATTTAGGACGTATATCGTTTATTGAGATAGTCCTAATGAGTGACTTTGCCTTTTGATGTATTAGAGTTTTTCCATACATATAGACATTGTCCTGAAAGGTTTCTTCCAAAGATTGACTTTCAGGGCATATCTCCAACAAAAGGGACTAGGAACGGATGGTATAAATGTATGAAATATATGAGTTATCAAATACCCCCAAACCTGGTTTTTGCTGGTCCTCGAGCAAAACTAAAATTGGAAACAAACAAAACAAAGAAAAATCTAACTAGACCACTTTCGCTGGCTAAACGATTGCACTGAGCATGTGCAACAAGCCTTTAAACCTCTAGTGTCCCCAGTCGGAGGAGTTGTGTCTCCTGAGGGTTTACAGTGATGATGCCCACAAACATCTACAAACACTGCAAATGGTTAAAGCATGCTTGAAACAAACTAATAAGAACCAATGAAAGCTTAGTCATATATCCAAACCAAAAGTCTGCCACTTCAAAGAATCGTATCATATGTAGAGTGTAAAAAATATTACTCCATGACTCATGACTTCAAAAACACCATACTCAAATGCCAAAGATAGAATTTGCCTCAACTCTAGTCCTTACATATATCACTCAAATTTTCACTCAGTTCCTAAGGTGTAGTCTCTCCACGAACACATGTGAGTGAAATTATGTAAAAGGGATTAAAAAATTCTCACATATGAAATATGAAATAAAAGCACATTTTCTGAACAGATCTCATGAAATGAATCAAATATGGATAGCACACATACTTACCAGCACCCATGAATATATCCCCAAAAATCAGCTAGGTCTTTCACAAGGTTGTAATGTAAGGCTTAGGCTAGGGGCTACGAAAGAATGGATAGGAAATACTAGAGCCTGGGACATACCAAAGTGTCTTTATTGTGAAACCAACAAGCTTTCCTCTTGAATTGATCTTCATTGTTTCTTCTTGCAACCAGGACACACGTGCGATAGTGAAGGATTTGGAAATTGCATCTTCTTTATTCATTTTTTTTCTTGTTCTATTTTTTTTTTTGTTTGAAACTTTTTTTTTCTTGTCTTGCAATTCAAGCACATGTTACCTTGGTACACGCCACATTCTTGATCTAGAGCTCGATCTATCTTTGTCTTCATCACTTTGGTATTCTCCAAACTATAAGGTATGGCTGTAATGGCTAAGATGGGTAGAGTTTGGTGTAAGTGATGAAAGAATCAGGTTAAAAGTGTTTCGCTGTGACAAAGATAAATGGAACACACAAAGGGATGGGACTTAGGCCTTTTAGTGGTTAAAACATGCATAGCCTCACATTGTCTCAATGAGTTCATTCATAGGTGATAATAAACACATGGTATCTGCAATATAGGATTATTCTTAGCATTCAATCAAAGAAAAATAATGAGATCATTTAAAGTGAAATTGAAAGAAAAACATAAGGATAGTATAATGGCACAAGTAAGGTTGTCGAACCATAGGGACTGATTAGACCTTTACAAATTACTAGCTTTATGTGAACCCTAACTAAGCAATGGAAATGAAAACTGAATTTAGATTTTTGTTATGAAAGCTAAAGTAACTTAAAATGCAAAACAAGATAAAGATGAATAATAGATTGATTTAGAAATGATGGGAATGGAACTAGGGATACCGATTTCACCATTACAAGCTAATTCCATGAAAATTAAGTCAAAATGCATTCAACTCTCCAATCTGCAACTAGGTTTCGTTTTACTCATTTATGATCATCCATTTGGTGTGTGGTTGTGATCAAGTACTCATAATCTGGAACCTAGTTGTGATGTTCAACTTAGATTACCAAATAAGAATCCATTAAGAACAAGAAAACGTCAAAAAACCAAAGAAATCACATGGCATGATGTATGCATAGCAGTTTCTTCATTTATTCACATGTCTACCAAGATTAAGCATGATGTGTACTATAACCTTGATCAAATAATCTGTAAGACACCTTAATGGTGATCAAACATTAAGATAAACAAACAAATTGAACTATGAAATCAGTGAATGAAACAAGAAAACAGATTGATGAATCAAATACTTTAACTTAATAACATAGAATAGTTTTGCAAGGCTACATTGAAATCCCCAGCTATGAACTTAATTACACAACATGATTATAGAATATATAAATATCAAGAACAACATGAGTGAAATTAAAGTTCATAGAAGAAACTGATAAGCTCATATTTATACATATTTTACATCAAATTCTCTTGTCTTTTCTTAGTTAATTCCTCATATTTTTGTACTATTTACTTGGTTTTGGTGTTTTATCGAATTTATCTAGCTAAGAAAATAAAAATAGCATAAGTGTGATTTTATGTAATAAATTCGTGTCAAAACTGTTTAGCTTTTAAATTAAATAAAATCGTCAAAACGGCATTACCCACTATTTTTGGTTAATAAAAATAAGATAGTATTATAAATATATATATATATATATATATATATATATATTTATATGATGTTAATTGAGTGGGGGCTGACATAATTAAAATATAAAAAGGAATTTGGCAGCGACAATGAAAAACAGAAATAAGTGCGGTCTTGAGGGGATGGCAGCAAGTGGAGCTGCCTTGAGTTTTAAAAAGGAAAGCTGCATGATAAAAAAGAAGTGCTCGGCATTGTGGGACGAAAAGCATCGCAGAAAGGGGAAATATAATTAAATGTGAGGACCTCGGGGCATTTTTTTAAGAGGGCAGTGCTGCCCTGCTGTGGAAGGTGACTCGGGTTTGCTGAAAAGAAGATGGGAACTTGAGCTGGCAGCATGATGAGCTGCCTTGACAGCTCTATAGAGCAGACGTGAGGATCAAATAAAAGGAAGAAAAGAAGAGGGAACTGGAGAGAGCACAGAAAAGAATAAGGCAGCGCAAGCTGCAGAGCTCGAGGAGGACTCGCGGGAAAGGTCTCGCACGCGGGTGGCAAGCAGGGCCGAGGCGCTGCTTTTGCAGCAAGAAGAGAGAAACAGCTGCCAAGACGCGGAGGTCGCTGCCTTTGGCAGCTGGGGACTGACGGGGGAACTGGCGTGAGCTGCAGGAGGCAGCAGAAGGAAGGCTTGCGGGAACAGGAAGCGCTGACTAAGGAGCGGAACCGGAGAGGAGCAGGTTGCGGAGGAAAGACAGGCAAAGGAAAGCCAGCTGCCTTTGGCAGCGCACAGGAGGTTGTTTTGCTGCCATTTGGCAGCGTGACTGGGCTGGAGTTTTGCGCAGAAAGAAAGGGAGCAGTGCATGCATGCTTGACAACGTTCTGTGCAGGAGAAGAAGAAGGAGGTCAGTACGGGAGAAATGACGGAGGTCAGCATGCAGAAGCACAGTGGACAGTGAGGGCAGAAAGCAAACCCATTTCTCTCGGTTTAATTTTCCTAAACTCACATTTTATTTCTGTTTTAATTTAAATTATGTATAACTAATTTTATTTTGGCTAGAGTTTAATTCAAAACCATGGATATATTTGTAATTTGAATTGATTACCTTCAGTTGTGATTTCTGAGTTGTGATTTAATTTGTTTAACTGCTTGATTGATAACTTATTTTTGTTTGTCGATTAAGGATGCATACTTAATTTACATGCATGAATTTGATGCTAGAATATAAGTGAATTTCACCTAATCGTTATGAACTTATATTCACAAGTAGTAAAGGTTGTTGACCACAATCGTGTTAAGTAAATTCTTGGCATAAGTTTCATGCAATTCATAGTAATGAGTGCCTCGTCAATGCTTATGATTTTCATAGAACGTAATGATTCTTGCTTGTTTCTCTATTATGCAATTCATGTAGGGAACTTGTGGGAAATGTTTTGGGTTGTCGTATGCAATCATCCAATCCATTAACTTAAGGAAAATCTGAGAATTAATTTATGCAATTCATGGTTAATTTGGGGCGTTGAGAATTTACAATTTATTGAAAGAACAACTGAAAATCAATTTAGGTTGCATATGTGGCATGTGTGGAGAATAATCCTCTAGCCAGTCCGTCATTTATCATTTTACCTTAATTTTATGTTTTTGTCAATTTTGTAATTTATTTAAGTTTAATTTACTTTTCATCAAAATCAATCCCCCATTTTATTTTAAAGTGTTAGATTTATTAGAAATCATTTTAGTTTGTGTTTTCTTAAGTCTTGAGTTGTTTTGAGTCTTTTGATTTATTTTAGTTTATTTGTTAGTTTTATTTTGAGTTATTCTATTTAAGTGTTTTGAGTCTAGTTTAATATTTTAAATTTTGTTTTTACGTTTTTAATTTAATTTTACTTTGATTAGCATCCCTAGTTAATCCCCGGCCTAGAACGATCCCTACTTACATCATTACTACAACTGTCACAAATAGGGTTTAAATTTGTGCGTCAATTTATTTTCGCATCAAATTTTTGGCGCCGTTGCCGGGGATTAGCAAATTTGCTAATCCTTTTATTTTTGTTTTTGCTTATGTTTATTTGTGTTTGTGTATGTCACTTTTGATATTTGATTTAGTTTTCTTTCTTTGATTTTAGTACAAATGGAGCAAGACCTGGATTCTACTAGCATTCAAGATCTATTGGCACAGCTCACTGCTCAATTAACTCATAATGCCGAACGGACCACAACGCCAAGTGGCCCTACATTTGATATGCCCTATGAGCAAGGATTTCAAACTCATCAATATCCCCAATTTTCTGCAAATGAAGATGTTTGGGGATATCAAGGCTATAACCAATCAAGGGGCAACATGTTTTCCAACGCTTACAATTCGGATTGGAGAAGTAATTCAGAGTATATGTGGGATGAACCTCAACAATTTCAACAAGGTGGATATTGGCAGCAAGACGAGTTCTATTCAAGACCTATGCAGCCACCACAACATCCCCCACAACAATTCCAATCGAATCAAAGTATGCCCGTGGATTATAATCAAATGCTTGAAGAATTAATTTCTTCGGTACAGGGTTCACAAAAAGAAGAACAATTGCCGCCATCGGAAGAGTTCTATCAGTGGCCATATGAACCGTCACATCCACCACAATCTCCCCAACCAAATTCAGGTACGTCCTCGGATAATGACATGTTGAATAAGTTACTAACCTCTTTGACCCAGGACGTAGAAAATCGAAACAAGGAGATGCAAAATAAAGCCAACAAGGTGGATGCATTGGAGGAGCAAGTTGGGCAGATTATGGAATTCATGGCACAGATTCGAGACCAAGGTAACATGGAGGATGACGTTGTTCCTGAACCATCCAAACAGAGCCCGAACATGGATGAATTGCCAATTCAAGAAGAAGATGAGGATGACGACTTGGGCAGTTTAGAAGAATTCTTATCGCAAACCCCCCAAGTCCTTATGTCATCCAACTCAGGTGAGGAGGTTCTAAGTTCAATTCATTCTAACATCGTTCCACCAAATGTCCTTTTTCCTTGCAGGTTTTTAAATCCCAAGGAAGAAGTGAATGAAAAATACGTTGTGGAAGATCTTCCAGAGGTGCAAAATGAGATCCAAATTTTTGGTGCACAAAATCATGTTCCCGATGATGTTGAAACAATCAAAGAGACTTGTACACCAAGAAGAATTATTCCAGAAAATGAGGTGGCCGGAGAATTTCAAGAATACATCCAAGAGGCTGTGCATGAGACAATCAAGCCTAAAGCAGTTGAGTTTGATGACACGGGACAAGCCACAACCATCATAGTAAACCTGGCCAAGTTCAAAGTCCCGGAAACGTTCAAAGACGTGGTGTTTATAATTGAGTTTGAATGTGACTGTAAGCCATCTTCTCCATTTTTTATTTTAATTTATACTAACTTGTTTTTAATTTTGATGATTCAGGCACCGTCATTAGAACTTAGACCGTTGTCGGATCATTTCAAGTACCACCGTCCGTTCAATGATAAGCCCATGCATTTGAATAATGAAGGGAGGCCTAGGAATCACCCACAATCAGATTTGCATTCCTAATCCCTTCTCTTTACTGAATTTATTTTACTTTGTTTAGTTCTTTCATTGTTTGTTTGCTCTTGTGTGAATTTATTTTACGTTGATTTTTTTTTTTTTTTTTATTATTTTACGTTGATTTTATTTTGTTGTGTTTATTTAGTATTTAATTTACATAAAAAAAATAAAATAAAATTAAAAAATAAAAAATAATAATAATAAAAAAATAAAAAATAAAAAATAAAAAACTTAAAAACATAAACATTCATATAATAATAATAATAAAAAAAAAAAAAAAAAAAAAAAAAAAACTTAAATGCATAAATTTTTTTTTTACAATAACTTGTAATTTAATTTCGTTCATTGGTCATTGGTTGGTGGTGCCTCGGAGGTCGACGGAGCCCCTGAAAGACGAAGCGCCAGAGCTGGATCATTCAGAGCCTCAATACTTGGTGCTGCTCCCGAGGACGAAGGCAACACAAACCTCGGGAGTAACGCCATAAATCGTTGATGATCACTCTGAATCCGCACTTCGGACTCCTGCATCTGATCCAGCTTCCTCTTCATGCTTGTGGAGTAATTGGTTGCAAGCATGTGCAAATCCCTGTTCTCATGCCTAAGCACTCTGACCTCCTGCCGAAGACTAGCCACTTCAGCCATCAACGACTCCACCTGACGGGTTCGTGCAAGAAGGCGCTGGCCCATGTTTGATACTGAACCTGCGCATCGGACGCTGTAGGCCATAGAGTCCTGAACAGCTAGTTCGTCGGACCGCCTAGAAAGTATCCTAGTGTCTCTAGGAGTGAGCAGATTTCGGGCCACCACCGATGCGGTTGTTTCGTTCATCATCATGGAATCCCCAACTGTAAGAGGACCATTCGGGGATATGAAGGACGGCTGCCAAATGTTGGTTGGAGAAGATATATCACTATCTTCCCCAACATTCAAGTTAAGGCGACGGTCAGAGGGGCAAGACATATTTGAAGGTGTTGAGAATGAAGAGTCGGACTGATCAAGATTAAAAGAAATGCAAGGAGGAAGTGTTTGCAGGAGGAAGTGTTTACAGGGGGAGCTTAAGTGTGTTTGTGGAACAAAAATGAGCGTTCTTATAAGAAGAAGAAATCGTTGAGGCATTACTCAGCAGTCGAAGAGGCGCCCTCTCGCAAATCGAAGAGCCGGGCTCCTTTCTCAAGAGCCGGATTCTTTTCTCAAAAGCGGCGTCGCCGTTCTCAAAAGTCGGACTCCGTCTCAAAAGTCGGTTCCTTTCTCAAAAGTCGGACGCCGCTCTCTCAAAAGTCGGGCGTCTTTATCAAAAGTCGGAGCGGTCAGGAATCACGAGGCGAACAGCTTTTCCAATTTTGTCGTCACTCGTCACGCGCGCTGTCAACTTTGCGCAAATTACGGGTTGCTTTTTCAGAAAGCGCGTAACCTGTACTGTTCATCCATCCACCGGCTGCCGACAGGGGTAAAAGAATAGTTTCGGTTGTGAAGAAAAGACCTATAAACGTCTACCTTCGCCATCCATTGCAAAGGCAAACTCTCTCAGCACTTCTTCATCTCCGAAATTTTTCATCTCCCAAAATGCCTTTCCAACAAACCCTCTCGAGTTTCTCTGTGTTTCTCATTCCCTGGGATACCTTTCCAAATAAGTCATCAAGAGCTAGAGTATTTCATATCATGAAGGTTGAAAGCAAGAGTATCTCATATCACGCTTTCTTCCTGTCCTTGTCCTTGTCTTTGTGGCAAGGAGAAAGCGGGCAATCAGCCAGCACTCGGTGTCAATCTTCCGATCTAAGAACCGACTGCCTGGAAATCCTTCCTGATTGCTTACCTAGCATTGCTCTCGAGTGCTCATCTTCAACCGCTGATGTACCTCCGAAGAAGTCGCCACATCTGCCTGGAGAACAGCCAAGGCAAGTGAAAATGTTACTTGAAGCATGTGGAGACAAGGTGCTGCTTCATCTTCAAGATCAAGTCTCATTTTCCTTGCTAAGAAGTTCCCCAGCCCAGTTCAAGCATACACCTGTGGAACGATACTTCTTCAAAAGCAAAAGTATCCCATATCATCAGAGTCAGAGGCAAAGATTTCTCATGGCATGCTTTTCCTTTACCCTTGCTCTTGGCTACGGGGCAAGGTGAAAGAAAGGCAATCGGTCGGCACTTGGACAGATTGAACAAAGAAGCAGACCACCACCTATTCCTCGTGCCTACCTGCCATGCAGAAGAACAAAAAGAGAAGAATGTAGCCTGCAGACTCAATCAACCCGGCAGAAGGAGTCTGAGTTGAAACCAAGAGCTCGAGAAGCTTCAACAACACCACCAATCAAGTCTCATTTTCCTTGCTAAGAAGTTCCGAGGCCAGTTCAAGTTCAAAGCTGTGGAAAGTCACCAAACAGGACCAATGATCACTTTTTATTTTTATTTATTATCTTTTATTTTCATTTTCAATTTTTCGTTTATTTGTTTTTTATATTTTCTTGCGTGCTTAACTGACTTATTTCTTTTCTTTGCAGGAACTTTTGGTTATTTCCACCCTTGAAGTTGATTGCAGAATTTTAGCTTGGGGGTCATCGCTTATTTTTTCTGCAAATTAGGGAAGTTTTCAGTCCTATTGCTTTATTTTGTTTCTTTGTATTTATTTATTTTATTTTTATTTGCATTTTATTATATTTTCAGACATTGGGGACAATGTCTAGTTTAAGTGTGGGGGTAAAGAGTATAAAAATGACCAAATTGAAAATTTTTGTACCTTCGACTTTGAACTGGTTTCATTTGTTTCCATGTTATTGCCTTGTTTTCTTAATTAGTTTTGTTTTATTTAAAAAAAAAAAAAAAAAAAAAAAAAAAAAAAAATAAATTCGGAAAATTTAAAAAATCCAAAAATATTTCCTTGTTTTCCTTATTGTTTTGATTTAGTTTTTTGTTAGTTTCCCGACCCAATGATATAATTGGATAAAATTTGAACCATGATGATCAAGAACTTAGTTAATATGTGTTTTGTGAAATTCCTAATTCTCGTGTTAGTTTGTACATATTTGATCATCTTTGAAAAACCAAATGCACATAGCCTTGTTGATGTGAAACTAAAGCATGATTTAAAGCTCCATATGTGAATTTAGTGACCATATACATCCTATGTGAGTTTTTGAGCCTATTGAAAGTGTGTGCATTTTTCATACACTCCTATTCTTTCATGTGTGATGAACTTATGTGAGATACTTCTCTAGAACTTGCATAACGATCTTTCGAAATATTTGTCATTGATTGCATGAACTTGAAAATGATAGAGGCATTAGGTTTACCACCATGGCCCAAATAACCTTGTTTCCCAAAGAAAAATGATATCATTAGATTGCCAATTTGAGCCGTGTTTGTTGAGCCTTTTATTTCTTATCACCAGATATGTCTACCCTTATGCCTGAAATAAATATTTTTCCTTACCCTTTCCAAGCGAGCAATGCAAGATTATCTTATGTGAATGTTTGTGAAGTACTTTGAGGGTGTTTGGCAAAAGAATAAGTGTGGGGGTTTTTCATATTTGTTTCTGTTTGAAAAAAAAAAAAAAAAAAAAAAAAAAAAAAAAAGAGAAAAAAAGAAAAAGAAAGATTGTATACAAAGAAAATAAAAAGTTTTTAAATTTTCAGTTTATGGGTGTGGTTGGAGATGTCTGAAGAATCGTTGGAGAGCTTGAGTTCTTATAAATCTAAAGAAAATAATTGCTTGCAATGTAGCTTGGAACTTGTGTTTTCCTATTCTTTCGTTTCAATAACCCTATCCCTAAGCCTCATTACATCCAATAAAAGTCCTCTTGATTTAAGTTTTGCAATTATGACTGTGGAGAAGTGATCTTTATGCAAGCTTATGGTAGAACTTTCACATTCGTTTCTTTGAGCGAAACACATTAAAACTAAACACATGTGTGATTGAGTGCATATCCCGTGAGAAGGTCGCTAGTTTGCATATGGTGTTTTTAAAAATAAAAATTTGAAATTGCATTAGCATGGCTATCTCACACACTACACTTCAAGGATGTTTCAAAGATTGCTGCTAATATTTGAATAAGGAAAATGAACTTGAATTGCTTATTGGTGTTAGCTATGGTTCTTGATGATTGTGTTCTCAAATGAAATTCTATGAGGGTCATATAGGGGGAAATAATAATTTTCATGTTATTATTTTTTCTGTTTTTCGTTTGTTTTGCTCGAGGACTAGCAAAAGCTAAGTGTGGGGGTATTTGATAAGCTCATATTTATACATATTTTACATCAAATTCTCTTGTCTTTTCTTAGTTAATTCCTCATATTTTTGTACTATTTACTTGGTTTTGGTGTTTTATCGAATTTATCTAGCTAAGAAAATAAAAATAGCATAAGTGTGATTTTATGTAATAAATTCGTGTCAAAACTGTTTAGCTTTTAAATTAAATAAAATCGTCAAAACGGCATTACCCACTATTTTTGGTTAATAAAAATAAGATAGTATTATAAATATATATATATATATATATATATATATATATATTTATATGATGTTAATTGAGTGGGGGCTGACATAATTAAAATATAAAAAGGAATTTGGCAGCGACAATGAAAAACAGAAATAAGTGCGGTCTTGAGGGGATGGCAGCAAGTGGAGCTGCCTTGAGTTTTAAAAAGGAAAGCTGCATGATAAAAAAGAAGTGCTCGGCATTGTGGGACGAAAAGCATCGCAGAAAGGGGAAATATAATTAAATGTGAGGACCTCGGGGCATTTTTTTAAGAGGGCAGTGCTGCCCTGCTGTGGAAGGTGACTCGGGTTTGCTGAAAAGAAGATGGGAACTTGAGCTGGCAGCATGATGAGCTGCCTTGACAGCTCTATAGAGCAGACGTGAGGATCAAATAAAAGGAAGAAAAGAAGAGGGAACTGGAGAGAGCACAGAAAAGAATAAGGCAGCGCAAGCTGCAGAGCTCGAGGAGGACTCGCGGGAAAGGTCTCGCACGCGGGTGGCAAGCAGGGCCGAGGCGCTGCTTTTGCAGCAAGAAGAGAGAAACAGCTGCCAAGACGCGGAGGTCGCTGCCTTTGGCAGCTGGGGACTGACGGGGGAACTGGCGTGAGCTGCAGGAGGCAGCAGAAGGAAGGCTTGCGGGAACAGGAAGCGCTGACTAAGGAGCGGAACCGGAGATGAGCAGGTTGCGGAGGAAAGACAGGCGAAGGAAAGCCAGCTGCCTTTGGCAGCGCACAGGAGGTTGTTTTGCTGCCATTTGGCAGCGTGACTGGGCTGGAGTTTTGCGCAGAAAGAAAGGGAGCAGTGCATGCATGCTTGACAACGTTCTGTGCAGGAGAAGAAGAAGGAGGTCAGTACGGGAGAAATGACGGAGGTCAGCATGCAGAAGCACAGTGGACAGTGAGGGCAGAAAGCAAACCCATTTCTCTCGGTTTAATTTTCCTAAACTCACATTTTATTTCTGTTTTAATTTAAATTATGTATAACTAATTTTATTTTGGCTAGAGTTTAATTCAAAACCATGGATATATTTGTAATTTGAATTGATTACCTTCAGTTGTGATTTCTGAGTTGTGATTTAATTTGTTTAACTGCTTGATTGATAACTTATTTTTGTTTGTCGATTAAGGATGCATACTTAATTTACATGCATGAATTTGATGCTAGAATATAAGTGAATTTCACCTAATCGTTATGAACTTATATTCACAAGTAGTAAAGGTTGTTGACCACAATCGTGTTAAGTAAATTCTTGGCATAAGTTTCATGCAATTCATAGTAATGAGTGCCTCGTCAATGCTTATGATTTTCATAGAACGTAATGATTCTTGCTTGTTTCTCTATTATGCAATTCATGTAGGGAACTTGTGGGGAATGTTTTGGGTTGTCGTATGCAATCATCCAATCCATTAACTTAAGGAAAATCTGAGAATTAATTTATGCAATTCATGGTTAATTTGGGGCGTTGAGAATTTACAATTTATTGAAAGAACAACTGAAAATCAATTTAGGTTGCATATGTGGCATGTGTGGAGAATAATCCTCTAGCCAGTCCGTCATTTATCATTTTACCTTAATTTTATGTTTTTGTCAATTTTGTAATTTATTTAAGTTTAATTTACTTTTCATCAAAATCAATCCCCCATTTTATTTTAAAGTGTTAGATTTATTAGAAATCATTTTAGTTTGTGTTTTCTTAAGTCTTGAGTTGTTTTGAGTCTTTTGATTTATTTTAGTTTATTTGTTAGTTTTATTTTGAGTTATTCTATTTAAGTGTTTTGAGTCTAGTTTAATATTTTAAATTTTGTTTTTACGTTTTTAATTTAATTTTACTTTGATTAGCATCCCTAGTTAATCCCCGGCCTAGAACGATCCCTACTTACATCATTACTACAACTGTCACAAATAGGGTTTAAATTTGTGCGTCAATTTATTTTCGCATCAGAAACCCGCTTGAAGCAATTCTGATGTTGAACTTCTCCAAGAATAGCGCGGCTGCATGGTTTCTTTGGTGGCTACGGATGGTGAATGGAGAAAGGATTTTGTTTCTAGAAGAAAGGCCAAAGAAAGAGAAGAGAGAGAGAGCTATTGGAGTCCCCAAGGGGTGTGTAAAAGTGGTTGAAACTCTTAGTTTTATAAGGTTAAAAATGTTGTTATAGATTGCCAATAAATCCTAGTAATTGGGCATTTAATTCCCACGCTTTTTTACTATTTTTGGTCTTATAAAGAGTCATATTCATCACCATATTTATTTCCACTTTTAATTCTTTGTCTACATCAGCATCCTTATTCAATTCTCCACCTTTAGCACCATTTTGCCTTATCTGTCCTCAACTGAGCTCCAAAATACAATTAGCTGCACACTAACACAAAAGAGGGCAAACTGCAACTAGTTTAACTCAAAAATATCACAAAGGGACTAGGAATGGATGATATAAATGTATGAAATATATGAGTTATCCGTGCCATAGTTTGTGGAACACCATTCATAAATCCTTCAAGTGATCGGATCTCTTGTTGGTCTTGACAACTACGTCGTCTACATAACATTCTACATTTTTGTGTACTATGTCGTTGAAGATCTTCTAGATTGCACGTTGATTATAGCCCCGACGTTCTTCAAGCCAAAGGGCATTACCTTGTAACAGTAGATACTTTTTGGAGTGTGAAAGGTTGTTGGTTCGTCGTCTTCGGGAGCTGTGCGGATTTGATTGTACCCAGATGAGCCATCTATGAATGATAGCGCCTCATGGCCAGTGGTCACGTCCACCATGATTTCAATGATTGGTAAGGGAAAGTCATCATTCAGGCAAGCATCATTGAGGCTGTGAAAATCTACGCAAACATGTATTTGTCCATATTTCTTAAGGACAACGACGATGTTAGAGATCCATTTAGGGTATTGCACCTCTCAAATGAAGCCTGCTTTGATTAGCTTGTCAATCTAGGCCTCACTTTGTGGGATGAGCTCGAATCGATAGTGCCTTTGAGTTTGCTTTATCGGTCGCGTTCCAGGCTTAACTGCAAGACAATGCAAGATGATGGTAGGGTTAAGGCTGGGCATTTCTTTGTAGTTCCAAGCAAAGGCGTCTTTGTACTTCATTAGTAGTTGGTAGTACTCCTCGATCTCGTCCGCACTTAGTAGTGCACTTACGAAGATAAGCTTCGGTTGCTCGCTTGTGCCTAAGTTGAGCTCCTTGAGATCATCAACCGTGGCTTGCCCTCTATCCTCGAGCTATGGTGGCGCAGCAGGGACGTCTTCCTCGGGGATTTCATCTTCTTTGTCTTCTTGGATTGTGATGTAGAAGACTTTTTGGACCTCCTCTTTAGTGCCATCCTCTTGGGCTTATTGGTGTGAAGATTGGCCAGTGTGGATGATGGTGCGCCTTTTTACCTTCAGTTGCCCTTTTGTGTCAACTTCCAAGGTTGCTTAGCGCTTATCCTTGAAGGAATCGAGCTTCGAACGTCATCTTTTTATGCGAGACCGTTGAGCTTTTGTTCTTTTGGCTTTGCCTTCCTCTTCCTAGAAGGCTTCTTGGTTTCTTTAAGTCTTTCCAAGGCCGAGCATTGTGGAGGAGAGCTAGCCGTGTTGCTTTGTTTCTTAGGTTTTGACAACCTTTCAAAAATAGAGCTTTCATTGTTAGCGAGTTAAGCTGTTTGAAGACGCAAGTTTGGTCTTGACTACCAATGTGATCAAGTGCTGAAATTCTGGGTTTTAAAGATTCAGCCTATCAAAGACTGACGTTCGAGGGGCGGGTTTAGGCTCCTCTTGATCTTGTTCAACGCTTACGCTGATGTGTTGAGCGCTAGCATTTTTCGTTTTTTATGAAATCTTCACATGTGTATTTGGTGTGAAGCCAAGTCCAGCTTTGTTGTTGTCAACTCTGTAACCATGCTCCTTCAACTTCTTTTAAGTCTCGGTGAGGTTACGTTCTTTTGTTGTTGATAGTGTTTGCATTCTTCTTTCCAAGATTTGAAGAGGAGGCGAAATCGTACCCAGCCTTTGACATAAGTTTATAGGTGTTTGGGCCAAAACCTTCTTCGGTTCTCTTGGTTAGAAGAGAGCTTGGTTCTGCTCGCTTTGGCAAGGGTTTTACAAAACCTTGTGGTGGTTTTGAAACTTTAGCGTTGCCTAGCTGTGTCAAAGGTAAAATTGCATTTGTCTTAAGCAGCTTTACATCGTCCTTGTGCAGTTGTGTGTCGGCTTTGCTTGTTCCAGTTTCGAATGGGGATTGCCCATTCTTTCTTCTCGACATTGGGATGTATCGGAAGACAGGTATCTTTGGTCCTTTTAAAGGCGTCACACTCATTTTTATTATTGTGGGCTTAGTAGGCTCATCATCATTTTTGCTTAAAGATGGCGCGGCTTCCCATTCTTGTTCCTTGGGCACGGCTTGCCACTCATGTTTCTTAGGTTCGACTTTGCCTGTGGATTTGATCTCTTTTGGAATAGCTTCGGGCACCATGTCTTCATCCATGTAAAACTTGGCATCTGTGAAGTGTGATTCGGCTTCGGTGAATGGCTTGGTGTCTCCTTGTATCACCTTTACTCATTCTTGGTAAAATTTTAAGTATTGGTGGAAGGTGGATGGCACCACTCCATTCTCATGGATCCAAGGCCTTCCTAAGAACAAGTTGTAGGCAGTTCTTGCGTCAATCACATGGAATAGCATGCTTGACTTGAGTTCATCAATGGTCATCTCGACTCGGATCATACCCATTTTTCTTTGTCCATCTTGATGCCGATTGTGGTCATTGTTGACTTTGGCATGATGTTTATGGCCGATCCACCATCCACAAGCATACGATTGACTTTGTGCTCACTTTTGTACCCAGAAACGAAGAAAAGACGGTTGTGAGGCTTTGACCCTAGCAGCAAGTCTTTGTCAGTGAAGTTGATTGAGTCACGGGCGACATAGCATGTGGCATATTCATATGGCCGAAGTCTCATGCCTTCGTCCTTGCTTTCTTGCACCTTGTGGCCGCCGGGACTCGCCAAGACCGCTACTAGTGCTTTTCGCATCTCCTTGGGCAGCCGTAGCAATTCCTCGATGCTAAAGTATGTCATCAGGTCTTCCTTGAGCGTGATGGTCTTCTCTTCCTTGACATCGATAGCTTTGCCTTTTGAATGCTCTTTTATCTCTATTTCGACCATGTGACAGGCAACGGTAGTGCACTGTTGGAAGAAGTCTTTCAGGAAGTACTCGTACAAGGAGACGGGAATGCGTGGCTCTTGCTCCATAGGTTCCTCATCATACTTTGGTTTGCCAGCTCTTACGTTTCTTTTAGGCTTCCTACTGTAGCAGCGGCGGTGTTTTCTCCCTTGTTCCACCTTTGGCATTGTGGCGTGTGGTCTTGGCTTCCTTGTCTTTTTATAGGTCACCAATGTCCACCCTTCTTCAACGTCGGTAAGTGCATTTTGGTCGCTTGCCCCTAGTGATGGTTGTGCAGAAGATGTCGTGTAGCTTAACCAAGGACGGGAGTGGTCAGGCGTTACTTGGAAAGACACGGGTTCGAAGGACCCAAACGCAATCGTAGTAGTATGTGTTGCGGTTGTGTCTTCAAGGTCAAGTTCAATTTGCCCTTGTTGTGCGAGCTTCATGATGAGCTTATTGAGGACAAAACACTTGCCAATAGGATGACTCATGATACGATGGTATTTGCAGTACCTAAGATTGTTAACACGATTCATCTCTTCGGGGCGCTTGCATTCAGGTAACTCGATCGCCTTTTTTTCCAGCAAGTCGTCTAACATTGCAGCCATGGCAGAGTTAGGAAAAGGGTATGTCTTCTGCTCGAGTTCCCTCAAGGTGTTTTTGTACATATCTTTGGTATGAGAATGCTCACCTTTCATTTCCTTTATTTTTCTTTTGGAAGAGATCTTGACGGGCGCGGAGGACGTCTTGATGGGGGTAGTATTGACTATAAAAGCTTCATTGGTAGGTTTTTTCACAGTCTTGTCTACCTTTGGGGCGAACACCTTATCCTTCTTGAAGTCGATGATTAGCTCATTTTTCCCATGATTGGCGATACTCAACTCCATGTCGTGGAATGAGTTGCTAGCTCCTCAAATGTTCTCGGTTTTATGCCTTTGAGGATGTCATGTAACCCCCAGTGCATGCCTTGAACGCACATCTCAATGGTGGAGGTTTCAGAAAGCCGATCTTTGCAATCCAGACTTAATGAACGCCATCTATTGATGTAGTCAACGACAGGTTCATCCTTACTTGTCAGCTCCAACATGCTTACCTTGCGGCGAGTGTTGTAGAAGCGATTGAGGAATTCCCTTTCAAGTTAGTCCCAATTGTTGATAGACTTGGGCTCGAGGTTTGTGTACCAGTCAAAGGCATTACCTTTCAGCGAGCGCACAAACTGCTTGATGAGGTAGTCTCTTTTCGTCTCAGCATTGTTGCAGGTTTCAATGAAATAGGCAATATGTTGTTTAGGATTGCCCTTTTCCATCGAATTGCATAAATTTGGGCGGCTGATAACCCCTTGGCATCCTTAAGGCGTAAATCTTTTTGGAGTAGGGTTTTGAGTACAGAACGGAGTCATGTGAGCTTTCTTCGTACTGCGCCTTGATCGTGCTAGTGATCATCTTCTGCAATTGCTGGATAGAGAAAGATCCCATGAGCATTGTTGCTTGGTCCGGCTTTTCCTCGACTTTTTCCATCGAAGGCTCCTCATCCTAGTCAGTTTCCTTCTTTTGTAGATCAACCTTTGGGTTGCGGTCAACGTTTTTGTCATGTTACGCCTCTAGTCGGTTGACGAGTGCGGCAATTTGCAAGTTCTTTTCCTCCATGGTCCTTGTCAGCCTTGCGATTGCTTCACTTATTTATGCCAGCTACTCCTCGATTGAAGTCGCATTAGTAGTCATGACTTGCATGGCTACGGGATACGAGTTGCTGCTTGAGTCGGCATCAGAAGTCAACGACTCGGAGTAACTCTTCAGGCTTTCTTCCCTTGGCGCTCTTAGTAAGGCCAGGGTGATCATGGGCTCGTGTCTCGGGTGCTCTTGCTCATTTGGCAGAGTTGATGTAGGGGTGGAAGGCACGGCCGAGAGAGCTCTTGCCTTGCTTCAGGTTGTGATGCCCAAAGTGCCACCACTTGCAACATGGATGTTCTTGTTCTTCACATTGGTTGTGAGAACAACTTGATCCTTTCTTTATGCCATTTGTGCTTCTTGTGGATTTGAAGACAGAGATGTCCCACTGGGCGTGCCAAATTTGTGAACACGAAAATTCTGTAACAAATGAAACGAGAACACATGTACAAAGTAGATATGTAGTGATAAATTTTTAGGGTTACAATCTCTGTTTACAATTTTCCTCTAATTCAGTCTTCAAATTTGATGTAGATGCGTAGGTTATTGATCCAAGGGTCGCGATGACTTGATCTCGGATGAACGATTGAACGATTGCTTCAAGTTTTGAACTTAAACCAATGCGTGGATAGTCTTCACCTCAAAGCTGCGGCAAAGGTAGTGTTGATGTAGGATTTCATTGATTCAAGGGTCTTGGTTACTTGATCTTGAATCGAACGTCTTTACAAGATTTAAACTTGCAACAAAGTCTTGAAGGAATCAGCACAAGTGCTTGTTGATTCTTTAAGGGAATGCTTCGACTTTGGTCGAAAGAAAGCAGAGAACTCACAAACACAAAGTATTCTCAAGTATACAAACTTATGCCTCTCAAAAACTCTCATACACAAAACTCTATCCCACATCCATCTATTTATACTTATAGATGTCCTAGATTTACACAAAGTCCCTAGAATATAGGAAACCAAATCCTATACTAAAACCAAATCTCAAACCAACTAGGAAACACAAATCCAAATATCTTGCGTCCAAGATATCCTAATCCTTTTTAGTTTAGGTATATTGATTTAATGCCAAATCCAACATGAACAACGTTGATGACATGCTGTTACCATTGGATAAGCTTCGATGGAAAAGAAGGGACGACGTGGTGTGAAACACACTGATGAGCCACTAAATGGTGTTGATGATTTGATCAGCAACATATGTCACTCCGTTAATGATATGTTTGTTGCAAGATGCAAGAAGTTAAGGTTAAGAGGCAAATTAGTATCTCAAATCAACAATATGATACAATTAACATAAAAAGAGACTTCAAAGACAAGTTAAAGGTTTTCCTTTCTGTGCTTTCACGTTCAGGTTTGCTACAACAACCACGTGATTATGAGGCACGCGACCAAGCTTCGATTAGATTGGCTGTGGTGTATTGGAACGAAATTAAGTCATATGTAGTTGTTGCAGGGTTGATCAATGATATTAGCAGTGGCAGTGGCAGTACTAATTATAGAGGAAATTATGGAGTAGTAGATGTTAATGCATTACTGCTAGAGATAAGTACAGTGATGGAGGCTGTATCGGGTGATTATCGATCATCACAGTCTAGGCCAAAGCCGGCAAGCAAAGCATTAGTTGAGGCCTTGGACTCGTTTATAAAAACTGATGGAGTAAATTATGGTACTGATATTGAATTCTGTGTGGTTTGCTTGGAGAAGGTGTTGAGTGGGGAACAAGTTACGCCTTTGCCATGCTCTCATATGTTTCTTGCACAATGTGTTTTTGAATGGTTCAAGTCGGGTCATACGTGCCCCGTGTGTAGGTTCGAATGTCCTACTGATTGATGTGGGTTCTAAGTTTACATTGTTGTAAGACAAGTTTTCTATGTATTATAGTCTTTTGAAATATATTAATATCATTCAATTTCTAGTTTTATTTTGTATATAAATTTGGATTACTGTTCGAAACTATATATCATTATATCATTTAATCTTTTGAAAACTTGCATAAAGGCTTGATGCATGTAATTTCTTCGATCCATGTGCTCTTTGTTCGATTACAAATTACAATGTGTGTGTTGTGAGAAGACCCTCTGCAAACATGTTAGTTAAGAGTAATTTTTTTTTAACACAGCCTTTATATCCTTACACCCAATTAGTAGATTGTCGAACAGAATCCCAAAATTTACCCTTAAAAATATAAGAATAAGAAAATAAAAACCGACAACACCATATCAACCAGTGGTGGAGCAAGCATAGGGTCCAAAACCTCCATGTATATTTGTTTGTGTATTGAATTTGACCACGATAAACAATTAAGACAAACTAAAATATAACCTCCTTCTCCTACTTCTTCTATTTTCTTCTATCATATTTCTCTTCCTTTTCTCTCTTCTTGTGTACGACTCTATTGTGTGGACCATGTGATAGATGAAATACTTTGGTTGACTAGTCTTGACAATCTTCAACATTACTCCACAGTATTCTGCATCTACCCTCGACAAGCCTTTATAAATAATAGCAGTTGTTGACATATGTTGGTATAAGCTTTTGACATATGTTTGCAAGAATTGGCAAGTACTTACTAGGTGCTCGATAAAATAGCCGAATGAAGCTTTTTAGTTGATATTATGACACCATTATTTGAAAATCCTGACACAACCAATGACATCAACCCCCCATTTTTCTAGTGAACTCAACTAAGTGCTGAGGACTATTTATGTTGTTCTATTCTCTCTCAGTTAGATCTATCTAATTGGGGGAGAGGATCTGGTTATCTCTTTCATTGAAATTAATTTCCCCACTTTTTATGAAAACTAGAAGATGAGCACACACTTTGTGTGTGAACAATTTCATTTTGTTTTTTGTTTTTGATTAAGGAATGTGATTATGTTTTTAAATTTTTTAAAAAGAGTATGAGACGATGATGATGGGATTTCTTAATAAGGGCATATTTTTCTTAATATTACATAATTAACATTTTGCCCTCTTTATGTAAATATTGTGCATCAAAAGTGAGGGTAAAATAGGAAAAATTGGGATATGATTGTCATTTTGTTAAAAGGTACAAAATTACTATTTTGCCCTCCTCATGTCAACATTGTGTATTTAAAAGTGAGGGCAAAATTAGAAAAAAAAGAGGCAAAAAGTTGACAATGTTATAAATAGGCAAAAGTTTAGAGAGATAACATTTGTTAGGGATAGGAGTGAGATTGTTGCAAAATATTACACTAACATAATATTGCATAGGAAGTGATAGATATTATTAATATTAGTTTTTTTTTTCACTTTCTTTTCTTGTTGTGTCTTTTGAACACTCGTAATACTCTATTTATAGAGCAACTACCTTGAAAACAAACAAATTACACTATTAAGCATATGAAAATTTTATTGTATGCATGTGGGCATACATACCCACTATTTACAACACTCCCCCTTGGATGCCCACATATCAACATCAGTTGCCTCGTTAAAACCTTGCTTGGAAAAACCCAGTGGGAAAAAATCATAGCGAAGGAAAAAGAGTACAACTTTACCCGGATTGTTGATATGGTGCTAAGCATACTTATGTTGCCTCGTTAAAACCTTGATAGGAAAAACCCGGTGGGAAAATCCTAATCGAAGGAAAAAGAGTACAACATGCATGTATCATCGAATCTCCCCATGAATTGTATCTCCCCCTGATTCCGCATTCTTCAAATTGGTAAGTCGACGTAATACGATTCCCTGCTCTAACTTCTGAAATGTGCACTTTGGTAAAGATTTGGTGAACAAGTCTGCCAGATTTTCATTGGAACGGATTTGTTTGACTTCAATAACTTTAGCCTTCTGAAGCTCATGTGCACTGAAAAACCTTGGAGATATGTGTTTAGTCTTGTCGCCCTTAATGAATCCTTCCTTCATTTGGGCAACACAAGCTACATTATCTTCATGGATGACAGTTGGAGTGTCTTTCTTTGAAGGTAGACCAAATGAATTCCAAATATGATGGATCATTGATCTTAACCAAGAACATTCACGATTTGCTTCATGTAAAGCAATTATTTCCGAGTGATTGGAAGATGTAGCAACTAATGTTTGCTTTGTTGAGTGCCATGAAATTGCAGTATCTCTATTAGTGAACACATATCCAGTTTGTGAGCAAGCTTTGTGCGGATCAGAAAGGAAACCAGCGTCTGCATATCCAACAAGAATCTGGTCATTTGTGAATTTCTCTGAGTAGAAGAGACCCATGTCTGTTTTTCCACGAAGGTATCGTAATACATCTTTGACTCTCTTCCAATGACGAATTGTTAGAGCAGAGCTATACCTTGCTAACAAGTTGACTTAAAAAGCTATACCTGGTCTAGTACATTGTGCTAAATACAATAAAGCACATATTGCACTCAAATATGGTACTTCTAGACCAAGGACCAATTCATCATCTTCTTTTGGACGGAATGGATCTTTCTTAATGTCCAAAGAACGAACGACCATTGGGGTGCTCAGTGGATAAGCCTTGTCCATACCAAATCGCTTCAGTATTTTTTCAATGTAAGCTGATTGATGGACCAAAATTCCATTAGCACAATGCTCGATCTGCAGGCCGAGACAATATTTTGTTTTCCCAAGGTCTTTCATTTCAAATTTGTTTTTTAGATATTCAACAGTTTATTGAGCTCTTCAGGGGTTCCAACTAGGTTCATATCATCGACATATACTGCCACTGTAGCAAATCCAGTATTTGATTTCTTAATGAACACACAAGGGCAGATGACATTGTTGGTATATCCTTCTTTGATCAAATACTCGCTAAGACGATTATACCACATTCGTCCAGATTGTTTAAGCCCATATAATGATCACCTTAATTTAATTGAGAACATACCTCGTGGTTTGTCAGTTGTTTCAGGCAACTTAAGTCCTTCTGGGACTTTCATATATATGTCAGTATCTAATTCTCCATATAGATACACAGTGATAACATCCATGAGTCGCATGTCAAATTTTTCTAAAACTACCAAACTTATTAAGTAATGGAACATAATTGCATCCATTACAGGAAAGTATTTCTCTTCATAATCAATTCTAGGTCTTTGTAAAAAACCTTGTGCAGCGAGTCTTGTGATAGGAGCATATTTATGCGACTTAGTTAGCTTGTTTTCTTGCATTTTCATAGCTAATTTCTACTTATTATAGTGTTTTAAGTTATTTTCATGTGTTTGTAGGTCCAAATGACAAAGTTGGCAAGAAAGTGCAATTTGGAGCATTTTGAAGCAGTTTTGGGCCAAGAATGGATAGCACATGTATGGAGCAAGGTGGATGGACGTTTTTGAAGTTCAAGAGGCTAGGAATATGCTGAAGAGATGAATAAAATAAAGTCAAGACAAGGAAGATAAGGAGTCAGCTAAAAGGAAGGAACATTATCCAAAATCTTATCCAACATTATCCAAACTAACTTTATCTTATCCTATCCTATCCTAATCTTATCCTACCTTAATTCCAGCTGCAAGGGGGACTCCTTATCACATTAGAATACCTAATATCTGATTCTAGAAGCCCTGAAACAATGCAAATAACCTGATCCTTTTTTCCCTTAGAAATCTGACGAATTTAATCCCTTCTCTTCTAGAAACCTGTCGTGTATCCTACTCCCGTTCATCCTAGGATTGTGCAATCATTTTTCCTTCAGAAATTGTGCAAACCCTAGGCCTATAAATACATATTTATCACCACAATTTCGTGCACCAAACACACAAGAGCCAAAACATCAGAAAAATACAATTGTGCCGCAGCTTTGCAAGGAAGGAAGAAGAGGAGACCCTTGGAGTCGTGCCTGCCATTCAAGGCTTTGGATTGCTAGAATGTTCCTAGGTTTATTGTATCCTTAGTTTTAGTTCAATGTTTAAATTAGATTGTTTTTGTTTAATTGTAACCATGTGGAACTAATTTTACTTTAGTTAGAGGTGAATTCAAAGCCATGAACATATATGTGATATGAATTGATTACATCTAGTTATGATTCCATGAATCGTGAATGCAATTTACTTATCTGTTTGATTGATAACTTATTCTTGTGTGTTGATTGAGGGTGCACAGTTAGTTTGCATGCAGGGATTTGATGCTAGAATATAAGGGAGTTTCACCTAATAGTTATGAACTTATATTCACAAGTAGTAAAAGTCACTAGTCATGATTGTGTTAAGTGAATTCTTGGCAGGAGTATCATGCAGTTCATAGTTACGAATGTCTTGTCAATGCTTATGATTTTCATAGAACTTAATGATCTTTGATATGTATCTTTATCATGCTGTTCATATAGGGAACTTGATAAGAATAATTTGGTTGTGTCGCTGAGTCCAATTCAATGAATTTAGGAAAATCTGAAAGTCAATTTGTGCTTCTCCCGATTAATTTGGGGCATTGTCATTCATGGTTTATAGGAAGAGTAACTGGAAATCGATTTGTATGCATGTGTGTCATGTGTAGAGAATGACCCTCTAACTAGCCTTACAACCCTAAAAACATCAAATTTCATATTACCTTTAGTTTGTTTCTGCAAGTACTTAGTTCTAGTTTTAAATTCGTCAAAACCACTCACCCCCCCCTTATATTTCGTGTCTTTTAGTTAGAATCTGTCCAATTGGTGTCTTTTTAATGTTTTGAGTCTTTTAGTTCAAATTTCGACCAAAGTCATCCTTAGTGTTAGTTTTGAGTCAATTTGTTTGTTTTGTGTAGTTTTTAGTAGTTTGAGTCAGTCTTGAATCATAAGAGTCTAGTTTAGTGTTTTTAAGTCTAGTTAAGTGTAATTGAGTCTAATTTGAGTTGATTACCAGTCTCTCCTAATCCCCGACCTAGAACGATCCCTATTTATCCATACTACAATTGTCAAAAAGAGGGTTTAATTTGTGTGTTAGTTTTTTACCACATCAAATTTTGGCACCATTGCCAGGGATTAGTAAAATTGCTAATCACCCTGTTTTTTTTTATTTTACTTTTCATATTTGATTTAGTTTTCTTTCTTTGATTTTAGGTACTAGAGAAGCAAGACATGGCAATTGCTAATATTCAAGCTTAAATGGCGAATCTTACTTCTCTTTTGTCGCGGTATATCGAAAGGACTACAATGAAAAGTGTCCTTACATTTGGTGTGTCCTATAGTCAAGGATATCAAACTCATCAATGTCCTCAATTAACTGAGAATGGAGGTGCCTGGGGTTATCAATCAATCAAGGAACAACCTGTTTTCCAACACTTACAATTCAAATCGGAGAGATTACTCAAATTTTATGTGGAGGGAACCTCAACAATTTCAACAAGACGGATATTGGCAGCAATCTGAGGAGTTCTATTCAAGACCTATGCAGCCACCACAATCTTCCCCACAACAATCCCAACCAAATTCAGGTTCGTTAATGGATAACGATAAAATTCTTCAAGTACTAACTTCATTAACGCAGGGCCTACAAAATCAAGCCAAGGAGATGGGCGAATTAAAAAATCAACTTGGAGAGATCGCAGAATTTATGGGGCAAATTCATGAACAAAGTGAACTCTCCAACACAACTATTGCAAATTCAACAGGAGATTTTGAAATCACTAAAGCTATCACCTTGGGAAGTAGTATAGAGGTTGGAGCTGACCAAAAAACGTCCAAACACAGCCAGAACGTGGATGAATAGCTGTTGCAAGAAGAAGAAGAGGTGGACAAGGCCATGGCAAGGGAAGAACTGAAGGAAAAATTTTGTCCTAGCTAAGAACATGTATGAACATTTGAATACATATGCTAACAATTAACTCTTTAAAGTAGGCATGCATCCAAAAACAATTCATGAAACCCATGACTTTCAAAGCCTAGTATATGGTGAATCAAAAGACTCTTTAACAACATTAAAGAATATGAAGAATTTAGAGATTCTTTACCCTTGAAGCTCATCCTTGATTACACAAGGGATTCACCCAAGTGGAGGGCCTTCAAGTCACCTCCTTGCTCCTTGGATCTTCCTTGTGATTTCCCTCCTTTTAGTGCTCCTTTGCTTCTTTGAGGATTTGAGGATTAGTTCTCCAAAACACCAAAAGTTTGATGTCTCTATGTCTCTTCACCAAGGATGTAATTTGTGAGGATGAAAATGGATCACTTAGGGAAGTAAATTTGCTAGATAACTATCCCCAAGTAGCTTAGAAAACCCTAATTGAAAACAAAGCTATAAAGATGAATTTATACTTCATTTCTTAGGTGAGTGGCAAACTTGCAATTAAGCAAACTTTGCATACCCTCACCCTTATGGCCGGCCATTACATTGTTATTGGGCTTGTTGCCCATTTTGTTTTAGTTGTCATACAACCTAAAACATAATGGGCCTTGTGGACCAAAACACTTTTGGGCCCCGAAGCCCTAAAACCAACTTAAAAGCCCAATACGAATATTTCGTATAATTAATTAACTAATTAATTAATCTTGACCATTCTTCAATTAAACCATTTAATTGCTTATCCATTTCATTTAATTGCTTCACATACATCCTTATTTGGTGTGCGATCCATTAGGTTCCAATTAGCGAGGCAGTGGGCGATGTTACTCTTAACTATCGATTGTGAATTGAAACCACATTTTAATTCTCCCTTTTTGATGATTAGTGTTTGCTAATCAATAGGGCTTCCACAAACCATGAGTGACACCTAGCAGTATGTCATGGTTACCCAAGCTAAGTAGAATTGGTTGGAGAACCTATCCAGTTACAATTACAATGCAATACGGTCATTCTCTAATACAATACTCTTAACCACATTGTTTAAGTGATAGTTTGTTTCATGTTTACTATCCAATGTGATACTTTCTTATATGATTCCCTTGAATATGATTTGGAACATCTTCCTTAGTCATATTCATTTGCTTTGGCCAAAGACTTTAGAATCATATTTTAGAGTATACTCCTTTCACCATGGAAGGTTAGAGATCCCTTGTTGTGCATTCATATGCCTACATGACTAGATCACATGACCCCAACAATGCCGTGGACAATCCGAGGGAATGCCTTTGTCATGATCAAAGATCAAGGACCTAACCATTAGACATCTATGATGCCTCAGGTCTAAGGACTACTTTGCATATTGTAACCTTAGAGTTCGTACATGACATGTATGTTTGAACTCTCATTAATCGCAGTTCAGTGTACTCGATTACTCTTTCAAGCACCTATGTGTTTGTCTTAGTGTCCAACACCAAATGACTTGAGACTAGTTCATACTCACGTTTGAGTCAACATAACACATACTAACCTTAGCGGATTGTCAATGCCCAATTGGCAATCCTATGGCTAGGAACGTTTTAGGAATGAACATAAGAGAAAGGTCTCCTTAATCTAACTCATTAGATCACTTATCTCTTATGTCAAATACATCCCTTGGATTCTCTTATTGATTAAACACATGATACAATAAATAGTGATTAACAATAAGTATTGCCCTTCCGTTAAACATATAAAAGTTTAACATATTAAGTATTCCAAAAAGCTATTACATCAAATGAGTGGCTTTGTGGGCATACTTCCAACAAGAACACCCCTTGCTGCAGCCTTCTAAGGCTTCTATGCCATCCAATTCAGGTAAGGTTGTTCCAAATTCAATTCTTTCTAACCCCATTCCACCAAATGTCCCCATCCCTTGCAGGTTCATGATTTCCAAGGAAGAAGAGAGTGAAAAAGACATCTTGGAAGCCTTTCCAAAGGTGCAAAGTAATATCCCGATTCTTGGTACAACAAATCAAGTTCCAGAATGTGTTGAATTGTTCAAAGAACTTTGTACAACAAGAAGAATGATTCAAGAGAAAGAAGTGGCTGGGGAATATCAAGAATTCATCAAAGAGGATGTACTTGAGACAACCAACCCCAAAGATGTTGGATTTTATGACACATGACAAGTCACAACTGTCACACCAAATCTGGCCGAGTGCAAAGTTCCTGAAACTTTCAAAGAAGTGGTGTTTGTCCTTGAGTTCTTGTCGAAGCACACAGGTAAGCCACCTCCTCGGATTTCAATTTCATTTTCTACTAACAAGTTGTTGATGATTCACGCACCCACTCTAGAATTTAAACCATTGCCGGATCATTTCATGTATCACCTCCCATTAAAATATCAATTCCATGTCGTTGGCCTTAGTGAAGCTTAAATGGAGGTATCATTCGGCTGGAAGATGTTAAAGTAAGCGCTTCTTGGGAGGCAACCCATGAATTCAAATAAAGAAGACCTAGGAATCTCCGGCTCCAAAACCAGATTTGTGTTCCTTAACTCTACTCTTTATTGCTTTTACTTTGCCACAATTGTCATGTTTGTTAGTTGTGTTGTTTGCTTGCTTGCATGTTAGTCTCTGTTTGAAACATTGAGGACAATGTTTGGTTTAAGTGTGGGGGGGGGGGTAAACAAAGTGTTTTTCATGAATTTTCGTGGGATTTTATCACCTAGCACCTCTAGAGTTGTTTCTCACTGTTTTTAAGTGTTTTTAGTGTGTTTTGAAGTGTTTTAATGTGTTTTGAAAGAAAAATTTGAAAAAAAAAATAGAAAAAGTTTTGAAAAATCCAAAACGAGTCGTTTTAGAGTCGTTTTTGTGTGTTTGTTTGTGTTTTAGGGTACCTTCCAACACAATGATGAGAATTTGGTTTTTAATTGCATGACTGTTAAAGAAAGCTACAAACATGGGTGGAAGTTTGATATGCTCTTTGGTTAATGCTTAGTTGTAGTTGTCATTAACGAATTCACATGTAATCACAAAGGAAAAAAATCAGTTTTTGTAACATGCTTGAAGAAAGGAACTCAAACTAACGCTACAACCCTGAGAGACTTGAGCCTAAACTTTGTTTGGAGAGTTATTAATCTGTGAATTCTTGTTTTCTAAAGTCGTTGCATGATCTCATTATTTCTTTGCTTGGTTGCTACTTGGAATGCTTTTTCATCATTTTAGTTCCAAATACTAGAACTCATGCCCGTTTCATTCAAAGCTTTAAATTGAGTGCATAACATATAACAAGATGAAGTTGTTTAGTTACCACCAGAGCCAAAAAGCCTTATTCCCTTGCATATGTTTTGTAGGTTTAACCCCTTTGAGCCTTATTTAGCCTATTTTCTTTGTTAGCCACATTATCCTTACCTAGCCTAGAATAAGACTATCCATACCCTTGTTCTTAAAGTATAGTGGAGCATGACTTTGAGGGAATTCCTTTTGATCAAACATTATGGAGAAAACAAGTGTTGGGGAAGGTTATTTCCAATGAAAGGAAAAAGAAAAAAGAAAATAAAAACGTGAAAAAGAAGGAGAAAAAGAAGAAAAATTTGAGAAGGAAAGAAAAAGAATTGAGAAATAAGTGAGAATGAACTCGCAAGTATTGGTTGTTGAAGAAAGGGTCCAAAAGTTTGAATCCGGCCCTAAGTGTTTTGTGAATCTCCCATGGGTGTTTAAAGTTGGTTGCTGCATTCAAAAGTGAATTCTAAGTGTCAATTTCATTATTTTTGCTTACTATTGCTTTAAGAACCTTTGTTTATCCTTAACCTTTCTTTGTTAGCCTCATTACAACCCTTTGACTTGTATCTTGGTTGTTATGTGTTTCAATATGTGGAGTTTGAAATTGGTATGAGAATATGGAAACCCTAGTTCTTGCTTCTAAGTAGTGGCATTCCGTGAAGGAAATTTTGTGAAAAACATGTTCATTTGAATAACATCATATAGCATGCAATTAACAATTAAAGGCGGAATCATGCTTTCATGCATTCAAAAACAAAACATCAACCATGAAATTCAAAGCCTAGTAGATTGGTGAACCTTGACTCAACTTTTAAATCAACATTTATTAGTTGAGAAATATTTACCTTTGTAGATTCCTCTTTGCATATGCAAAGGATAATCACCCAAGAGATAGGGCCTTCATTCCTTGCTTCTTAGCTCCATGGATTTGGTTGAATGAAATAGATTCTCCAAGTTCCCAAAATAGAGAACCTCTAAAGATTCTACACCAAGGTTGGATTGGAGAGGAAATGAGTGACCTTGAGGAAGTAGAATTGCTAGACAATATCCCCCAAGGTGGTTGGCCTCTTAGAGAGAAATGGAAGCTTTGTGTTCTCACCAATTTTCTCTAAAATCAACAACTTATGAATTTTAGGTTATAAAGTTCTTTATATAGTCACTTCTTTAAATGACCTAAAGAACCAAAAACCCTAATTCAACACTAAATGGATATGGGCTTTTGGGCCTTTGTGAATCTTTATTCATTAAGTTGTCATACAACTTAAGTCAATGGGCTTTGACGTTCGAAGCCCATTGGGCCTTAAGGTCCAAAACTATCCCGAGGTCTTTAACGAACTTATTCGTTTGATTAATTAACATATTAATTAATCCTTGCCATAAATAATTAAACCATTTAATTCATCTCCTTTGTTTCTTCAATCTCCACCTTACTCGGTGTACGATACATTAGGTTCCTTTTAGCGAGGCAGTGGGCGATTAAAACCATTTTACATCGATTGTGAATTGAAACTTACTTTCAATTCTCCCTTTAGTGATTACACACGTTTAGGGCTTCCACAAACCATGAGTGACACCTAGCAGCATATCATGGCTACCCAAGCTAATCAGAAGAGGTAGAGAACCTATTCAGTTTAGGATTACAAATGCAATACGGTCTTTCTCTAATCTAATACTCTTGACCACATTGTTTGGTTTGATAGTTTATTTATTCATGTCTACTATCCAATGTGATTCATTTGCATTTTTATGATTACCTTGAATGTGATTTGGAACGCATTCCCCAATCTCATTCATACTCTGGCCAGAGATTTTAATCATATCATAGAGTATTCTCCGTCAAACCATTTTGAAGGTTAGAGATCCCTTGTTGCACATTCACTTGTCTCCATGACTAAGTGGCTTAACCCCAATGATGTCGTGGACACCCCGATGGGGTGACTTTGACATAATCAAAGATCAAGGACTTAACCACAAGACAACAACTGTGATGCCTCAGGTCAAAGGACTAATTTGCATTATCCCAAACATGAGTTCTCATGTGACATGAGTATGAGAACTCCTCGTTGATCGTGTTCAATGAACTCATTCTCTATTGAGCACCTACGTACTTGTCTTGATGTCACACACACCAATGACTCGAGACTAGTCACTCTCCCTTAGAGAAGACATAGCACGTACTGATCTTATCGGACTGTCAATGCCCAATTGGCAATCCTATGATCAGGAACGTTTAGGATGTGTCTACGAAAGAATGGTCTCATTAATCTAACTTCATTAGATTGCATTCTCCCAATCACATATTCCTTGGACTTTATCGTTTAAGCATATAACATTTATATGAGACGTCTCAAACAATAATGTTTGCCTTTTATATGTAAACTAGATTAGTTTAACATGTGAAATGTCCGTAAAGTATCATCATATGATTGGCTTTAGGGCACATTTCCAACAATCTCCCACTTGCACTAGAGCCAATCAGCTTGGTCATCTGTTATGATTCCTCTTCTGTAGTCATTTCATAAATGGCTGAGTAGTAGGCCTAGGCAATGGATATCTATATGTTATCCATAGAAGCAACCTTGAGAATATCGACGTCACCATTATACATGATTCCCAATCATGTGGTTCAGTCTCTCATATGAGTTCGGATCTTGATGAGACCTTGATTCCCTGGCTTGAGCTATCGCCCCATTAGTGTCGTACACTTTCTGGTTGGAACCGAATAGAGAGTTCATAAATGAACTTTCCCATCCAAACAACATTGTTGTAAACTTCTATATGGCAATATATTTTGCATTCATAATGGAACACACTAAAGTCATTACTTTAATGTTTCCATCCAAATATCTCTTTAGTCATAATAAAGAGATATCTGTTTATCTCTTCATTCATAATGAAGAAACATCCAATGATGGATTAGATTCATAATCTAATACATTTACGCTTCCATTACATTACTCTAATTCTTCCTCATTCTTCGAGGAACCTATCCTTTAGTATTTCTTAAATACTTAAGGATTCACTTGACAGTTGCCATGGTTCTGATCCTGGGCTTGCATTGATATCGCCTTGTACCTTTCTAGGTACAACTCATATCAATGTTTTTCATACAATATGAAATACATAAATCACCTTTCTGCGTATGCATAAAGGATTCGATTTACGCATTATTTCTTTGGGAGTCAAAGGGTACGTTCCCTTTGAGAAGAACTACCTCCTAGTCTCACTAGAGTTGTTCTTCTGATTGAAGTTTATCATCATATGAGAAACTTCCTAGCATCCTTTTTGTCTATTATTAGGGCATGATATAATCCAATTATATCCTAAAATCTATCATTATAGATTTCCATCCCATGTATATAGACTATGTCTCCCATATACATTCTATCGTTATAGAAAGTTTAAAGTCATAACTTTAATAATGAAGTATTCTTTTCATTTCCAAAATTAATATATCATACATATATTTAAATTTAGGAATATGATTAACTCCCACTAATCTTTTGTAAACCTAGTAAACAAAAGATTCATTTACATCTTTATGAGAAATCAAACAATTTGATCTTTCCCTCATAAGACGTTTATGGCTCCCACTAGCTTGCTTAGATCCATGATGGTTGGATCTCTACAACTTACATGTCTTGTGATTCATAGTTTTAGACATAAATTATCAAGACTATCTTAATAATGGTTTCGGAAACCTATATCATGTCCAAACATTGAATCACCATTTAGTTGTAGCTAGCAATCTTCGAATTAATTGAAACTAAGACTACGTCAAAGATGGTTCCTTCAAAGTCAACCATTCTCTTTGATTGTAGTCACCTTAAGCTACCAATTAGCTATGAAGGTTTCATTATTTCTGGTCAAATGGTACTTTACCATTTCCTTGAGTATATGTTGTATATACACTCAATGTAGTCATAAAGTTCAAACCATTCAACTGAGACGGTTTAAAATTCTTTTTGACTACCTTGGAGCTTGTGGTATAGGAACTAGGTTGTTATATTTGTTGATTATCATCTTGTCTCTCAAAGAACCCATTCTTTTGAGTTCTATTCCTAGTTCATTTGCTCTAAGGCAAATCACATTGTAGGATTACAATGAACTACTCAACAAACAACATTTGTTGGTTGGTTTATAGAAGTGATATCCAAAGGTTAATTTAAGGATATCCACAAGATAATTTTTAAACAAATATTGCTCATTAGCACACAACCCCAAATCTTAACATGATTAAGATTTGTCTTTCTTTCCAACTACATCCTATGGAGTTATGAAAATTTTGGAAGATCTTCTAATTGACAATCATATTGTTTTAGAAGTATATATCCTATATATATGGGTAATTGATAACATCCAACGAACTAAATCTTATTCGAGTTCGTTCTTCTCCTAATGGAGAAAATCATTATCTTATGATGCTAATTTCCTTGATATCTTTCAAGGAAACTCATCTAAAGTGTTACCTTTCCTTAGATCAAATCTAAGGAGGTAAGTACTTTAGACGTCTTACTCATCAACTTACATTTCTTGAATTCTTTGAAACCTTTTTGCAAAGTATTCGGACTTGTGTTTATTCATAATAAACTATAGTCCAACCGAGAGTGATCTTCGGTGAATGTCAAACAACATGAGTAGTATTATGTTGTGGACAAGTGCCACTTAACATCTAAGTGAATTAACCTCAATAACTTTGTGATTCTTTCTTCTTTCCAAAAGAATAAAGATTCGAACATTTCGCCTCTATACAATTTTGACAAGAAGGTATTGGATCCGGATCTAACGATCCAAAGCATCCATCTATGACCAACTCGTAATTTATGTTTTAGAGGTATCACAACTCAGTTGGGATTAGTCACTATCTTGCAACCTTTTGGGTTTTAAGCATCATTATATTCTAAACAGTTAACGCTACCATATCATCTCTACTTATAGAGACAATCAATTAGATTACTATAATCCAATCATTGATTAATAAAGAACAATGTTTTGTCAAACAAAACATTCATCCATCTCTACTATAGTGATGGAATTGAGTTCCTTAAAATTGGAATGTAAAGACAATCTTTGGTTTTTCCAATTTCTTTGGTAGTTCATATGAGGAAGTTAGTACCATCTGCTTTCGCAGAGATCTATATTTTATTCACGTTCCGAATGTGAAGTACTTTCTCTTCTCCCATTAATCTTCTACTTCTTATTAGCCACACTTTTACAACGATTGTAAAACATAGTTACTAATACGGAATCAAGCATTCAAGTAGAAGAACCAACTGTTTTGAACTTATTCAAGAACAATTTACAACACCTTCGAAAGGTGTGTTCTTGACACTTGCAAGACATTTCTTGCAAATACCCCTTCCAATGTCCATCCTTTCATAAAGAAAGTTTGTTCCCTTGGAGTTAATTTTATCTTCTTCATTTGACTTCTCCTTTGACTACAATAGTCATGGTCCCTAAACTCCCACTATCTCTCTTGAAACCTTTTTCAATTGTGTTATATACATCAAACATTTTGGAGAGTGTGTGGTTATTGTTCACTACATAGTTTACAATAAACTTAGTGAACCATTAGGATAGGGACATAAAGGTGAAGTCCTAGCTTAGTTTCCGTCTCGTTAAGTGGTTTATCACTTCAACAGTCAATGATTCAAAATCATCATAAGTCCATGTTGAGGGACTATTTTTGTCAACCAACCATTATGTTCTAAACATAATTACAAACTTTCAAGAGTTGTTCAAGGCAACTCTTATTTCTTCATACAACAATTTGTAAGTGAAGAATCATGGCACTAAAAGTGTCCTTGTCTTTATGCTAATCTTCGTAAGTTCCTTTGTTCATATAACGAAGGAATAAGCATTGGTTGTTTGTGTTGTCCTCTTCATGATAGACATTTCTAACATGTTCTTCCAATGATACATTATCAATAGGAAGATTGTGAGGATGAGACTTCTTAGGTACATGCACAATCCATTTAAGACAATCTTTGGGATTGTGTTACCAAGTCCGGAAACTAAAACATTCGGCTTTTCTTTGTCAAGTTTTGGATAGCGTTTGCAAATATATTGGTAAACAAATACATAACGAATATAAATTGATTGATTTTAAGCCATTTGATTCAGGTCTTTAAATCAAATAGCACCACCCACTATTTTTGGCAAATTCCATATCCCTCATTGGAATTCGAGAGTTTTTGGAGGAAACTCTTAGTAGGTTATGGGAGACTCACTATTACCAAGCCCACCTCACAATGATATGATGTTGGCTAGCATTAATAATAATGAGAGAGTACGCTTACTCATTTGCAACTAATGCAAGTACCCATCAATTTGGCCTCTAGATAATGTTGCCTCACGATGATACGATGTCGGCGCCATTGCACTTAGTTAAGTTATTCCCACCATGCTTAGTTCGTGAAGGGGTTCAAGAATAGCCTCACGATGATACGATGTCGGCCATCCTCGTTGCCTACACTAACCTCATCATATGTTTATGGATTCCTCCTGAGTATAAGCATGCACTTTGTACTCCCCCATGATAGGGTGAAGCCGGTGTACAAGTCATAAACGATTGGATCCCACCACGGTGGAAGGCCACGAAAGAGTGTTCTAAGCACTCTCACGCTTATCAACTTAATAATGGTTTGGTTGAGGGTTTTAGGTCTCATCACATATAAGTATTCATTTTAATCTTCATTAAAACAATTTTGGTCCTATTACAACTATTGGTCCATTTGATTCAATTTAGTTGTATATAATACTCCCACTATACTTATAAAACGGTTTTTAAAGCAAGAGTATATGATACTACTAACATAAGGTTTGCATTCATTTGATGGACTATATAGTTGCCTTAGGGCCTTAGGATGACTATGAACCTTTGTTTAGATTCAACACGAGCCTAGTGTTGAATCTCGGACTAGGGATGGAGATTGATTTTAGTTACGCGTTTAATCACATTAAGGCGTGTTGTTCCTAGGGGCGTTGGACCCAACTACTTCATTTTCATGCATATCAAATAAAGCAAGAAAGAAGTACTTCAAAGTAAAAGAGAGCTTATGCTCTTTACAACATTTGCATAAAACAAATTACTTTAAAGTAAAGAAGAGCTTATGCTCTTTTACAACATTTGATCAAATCAAATTACAACCAAAATTAATCTACACATTCCCATGGTTCAAACAAATTTGAAACGGCCTTTCACATAGCTCAATTATCGTAGGCTTAGGTTCATAATCACCCTTTAATTAATCAACACTTTAATTAATTAAATTGAATGCAACATTTTCATTTGGTTTTTGTATCCATAAAATTGATTTAAATGGAGCTAAATGAAATGAAAATCCAATTCTCATTTAAAGAGACAAAACAATTTTTGTTCCCTACTTAATTTGGGCCATCATGCAATAACCACAACTTTTTGGGCTATATTGCGAAACACAAACTTTTGGGGTCACTTTGTAAAAACACAAAAGTCCACTACTTCATGTAATTACAACTAGAACCCAAAAATTTCAACAAATACAAAAAACTTCATTAAAGGAGCAAAACAATTTGTCCTTTAACGTTTTTGGGCCTTAACGTAAAAACGTAAACTTTTGGGCCAAAGTGCAAATACACAAAAGTATCAAAACTTTATGTAATTGAATAAAAGACCCAAAAATACCCTATTCTATTAGGGTGGCCGGCCATGATAGAAAAAATATGATTTTTACAAAGTTTTTGTAAGTGGGTTTTGTTAGGTGAGGTAAAGATGAAATATTTTGAATTTATGTCAAACTTTTAAAAAAGTTTGTCTACCATTAAAACCATTAATAATACTTTACAAATAATCATCACCCACTAAAATCACCCACTAAAATTAAACCAAAACTTTATGTAAAAACATAAAACATTTTGAATCAAAACTTCAAAACTTTTTGTTCTTGGCAAGAACTTCAAGAACATTGAAGAACACTCATGAAAACTCATAATAGCTCCATGAATGTTTTCACTCACCAAAACTCAAATTTTCATCACTCAAAAGAGGGTTAACATCCTAGGGTACTTAGGGGTTCCAAAAGTCACTTTAAAACCATTTTAACAAGACAAACATGAACCCAAAAAATCACCCTTTGGATTTGGCCGAATTTCCCAAAAAACATGGCACCAAATTTTAGCTCCAAAATTCATGCTCATATGAACTACATCTACAACATTTGAGATGGCAAATTTTCTAACAAAATTTACATTCAAAGAAACAAGAATAAAGCTTGTAACATATTACAACTTTTAAATCAAAAAACTATGAACTACAAAACCCAAAATGATTCACCAACTACTAGACCTAGGCTCTGATACCACTTGAAGGAAATTTTGTGAAAAACATGTTCATTTGAATAACATCATATAGCATGCAATTAACAATTAAAGGCGGAATCATGCTTTCATGCATTCAAAAACAAAACATCAACCATGAAATTCAAAGCCTAGTAGATTGGTGAACCTTGACTCAACTTTTAAATCAACATTTATTAGTTGAGAAATATTTACCTTTGTAGATTCCTCTTTGCATATGCAAAGGATAATCACCCAAGAGATAGGGCCTTCATTCCTTGCTTCTTAGCTCCATGGATTTGGTTGAATGAAATAGATTCTCCAAGTTCCCAAAATAGAGAACCTCTAAAGATTCTACACCAAGGTTGGATTGGAGAGGAAATGAGTGACCTTGAGGAAGTAGAATTGCTAGACAATATCCCCCAAGGTGGTTGGCCTCTTAGAGAGAAATGGAAGCTTTGTGTTCTCACCAATTTTCTCTAAAATCAACAACTTATGAATTTTAGGTTATAAAGTTCTTTATATAGTCACTTCTTTAAATGACCTAAAGAACCAAAAACCCTAATTCAACACTAAATGGATATGGGCTTTTGGGCCTTTGTGAATCTTTATTCATTAAGTTGTCATACAACTTAAGTCAATGGGCTTTGACGTTCGAAGCCCATTGGGCCTTAAGGTCCAAAACTATCCCGAGGTCTTTAACGAACTTATTCGTTTGATTAATTAACATATTAATTAATCCTTGCCATAAATAATTAAACCATTTAATTCATCTCCTTTGTTTCTTCAATCTCCACCTTACTCGGTGTACGATACATTAGGTTCCTTTTAGCGAGGCAGTGGGCGATTAAAACCATTTTACATCGATTGTGAATTGAAACTTACTTTCAATTCTCCCTTTAGTGATTACACACGTTTAGGGCTTCCACAAACCATGAGTGACACCTAGCAGCATATCATGGCTACCCAAGCTAATCAGAAGAGGTAGAGAACCTATTCAGTTTAGGATTACAAATGCAATACGGTCTTTCTCTAATCTAATACTCTTGACCACATTGTTTGGTTTGATAGTTTATTTATTCATGTCTACTATCCAATGTGATTCATTTGCATTTTTATGATTACCTTGAATGTGATTTGGAACGCATTCCCCAATCTCATTCATACTCTGGCCAGAGATTTTAATCATATCATAGAGTATTCTCCGTCAAACCATTTTGAAGGTTAGAGATCCCTTGTTGCACATTCACTTGTCTCCATGACTAAGTGGCTTAACCCCAATGATGTCGTGGACACCCCGATGGGGTGACTTTGACATAATCAAAGATCAAGGACTTAACCACAAGACAACAACTGTGATGCCTCAGGTCAAAGGACTAATTTGCATTATCCCAAACATGAGTTCTCATGTGACATGAGTATGAGAACTCCTCGTTGATCGTGTTCAGTGAACTCATTCTCTATTGAGCACCTACGTACTTGTCTTGATGTCACACACACCAATGACTCGAGACTAGTCACTCTCCCTGAGAGAAGACATAGCACGTACTGATCTTATCGGACTGTCAATGCCCAATTGGCAATCCTATGATCAGGAACGTTTAGGATGTGTCTACGAAAGAATGGTCTCATTAATCTAACTTCATTAGATTGCATTCTCCCAATCACATATTCCTTGGACTTTATCGTTTAAGCATATAACATTTATATGAGACGTCTCAAACAATAATGTTTGCCTTTTATATGTAAACTAGATTAGTTTAACATGTGAAATGTCCGTAAAGTATCATCATATGATTGGTTTTAGGGCACATTTCCAACATTCCGTTCATGAGATCATATACATGTGTGAGTGGTAGTCTACATGTTTACATGAATCTTCTCACATATACCTAGTATAAGTGTAGTCAGAAAATTTGTGTGAAAATAGAGAGTATATCCAGTGAGAAATTGAGGGAATTCTCTAAGGCATGTTACTACATTCAAAACATTGTTTTAATTGATTAAATGCGAGCCAGTGAGTGGTGACTACGATTAAGTGTGTGCTCGAGGGTAAGGATAGCTAAAATCTGGGGGAAGTGATTTTTAACATGTCATGTGTCATTGGAAATCCCTGAGGCAAACGTTGGAAGGTGTAGGTTATGTTTTGTTTGTTTTGTTTGTTTTCTTTTGCTCGAGGACTAGCAACAGCTAAGTGTGGGGGAATTTGATAGGAGCATATTTATGCGACTTAGTTCGCTTGTTTTCTTGCATTTTCATAGCTAATTTCTACTTATTATAGTGTTTTAAGTTATTTTCGTGTGTTTGTAGGTCCAAATGACAAAGTTGGCAAGAAAGTGCAATTTGGAGCATTTTGAAGCATTTTTGGGCCAAGAATGGATATCACATGTATGGAGCAAGGTGGATAGATAGTTTTGAAGTTCAAGAGGCTAGGAATATGCTGAAGGGATGAAGAAAATAAAGTCAAGACAAAGAAGATAAGGAATCAGCTAAAAGGAAGGAACATTATCCAAAATCTTATCCAACATTATCCAAACTAACCTTATCTTATCCTATCCTATCCTAATCTTATCCTACCTTAATTCCCAGTTGCAAGGGCGATTCCTTATCACATTAGAATACCTAATATCTTATTCTAGAAGCCCTGAAACAATGCAAATAACCTGATCCCTTTTTCCTCTAGAAATATGACGAATTTAATCCCTTATCTTCTAGAAACCTGTCGTGTATCCTACTCCCTTTCATCCTAGGATTGTGCAATCCTTTTTCCTTCAAAAATTTTGCAAACTCTAGGCCTATAAATACATATTTATCACCAAACACACAAGAGCCAAAACATCAGAAAAATACAATTGTGCCGCAGCTTTGCAAGGAAGGAATAAGAGGAGACCCTTGGAGCTGTGCCTGCCATTCAAGGCTTTGGATTGCTAGAACATTCCTAGGTTTATTGTATCCTTAGTTTTAGTTCAATGTTTAAATTAGATTGTTTTTGTATGCGTGTGTGTCATGTGTGGAGAAGGACCCTCTAACTAGCCTTACAACCCTAAAAACATCAAATTTCATATTACCTTTACTTTGTTTCTGCAAGTACTTAGTTCTAGTTTTAAATTCGTCAAAACCACTCCCCCCCCTTTTATATTTCGTGTCTTTTAGTTAGAATATGTCCAATTGGTGTCTTTTTAATGTTTTGAGTCTTTTTAGTTCAAATTTCGTCCAAAGTCATCCTTAGTGTTAGTTTTGAGTCAATTTGTTTGTTTTGTGTAGTTTTGAGTAGTTTGAGTCGGTCTTGAATCATAAGAGTCTAGTTTAGTGTTTTTAAGTCTAGTTAAGTGTAATTGAGTCTAATTTGAGTTGATTAGCAGTCCCTCGTAATCCCCAGCCTAGAACGATTGTCAAAAAGAGGGTTTAATTTGTGTGTTAGTTTTTTACCACATCATCTTGCTTTATATCTTGCAATCTCTTTTTTCTCGTTGTGTTTCCTTGTAAATACCCATTTGTAACCCACGAGGTTTACACCAAGCAGGGTTTGGACTACTCGTCCAAAAACACTTCGCCTTTCCAAGGAATTTAATTTTGCCTGGATTGCATCTTTCCACTTAGGTCAATCTTGTCTTTGTTTGCATTCATCAAGAAAGCGGGGTTCAAAGTCATCGCTTAATATAATTTCAGTGGCTACTGCAAATACGAACATGTCATCGATGATTATTTCATTTCGACCCCACAATTCGTTAGTACTTGCATAATTTATGGATATTTCTTTGTTTTCATGTACTTCTGTCTCTTCAAGGACATATGTCTCATCAAGGACATTTTCTTTTTTTGGAAGTACAGAATCATGAATTGTGGATTTATCATTCATTCTCTTTTCCTGAATGATTTTATTTGGGTTCAACTGTGCCCTCATCTTTCTCTTTCGAGGGGCTGAATCTTTTGAACCTGAGGGTCTACCACGCTTCGGGCGTGCACCAGATGAATCATTTGCTGCCACTTTATTTTGTTCAACAGGGACATCAATTCTTGTAGGTGCATTTGCAACTGGTATATGTGACTTTGTCACTTTCGAAGCATCATTAAATGCATCTGGCATTTGAATAGCAATACTTTGAAGGTCAATGATCTTTTTCACTTCATTTTCACATTGAGTGCTTCGTGGATCAAAATGAGATAAGGTGGGAACTGATGTGATAAATTCTAACACTCAAATTAAAACTCTATGATTTTAGTATATGAAAGTAGGGATCGTTTTAGGACGGGGATTAGAAGGGCTGCTAATCAACACAAATAAGACTTAAAACACTTAACTAGGCATGAAAACACTAAACTAGACTTAGAAACACAAAATTAAACACTTAAGACTTAAAACTGACTCAAACTACTCAAAACAGCAAAACTAAGTGAAATTGACTCAAAACTGACTCTAGGGAGTTAATTGGACGAATTTAAGACTATTAAGACTCAAAACACTAAATTGGACAGATTTGAACACTTTTCTAACTAATCTAACACATTTAATTAATGGGGGGATTGATTTGGACGAAATTAATTAAACTAAACAGATTGCAAAACAAAGTAAACTAGTTATGAAATTGGGTGATTTGAATGGTAAAAACTTAGCCAGAGGATCCTTCTCCACACATGAAACATATGCAACATAAATCGATTTCCAGTATTGTTTCTTTAAACCATGAATGACAATGCCCCAAATTAATTGTGAATGCACTAATTAACTTTCAGATTCCCTAAATTCATTGAATTGAATGGACAACACATCGCAACCAAATTATTCTTCTCAAGTTCCCTATATGAACAGCATGATAGAGATACATATAAAAGATCATTACGTTCTATGAAAATCATAAGCATTGACAAGGCAATCGTAACTATGAACTGCATGATATTCTCGCCAAGAATTTACTTAACACGATTGTGACTAGCAATATCCACTACTTTTAATTATAAGTTCATAACGATTAGGTGAAATTCCCTTATAATCTAGCATCAAATCCCTGCATGCAAACTAAGTATGCATCCTTAATAAACACACAATAATAGGTTCTCAATAACGTAGATAAGTAAATCACATTCATGTTTTACGAAACAATAACTGAAAGTAATCAATTCATATTAAACATATGTCCATGACTTCGAATTCACCTCCAACTAAAAGGAATTTAGTTCCTCATGTTCATAATAATTGAAAAGCAATGTAAAATAAACATGGAAACGAAATGAGGAAAGAAAGAACTTTTAGAACTCCAATGGTTGCAGGTGGCTTGCGGCACAAGGTCCTCCTCCTCCAATGGAAGCCACGACAAAGCTTCTTCTTCTCCAAGGTTGCGGCTGAATGTGTTTCTGTGATGTAGAATGAATTGTGGCAGATGGTGGTGCGAAACATATGAGGGATGGTGCCCTGAATTGTGCGGCATAATGATGTATTTATATGCTAGGGTTTTCACAAATTCTGAAGAGAAAAGGCTTAGGGTTTGCGGCACCAAATTCTTGGATGACAAGGCTAAAGCTCGGCCCAATCCAAGAGGGGAAAGAACTAAGGTTTGTGCAGATTTTAGGGCTTCTAGAAGGACAAGGGTGCGGCACATATTTAGGGGTTCTAGAAGGAATCTCTTGTGGCAAGTTCTTAGGCTTCTAGAAGGGAAGAAGGCGCCACCTTTCTAAGGATTCTAGAAAGGGTGGTGCGGCATATGTTTAGGGATAGGGATAAGCCTTCTAGAAGGGTATTTGTGTAGGTTTCTAGAAGGAACAAGGATAAAACATGTGGCACCTTTATAGGAACATGTTGTGGCTTCTAGAACCAAGTATTTAGGTCCCCTTGCAGCTGATTACTCATCTTCCAAGTCTTCAATTAATTTCTCCATCTCTTTAGCACATTCCTCGCTTCATTTGATCTTCAAAAACATCCATTCCTTGGGCTCCACATGCATGTTATCCATTTCAGCCCAAAAGTGCTCTAAAATGCACCAAAATGCACTTTCTTGCCATTTTTGCCATTTGACCCTACAAACACACGAAAATAGCTTAAAGTACTAAAATAACTAGGAACTAATAACATAAATGCAAGAAAACAAGCTAACTAAGTCGCATAAATATGCTCCTATCAGGAACAACCCATGTCAACTCTTCCCGTTCTTCTAGAACGGTCTTTTCTCCCCCTAACAACGGGAAGATTGTCTCATTAAAGTGACAATCAGCAAAACGAGCTGTAAACATATCACCTGTCAAGGGTTCCAAATATGTAATGATAGATGGTGAATCAAAACCCACATAAATTCCCAATCTACACTAAGGTCCTATTTTAATGCGTTGTGGTAGTGCAATAGGCACATAAACGGCACAACCAAAAACTCGTAAATATGAAATGTTTGGCTGATGCCCAAACATGAGTTGTATTGATGAGTATTGGTGGTTGGCTATGGGTCTCAATCGAACCAATGATGTAGCATGTAAGATGGCATATCCCCATGCAGAGATTGGCAATTTTATTTTCATGAGCATAGTGCGAGCTATTATTTGAAGCTGCTTGATAAATGCCTTTGCTAAATCATTTTGAGTATGGACATGAGGAATAGAGTGTTCAACATCAATGCCCAGTGTCATGCAGTAATTATCAAAGGTTTAAGACATAAATTCGCCAGCGTTATCAAGTCGGATTGACTTAATCAGGTGATTTGGGAACTGTGCTCGCAACTTAATTATTTGAGCAAGAAGTCTCGCAAAAGCTACATTTCGAGTAGACAATAGGCAAACATGTGACCATCCGGTAAATGCATCAACCAAAACCATAAAATATCGAAATGGTCCACAAGGTGGTTGAATAGGCCCACAAATATCCCCTTGAATTCTTTGCAAAAATGATGGGGATTCAGCATCAACCTGTAGTTGTGATGGTCTAATTACCAACTTCCCTTGAGAACAAGCCTTGCAAGGGTTATCATTTGAGATAGCAATGTGTCTGCTCAATAATGGATGTCAATTAGAGTTGGTAAAGATCCTACGCATCATGGTGGATCCTGGATGACCCAGACGGTCATGCCAAAGCATATAAACTTTTGAATCAATGAAATTCTTGTTCATGACAGTATGTGCCTCAATTGTCTTTATGTATGTATAATACAATCCACTCGATAAACCACGCAACATCTCCAGTATACGCTTCTGGGTATCATTGGAGGTAATGCATATATATTCCACATTTTTTGCACTTTTCGTTTCAATATGGTATCCATTTAGACATATGTCTTTAAAACTTAACAAATTTTGAGTAGATTGACTAGCGTATAACGCATTTTGTATGGACAATATTGTTCCATTTGGTAACATGATCTAGGCTTTTCCTGAGCCTTCAATTACATCGATTGCCCTGATATTGTTGTTACCTTTACTTTCGCAAGTATTAAGCATGAGAAATACTTTTGATCTCGAAGTATTGTATGCGTGGTTGCGCTATCTGCAAGACAAATATCTCCACCATTGCTCTTGTTCTGAGAATAACATAATTTTTATCCATGTTCTCTGAGTAAGGAAATTATAGTTAAAAACAGTTTATTCATACTAGAATACCACTTTTATTGAATTGAAAATGCGAGCATTAAACCACAAGTACAAATAACAAGAGTACATCAAACATAAATGATTCATTCGGACCAATATACTTCATTCCCTCATTCAAGAACGAAGTCTGAAACATCCAAGTGGGTTGTGTTCAATTGTCCTGATAAATCGAACACTGGATCAGGTATATCCATCGGTTTAGCCTGGTCTAGGAAATTAGTCTTGACACCCTTCTCCTTGAGGGAGGTTTGATACATATCCACCAGATGTTTTTGGGTACGACAGGTACACACATAGTGCCCATTGCCACCACACCTATGGCAAACTCCTTCAGGATTTCTAGGAGTGTTCATATGAGCTTTGCCTTTTTGGCGATTTGCATTCTTAAAGCTCAGGCCTGAATTATGCCTTGGAACCTGGTTGTGAAACTGGACATCATGGTTTTTGCCTTTCCTATTCCACCTGCCTCGCTTGTGGCCACGTCCTTGTTTGTAGTTATTTCCACGAGAAGATGTGGTATTCCTTTCAAGGGAAGCAGCATTCACTTCTGGGAATGGTGCTGATCCAGTAGGTCGGGACTAATGATTCTTCATCAAGAGCTCATTGTTTTGCTCAGCTACAAGGAGTACAAATATTAGCTGGTTGTACTCAGTAAAGCCTTTTTCTCTATACTGCTATTGCAGGAGCACGTTGGAGGCATGAAAGGTGCTGAAAGTTTTTTCCAGCATATCTTCTTCAGCGATTGTTTCTCCATAAAGCTTCAACTGGGAACAAATTCTGAACATTGCAGAATTGTATTCAGCCACCATCTTGAAATCCTGGATCCTTAGGTGGATCCTTAGGTAGTTATTTCCAGTAATATCCAGGGCAACAAAACCAAGTTTTGCCAAGTTCGCCATTTTCTTTTCTGAAAGAAAAATGTAATATGTATTCTGGAGGAAGATATTATTACAACTTCTGGTTCTTACAAATTTTTCATTTTGATCTTGAGGCCAAAATGATAAGCACTCGAAACTTCAGGCTCAAGATTTACATGATGAATGAGGAGGGCGATTGTACCGCACCATTCTCATTGAAATAACATATGATGGACGATTAGTCTGCACCACTCAAGCAGTAGAAAATTTTAAATATGCAGAGCAGGGTGGGCGATTATACCACATCACCTAAAATTGCAATAAAATTAAATCTGCAATCCATGATGGGCGATGATACCGCACCATGTTTGATCGCAGCAAAGATAAATAAACATTGGGTTAGTAATCAGGAACTACACCAAACAAGAAATCAAAGATATAAGTAATTGTTATGTTGAGAACTAGAAGCAGGCATGGTGGTAGCAGTTCTTCGCGAAGGTATATCCAGCAGGTGAAGCAGAGGAAGAAGAAGAATAGTAAAATTCTTGAAGGAAACTTTTTTTTTTTTCGGTGAAGGGAAATGAGAAATGGTTAGAGAATCGTGCTGATAAAGTGTTATAAGTAGGAGTGTTCATATGAGATTTGCCTTTCTAGCAATTTGCATTCTTAAAGCTCGGGCCTGAATTATGCCTTGGAACCTGGTTGTGAAACTGGACATCATGGTTTTTACCTTTCATGTTCCACCGGCCTCGCTTATGGCCACGTCCTCGTTTGTAGTTATTTCCACGAGATGATGTGGTATTCCCTTCAAGGAAAGCAACATTCACTTCTGGAAATGGTGATGATCTAGTAGGTCGGGACTAATGATTCTTCATCAGGAGCTCATTGTTTTGCTCAACTACAAGGAGTACAGATATCAGCTAGTTGTACTTAATAAAGCTTTTTTCTCTATACTAGCACGTTGGAGGCATGAAAGGTGCTGAAAGTTTTTTCCAGCATATCTTCTTCAGTGATTGTTTCTCCATAAAGCTTCAACTGGGAACTAATTCTGAACATTGCAGAATTGTATTCAGCCACCATCTTGAAATCCTGGATCCTTAGGTGAGTCCACTCATAACGAGCCCTTGGAAGAATCATCGTTTTCTGGTGATTGTATCTATTTTTCAATGCCTTTCAAATGGTTAATGGATCTTCAACCGTGAGGTACTCGCTCTTCAAGCCCTCATCAAAGTGGCGACGGATAAAGATCATGGCCTTTGTTCGATCTTGAGAGGATGCACTTATCATCCTTGATGGTTTCCCCAAGATTCCCTCCCTCCAAATGGATCTTGGCATCCATTACCCAGGTAAGCTAGTTATTTCCAGTAATATCCAGGGCAACAAAATCAAGTTTTGCCAAGTTCGCCATTTTCTTTTCTGAAAGAAAAATGTAATATGTGTTCTGGAGGAATATATTGTTACAACTTCTGGTTCTTACAAATTTTTCATTTTGATATTCAGGCCAAAATGATAAGCACTCGAAACTTCAGGTTCAAAATTTACATGATGAATGTGGAGGGCGATTGTATCGCACCATTCTCATTGAAATAACATATGATGGGCGATTATTCCACACCACTCAAGCAGTAGAAAATTTTAAATATGCAGAGCAGGGTGGGCGATTATACCACACCACCTAAAATTGCAATAAAATTAAATATGCAATCCAAGATGGGCGATGATACCGCACCATCTTTGATCGCAGCAAAGATAAATAAACAGTAGGTTAGTAATCAGGAACTACACCAAACAAGAAATCAAAAATATAAGTAACTGTTATGTTGAGAACTAGAAGCAGGCATGGTGGTAGCAGTTCTTCGTGAGGGTATATCCAGCAAGTGAAGTAGTGGAAGAAGAAGAATAGTAAAATTCTTGAAGGAAACATTTTTTTTTTTTCGGTGAAGGGAAATGAGAAATGGTTAGAGAATCGTGCTGATAACGTGTTATAAATAGGCAAAAGTTTAGAGAGATAACCTTTGCTAGAAACAGGAGTGAGGCTGTTGCAAAATATTACACTAACATAATATTGCAGAGGAAGTGATAGATATTATTACTATTAGTTGTTTTTCACTTTCTTTTCTTGATGTATCTATTGAACACTCGTAATGCTCTATTTATAGAGCAAGTGCCTTGAAAACAAACAAATTACACTATTAAGCACATGAAAATTTTACTGTATGCATGTTGGCATACATACCCACTATTTACAACAGACAAACCCTCTTCTCTTAATAGAATAGGATACCTAGTAGCGTCGTTTTACTTTTCTTATATGAACTTATAAAGAGCAGAGGTATGTTCTTTAGCTCAAATTCTGATAATTAGAGGCTGGAGAGTAAATGTGACAGCCCGTCCCTAATTTTAAGAGTTTTTAAAGTTTAATAAAGGATTTTACAAAAATGCCCTTTGAGGCACGCTCATTATTCGAGGTTAATCGTTGTTTCGTGCCATCTAAGATTTGTTTTCTTGACATATCCTCGTAGTACTCGTCGCTATGGACGCGTGGGCGCAGACGGTGCGTGATTTGGAGTTATATCGAAGAATTTATTAACGTTTGAAATTTGAGATTTTAAGGAATTATAATTTTAGTAAAATCTAGAATTTCTTTTATGAAAATGGACGGCCCAGATTTAATGAAGAATTAAATGGATGGTTGGGATGAGAGAAAGAAGGTTTTGTGTGTGTGTGTGCGTGAGAGGAAGAAGAAACAGAGGAAAGGGATTGGGCAGAAATGCCCAATCGGGAAAAGGGAGAGGAAGGGATCAGGAGGGACTGAGAGAGAGAGAAGCCGGCCAATCGGAACAGAGGAAAGGAGGAAAGGAGAGAGGGCGAGAAGCGGAGGAGACAAGGAAGAAAAATGGGTCTTCACCCACGACCCATTTCGACCCGCGACATCTATCCTTTTTTCCGACGATTTTCACCCGTTTTTCTGGCGAATTGCTTCAAGAAACTTGATGGGAAACACTCTAGGAGCCTTCCTCTATCCATTCCATCTCAAAATTGGAGAGATTTGGCTTTGAAAATGGAGAAAACCGCAACATAGGGGTGTGGCGGCTTTGGCTTCGAATCACCCAATCCCGAAGCAATTTTTTCCAATTGCCACCACCCATAGCATTCCCTTAGGACCTAGAACAAAGCCCAAGCATTGGTTGGGACGACGGAGTTGATTTGAAGATGAATTGGAACTCACCCAATTCTAGGGTTCCGCACGGATTTTGGTGAAATTGAAGTTTTTCCAGGCCAAATTGGGCTTGGCCTCAGGTATAAAGTTTACTCTACTCATTGAGATCTTCAATTCTGTATTTTTTGAGAATTTTTGGAAATAGTCGGATTTTCCGGCGAGCCGAGGCGGCCGACCGCCACCCGCGGCGGCCCGTGCAGCGGAGCGTGACCAATGGCCCGCCAATGTCATTCTTAGCATGTGTTTAAGGTTCTAGGTTCAGTTTTGATAATTGATGGACGTAAATTGAGTAATTGAACCTAAGTTCGTTACGATTCGTGGTTAGGTGAAAAGGTGAATCGACGATCCAACCGTCAGATTGTCACCAAACTTTGATACGTTGTAATACATAATATTTGAGGATTATAGGAACTTACGGATCGGGAATCCGATTTACGGATCTTTCGGAATTGGAGTTGTAAGTTCATAAAATAGAATGTTAACCGTCACTTGGTTTTGGAAATTGACGGAGATCCGACCGTTGGATGGTAATGAAATTTTAGGATGTTGTCCTAGAGGTATATTGTGGACCTCTGGAAGTTATGGATTTGAAATCTGAGTTACAGATCTTCCGGGTCGAACTACGTAGTGACGTGTTTTATATAAGTTATATATTCTATCGATATGATTCTGAGGTTTGATTTGATTATTGTTCTAGGCGCCGATCGTCATGACGCCTTGATGTGTTGTGCTAGGGAGTTGTAGGGCGAACTCCAGGTAAGTGGGCAGTATTTCTGTTTATACCTATATACTATTGATATTTTTCCCAGAAATTGAGTTTAAATGAAAGTACGTTTTAAAATGCCATGCATGCATATTATGAGATATATGAATTGATAATTGATGCATATATATATATGTGAATTGCTGTTGTGGACGCACAGGTGAGTATCAGGTGAGTTTTATGTTATTCATGTGAATCATTGATGTTGTATATTATGTGGATAGCTCATAACCTGCAATCATGGTGTTAGTGCTTATATTATTCACCCGCACCGCACGCTCACCTTGGATCCAAGTAGGTGCATGTCGTATAGACCATGAGAGGGTTCCGACATGCTAGTCGTACAGACCACTAGAGGTGGTTCCGACTGGTAAGTGACCTTAGATTATGTGCACAGATGATTGATGAGAGAAGCATTAGAGCGTATTATTACACCATTCTTATCGTACAGACTACTTTAGGTAGTTCCAATTTATGTGCAGAGTAGTGCCGTACAGGTCACCTTGGTGACTCCGGTTTGGATTGGATATTGAGCTATAGAATTAACCGTACAAGACCAACTGCAGGGTCTCCGGTTGATTCATTATTTCACCTGTTATATTGATGCATCCATATTCTGTTTTTGACATTATAGCATGGCATACTTTCTGGTTTTGATAAAGATTGATCATTTGAGATATTTGAAGGTATATGCTATTATGTTATTTTCTGGGAAAGTATACAGGTTTTACAGCGAGGGGTTAGAAATGTTTTAAATGAAATGTTAAACTTTGTTTTACTGACCCACTCAACTTTGTTTTGCGCCCCTCCAGGTTCTAGATAGCAGAGCTTTGGTGGCCACGAGGAATCCAACGGTGTTCTGACAGAATTCACAAAAGTAGGACTCACCCTCGGGTGTTTCATCTTAGTAATTGTATTTTTAAAGCTTCCGAATTGTGTAAATGGTTATGTCACTCTCACGTGATGGCCAGCATGCCCTCCTTCGGGATGGGGTGTGTCAGTTGGTATCAGAGCCTAGGTTGCAATTCTGGACATCTTGAGAATTTCCTAGTGTCTTCTGTCATAACTATACTTCCTCGTAGTGAGCCACGTAGTTCGGATGAGCCTAATTTCCCTGATATAGTAGTTTGGGGGGGGGGAATTATTGCCATTGTGATTCAGTCTATTATCTAAAGGAACCTTTTGAGACTGGTTATAAGTTAAATTTGAATCACTTTAGGGAAATGAAGAACCTAAGGGAGCAGATCGATGGCTTAATCATTTGGGAAAAGACGTTTCGGATTATGCAAAGTCAAGGGAATCTTCATCCCGACAGGTGGGTCGAGATGACTACCTAGTTTCTGAGTGTTTAATCTGCATTCTGATGGAGATAGGAATGTTATCCGATGTTATCGGAAGAACAGTTGTTTGGAAGTCGTTTAAAGAATTGTTTAAGGAAAAGTTCATTCCTCCGGCATATTATTATAGAGAGCTTACAGGCTTGCCTTGTTTCCATTCGGATGTTGTTGCTAATCCGGTCGAGGTGTTATGTCATTTTTGGCTGGATAATAAGAAGAAGTGGCGTTCTTTGGTGACCACTATTCATTGTACTTTTTACCAGGAGTTTACGAGATGTTGTTGAGCATTGAGGACTCTGAGAACATGATCAGCGAGAGTAAAAAGGAATAAGAAAAGAATGAGAATCAAAAGAAAGACGATAAAGTTAAAGATCCGTCATATCAAAGACCTCGGAAGACTCAGAGCTTCAAAAGAAGTGAAACTAGAGCTAATTTTCCCAGCTGAGGTTTTAGTGCCACTAGTCAGAGGCGAAGTGATAGATTTACTAGTGATCCCAGATCTCAGAGACAAGGTGACTCTGGTAGAGGAAATGTATCTTTGTACCGTAGGTACAATATTAGGCACTTTGGAGAGTGGGAAGTTGTGAATGTTGGAAATGTGCCCTAAAACCAATCATATGATGATACTTTAAGGACATTTCACAAGTTAAACTAATGTAGTTTAAATATAAAGGGCAAAGATTATTGTTTAAGCCGTCTCATATAAATGTTATATGCTTAAACGATAAGTCCAAGGAATATATATGATTGGGAGAATGCAATCTAAAGAAGTTAGATTCATGAGACCATTCTTTCGTATACATATCCTAAACGTTCCTGATCATAGGATTGCCAATCGGGCATTGACAGTCCGTTAAGATCAGTACGTGCTATGTCTTCTCTGAGGGAGAGTGACTAGTCTCGAGTCGTTGGTGTGTGTGACATCAAGACAAGCATGTAGGTGCTCAATAGCGAATGAGTCCACTGAACACGATCAACGAGGAGTTCTCATACTCATGTCACATGAGAACTCATGGTTGGGATAATGCAAAGTAGTCATTTGACCTGAGGTATCATAGTTGTCTTGTGGTTAAGTCTTTGATCTTTGACTATGTCAAAGTCACTCCATTCGGGGTGTCCACGGCATCGTTGGGGTTAAGCCACTTAGCCATGGAGGCAATTAAATGCGCAACAAGGGATCTCTAACCTTCAAACCGTTTGAGGGAGAATACTCTATGCTATGATTGAAAATCTCTGATCAGAGTATGAATGAGATTTAGGAAGGCGTTCCAAATCACATTGAATGTAATCATATAAGCACACGAATCACATTGGATAGTAGACATGAATAAACTATCAAACCAAACAATGTGGTCAAGAGTATTGTATTAGAGAAATACCGTATTGCATTTGTAATCCTAAACTGAATAGGTTCTCCACCTCTTCTGATTAGCTTGGGTAACCATGATATGCTGCTAGGTGTCACTCATGGTTTGTGGAAGCCCTAAACGTGTATAATCACTAAAGGGAGAATTGAAAGTAAGTTTCAATTCACAATCGATTTGAAATGGTTTTAATCGCCCACTGCCTCGCTAAAAGGAACCTAATGGATCGTACACCGTGTAAGGTGGAGATTGAAGAAACAATGGAGATGAGTAAGAATAATTAAATGGTTTAATTATTTATGGCAAGGATTAATTAATATGTTAATTAATCAAACGAATAAGTTCGTTGGGTTAGTTTTGGGCCTCAAGGCCCAATGGGCTACGAACGTCAAGCCCATTAACTTAAGTTGTATGACAACTTAATTCACAAAGGCCCAAAAGCCCAATAAAACCCTTATGGCCGGCCATGTTAGAAAGAAAGGCTTTTTGGTTCTTTAGGTCACTTATTTGAAGGGACTATATAAAGGACTTTATAGCCTAAATTCATTAAGGTTTTCTTTTGGAGAAAATTGGAGAGAACATGTCTATCCCTTTCTCTCTAAAGAGGCCGGCCCTCTTGGAGGGATTAGCTAGCAATCCAACTCCTCCAAGGTCACTCATTTCTTCTCCAATCTAACCTTGGTGTAGAGACTTAGAGGTTCTCTATTTTGGGAACTTGGAGAATCCTATTCTTCCATCCAAATCCATAGATTTAAGAAGCAAGGAATGAAGGCCCTCTCTTTGGGTGATTAGCCTTTGCTTATGCAAAGAGGAATCTACAAAGGTATAAATTTATCAACTCACTTTGATTTGAGTTGAGTCATGGTTCACCAATCTACTAGGCTTTGAATTTCATGGTTAATGTTTTGTTTTTTAGTGCATGCAAGCATGATTCCGCCTTTAATTGTTAATTGCATGCTATATGATGTTGCTCAAATGAACATGTTTTCACAAAATATTCCTACAGTGAATGTGTTCATGTGGTTAGATGAGACATAGAGGTATGAATTGTCCCTAGGATCAGTTGTTACCCAGCAGTCATCCTTGACATATTACTTGGAAAATTGATGAGTAAGTCGTACAGGTCACTATAGGTGTCTCCGACTTATGTGCTAACATGGATGGTCGAGCTGTAGACTCAGCCATACAGGTCATTCTAGCTGACTCCAGCTGATATAATTCTTATTATTGACGATGTTGCCAAAGGAAGTAGTGAATGAGCACGATCAAGGCGTATATATGTATTTTCCCTGTGAGGAGTAAAATGATAATATTGCACCCTTAAGAATTGTTGCTTACTTATCGAGACGATAGTGAGTTATCGTTATTGCGGGCTGTAGACCGTAATACCCATAACTTATTTGTTGGATTCGTTAAGCAAGTAAACAGGTAGGTCATTCTATGTCGGTTATGACTATTCAGGGTGTCCAGTGATGGTGGAAGAAATAGTTATGCCAGCGAATCGTATCCCGTTAGACATTGTGGATTTCGATGTGATTTTAAGCACAGATTGGTTACATTATAATCGTGCCAATATGGATTGCTACGGGAAATCAGTTACTTTCCATTGTCTTGGATTATCAGAGGTTACTTTTGTGATTGAGCAAAGTGGAGTGAGGCATGCCGTTATTTCTGTTGTGAGATCAAAGAGATTGTTATCAAAAGGTTGCCAAGGATACCTAGCTCATGTGGTGTTGCAGGATCGTACTCCTAGTATTGTGGATGACGTACGAGTGGTAGACATTTTCCTAATGTGTTTCCGAAATGATTTACATGGATTGCCACCAGACCGAGATGTGGTGTTCACTATTGAATTGTCTGCAAGTACAAACTTTATGCTATAGATTGGTTCCTACAGAGTTAAAGGAATTGAAAATTCAGTCACAGGAATTGGTTGATAAAGGTTTCAGTCAACCTAGTACGTTACTTTGGAAAACCCCAGCTTTGTTTATAAGGAAGAAAGGCGGGACCTTAAGAATATGTATGGATATTAGGTAATTGAATCGGGTAACGAGTAAGAACCGTTATCCTTTGCCGCGCATTGATAATTGTTTGATCAGCTTAGAGGTGCCTATGTGTTTTCAAGGAAAATAGTTGAGGTCTGGTATACTCTTAAGTGAAAGTAAAGCATACTAGTCATTTTGAGTTGGTGTTAAAATGTTTGAGGGAACATCGGTTGTATGCTAAGTTTAGCAAATGTCAATTTTGGACGAATCAAGTGGCATTTTTGGGACATGTGATATCTGCACAAGGTATTCAAGTAGATCCTCAATGATTGACAACTGGGGAGAATTGGAAACAACCTCGAACCGTCACTGAGGTACTGAGTTTTCTTGGTCTAGCAGGCTACTATAGACGTTTGTAAAGGATTTTTCAGTCATTACTTTGCCATTGACGGGATCGACTAGAAAAGAGAAATGTTTGTATATATAAATAGATGTAACATCTGTCAGCAGGTTAAAACGGAAAGAAAGAAGTCTTTTGAATTGATGTAGTTACTTCCCGTTCCACAGCGGAAATGAGAAAATATTAATATAGATCATGTGTGCAAGTTTCCTCGTTCACGAGATGGTTATGATGAAATTGAGGTGATAATTGATTGACTTACTAAATCAGCGCAGTATTCTTCAATGAAAGAGCAGTAACCTTTCCAGAAGTGCAACAGTTATTTATCTATCTTATGGAAAAGAGATTTGGGCTTACTGATCTGTTGAACTTCTTGGGTATGTTGGTCCTTTCAGTTTGTTCCCTAGAGCAACGCCATAAGGCCGTGGAAAGCTGTGTCTTGTGTTTCGAAATTGTTAGAATTGTGGACGGATGGTATTCAAGGCCCTGAGTTAGTGGAGGAGACTACTCGGAATATTCAAGTAATTAAGTATAACCTGGAAGTGAGCCAGGATCGGCTGAAGAGCTTAGCAGACAAACATGCCACTGACCGGACGTGTAATGCAGGAGATTGGATGTTTTTTAAATTATCACCTTGGAAAGGTGCGGTTCGGGTCGAAATGGAAGACAAGTTAAATCCTAAGTACATCAGGCTGTCTTTGACTATTGAAGGAATCGGTGAAATACTTTCAAGTTTGAGTACCTTCGGGATTGGATAAGGTGTATAGTGTAGTTCATGTTTTGATGCTTCGTTACAAAATAGCAGATTCCACAACAGAGGCTGAATATGTCGCTGCAGCTGAAGCCGGCAAAGAAGCGTTCTGGATGAAGAAGTTCATCACTGAACTTGGAGTGGTTCCAACCATTACATCACCAGTAACTTTGTACTGTGATAATAGTGGGGCGATAGCTCAAGCCAAGGAACCCAGGGCACATCAAAAGAACAAGCATTTTGACAGGCGCTTTAATATCATTAGAAGATATGCTGCCGATGGGAAAGTCAACATCCTAAAAGTTGCTTCAGCCGATAATGTAGCAGATCCACTGACAAAGCCAATGTCTCAAATCCAGCTTGACCGTCATATGGAAAAGATGGGTATTAGATACATGGGAGGATGGCTTTGAGTGCAAGTGGGAGATTGTTGGAAGTATGCCCACAAAGCCACTCATTTGATGTAATAGCTTTTGGAATACTTAATGTATAAAACTTTTATATGTTTAATGAAGGGCAAAGCTTATTGTTGATCACTATTTATTGTATCATGTGTTTAAGAAATAAGGGAATCCAAGGAATGTATTTGATCTAAGAGACAAGTGATCTAAGTGAGTTAGATTATCGAGACCATTCTCTTATGTTCATTCCTAAAACGTTCCTAGCCATAGGATTGCCAATTGGGCATTGACAATCCACTAAGGTTAGTATGTGTTATGTTAACTCAAGCGTGAGTATGACTAGTCTCAAGTCATTTGGTGTTGGACACTAAGACAAACACATAGGTGCTCGAAAGAGTAATCGAGTACACTGAACAACTGATGCGAAAATAAATTAAAGCACAAATTTAACCCTATTTGTGACAGTTGTAGTATATGAATAAGTAGGGATCGTTCTAGGCCGGGGATTAACTAGGGATGCTAACCAAAGTAAAATTAAATTAAAAACGTAAAAACAAAATTTAAAACACTAAACTAGACTCAAAACACTTAACTAGAATCACTCAAAATAAAACTAACAAATAAACCAAAACAAATCCAAAGACTCAAAATAATTCAAGACTCAAGAAAACACAAACTAAATTTATTTCTAATAAATCTAACACTTTAAAATAAATGGGGGATTGATTTTTATGAAAAGTAAATTAAACTTAAATAAATTACAGAATTGACAAAAACATGAAATTAAAGTGAATGGATGGACGACGGACTGGCTAGAGGATTATTCTCCACACATGACACATATGCAACCTAAATTGATTTTCAGTTGTTCTTTCAATAAATTGTAAATTCTTAACGCCCCAAATTAACCATGAATTGCATAAATTAATTCTCAGATTTTCCTTAAGTTAATGGATTGGATGATTGCATACGACAACCCAAAATATTCCCCACAAGTTCCCTACATGAATTGCATAATAGAGATACAAGCAAGAATCATTAAGTTCTATGAAAATCATAAGCATTGACGAGGCACTTGTTACTATGAATTGCATGAAACTTATGCCAAGAATTTACTTAACACGATTGTGGTCAACAACCTTTACTACTTGTGAATATAAGTTCATAACGATTAGGTGAAATTTACTTATATTCTAGCATCAAATTCATGCATGTAAATTAAGTATGCATCCTTAATCGACATACAAAAATAAGTTATCAATCAAGCAGTTAAGCAAATTAAATCACAACTCAGAAATCACAACTGAAGGTAATCAATTCATATTACAAATATATCCATGGTTTTGAATTAACCTCTAGCCAAAACAAATTAATTACACATTATTCTTAAATAAAAACATAAAATAAAACATAAGTTTGAGAAAGAATAAACCGAGAGAGGATTGCAGTGAAACTTTGCTGCTTCTGACGCTGCCAAGCCTTCTCGTCTGACCTCTTCCACGCTGCACACGAGGCCTTTCTTTCAATCCGCGCGAGCCAGCTGTCCTACCTCAGAGTTGCTGACTGCCCGTGGAGAGCTCCTGACTTCTGTGCTGACTTCCTCGCTGCCAAGGCAGCGCCTCACGCTGCCAAAGCAACCTTCTCTGCGCCACTGCTCTCTCCGCGTCTCTATGCTGCCCAGCTGCCAAGGGCAGCCTTTATTCCTGTCGCTGTCCCCTGTCTCCGTAGCTGCCTAAGCAGGCAGCCTTCTCTTTCCTCCCGCGCGAGACCCACAATTTCTGCGTCTGACTCTCCTCAGCATGTGCGTCCTGTTTCCTGTCTCACAGCTCCCCAAGGAGCTCCACGTCATTCCCCCCCCTGCAATCCTCTGACTCCTTCTCTTTATATTAGCTGCAAGGCAACTTTTATTCTTTTCTTTTTTAAGCTGCCACAGGCAGCTTTGCTTTTCTTCGGTCCATTAACTTCACCAACCCTCTTCCATTCACTGCACTTTCCTATCCATCTTTAAAGAATACGCAGCACCAACAGCATGTGGAAGTTGTGAGCTGGAAAGCAATATAAATTATTGGTGGTGTGACCTTAATCATTTTAGTGAAACATTTGAAAATGGTCAACATATCAGCCAAAAATAATCTCCTACATAAAATAATTTATGTTTATTATTTAAAACTCATTTGTGCTATTTTTATTTTCTTAGCTAGATAAATTCGATAAAACACAAAAACAAAGCAAATAACTCAAAAATATAAGAAACTAACTAAGAAAAGACGAGAGAATTTGATGTAAAATATGTATAAATATGAGCTTATCAACAACGATCAAAAGAGAGTTCGAACATACATGTCATGTAAGAACTCTAAAGTTGCAATATGCAAAGTAGTCCTTTGACCTGAGGCATCATATATGTCTAATGGTTAGGTCCTTGATCTTTGATCATGTCAAACGGCATTCCATCGGAGTGTCCACGGCATTGTTGGGGTCAAGCTATCTAGTCATGTAGGCATATGAATGCACAACAAGGGATCTCTAACCTTCCATGGTGGAAGGAGAATACTCTAAGATATGATTCTAAAGTCTTTGGCCAAAGCATATGAATATGACTTAGGAAGTTTGTTCCAAATCATATTCAAGGGAATCATATAGATAAGTATCACATTGGATAGTAGACATGAAACAAACTATCACTTAAACAATGTGATTAAGAGTATTGTATTAGAGAAGGACTGTATTGCATTGTAGTTGTAACTGGATAGGTTCTCCAACCACTTCTACTTAGCTTGGGTAACCATGATATGCTGCTAGGTGTCACTCATGGTTTGTGGAAGCCTTGAAGATTAGCAAACACTAATCAAAAGGAGAATTGAAATGTGGTTTCAATTCACAATCGATCATTAAGAGTAACAATCGCCCACTGCCTCGCTAATTGGAACCTAATGGATCGTACACCGAGTAAGGGCGATAGTGAAGAAATTAAATGAAATGGATATGCAATTAAATTGTTTAATTGAAGAATGGTCAAGATTAATTAATTGGTTAATTAATTTTACGAAAGGTTCGTATTGGGCTTTTAAGTTGGTTTTGGGTTTCGGGGCCCAAAAGTGTTTTGGTCCACAAGGCCCATTATGTTTAAGTTGTATGACAACTAAAACAAAATGGGCAATAAGCCCAATCACAACATATAGGCTGGCCATGGTGAGGAGATGGTGAAAGTTTGCGTAATTGCAAGTTTGCCACTCACCTAAGAAAAATGTTATAAAAGCAACTTTATTGCAATTTTTCATTTAGGGTTTTTCTTGGTGAAATGAGGTGAGACACTTTCTCTCATTTTACACAAAGGAGGCCGGCCACTTAGTGAGATTAATCTAGCAATCTTTTCTTCTCTAAGTCATCCATTTTCATCTTCACACTTAACCCTTGGTGTGGAGACTTAGAGACACTAAATATTTGGTGTTTTTGGAGATCCTTTCCTTACATCCTCAAGGATCAAAGGAGCACAAAAGGAGAAGGAATTCACAAGCAATATCCAAGGAGCTTGGAGGTGACTTGAAGGCCCTCCACTTGGGTGAATCCCTTGTGTAAACAAGGATGAGCTTCAAGGGTAAAGAAACTCTAAATCTTTACTTCTCTTTAATGTTGTCAAAGAGTTTATTGGTTCACCATATACTAGGCTTTGAAAGTCATGGGTTTTATGAATTGTTTTTGAATGCATGCCTACTTTAAAGTGTTAATAGCTTCCATGTGTATTCAAATGTTCATACTTGTTCTTAGCTAGGACAAATTTTCTGCTTCAAGTGGTATCAGAGCCTAGGCCTAGTTTATGGTGAATCCTTTTGGGTTTTGTGATATTCATGATTTATGATTTAAATGTTGTAAATGTTACAAGCTTTGTTCTTGCTTTTGAATATATAAATTTTGCTTGAAAATTTAGCATCTCAAATGTTGTAGATGTATTTCATTTAAGAATGAATATTGGAACTAAAATTTGGTGCCATGTGTTTTGGGAAATTCGGCCAAATCCAAAGGGTGATTTTTTGGGTTCATGTTTGTCTTGTTAAAATGGTTTTAAGGTGACTTTTGGAACCCCTAAGTACCCTAGGATATTAGCCCTCTTTTGAGTGGTGAAAAATTGAGTTTTGGTGATTGAAAACATTCATGGAGCTATTATGAGTTTTCATGGTGTTCTTCAATGTTCTTGAAGTTCTTGCCAAGAACAAAAAGGTTTGAAGTTTTGATTCAAAATTTTTATGTTTTTCATAAAGTTTTGGTTTATTAGTTGATGGTTGATAGTTATTGGTGAAGCATTAAAATTGGATTTAATGTTTGACAAAACTCTTTAATGTTTTACAAAACATTTTCTTACAAACCATCAATTTCACCAATAACTCACCCACCAAAATCCACTTGCATTTTGCACATGCATTCACAACTTGCATAAAACCCTTTCACACTCATTCACACCTCTAAAACCGGCCACCCCCTAGTGGGGGTACTTTTGGGGCCTTTTGTACAATTACATAAAGTTTTGATACTTTTGTGTTTTTGTATTTTGGCCCAAAAGTTTACGTTTTTACGTTTAGGCCTAAAAACTCTAAAGGACAAATTGTTTTGATCCTTTAATGATGTTTTTACATTATTAAAATTTTGGGTTCTAGTTGAAATTACATGAAGTTGTGGACTATTGTGTTTTTTCAAAGTGACCCCAAAAGTTTGTGTTTTTGCATTATGGCCCAATTGTTGTGGTCATAGTTTCCTTTTGGCCCAAATAAAATGAGAACAAAATTGTTTTGTCTCTTTAATGAGAATTGGATTTTCATTTCATTTAGTTCCATTTAAATCAATTCAATGGATCCAAAAACCAATTGTTTAAAGTTGTTTTTCTTAGTTAATGTGATTGATTAAGAAAAGGGTGATTATGAACCAAAGGCCTCGATAATTGAGCTATGTGATTGGCCGCTTTACATTATGAATGTTTGGGTTTGGTAGTGTAGATTTGAATGTAATTTGATTAATTCAATTTGTTGTAAATGGACATAAGTCCATCATTTGTGTTGTAAAAGGGCATAAGCCCTTATTATTATTTCATGTATTCCTTTTGTTTATTTGTATGCAAAATGGAATAGTTGGGTCCAACGCCCAATAGGAAATAACGGTTTAATTGGATTAAACGCGTAACTAAAATCAACAACTATCTACCTTAAACCCAAGGTCCAACACAAGGCTCGTGTTGGATTGAATCAAACGGTTCATAATCATCCTAAAACCTAATATGACTATATAGTCCATATGAGGATGCAATGCATTCGTTAGTAGTTCCATATAGTCTCGCTTGTTTCTACGAAACAGTGGGAGTATTATATGCTACTAATACATATTAACTTGGACCAATAGTTGTGATAGGCCCAAGTTCTTTTAATAAGATTAAAATGATTTTGATGTAGCCCAAAACAACTCCCTCAAAACAAATATTAAGTTGATAAGCGAGAGATGTTTTGAACATCTCTTCGTAGGCCTTCCACCGTGGTGGGTTCCAAGCGTTTGTGACTCATGCACCGGCTTCACCCTATCATGGGGAAGTACAAAGCATGTGCTTACATCCACGAGGAATCCATATACATATGATGAGGTGAGTGTAGGCAACGAGGATAGCCGACATCGTATCATCGTGAGGCTATTCTTGAACCCCTTCACAAACTAAGCATGGTGGGAATAACTTAACTAAGTGCAATGGAGCCGACATCGTATCATCGTGCGGCAACATTCTCTAGAGGCCAAACGGATGGGTAATTACAAGAGTTGTAAATGAATAAAGCGTTATTCTCTCATCATTATTTTTGCTAACCAACATCGTATCATCGTGAGGTGGGCTTGGTAATAGTGAGTCTCCCATACCCCACTAAGAGTTCAATATAACTCTCGAATTCTATTGAGGGATGTGGAATTTGCCAAAAATAGTGGGTGGTGCTATTTGGTTCAAAGACCCAATCAAATAGTTTTAAACAAACAATCTAATACGATTTCTGTTATGTTATGTAGTGAACGACATGCCTAAAATTATACCCACCATTATACTTGACAAAAGGGGCCTTAAGGGCCAACGTTTCCTTGCTTGGTATCGCCACATTGAGAATGTCTCAAAGGTGAAAGACATATTGTATGTGCTTAAGCAATCCCCTCCTCATGTACCTCCTACGAAACTAGCTTCAAAGGAGGAGTGTCAAAATTATGTTAGACACTATGAGGATGACTTACAAGCCAAATGCTTAATCCTCACTTCACTTAGTGAGGAGCTTATGAAGCTACATAAGCACATGGACACTTCTTGTGCCATGGTTGAAAGTTTGCATAAGATGCATGACAATGAGACTAGTAATGTACGATTCTCAAATGTTTGTAGTCTAATGAATGCCAAAATGGCAAAAGGGACATCGGTCCATAAACATGGACAAAAGATGGAAAAGATATTTAAAGATCTTAAAAGTTTAGGAACTTCCATCGATGGGAAAATGGCCTAAGACTTTTTCCTTGCATCTCTCTCGGATGATTTCACTAAGTTTATTGTAAACTATAAAGTGAATAGATTCGATCATTCTTTAAACGAGATGATTGACATGTGCTGTAAATTTGAAAAAGGTTTCAAAATGGACAGTGGGAGTGAGAATGCAAACACAAGGAAAAGGTTGCATAAGAAGAAGGCAAATAAATCCAAAGGAACATGCTTTCATTGTGGAAAGGATGAACGTTGGAAGAAGAAATACAGGGTGCGCATTGCGAGCCTTATGACACGAACTTTTGAAGAGACTATTTCTGTCATAGAGAGTTCTTTTACAGTGAGCTCCAGTTCCTGGATATTTGATTCAGGCGCTAGTCAACATATCTGTAATACGATGCAGGGACTAGTAGGGAGCAAGCCACTGAGCAATGGGGAGATGGTTGTGCGAGTTGGGAACGGCACTAAAATCTCTGCAAAAGCAACAGGCACCTACATGCTTAACCTACCCTCTGGGGAAGTCCTGGAACTTAAAAATTGTTTATATTTTCCTTCATGTATAAAGAATTTGATTTCCATCTCTAAGCTTTTACGAGATGGGCACTCAGTATTGTTTGACAAAATGAGTTGCACTTTATACTTGAACGGTCGTATTATCTCTCATGGTAATATGATAGAGGGACTTTTTCACCTAGAGATGAATAGTGGGATGCACTGTATTACAAGCAGGAATACCTCAAAACCCAAAAGGGCTAGAGAAGAAGTTAACCAAGAAACGATGTGGCATCTTAAACTTGGACATGTGAACCTTGAAAAGATTCACAAGATTTCGAAAGACGGATACATCCACCCATTAGGTAATGACCAGATGGGTACTTGTGAATGTTGGTTGAAAGGGAAGATGACCAAATCTCCATTTACTGGAAAAGGAGAGCGTGCCACTGAAATTCTAGGGTTAATCCACACTGACGTATGTGGACCTATGTCTACCACGTCGAGAGGAGGCTTCTCTTACTATATCATATTCACCGACGATCACTCTCGGTTTGGCTATGTGTATCTTATGAAGTACAAGTCATAATCCTTTGAAAGGTTCAAAGAATTCAAGAATGAAGTTGAGAAGCAAACTGGGAAACAGATAAAGATCCTAAGATCGGATCGAGGGGGTGAATATCTGAGTAATGAATTCCTAGATTATCTCAAAGAGTGTGGAATAATATCACAATGGACTCCACCGGGAACTCCACAACATAATGGAGTTTCTGAAAGGAGAAATCGAACCTTGATGAACATGGTTCGTTCTATGATGAGTTCTGCTGATCTACCAGTAACATTCTGGGGATACGCTCTATATACAGCAGCTTACTTGCTTAATAGAGTACCTTCCAAATCAGTTTCACAAACGCCCTATGAGATATGGCATGGAAGAAAGCCAAGTCTTAATCACATTAAGATTTGGGGTTGTGAAGCATATGTCAAGAAGCTTGAGGCTACTAAGCTTGAAGCGAGATCAGTAAGATGCTATTTTGTGGGATATCCTAAAGAAACTATGGGATATGAGTTCTACCATCCTGACGACCATAAAGTCTTTGTCGCCAGAACTGCTAAGTTTCTAGAGGACGAATTTGTTCTCAAATGAACTATAAGCAAACAGATGGAAATTAATGAGATTAATAATGAACCACAAACAAGCACTCGACATATTGACAACCCTGTTCCTGAACCCCTAGCTGTTGGAAGTATGCCCACAAAGCCACTCATTTGATGTAATAGCTTTTTGGAATACTTAATATGTTAAACTTTTATATGTTTAACGGAAGGGCAATACTTATTGTTAATCACTATTTATTGTATCATGTGTTTAATCAATAAGAGAATCCAAGGGATGTATTTGACATAAGAGATAAGTGATCTAATGAGTTAGATTAAGGAGACCTTTCTCTTATGTTCATTCCTAAAACGTTCCTAGCCATAGGATTGCCAATTGGGCATTGACAATCCGCTAAGGTTAGTATGTGTTATGTTGACTCAAACGTGAGTATGAACTAGTCTCAAGTCATTTGGTGTTGGACACTAAGACAAACACATAGGTGCTCGAAAGAGTAATCGAGTACACTGAACTGCGATTAATGAGAGTTCAAACATACATGTCATGTACGAACTCTAAGGTTACAATATGCAAAGTAGTCCTTAGACCTGAGGCATCATAGATGTCTAATGGTTAGGTCCTTGATCTTTGATCATGACAAAGGCATTCCCTCGGATTGTCCACGGCATTGTTGGGGTCATGTGATCTAGTCATGTAGGCATATGAATGCACAACAAGGGATCTCTAACCTTCCATGGTGGAAGGAGTATACTCTAAAATATGATTCTAAAGTCTTTGGCCAAAGCAAATGAATATGACTAAGGAAGATGTTCCAAATCATATTCAAGGGAATCATATAAGAAAGTATCACATTGGATAGTAGACATGAAACAAACTATCACTTAAACAATGTGGTTAAGAGTATTGTATTAGAGAAGGACCGTATTGCATTGTAATTGTAACTGGATAGGTTCTCCAACCAATTCTACTTAGCTTGGGTAACCATGACATACTGCTAGGTGTCACTCATGGTTTGTGGAAGCCCTATTGATTAGCAAACACTAATCATCAAAAAGGGAGAATTGAAATGTGGTTTCAATTCACAATCGATAGTTAAGAGTAACATCGCCCACTGCCTCGCTAATTGGAACCTAATGGATCGCACACCAAATAAGGATATATGTGAAGCAATTAAATGAAATGGATAAGCAATTAAATGGTTTAATTGAAGAATGGTCAAGATTAATTAATTAGTTAATTAATTATACGAAATGTTCGTATTGGGCTTTTAAGTTGGTTTTAGGGCTTCGGGGCCCAAAAGTGTTTTGGTCCACAAGGCCCATTATGTTTAAGTTGTATGACAACTAAAACAAAATGGGCAATAAGCCCAATAACCATATAGGCCAACCATTTAGGGTGAAGGTATGCAAGTTTGCTTAATTGCAAGTTTGCCACTCACCTAAGAAATGAAGTATAAATTCATCTTTATAGCTTTGTTTTCAATTAGGGTTTTCTAAGCTACTTGGGGATAGTTATCTAGCAAATTTACTTCCCTAAGTGATCCATTTTTCATTCTCACAAATTACATCCTTGGTGAAGAGACATAGAGACATCAAACTTTTGGTGTTTTGGAGAACCAATCCTCAAATCCTCAAAGAAGCAAAGGAGCACTAAAAGGAGGGAAATCACAAGGAAGATCCAAGGAGCAAGGAGGTGACTTGAAGGCCCTCCACTTGGGTGAATCTCTTGTGTAATCAAGGATGAGCTTCAAGGGTAAAGAATCTCTAAATTCTTCATATTCTTTAATGTTGTTAAAGAGTCTTTTGATTCACCATATACTAGGCTTTGAAAGTCATGGGTTTCATGAATTGTTTTTGGATGCATGCCTACTTTAAAGAGTTAATTGTTAGCATATGTATTCAAATGTTCATACATGTTCTTAGCTAGGACAAAATTTTTCCTTCACTAGCTCCACGTAGATCTGAACGGGTTAGTAAGCCACCTAAGAGGTATGGCTTAGAAAATGACTTTGATGAATTGTGCCTTCTAGGTGACAATGAAATAAAGGAGGACCCTAGAGACTACACTGAAGCAATGTCCTGTTGGAAATGTGCCCTAAAGCCAATCATATGATGATACTTTACGGACATTTCACATGTTAAACTAATCTAGTTTACATATAAAGGGCAAACATTATTGTTTGAGCCGTCTCATATAAATGTTATATGCTTAAACGATAAAGTCCAAGGAATATGTGATTGGGAGAATGAAATCTAATGAAGTTAGATTCATGAGACCATTCTTTCGTAGACACATCCTAAACGTTCCTGATCATAGGATTGCCAAATTGGGCATTGACAGTCCGATAAGATCAGTACGTATTGTGCCTTCTCTCAGGGAGAGTGACTAGTCTCGAGTCATTGGTGTGTGTGACATCAAGACAAGTAAGTAGGTGCTCAATAGAGAATGAGTTCACTGAACAAGATCAACGAGGAGTTCTCATACTCATGTCACATGAGAACTCATGGTTGGGATAATGCAAATTAGTCTTTTGACCTGAGGCATCACAGTTGTCTTGTGGTTAAGTCCTTGATCTTTGATTATGTCAAAGTCACCCCAACGGGGTGTCCACGACATCATTGGGGTTAAGCCACTTAGTTATGGAGACAAGTGAATGTGCAACAAGGGATCTCTAACCTTCAAATGGTTTGAGGGAGAATACTCTATGATATGATTAAAATCTCTGGCCAGAGTATGAATGAGATTAGGGAATGCGTTCCAAATCACATTCAAGGTAATCATATAAGCAAACGAATCACATTGGATAGTAGACATGAATAAATAAACTATCAAACCAAACAATGTGGTCAAGAGTATTAGATTAGAGAAAGACCGTATTGCATTTGTAATCCTAAACTGAATAGGTTCTCTACCTCTTCTGATTAGCTTGGGTAACCATGATATGCTGCTAGGTGTCACTCATGGTTTGTGGAAGCCCTAAACGTGTGTAATCACTAAAGGGAGAATTGAAAGTAAGTTTCAATTCACAATCGATGTAAAATGGTTTTAATCGCCCACTGCCTCGCTAAAAGGAACCTAATGGATCGTACACCGTGTAAGGTAAAGATTGAAGAAACAAAGGAGATGAGTAAGAATAATTAAATGGTTTAATTATTTATGGCAAGGATTCATTAATATGTTAATTAATCAAACGAATAAGTTCGTTAAAGACCTCGGGATAGTTTTGGACCTTAAGGCCCAATGGGCTTCGAACGTCAAGCCCATTGACTTAAGTTGTATGACAACTTAATGAATAAAGATTCACAAAGGCCCAAAAGCCCATATCCCTTAAATGGCCGGCCATTTTGTGTAGAATTAGGGTTTTTGGTTCTTTAGGTCATTTAAAGAAGTGACTATATAAAGAACTTTATAGCCTAAAATTCATAGGTGTTGGTTTTAGAGAAAATTGGTGAGAACACAAAGCTTCCATTTCTCTCTAAGAGGCCGGCCACCTTGGAGGGTGCATCTAGCAATCCCACTACTCCAAGGTCACTCATTTCTTCTTCAATCTAACCTTGGTGTAGAATCTTTAGAGGTTCTCTATTTTGGGAACTTGGAGAATCCAATTCTTTTAACCAAATCCATGGAGCTAAGAAGCAAGGAATGAAGGCCCTATCTCTTGGGTGATTATCCTTTGCATATGCAAAGAGGAATCTACAAAGGTAAATATTTCTCAACTAACAAATGTTGTTTTAAGTTGAGTCAAGGTTCACCAATCTACTAGGCTCTGAATTTCATGGTTGATGTTTTGTTTTTTTTAGTGCATGCAAGCATGATTCCGCCTTTAATTTGTTAATTGCATGCTATTGATGTTGCTCAAATGAACATGTTTTTCACAAAATTTCCTTCAAGTGGTATCAGAGCCTAGGTCTAGAAGTTGGTGAATCATTTTGGGTTTTGTAGTTCATAGTTTTTGATTTAAAAGTTGTAAAATGTTACAAGCTTTATTCTTGTTTCTTTGAATGTAAATTTTGTTAGAAAATTTTCCATCTCAAATGTTGTAGATGTAGTTCATATGAGCATGAATTTTGGAGCTAAAATTTGGTGCCATGTTTTTGGGGAAATTCGGCCAAATCCAAAGGGTGATTTTTTGGGTTCATGTTTGTCTTGTTAAAATGGTTTTAAAGTGACTTTTGGAACCCCTAAGTACCCTAGGATGTTTGTCACAGCCCGTCCCAAGTTTGATTTTTGAGGACGGGAAATGACGGGATTATCCTTAGCGGGGGCTAAGGTATGTGTGTGACATATTATGGATTATGCATATTTTCCTAAAGTTTTGGAAAGTTTGAAATTTGATTAAAGATATATGTATTTTTGTGTGGTTAGGGAATTAAAAGACTTGGAGTTTTGGTGGATTTTGTTGGACCACACAACACACACACGTACAGGACCCTTTCCTTCTCTCTTTCCCGTATGCTCTTTCTCCTCCCTCACGACACTCTCTTAGTCTCTCACTCTCCCTCACTCTCAAACCGTACAGACCAACACCCCCAAACCCTGAAACTTCACGGATCGAAGGTACCAAGGGCACCATTGTGCTCGTGAAGACTCTACGAACTCAAAGACACCATTTTCAGGTGAGGAATCCTTCATTTTCACGTTGAAATCTCAAGGTCCGAATTTGGCATTATTCATGAACTTTATGTTGGTTGATTTTTAGGACAATCCAAGCTTGTAGTGAGCTTAGTGAGGTCCTAAGGAAGCTCGGGGACGTTCGTTTGGAAGTTTTGGACGTCGGGATCACCACGTTCAAAGTTGGCCGGTTCTTGTGGAATTTTTCCGGTGAGATTTCGTAGTTTTTAGAGCTTTAAAGTAGTATATTGTGAAACTACATGTTTAGGGCTTCAAATTGATATAAAATACGAATAAAATGGTTGAGAAACGAAGGAGAACAAGGCATTTGAAAAATGCCCAGTTTTCCGGCCACCGGAAAAACCAGTCCGGCGAGCTCGCGAGGAAGAGGTGCGCGTGGGCGCGCGTGTGCCCGTGCTTGTCCTGGCGCGTGGGGGCGCGTGACACATCAAAAAATTATTTTAAAAATATGTCGACGTCCGTGACGTCGAGTAGATCACTGTGGTATATTCATATACCAATTTGAGCACCGTATGAGAAAGTTATTAAGAATTGTTGGTTAGGTGCTTTAAATAACGTTTTATAGGTTTCGCAATAGGTGAAAATGTGATTTGACGATCCGACCGTTGGATCGTCACCAAACTTTGATGCATTGTAATACGTAATATTTGGGGATTATAGGAACTTACGGATTGGGAATCCGATTTACGGATCTTCCGGAATTGGAGTTGTAAGTCCATAATATAGAATGTTAACCGTCACTTGGTTTAGTTAATTGACGGAGATCCGACCTTTGGATGGTAATGAAATTTTAGGATGTTGTTCTAGGGTTATATTGTGGACCTCTGAAAGTTATGGATTGGAAATCTGAGTTGCAGATCTTCCGGATCGAACTGCGTAGTGACGTGTTTTATATAAGTTATATTCTATCGATATGAATTCTGAGGTTGGATTTGATTATTGTTTTAGGCGCCGATCGTCATGACGCCTTGGCGTATTGTGCTAGGGAGTTGTAGGGCGAACTCCAGGTGAGTGGGCAGTATTTTCTGTTTATACCTATATACTATGAATTTTCCCAGAAATTGAGTTTTAATGAAAGTGTGTTTCCAAAATGCCATGCATGCATGATATGAATGACATGAGATATATGAATTGATAATTGATGCATATATATATATGAATTGGTGCTGTGGACACACAGGTAAGTCAGGTGAGTTTATGTTATTTATGTGAATCATTGATGATGTGCATGACGTTGATAGCTCATAACCTGCCCCTAGGTGTTAGTGCTTATATTATTATTCACCACACCGCACGCTCGCCTTGGCTCCAAGTAGGTGGATGTCGTACAGACCATATGAGGGTTCCGACATGCCAGTCGTACAGACCATTAGAGGGGTTCCGACTGGTGGGTGACCTTAGATATGCGCGCTGATGATTGATGTGAAAAGCACTAGAGCGTATTCATACACCTGTCATCGTACAGACTACCTTATGTAGTTCCGAGTGACGTGCAGAGTTAGACCGTACAGGTCACCGAGGTGACTCCGGTTAGTTTGGATGATGAGCTTTAGAGTTAACCGTACAGGACCAACTGCAGGGTCTCCGGTTAATTCATCATTTCACCTGTTACATTGATGCATCATTCATTCTGTTTTTGAAAGTTTTTAACATGGCATACTTTCTGGTTTTTAAGAAAGATTGATGATTTTGAGATTTATGAAAAGTATTATGCTATTATGCTATTTTCTGGGAAAGTATACAGGTTCTACAGCGAGGGGTTAGAAATGTTTTAAATGAAAAGTTTTCGAAAAACTTTGTTTTACTGACCCACTCAATTTTGTTTTGCGCCCCTCCAGGTCCTAAATAGCAGAGCTTTGGTGGCCACGAGGAATCCAACGGTGTTCTGACAGAATTCACAAAAAGTAGGACTCACCCTCGGGTGGGTCATCTTAGTAATTGTAATTTTTTTTTAAAGCTTCTGAACTGTGTAAATGGTTACGTCACTCTCACGTGACGGCCAGCACGCCCTCCTCTGGGATGGGGTGTGTCAGTTGGTATCAGAGCCTAGGTTGCAGTCCTGGACATCCTTAGAATTCCCTAGTGTCTTCTGTCATAACTTTACCGCCTCGTGGATAGCCACTTTGTTCAGATGAGCTTAGTTTCCCCGATTTAACTTAGTTATGGGAAACTACTATTAAGGTGATTCAGTCTGTTATCCGTCCTTCCCAAATAACTCATTTTGAGAATGGTTATAAGTTGAATCTGAATCACTTTATGGAAATGAAAGACTGGAGGGAGCAGATCGATGGCTTAATCATTTGGAAAAGGTGTTTCAGATTCTGCAAGTTAAGGGAATCTTTCTTTTGGAATGGTAGGTCGAGATGACTACTTGGTTTCTGAGTATTGAAATTGCATCCTGGTGGAGATAAGAGTCTCATACGATGTCACCGGAGGAAACAGCTGAATGAGATTTGTTAAAGAGTTGCTTAATAAAAGGTTTATTCCTCCGGCATATATGGACGGTAAGAAACAAGAGTTTTTTTAATATTATAATTTGAGACAAGGAAAAGAATGAGAATCAAAGGAAAGATAATCAAGGTAAAGGTCATGTGTCTCAAGAACCTCACAAGATTTAGAGCTTCAAAAGATGTGGGGTTAATTCTAGTTCTGCCCGCATAGATTATTGTACCATTGGTCAGATGCAAGGTGGTAGATTTACTGGAGATCCTAGATTACAGAGGCGAGGTGACTCTGGTAGAGGGAATGTACCTTTGTGCCGTAAGTGCAATAGCATACACTTTGGAGAGTGTAGGCGAGAAAGCAGAGGATGCTTTACATGTGGACAAATGGAACATAGAGCTGCAAGATGCTTTGAATCATTCGGACTTGATTATGGATGTGTTAGATATTTTGATCGCTTCGCCAGAGTTCATTGGTCTTGATGCAGAAATTTTATGTTATTGACGATGTTGCCAAAGAGAGTAATGATTGAGCATGATCGAGGCGTATAGATGTATTTCTAATGAAGAGCAAGATGATAATATTGCACCCTTAAGAATTGTTGCTTACTTATCGAGACGACAGTGAGTTATCGTTATTGCGGGCTGCATACCGTAATATCCATAACTTATTTGTTGGACTCGTTAAGCAGGTAAACATGTAGATCATTCTATGTCGGTTATGATTATTCAGGGCGTCTAGTGATGGTGGAAGAAGTAGTTATGCCAGCGAGTCTTATCCCGTTAGACATTGTGGATTTTGATGTGATTTTAGGCACAGATTGGTTGCATTATAATCGTGCCAATATGGATTGCTACGGGAAATCAGTTACTTTCCATTGTCTTGGAATATCAGAGGTTACTTTTGTGAGTGAGCAAAGTGGAGTGAGGTATGCCGTTATTTCTGTTGTGAGAGTAAAGAAACTGTTATCAAAAGGTCGCCAAGGATACCTAGCTCATGTGGTTTTGCAGGATCGTACTCCTAGTATTGTGGATGACGTACGAGTGGTAGACATTTTCCTAATGCGTTTCCGGAATGATTTACATGGATTGCCGCCAGACAGAGATGTGGTGTTCACTATTGAATTGTCTCCAAGTTCAGATTTTATGTTATAGAATGGTTCCTACAGAGTTAAAGGAATTGAAAATTCAGTCACAGGAATTAATTGATAAGGTTTCAGTCACCCAGTACGTTAGCTTGGAAAACCCCAGCTTTGTTTATAAAGAAGAAAGACGGGACCTTAAGAATATGTATGGATATTAGGTAATTGAATTGGGTAACAAGTAAGAACCGTTATCCATTGCCGCACATTGATGATTGTTTGATCAGCTTAGAGGTGCCTATGTGTTTTCGAGGAAAAGAGCTGAGGTCTGATATACTCTTAAGTGAAAGTAAAGCATGCTAGTCAGTTTGAGTTGGTGTTGCAATGTTTGAGGGAACGTTGGTAGTATGCAAAGTTTGACAAAGGTCAATTTTGGGCGAATCAAGTGACATTTTTGGGACATGCGATATGCAGAAGGTATACAAGTAGATCCTCAACGAGGGACAACTGGGGGGAATTGGGAACAACCTCGAACCGTCACTGAGGTGCTGAGCTTTCTTGGTCTAGCAGGCTACTGTAGACGTTTGTAAAGGATTTTGCAGTCATTGCTTTGCCATTGACAAGATCGACTAGAAAAGAGATTACGTTTGAGTGGGATGAAAATTGTGAGCAAAGTTTCAGCACCTGTTTTAACACTCCCGGACGATAACGGTAATTATGAGGTCTACAGTGATGCATCCTTGGATGGTTTAGGACGTGTGTTGATGCAACATGGTAGGGTGATTACTACACTTCACGAGAGTTGAAACCTCAGGAGATGAATTACCCTACTTATGATTTGGAATTAGCAGCTATTATCTTTGCTTTGAAGATTTGGAGACATTGTCTTTATGGGGAGAAAAGTGCAAGATTTTACGGTCATAAGAGTCTCCAGTATTTGTTACTCAGAGAGATCTTAAACTTCATCAACGAAGGTGGATTGAGTTGCTAAAAAATTTAGATCGCATGATTGAGTATCATCCTGATCGTTCAACCATGGTAGCTGATGCACTTAGTAGGAAGACTTCAGCTAGACTTCGTGCCAGTTACGATTGTTATGGTCTACTTCTTGATGATTTACGGTTCACTGGAGTGAAGTTAGGAGTGGAAGATAAAGAAGAAGCCTCACTTGTTAATTTTCAAGTTAGGCCAAATTTTTAGCGGGTCGTGTATTTGAAACTCAGATGGAAGATGAAGAGACCCAAGAATTAATTGAGGCAAGGAACGACAAGAAAAAGAAAGACCTCAGGGTTAGAGAATCAGATGGCATACTTATGCAAGAGATCATGATGTATGTACTTATTGATATGGAATTAAAGAAAGTAAATTTTTGGACGAAGCATATTGTTCAGCTTATGCAATGCATCCTGGAAGTATTAAAATGTATCATACCATTCGACCATTTTTGTTGGCCAGATATAAAAAGGGAAATTGTTGAAATTGTGAAGTATCATGGAGTTCCAGTGAATATTATTTCTGATCGAGATCCAAGATTTACTTCTATGTTTTGGATAGCTTTTCGAGAAGCTCTTGGTACGAAATTGCTTTACAGTACTGCTTATCATCCTCAGACAGATGGACAATCAGAGAGGACTATTCAGACGTTGGAGGATATGATGAGATCTTCAGCGTTGCAGTTTGGCGATTCTTGGCACGATCGCCTAGATTTAATGGAATTTGCCTACAACAATAGTTTTCATTCGAGCATCGGTATGTCACCATTTGAGGCACTTTATGGTAGAGCTTGTCGTACGCCATTGTGTTGGTCAGAGGTTGGTGAAAGAGTGCTAGAGGGCCCAGAGATTGTGGATGAGACTACTCAGAATGTTCAGGTGATTAAGGCTAACCTGAAAGCGGCCCAAGATCGACAAAAGAGTTTAGCAGATAGACATGCTACTGATCGAGTTTATGATGTGGGTAATTTGGTGTTCTTGAAGTTGTCATCTTGGAGAGGTAGTACGGTTTGGAAAGAGAGGCAAGCTAAGTCCTAGATACATAGGACCTTATGAGATCACTGAGAGGATTGGTGAAGTTGCTTACAGGTTGGAGTTGCCTCCGGAATTATTTAAGGTTCATAATGTATTTCATGTCTCGATGATTTGACATTATGTTTCTGATCCTTCCCATGTGATTCCTCCTCAACCTTTGGAAATTAATCCGGATTTGACGTATGATGAGGAACCAGTCACTATCTTGGATTGGAAAGACAAGGTTCTAAGAAATAAGACGGTGAGCTTGGTAAAAGTATTGTGGAGGAACCACTCAGCAGAAGAAGCTACTTGGAAGACAGAAGAATCGAATGAGAGAGATGTATCCGAGGTTATTTTATGAGTATTAAGTGTTTTGATTGGTTGTATGAATTTCGAGGACGAAATTCTATAAGGAGGGAAGATTGTCACAGCCCGTCCCGAGTTTGATTTTTGAGGACGGGAAATGACGGGATTATCCTTAGCGGGGGCTAAGGTATGGGTGTGACATATTATGGATTATGCATATTTTCCTAAAGTTTTGGAAAGTTTGAAATTTGATTAAAGATATATGTATTTTTGTGTGGTTAGGGAATTAAAAGACTTGGAGTTTTGGTGGATTTTGTTGGACCCTTTCCTTCTCTCTTTCCCGTATGCTCTCTCTCCTCCCTCACGACACTCTCTTAGTCTCTCACTCTCCCTCACTCTCAAACCGTACGGACCAACACCCCCAAACCCTGAAACTTCACGGATCGAAGGTACCAAGGGCACCATTGTGCTCATGAAGACTCTACGAACTCAAAGACACCATTTTCAGGTGAGGAATCCTTCATTTTCACGTTGAAATCTCAAGGTCCGAATTTGGCACTATTCACGAACTTTATGTTGGTTGATTTTTAGGACAATCCAAGCTTGTAGTGAGCTTAGTGAGGTCCTAAGGAAGCTCGGGGACGTTCGTTTGGAAGTTTTGGACGTCGGGATCACCACGTTCAAAGTTGGCCGGTTCTTGTGGAATTTTTCCGGTGAGATTTCGTAGTTTTTAGAGCTTTAAAGTAGTATATTGTGAAACTACATGTTTAGGGCTTCAAATTGATATAAAATACGAAGAAAATGGTTGAGAAACGAAGGAGAACAAGGCATTTGAAAAATGCCCAGTTTTCCGGCCACCGAAAAAACCAGTCCGGCGAGCTCGCGAGGAAGAAGGTGAGCGTGGGCGCGCGTGTGCCCGTGCTTGTCCTGGCGCGTGGGGGCGCGTGACACATCAAAAAATTATTTTGAAAATATGTCGACGTCCGTGACGTCGAGTAGATCACTGTGGTATATTCATATACCCAATTTGAGCACCGTATGAGAAAGTTATTAAGAATTGTTGGTTAGGTGCTTTAAATAACGTTTTATAGTTTTCGCAATAGGTGAAAATGTGATTTGACGATCCGACCGTTGGATCGTCACCAAACTTTGATGCGTTGTAATACGTAATATTTGGGGATTATAGGAACTTACGGATTGGGAATCCGATTTACGGATCTTCCGGAATTGGAGTTGTAAGTCCATAATATAGAATGTTAACCGTCACTTGGTTTAGTTAATTGACGGAGATCCGACCGTTGGATGGTAATGAAATTTTAGGATGTTGTTCTAGGGTTATATTGTGGACCTCTGAAAGTTATGGATTGGAAATCTGAGTTGCAGATCTTTCGGATCGAACTGCGTAGTGACGTGTTTTATATAAGTTATATTCTATCGATATGAATTCTGAGGTTGGATTTGATTATTGTTTTAGGCGCCGATCGTCATGACGCCTTGGCGTATTGTGCTAGGGAGTTGTAGGGCGAACTCCAGGTGAGTGGGCAGTATTTTCTGTTTATACCTATATACTATGAATTTTCCCAGAAATTGAGTTTTAATGAAAGTGTGTTTCCAAAATGCCATGCATGCATGATATGAATGACATGAGATATATGAATTGATAATTGATGCATATATATATATGAATTGGTGCTGTGGACGCACAGGTAAGTCAGGTGAGTTTATGTTATTTATGTGAATGATTGATGATGTGCATGACGTTGATAGCTCATAACCTGCCCCTAGGTGTTAGTGCTTATATTATTATTCACCACACCGCACGTTCGCCTTGGATCCAAGTAGGTGGATGTTGTACAGACCATATGAGGGTTCCGACATGCCAGTCGTACAGACCATTAGAGGGGTTCCGACTGGTGGGTGACCTTAGATATGCGCGCAGATGATTGATGTGAGAAGCACTAGAGCGTATTCATACACCTGTCATCGTACAGACTACCTTATGTAGTTCCGAGTGACGTGCAGAGTTAGACCGTACAGGTCACCGAGGTGACTCCGGTTAGTTTGGATGATGAGCTTTAGAGTTAACCGTACAGGACCAACTGCAGGGTCTCCGGTTAATTCATCATTTCACCTGTTACATTGATGCATCATTCATTCTGTTTTTGAAAGTTTTTAACATGGCATACTTTCTGGTTTTTAAGAAAGATTGTTGATTTTGAGATTTATGAAAAGTATTATGCTATTATGCTATTTTCTGGGAAAGTATACAGGTTTTACAGCGAGGGGTTAGAAATGTTTTAAATGAAAAGTTTTCGAAAAACTTTGTTTTACTGACCCACTCAATTTTGTTTTGCGCCCCTCCAGGTCCTAAATAGCAGAGCTTTGGTGGCCACGAGGAATCCAACGGTGTTCTGACAGAATTCACAAAAAGTAGGACTCACCCTCGGGTGGGTCATCTTAGTAATTGTAATTTTTTTTAAAGCTTCCGAACTGTGTAAATGGTTACGTCACTCTCACGTGACGGCCAGCACGCCCTCCTCCGGGACGGGGTGTGTCAATGTTAGCCCTCTTTTGAGTGGTGAAAATTTGAGTTTTGGTGAGTGAAAACATTCATGGAGCTATTATGAGTTTTCATGAGTGTTCTTCAATGTTCTTGAAGTTCTTGCCAAGAACAAAAAGTTTTTTGAAATTTTGATTCAAAAGTTTTATTTTTTTACATAAAGTTTTGATTTAATTTTAGTGGGTGATGGTTAATGGTAAAGTATTTTTAATGGGAGACAAACTTTTTTAAAGATGTGACATAAATCATTTCTTACAAACTTTTCATTTCATCTTTACCTCACCTAACAAAACCCACTTACAAAAACTTTGTAAAAATCTTATTTTTTTTAATCATGGCCGGCCACCCTAATAGAATAGGGTATTTTTGGGCCTTTTGTACAATTACATAAAGTTTTGATACTTTTGTGTATTTGCATTTTGGCCCAAAAGTTTACGTTTTTACGTTAAGGCCCAAAAACGCTAAAGGACAAATTGTTTTGCTCCTTTAATGAAGTTTTTTGTATTTGTTGAAATTTTTGGGTTCTAGTTGTAATTACATGAAGTAGTGGACTTTTGTGTTTTTACAAAGTGACCCCAAAAGTTTGTGTTTCGCAATATAACCCAAAAAGTTGTGGTTATTGCATGATGACCCAAATTAAGTAGGGAACAAAAAATTGTTTTGTCTCTTTAAATGAGAATTGGATTTTCATTTCATTTAGCTCCATTTAAATCAATTTTATGGATACAAAAACAAAATGAAAATGTTGCATTCAAGTTTAATTAGTTAAAGTGTTAATTAATTAAAGGGTGATTATGAACCTAAGCCTACGATAATTGAGCTATGTGAAAGGCCGTTTCAAATTTGTTTGAACCATGGGAATGTGTAGATTAATTTTGGTTGTAATTTGATTTGATCAAATGTTGTAAAAGAGCATAAGCTCTTCTTTACTTTAAAGTAATTTGTATTATGCAAATGTTGTAATGAGCATAAGCTCACCTTTACTTTAAAGTACTCATTTTCTTGTTTTATTTGATATGCATGAAAATGGAGTAGTTGGGTCCAACGCCCCTAGGAACAACAAGCCTTAATGTGATTAAACGCGTAACTAAAATCAATCTCCATCCCTAGTCCGAGATTCAACACTAGGCTCGTGTTGAATCTAAACAAAGGTTCATAGTCATCCTAAGGCCCTAAGGCAACTATATAGTCCATCAAATGAATGCAAACCTTATGTTAGTAGTATCATATACTCTTGCTTTAAAAACCGTTTTATAAGTATAGTGGGAGTATTATATACAACTAAATTGAATCAAATGGACCAATAGTTGTAATAGGACCAAAATTGTTTTAATAAAGATTGAAATGAATATGTTTATGTGATGAGACCTAAAACCCTCAACCAAACCATTATTAAGTTGAAAAGCGTGAGAGTGCTTAGAACACTCTTTCGTGGCCTTCCACCGTGGTAGCTCCAATCGTTTATGACTTGTACACCGGCTTCACCCTATCATGGGGGAGTACAAAGTGCATGCTTATACTCAGGAGGAGTCTATATACATACTTGATGAGGTGAGTGTAGGCAACGAGGATGGCCAATATCGTATCATCGTGAGGCTATTCTTGAACCCCTTCACGAACTAAGTATGGTGGGAATGACTTAACTAAGTGCAATGGCGCCAATATCATATCATTGTGAGGCAACATTCTCTAGAGGCCAAATTGATGGGTACTTGCATTAGTTGCAAATGAGTAAGTGTACTCTCTCATTATTATTAATGCTAGCCAAAAATAATGGTTGGTTGACAAAAATAGTCCATCAACATGGACTTATGATGATTTTGAATCATTGAGTGTTGAAGTGATAAACCACTTAACGAGACGGAAACTAAGCTAGGACTTCACCTTTATGTCCCTATCCTAATGGTTCACTAAGTTTATTGTAAACTATGTAGTGAACAATAACCACACACTCTCCAAAATGTTTGATGTGTATAACACAATTGAAAAAGGTTTCAAGAGAGATAGTGGGAGTTTAGGGACCATGACTATTGTAGTCAAAGGAGAAGTCAAATGAAGAAGATAAAATTAACTCCAAGGGAACAAACTTTCTTTATGAAAGGATGGACATTGGAAGGGGTATTTGCAAGAAATGTCTTGCAAGTGTCAAGAACACACTTTTCGAAGGTGTTGTAAATTGTTCTTGAATAGTTCAAAACAGTTGGTTCTTCTACTTGAATGCATGATTCCGTATTAGTAACTATGTTTTACAATCGTTGTAAAAGTGTGGCTAATAAGAAGTAGAAGATTAATGAGAGAAGAGAAAGTACTTCACATTCGGAACGTGAATAAAATATAGATCTCTGCGAAAGCAGATGGTACTAACTTCCTCATATGAACTACCAAAGAAATTGGAAAAACCAAAGATTGTCTTTACATTCCAATTTTAAGGAACTTAATTCCGTCACTAGAGTAGAGATGGATGAATGTTTTGTTTGACAAAACATTGTTCTTTATTAATCACTGATTGGATTATAGTAATCTAATTAATTGTCTCTATAGTAGAGATGATATGGTAGCGTTAACTGTTTAGAATATAATGATGCTTAAAACCCAAAAGGTTGCAAGATAGTGACTAATCCCAACTGAGTTGTGATACCTCTAAAACATAAATTACGAGTTGGTCATAGATGGATGCTTTGGATCGTTAGATACAGATCCAATACCTTCTTGTCAAAATTGTATAGAGGCGAAATGTTCGAATCTTTATTCTTTTGGAAAGAAGAAAGAATCACAAAGTTATTGAGGTTAATTCACTTAGATGTTAGTGGCACTTGTCCACAACATAATACTACTCATGTTGTTTGACATTCACCGAAGATCACTCTCGGTTGGACTATAGTTTATTTTTAAATAAACACAAGTCCGAATACTTTGCAAAAGGTTTCAAAGAATTCAAGAAATGTAAGTTGATGAGTAAGACGTCTAAAGTACTTACCTCCTTAGATTTGATCTAAAGGAAAGGTAACACTTTAGATGAGTTTCCTTGAAAGATATCAAGGAAATTAGCATCATAAGATAATGATTTTCTCCATTAGGAGAAGAACGAACTTGAATAAGATTTAGTTCGTTGGATATTATCAATTACCCATATATATAGGATATATATGCTTCTAGGACAATATGATTGTCAATTAGAAGATCTTCCAAAATTTTCATAACTCCATAGGATGTAGTTGGAAAGAAAGACAAATCTTAATTGTGTTAAGATTTGGGGTTGTGTGCTGATAAACAATATTTGTTTAAAAATTATCTTGTGGATATCCTTAAATTAACCTTTGGATATCACTTCTATAAACCAACCAACAAATGTTGTTTGTTGAGTAGTTCATTGTAATCCTACAATGTGATTTGCCTTAGTGCAAATGAACTAGGAATAGAACTCAAAAGAATGGGTTCTTTGAGAGACAAGATGATAATCAACAAATATAACAACCTAGGTCCTATACCACAAGCTCCAAGGTAGTCAAGAAGGATTTATAAACCGTCTCAGTTGAATGGTTTGAACTTTATGACTACATTGAGTGTATATACGATATATACTCAAGGAAATGGTAAAGTACCATTTGACTCGAAATAATGAAACCTTCATAGCTAATTGGTAGCTTAAGGTGACTACAATCAAAGAGAATGGTTGACTTTGAAGGAACCATCTTTGACGTAGTCTTAGTTTCAATTAATTCGAAGATTGCTAGCTACAACTAAATGGTGATTCAATGTTTGGACATGATATAGGTTTCCGAAACCATTATTAAGATAGTCTTGATAATTTATGTCTAAAACTATGAATCACAAGACATGTAAGTTGTAGAGATCCAACCATCATGGATCTTAGCAAGCTAGTGGGAGCCATAAGCGTCTTATGAGGGAAAGATCAAATTGTTTGATTTCTCATAAAGATGTAAATGAATCTTTTGTTTACTAGGTTTACAAAAGATTAGTGGGAGTTAATCATATTCCTAAATTTAAATATATGTATGATATATTAATTTTGGAAATGAAAAGAATACTTCATTGTTAAAGTTATGACTTTAAACATTCTATAAAGATATAATGTATATGGGAGACATAGTCTATATACATGGGATGGAAATCTATAATGATAGATTTAGGATATAATTGGATTATATCATGCCCTAATAATAGACAAAATATGCTAGGAAGTTTCTCATATGATGATAAACTTCAATAAGGAGGACAACTCTAGTTAGACTAAGTAGTTGCTCTTCTCAAAGGGAACGTACCCTTTGACTCCCAAAGAAATAATGCATAAATAGAATCCTTTATGCATAGGCAGAAAGGTGATTTACGTATTTCATATTGTATGAAAACGTTGATATGAATTGTACCTAGATCGGTACAAGACGATATCAGTGCAAGCCCAGGATCAGAACCATGGCAACTGTCAAGTGAGTCCTCGAGTATTTAAGAAATACTAAAGGATAAATTCCTCAAAGATCGAGGAAGAATTAGAGTAACGTAATGGAAGCGTAAATGTATTAGATTATGAATCTAATCCATCATTGGATGTTTCTTCATTATGAATGAAGAGATAAACAGGTATCCCTTTATTATGACTAAAGAGATATTTGGATGGAAACATTAAAGTAATGACTTTAGTGCGTTCCATTATGAATGCAAAATATATTGCCATATAGAAGTTTACAACAATGTTGTTTGGATGGGAAAGTTCATTTATGAACTCTCTATTCGGTTCCAACCAGAAAGTGTATGACATTAATGGGGCGATAGCTCAAGCCAGGGAATCAAGGTCTCATCAAGATCCGAACTCATATGAGAGACTGAACCACATGATTGGGAATCATGTATAATGGTGACGTCGATATTCTCAAGATTGCTTCTATGGATAACATATAGATATCCATTGCCTAGGCCTACTACTCAGCCATTTATGAAATGACTACAGAAGAGGAATCATAACAGATGAACAAGCTGATTGGCTCTAGTGCAAGTGGGAGATTGTTGGAAATGTGCCCTAAAGCCAATCATATGATGATACTTTACGGACATTTCACATGTTAAACTAATCTAGTTTACATATAAAGGGCAAACATTATTGTTTGAGCCGTCTCATATAAATGTTATACGCTTAAACGATAAAGTCCAAGGAATATGTGATTGGGAGAATGAAATCTAATGAAGTTAGATTCATGAGACCATTCTTTCGTAGACACATCCTAAACGTTCCTGATCATAGGATTGCCAAATTGGGCATTGACAGTCCGATAAGATCAGTACGTACTGTGCCTTCTCTCAGGGAGAGTGACTAGTCTCGAGTCATTGGTGTGTGTGACATCAAGACAAGTACGTAGGTGCTCAATAGAGAATGAGTTCACTGAACACGATCAACGAGGAGTTCTCATACTCATGTCACATGAGAACTCATGGTTGGGATAATGCAAATTAGTCTTTTGACCTGAGGCATCACAGTTGTCTTGTGGTTAAGTCCTTGATCTTTGATTATGTCAAAGTCACCCCATCAGGGTGTCCACGACATCATTGGGGTTAAGCCACTTAGTTATGGAGACAAGTGAATGTGCAACAAGGGATCTCTAACCTTCAAATGGTTTGAGGGAGAATACTCTATGATATGATTAAAATCTCTAGCCAGAGAATGAATGAGAATAGGGAATGCGTTCCAAATCACATTCAAGGTAATCATATAAGCAAACGAATCACATTGGATAGTAGACATGAATAAATAAACTATCAAACCAAACAATGTGGTCAAGAGTATTAGATTAGAGAAAGACCGTATTGCATTTGTAATCCTAAACTGAATAGGTTCTCTACCTCTTCTGATTAGCTTGGGTAACCATGATATGCTGCTAGGTGTCACTCATGGTTTGTGGAAGCCCTAAACGTGTGTAATCACTAAAGGGAGAATTGAAAGTAAGTTTCAATTCACAATCGATATAAAATGGTTTTAATCGCCCACTGCCTCGCTAAAAGGAACCTAATGGATCGTACACCGTGTAAGGTAAAGATTGAAGAAACAAAGGAGATGAGTAAGAATAATTAAATGGTTTAATTATTTATGGCAAGGATTAATTAATATGTTAATTAATCAAACGAATAAGTTCGTTAAAGACCTCGGGATAGTTTTGGACCTTAAGGCCCAATGGGCTTCGAACGTCAAGCCCATTGACTTAAGTTGTATGACAACTTAATGAATAAAGATTCACAAAGGCCCAAAAGCCCATATCCCTTAAATGGCCGGCCATTTTGTGTAGAATTAGGGTTTTTGGTTCTTTAGGTCATTTAAAGAAGTGACTATATAAAGAACTTTATAGCCTAAAATTCATAAGTGTTGGTTTTAGAGAAAATTGGTGAGAACACAAAGCTTCCATTTCTCTCTAAGAGGCCGGCCACCTTGGAGGGTGCATCTAGCAATCCTACTACTCCAAGGTCACTCATTTCTTCTTCAATCTAACCTTGGTGTAGAATCTTTAGAGGTTCTCTATTTTGGGAACTTGGAGAATCCAATTCTTTCAACCAAATCCATGGAGCTAAGAAGCAAGGAATGAAGGCCCTATCTCTTGGGTGATTATCCTTTGCATATGCAAAGAGGAATCTACAAAGGTAAATATTTCTCAACTAACAAATGTTGTTTTAAGTTGAGTCAAGGTTCACCAATCTACTAGGCTTTGAATTTCATGGTTGATGTTTTGTTTTTTTGAGTGCATGCAAGCATGATTCCGCCTTTAATTTGTTAATTGCATGCTATTGATGTTGCTCAAATGAACATGTTTTTCACAAAATTTCCTTCATGTCCGACATTGATTCAAAGAGATGGCAAGAGGCCATGAAATCCGAGATGGATTCCATGTATCAAAATCAGGTCTGGACTCTTGTAGACCCTCCAGAAGCTATTGTACCTGTTGGAAACAAATGGGTCTTCAAGAGGAAGATAGGCGTTAATGGGAACGTGGAGACTTATAAGGCTAGACTAGTAGCAAAGGGTTACAGGCAAAGAGAAGGGATTGACTATGAAGAAACTTTCTCTCCTGTAGCCATGATTAAGTCCATTCGGATTTTGCTTGCTATAGCTGCGTACCATGATTATGAAATCTGGCAAATGGACGTGAAGACGGCCTTTCTGAACGGCTACCTAGAGGAAGAGCTCTATATGACTCAACCCGAAGGTTTCGTGTCCAAGTCTGAAAAGACTAAGGTATGCAAGCTTCAAAGGTCCATTTATGGACTTAAGCAAGCCTCCAGGAGCTGGAACATTCGTTTCGACACTGAAATCAAAACGTTTGGTTTTACTCAAAACGAAGACGACAATTGTGTTTATCAAAAGGTCGTTGGGGAAGCAGTAGTATTCCTAGTGTTATATGTAGATGACATATTATTATTCGGGAATGACACTGCAATACTTTCTTCTGTAAAAGTGTGGTTGTCCAAAACCTTCCACATGAAAGATTTAGGAGATGCATCTTATGTACTTGGGATAAAGCTCTATCGTGATAGATCCAGAAGACTAATTGGATTATCCCAATCTATGTACATTGATAAGGTGCTAAGTAGGTTCCAGATGGAACAATCTAAGAAAGGTCTTCTTCCTGTGAGACATGGAATGCACCTTTCTAAGTCCATGGAACCTAAGACTCCTGAAGAGATACGGCAAATGAATATTATTCCTTATGCTTCTGCCATAGGGAGTCTCATGTATGCCATGATATGCACAAGGCCTGATATCGCATATGCTGTGAGCATTACTAGTCGATATCAATCGAACCCAGGATCAGAACACTGGGCAGCTGTCAAGACGGTTCTTAAGTACTTAAGAAGAACTAAGGACATGTTCCTCGTATATGGAGGAGCGGCAGAGTTGCGAGTGGAAGCCTATACAGACGCAGATTTCCAATCTGACGTCGATGATAGAAGTTCCAACTCCGGATATGTATTCACTCTGAATGGTGGGGCTATCAGTTGGAAAAGCAAGAAACAAAGTGTAATTGCTGATTCCACAACAGAGGCTGAATATGTCGCTGCAGCTGAAGCCGGCAAAGAAGCGTTCTGGATGAAGAAGTTCATCACTGAACTTGGAGTGGTTCCAACCATTACATCACCAGTAACTTTGTACTGTGATAATAGTGGGGCGATAGCTCAAGCCAAGGAACCCAGGGCACATCAAAAGAACAAGCATTTTGACAGGCGCTTTAATATCATTAGAAGATATGTTGCCGATGGGAAAGTCAACATCCTCAAAGTTGCTTCAGCCGATAACGTAGCAGATCCACTGACAAAGCCAATGTCTCAAATCCAGCTTGACCGTCATATGGAAAAGATGGGTATTAGATACATGGGAGGATGGCTTTGAGTGCAAGTGGGAGATTGTTGGAAGTATGCCCACAAAGCCACTCATTTGATGTAATAGCTTTTGGAATACTTAATGTATTAAACTTTTATATGTTTAATGAAGGGCAAAGCTTATTGTTGATCACTATTTATTGTATCATGTGTTTAAGCAATAAGGGAATCCAAGGAATGTATTTGATCTAAGAGACAAGTGATCTAAGTGAGTTAGATTATCGAGACCATTCTCTTATGTTCATTCCTAAAACGTTCCTAGCCATAGGATTGCCAATTGGGCATTGACAATCCGCTAAGGTTAGTATGTGTTATGTTAACTCAAGCGTGAGTATGACTAGTCTCAAGTCATTTGGTGTTGGACACTAAGACAAACACATAGGTGCTCGAAAGAGTAATCGAGTACACTGAACAACGATCAAAAGAGAGTTCGAACATACATGTCATGTAAGAACTCTAAAGTTGCAATATGCAAAGTAGTCCTTTGACCTGAGGCATCATAGATGGTTAATGGTTAGGTCCTTGATCTTTGATCATGTCAAACGGCATTCCATCGGAGTGTCCACGGCATTATTGGGGTCAAGCTATCTAGTCATGTAGGCATATGAATGCACAACAAGGGATCTCTAACCTTCCATGGTGGAAGGAGAATACTCTAAGATATGATTCTAAAGTCTTTGGCCAAAGCATATGAATATGACTTAGGAAGTTTGTTCCAAATCATATTCAAAGGAATCATATAGATAAGTATCACATTGGATAGTAGACATGAAACAAACTATCACTTAAACAATGTGATTAAGAGTATTGTATTAGAGAATGATCGTATTGCATTGTAGTTGTAACTGGATAGGTTCTCCAACCACTTCTACTTAGCTTGGGTAACCATGATATGCTGCTAGGTGTCACTCATGGTTTGTGGAAGCCTTGAAGATTAGCAAACACTAATCAAAAGGAGAATTGAAATGTGGTTTCAATTCACAATCGATCGTTAAGAGTAACAATCGCCCATTGCCTCGCTAATTGGAACCTAATGGATCGTACACCGAGTAAGGGCGATAGTGAAGAAATTAAATGAAATGGATATGAAATTAAATTGTTTAATTGAAGAATGGTCAAGATTAATTAATTGGTTAATTAATTTTACGAAAGGTTCGTATTGGGCTTTTAAGTTGGTTTTGGGTTTCGGGGCCCAAAATGAAGGAAATTTTGTGAAAAACATGTTCATTTGAATAACATCATATAGCATGCAATTAACAATTAAAGGCGGAATCATGCTTTCATGCATTCAAAAACAAAACATCTACCATGAAATTCAAAGCCTAGTAGATTGGTGAACCTTGACTCAACTTAAAAACAACAATTTGTTAGTTGAGAAATATTTACCTTTGTAGATTCCTCTTTGCATACGCAAAGGATAATCACCCAAGAGATAGGGCCTTCATTCCTTGCTTCTTAGCTCCATGGATTTGGTTAGAAGAATAGGTTCTCCAAGTTCCCAAAATTGAGAACCTCTAAAGATTCTACACCAAGGTTGGATTGGAGAGGAAATGAGTGACCTTGAGGAAATAGAATTGCTAGACAATATCCCCCAAGGTGGTTGGCCTCTTAGAGAGAAATGGAAGCTTTGTGTTCTCACCAATTTTCTCTAAAATCAACAACTTATAAATTTTAGGTTATAAAGTTCTTTATATAGTCACTTCTTTAAATGACCTAAAGAACCAAAAACCCTAATTCAACACTAAATGGATTTGGGCTTTTGGGCCTTTGTGAATCTTTATTCATTAAGTTGTCATACAACTTAAGTCAATGGGCTTTGACGTTCGAAGCCCATTGGGCCTTAAGGTCCAAAACTATCCCGAGGTCTTTAACGAACTTATTCGTTTGATTAATTAACATATTAATTAATCCTTGCCATAAATAATTAAACCATTTAATTCATCTCCTTTGTTTCTTCAATCTCCACCTTATTTGGTGTACGATACATTAGGTTCCTTTTAGCGAGGCAGTGGGCGATTAAAACCATTTTACATCGATTGTGAATTGAAACTTACTTTCAATTCTCCCTTTAGTGATTACACACGTTTAGGGCTTCCACAAACCATGAGTGACACCTAGCAGCATATCATGGCTACCCAAGCTAATCAGAAGAGGTAGAGAACCTATTCAGTTTAGGATTACAAATGCAATACGGTCTTTCTCTAATCTAATACTCTTGACCACATTGTTTGGTTTGATAGTTTATTTATTCATGTCTACTATCCAATGTGATTCATTTGCATTTTATGATTACCTTGAATGTGATTTGGAACGCATTCCCCAATCTCATTCATACTCTGGCCAGAGATTTTAATCATATCATAGAGTATTCTCCCTCAAGCCAATTGAAGGTTAGAGATCCCTTGTTGCGCATTCACTTGTCTCCATGACTAAGTGGCTTAACCCCAATGATGTCATGGACACCCCGATGGGGTGACTTTGGCATAATCAAAGATCAAGGACTTAACCACAAGACAACAACTGTGATGCCTCAGGTCAAAGGACTAATTTGCATTATCCCAAACATGAGTTCTCATGTGACATGAGTATGAGAACTCCTCGTTGATCGTGTTCAGTGAACTCATTCTCTATTGAGCACCTACGTACTTGTCTTGATGTCACACACACCAATGACTCGAGACTAGTCACTCTCCCTGAGAGAAGACATAGCACGTACTGATCTTATCGGACTGTCAATGCCCAATTGGCAATCCTATGATCAGGAACGTTTAGGATGTGTCTACGAAAGAATGGTCTCATTAATCTAACTACATTAGATTGCATTCTTCCAATCACATATTCCTTGGACTTTATCGTTTAAGCATATAACATTTATATGAGACGCCTCAAACAATAATGTTTGCCTTTTATATGTAAACTAGATTAGTTTAACATGTGAAATATCCGTAAAGTATCATCATATGAATGGCTTTAGGGCACATTTCCAACAATCTCCCACTTGCACTAGAGCCAATCAGCTTGGTCATCTGTTATGATTCCTCTTCTGTAGTCATTTCCTAAATGGCTGAATAGTAGGCCTAGGAAATGGATATCTATATGTTATCCATAGAAGCAACCTTGAGAATATCGACGTCACCATTATACATGATTCCCAATCATGTGGTTCAGTCTCTCATATGAGTTCGGATCTTGATGAGACCTTGATTCCCAGGCTTGAGCTATCGCCCCATTAGTGTCGTAGTGTCAGTACACTAGATACACTTTCTGGTTGGAACCGAATAGAGAGTTCATAAATGAACTTTCCCATCCAAACAACATTGTTGTAAACTTCTATATGGCAATATATTTTGCATTCATAATGGGACACACTAAAGTCATTACTTTAATGTTTCCATCCAAATATCTCTTTAGTCATAATAAAGAGATATCTGTTTATCTCTTCATTCATAATGAAGAAACATCCAATGATGGATTAGATTCACAATCTAATACATTTACGCTTCCATTACGTTACTCTAATTCTTCCTCATTCTTCGAGGAACCTATCCTTTAGTATTTCTTAAATACTTAAGGATTTACTTGACAGTTGCCATGGTTCTGATCCTGGGCTTGCACTGATATCGCCTTGTACCTTTCTAGGTACAACTCATATCAATGTTTTTCATACAATATGAAATACATAAATCACCTTTCTGCGTATGCATAAAGGATTCGATTTACGCATTATTTCTTTGGGAGTCAAAGGGTACGTTCCCTTTGAGAAGAGCTACCTCCTAGTCTTACTAGAGTTGTTCTTCTTATTAAAGTTTATCATCATATGAGAAACTTCCTAGCAACCTTTTGTCTATTATTAGGGCATGATATAATCCAATTATATCCTAAAATCTATCATTATAGATTTCCATCCCATGTATATAGACTATGTCTCCCATATACATTCTATCGTTATAGAAAGTTTTAAAGTCATAACTTTAACAATGAAGTATTCTTTTCATTTCCAAAATTAATATATCATACATATATTCAAATTTAGGAATATGATTAACTCCCACTAATCTTTTGTAAACCTAGTAAACAAAAGATTCATTTACATCTATATGAGAAATCAAACAATTTTGATCTTTCTCTCATAAGACGCTTATGGCTCCCACTAGCTTGCTAAGATCCATGATGGTTGGATCTCTACAACTTACATGTTTTGTGATTCATAGTTTTAGACATAAATTATCAAGACTATCTTAATAATGGTTTCGGAAACCTATATCATGTCCAAACATTGAATCACCATTTAGTTGTAGCTAGCAATCTATGAATTAATTGAAACTAAGACTACGTCAAAGATGGTTCCTTCAAAGTCAACCATTCTCTTTGATTGTAGTCACCTTAAGCTACCAATTAGCTATGAAGGTTTCATTATTTCGGGTCAAATGGTATTTTACCATTTCCTTGAGTATATATCGTATATACACTCAATGTAGTCATAAAGTTCAAACCATTCAACTGAGACGGTTTATAAATCCTTCTTGACTACCTTGGAGCTTGTGGTATAGGAACTAGGTTGTTATATTTGTTGATTATCATCTTGTCTCTCAAAGAACCCATTCTTTTGAGTTCTATTCCTAGTTCATTTGCTCTAAGGCAAATCACATTGTAGGATTACAATGAACTACTCAAACAAACAACATTTGTTGGTTGGTTTATAGAAGTGATATCCAAAGGTTAATTTAAGGATATCCACAAGATAATTTTTAAACAAATATTGCTTATTAGCACACAACCCCAAATCTTAACATGATTAAGATTTGTCTTTCTTTCCAACTACATCCTATGGAGTTATGAAAATTTTGGAAGATCTTCTAATTGACAATCATATTGTCTTAGAAGCATATATATCCTATATATGGGTAATTGATAATATCCAACGAACTAAATCTTATTCAAGTTCGTTCTTCTCCTAATGGAGAAAATCATTTATCTTATGATGCTAATTTCCTTGATATCTTTCAAGGAAACTCATCTAAAGTGTTACCTTTCCTTGGATCAAATCTAAGGAGGTAAGTACTTTAGACGTCTTACTCATCAACTTACATTTCTTGAATTCTTTGAAACCTTTTGCAAAGTATTCGGACTTGTGTTTATTCATAATAAACTATAGTCCAACCGAAAGTGATCTTCGGTGAATGTCATACAACATGAGTAGTATTATGTTGTGGACAATTGCCACTATCTTGCAACCTTTTGGGTTTTAAGCATCATTATATTCTAAACAGTTAACGCTACCATATCATCTCTACTATAGAGACAATCAATTAGATTACTATAATCCAATCACTGATTAATAAAGAACAATGTTTTGTCAAACAAAACATTCATCCATCTCTATTATAGTGACGGAATTAAGTTCCTTAAAATTGGAATGTAAAGACAATCTTTGGTTTTTCCAATTTCTTTGGTAGTTTATATGAGGAAGTTAGTACCATCTGCTTTCGCAGAGATCTATATTTTATTCACGTTCCGAATGTGAAGTACTTTCTCTTCTCTCATTAATCTTCTACTTCTTATTAGCCACACTTTTACAACGATTGTAAAACATAGTTACTAATACGGAATCATGCATTCAAGTAGAAGAACCAACTGTTTTGAACTATTCAAGAACAATTTACAACACCTTCGAAATGTGTGTTCTTGACATTTGCAAGACATTTCTTGCAAATACCCCTTCCAATGTCCATCCTTTCATAAAGAAAGTTTGTTCCCTTGGAGTTAATTTTATCTTCTTCATTTGACTTCTCTTTTGACTACAATAGTCATGCTCCCTAAACTCCCACTATCTCTCTTGAAACCTTTTTCAATTGTGTTATACACATCAAACATTTTGGAGAGTGTTTGGTTATTGTTCACTACATAGTTTACAATAAACTTAGTGAACCATTAGGATAGGGACATAAAGGTGAAGTCCTAGCCTAGTTTCCTTCTCGTTAAGTGGTTTATCACTTCAACACTCAATGATTCAAAATCATCATAAGTCCATGTTGATGGACTATTTTTGTCAACCAACCATTATGTTCTAAACATAATTACAAACTTTCAAGAGTTGTTCAAGGCAACTCTTATTTCTTCATACAACAATTTGTAAGTGAAGAATTATGGCACTAAAAGTGTCCTTGTCTTTATGCTAATCTTCTTAAGTTCCTTTGTTCATATAACGAAGGAATAAGCATTGGTTGTTTGTGTTGTCCTCTTCATGATAGACATTTCTAACATGTTCTTCCAATGATACATTATCAATAGGAAGATTGTGAGGATGAGACTTCTTAGGTACATGCACAATCCATTTAAGACAATCTTTGGGATTGTGTTACCAAGTCCGGAAACTAAAACATTCGGATTTTCTTTGTCAAGTTTTGGATAGCGTTTGCAAATATATTGGTAAACAAATACATAACGAATATAAATTGATTGATTTTAAGCCATTTGATTCAGGTCTTTAAATCAAATAGCACCACCCACTATTTTTGGCAAATTCCATATCCCTCATTGGAATTCGAGAGTTTTGGAGGAAACTCTTAGTAGGTTATGGGAGACTCACTATTACCAAGCCCACCTCACAATGATATGATGTTGGCTAGCATTAATAATAATGAGAGAGTACGCTTACTCATTTGCAACTAATGCAAGTACCCATCAATTTGGCCTCTAGAGAATGTTGCCTCACGATGATACGATGTCGGCGCCATTGCACTTAGTTAAGTCATTCCCACCATGCTTAGTGCGTGAAGGGGTTCAAGAATAGCCTCACGATGATACGATGTCGGCCATCCTCGTTGCCTACACTCACCTCATCAAGTATGTATATAGCCTCCTCCTGAGTATAAGCATGCACTTTGTACTCCCCCATGATAGGGTGAAGCCGGTGTACAAGTCATAAACGATTGGAGCCTACCACGGTGGAAGGCCACGAAAGAGTGTTCTAAGCACTCTCACGCTTTTCAACTTAATAATGGTTTGGTTGAGGGTTTTAGGTCTCATCACATAAACATATTCATTTTAATCTTTATTAAAACAATTTTGGTCCTATAACAACTATTGGTCCATTTGATTCAATTTAGTTGTATATAATACTCCCACTATACTTATAAAACGGTTTTTAAAGCAAGAGTATATGATACTACTAACATAAGGTTTGCATTCATTTGATGGACTATATAGTTGCCTTAGGGCCTTAGGATGACTATGAACCTTTGTTTAGATTCAACACGAGCCTAGTGTTGAATCTCGGACTAGGGATGGAGATTGATTTTAGTTACGCGTTTAATCACATTAAGGCGTGTTGTCTTAGGGGCGTTGGACCCTCTACTTCATTTTCATGCATATCAAATAAAGCAAGAAAGAAGTACTTCAAAGTAAAGGTGAGCTTATGCTCATTACAACATTTGCATAATTCAAATTACTTTAAAGTAAAGAAGAGCTTATGCTCTTTTACAACATTTGATCAAATCAAATTACAACCAAAATTAATCTACACATTCCCATGGTTCAAACAAATTTGAAACGGCCTTTCACATAGCTCAATTATCGTAGGCTTAGGTTCATAATCACCCTTTAATTAATCAACACTTTAATTAATTAAATTGAATGCAACATTTTCATTTGGTTTTTGTATCCATAAAATTGATTTAAATGGAGCTAAATGAAATGAAAATCCAATTCTCATTTAAAGAGACAAAACAATTTTTGTTCCCTACTTAATTTGGGCCATCATGCAATAACCACAACTTTTTGGGCTATATTGCGAAACACAAACTTTTGGGGTCACTTTGTAAAAACACAAAAGTCCACTACTTCATGTAATTACAACTAGAACCCAAAAATTTCAACAAATACAAAAAACTTCATTAAAGGAGCAAAACAATTTGTCCTTTAACGTTTTTGGGCCTTAACGTAAAAACGTAAACTTTTGGGCCAAAGTGCAAATACACAAAAGTATCAAAACTTTATGTAATTGAATAAAAGACCCAAAAATACCCTATTTAATTAGGGTGGCCGGCCATGATAGAAAAAATATGATTTTTACAAAGTTTTTGTAAGTGGGTTTTATTAGGTGAGGTAAAGATGAAATATTTTGAATTTATGTTAAACTTTTAAAAAAGTTTGTCTACCATTATAACCATTAATTGAATTTATGTCAAACTTTTAAAAAAGTTTGTCTACCATTAAAACCATTAATAATACTTTACAAATAATCATCACCCACTAAAATCACCCACTAAAATTAAACCAAAACTTTATGTAAAAACATAAAACATTTTGAATCAAAACTTCAAAACTTTTTGTTCTTGGCAAGAACTTCAAGAACATTGAAGAACACTCATGAAAACTCATAATAGCTCCATGAATGTTTTCACTCACCAAAACTCAAATTTTCATCACTCAAAAGAGGGTTAACATCCTAGGGTACTTAGGGGTTCCAAAAGTCACTTTAAAACCATTTTAACAAGACAAACATGAACCCAAAAAATCACCCCTTGGATTTGGCCGAATTTCCCAAAAAACATGGCACCAAATTTTAGCTCCAAAATTCATGCTCATATGAACTACATCTACAACATTTGAGATGGCAAATTTTCTAACAAAATTTACATTCAAAGAAACAAGAATAAAGCTTGTAACATATTACAACTTTTAAATCAAAAAACTATGAACTACAAAACCCAAAATGATTCACCAACTACTAGACCTAGGCTCTGATACCACTTGAAGGGAATTTTGTGAAAAACATGTTCATTTGAATAACATCATATAGCATGCAATTAACAATTAAAGGCGGAATCATGCTTTCATGCATTCAAAAACAAAACATCTACCATGAAATTCAAAGCCTAGTAGATTGGTGAACCTTGACTCAACTTAAAAACAACAATTTGTTAGTTGAGAAATATTTACCTTTGTAGATTCCTCTTTGCATATGCAAAGGATAATCACCCAAGAGATAGGGCCTTCATTCCTTGCTTCTTAGCTCCATGGATTTGGTTAGAAGAATAGGTTCTCCAAGTTCCCAAAATTGAGAACCTCTAAAGATTCTACACCAAGGTTGGATTGGAGAGGAAATGAGTGACCTTGAGGAAATAGAATTGCTAGACAATATCCCCCAAGGTGGTTGGCCTCTTAGAGAGAAATGGAAGCTTTGTGTTCTCACCAATTTTCTCTAAAATCAACAACTTATAAATTTTAGGTTATAAAGTTCTTTATATAGTCACTTCTTTAAATGACCTAAAGAACCAAAAACCCTAATTCAACACTAAATGGATTTGGGCTTTTGGGCCTTTGTGAATCTTTATTCATTAAGTTGTCATACAACTTAAGTCAATGGGCTTTGACGTTCGAAGCCCATTGGGCCTTAAGGTCCAAAACTATCCCGAGGTCTTTAACGAACTTATTCGTTTGATTAATTAACATATTAATTAATCCTTGCCATAAATAATTAAACCATTTAATTCATCTCCTTTGTTTCTTCAATCTCCACCTTATTTGGTGTACGATACATTAGGTTCCTTTTAGCGAGGCAGTGGGCGATTAAAACCATTTTACATCGATTGTGAATTGAAACTTACTTTCAATTCTCCCTTTAGTGATTACACACGTTTAGGGCTTCCACAAACCATGAGTGACACCTAGCAGCATATCATGGCTACCCAAGCTAATCAGAAGAGGTAGAGAACCTATTCAGTTTAGGATTACAAATGCAATACGGTCTTTCTCTAATCTAATACTCTTGACCACATTGTTTGGTTTGATAGTTTATTTATTCATGTCTACTATCCAATGTGATTCATTTGCATTTTATGATTACCTTGAATGTGATTTGGAACGCATTCCCCAATCTCATTCATACTCTGGCCAGAGATTTTAATCATATCATAGAGTATTCTCCCTCAAGCCAATTGAAGGTTAGAGATCCCTTGTTGCGCATTCACTTGTCTCCATGACTAAGTGGCTTAACCCCAATGATGTCGTGGACACCCCGATGGGGTGACTTTGGCATAATCAAAGATCAAGGACTTAACCACAAGACAACAACTGTGATGCCTCAGGTCAAAGGACTAATTTGCATTATCCCAAACATGAGTTCTCATGTGACATGAGTATGAGAACTCCTCGTTGATCGTGTTCAGTGAACTCATTCTCTATTGAGCACCTACGTACTTGTCTTGATGTCACACACACCAATGACTCGAGACTAGTCACTCTCCCTGAGAGAAGACATAGCACGTACTGATCTTATCGGACTGTCAATGCCCAATTGGCAATCCTATGATCAGGAACGTTTAGGATGTGTCTACGAAAGAATGGTCTCATTAATCTAACTACATTAGATTGCATTCTTCCAATCACATATTCCTTGGACTTTATCGTTTAAGCATATAACATTTATATGAGACGCCTCAAACAATAATGTTTGCCTTTTATATGTAAACTAGATTAGTTTAACATGTGAAATATCCGTAAAGTATCATCATATGAATGGCTTTAGGGCACATTTCCAACACAAAAGTGTTTTGGTCCACAAGGCCCATTATGTTTAAGTTGTATGACAACTAAAACAAAATGGGCAATAAGCCCAATCACAACATATAGGCCGGCCATGGTGAGGAGATGGTGAAAGTTTGCTTAATTGCAAGTTTGCCACTCACCTAAGAAAAATGTTATAAAAGCAACTTTATAGCAATTTTTCATTTAGGATTTTTCTTGGTGAAATGAGGTGAGACACTTTCTCTCATTTTACACAAAGGAGGCCGGCCACTTAGAGAGATTAATCTAGCAATCTTTTATTCTCTAAGTCATCCATTTTCATCTTCACACTTAACCCTTGGTGTGGAGACTTAGAGACACTAAATATTTGGTGTTTTTGGAGATCATTTCCTTACATCCTCAAGGATCAAAGGAGCACAAAAGGAGAAGGAATTCACAAGCAATATCCAAGGAGCTTGGAGGTGACTTGAAGGCCCTCCACTTGGGTGAATCCCTTGTGTAAACAAGGATGAGCTTCAAGGGTAAAGAAACTCTAAATCTTTACTTCTATTTAATGTTGTCAAAGAGTTTATTGGTTCACCATATACTAGGCTTTGAAAGTCATGGGTTTTATGAATTGTTTTTTAATGCATGCCTACTTTAAAGTGTTAATAGCTTGCATGTGTATTCAAATGTTCATACTTGTTCTTAGCTAGGACAAATTTTCTCCTTCACTATACATCCATTCATTTGTCCTGAAAGGTTTCTTCCAAAGATTGACTTTCAGGGCATATTTCCAACAATCTCCCACTTGCACTAAAGTCAATCACTAGTGTATCTTATACATCTTGTTGAGAGAGCTTATGCTCGTAGGTTAACTTGGTTGTGTATTAATCCCCTTTTTATTTAAAAGGGATTTTCTTATCAAATGTTTCCAAAACATTTGATGATGTCTCTTTATTGTGTTCGAATATTTTGATGAGACCTTGATTCCATGGCTTGAGCTATCGCCCCATTACGTCGTAGTACCCTACTAACGACCTTATGGTTTGGATTCAATCATTGGTTCTAAAAGAACCCCTTCCATTCAAAACACCTTTTGAAGCAGTTTCTAAAACTATATATCGACATATATTTCGTTTGTATACTTTATACAAACTTTGCTCCAACCTTGAGACCATTGTAGTACAATACTAACAATTCATTCATATGATTAGTACTTCATCCATTATGAAGTTCCATTTGTTAAAATGGCTTATTTTCACTTTGGTTAACAACCTAAGTGAATGCACGCTTCCAGAGTCCTACTCTGATGTTTCTTTCTTAAAGGCAATAATACTCTATCAGTTGCTTTGGTTCTGATCCTGGGATATAGTAATATCTTAAAGTGATAAACTCAGTGGTTTCTTCACCTTTGGATATCTACTTCACAAGTCAATACATGTGTCCCTTTTGTGATTTTATGACACATTCATTATAAGGGTTATGAAAGTGACTTCCTATCACATAGGAAAATGCTTTCTTAAATCTTCAACATTTGAGATTTAATTCCCATATAACATTATTGAGATAGCCTTGCTATATCAATAAGTCCAATTTCAAGTCTATACTTCAAAATTGACCGTGTCATGTTTTGTCATTTTCAAGTAATATCTATGTTTTGTCAAGTCTATCAAATAGACTTTATTCACATCATGTTGCTCAAATTATAACATCACTCCCACTGGCCTTGTCGTAACTTAGCATTCATTCAAAAATAACAATTATATTTTCTTGATTTGAATGCATATTGCTCCCACTAACTTAAATGAATCATACACAAAAGAATTCCTTCTCAAGTAATTCCATGAAATGTGTGACTTGCTTTATCAAGTCTATTCATTTAAATTATATGGTGTCATACACCATACTTCAAGTTTTAGTCATACTAAGACCTTTAATGTAGTCATATAAGAATTATCCAAGTCTTTAGTGGAAGCTTGGCTCCTACTAAGGATATAGAAACTTAACCATTCCTTCTAGGTGGTTGATATAATTCATTATCAAAACTACATAGAGCAATATCGTTACATGAGATGTTGAATTTGGATTGTCTCTTTGTTAAACCATATGTTGTGACTCATTTTGAAACTAATTCCCTTTTGTTTCATCAACTTGTCCATATGCTTTGTTATTAGCTTGTTCTCATAAAAGAGAATAATGGACAACTCCCAACATATAACCATTTTATGCTAGGTTGACGAAACCAACATTCAAAGACTATTCTTTAGAATGTCACACAACATAGAATTTTAACGTTTGAAGAGCTTGAATCTTTTAACAATTAAAATTACAAACCTTTAATAATAGTCAAGTACTATTATTCTTTAGACAACTATAAACCAATCATATTCAAGTTTATATCCATTTTCACACCTCCCACTATTTCTCATGACTTTTAATGAGAAATCATTTCATACATACAAAATGTATAAAAGTGGATTATATTGGTAGAAGACATTGTGTAGTAGCTTTAAAACATTTCAAGCTTATTTGTTTCAATCTGTACTAAGTTTAATGTCTTGTTATTTAAGTAGCTAAAGTCTTTAAACCTTTTATAGATTTAGATACTTCTTTCTTGGTTTAATCACTAACATAATTGACATTTTAAAATCTTTTAAAGAATGCCCAATTAGTTGTTCAAAACTACTAATTGAATCAAGAGTGATCTTGATCATTGTGTTTCAAGTGACAACCATATAAGAAACGTTTTTCTTATCACTTATATCATTATAATGTGATCTTCCTTTTCTTCAAGAAAGGAATCTCTAGACTTTTGTCAATTCATATAGAACTCATAGGTAGACAATTGGAACCAAATCTAAAGATTCATTGTATCCATTTATGTCCTACATGTGAGATCTATCCATAATTGATAAATCTAAAGTTTGGTTTATCACATTACAATAAGTGATATAACCCTTGTATCTCATCTAGGATACAACAAGACAATTTTCAATTCATAACACTACTTTAAGGAAATAGTATATTAAAAAGGCATTCTTCACATTACATTAATATGACAGTTCAAACATTCATAATGTTTAATACAAAAAAATATTAGCTCTATACATTTAGAGACTAATATAAATACCTTTACACATTTAGGCACTAATAGTGGTCTTCCATCATATGAAGCCACATAACAAGTTCTTATCAAAATAAGAAAGTTTAAAGACAATCTTTAACGCCTAACTAACTTCCTAAGTAGTGAGCAAAAAACATAGTGGCCGAACCCTTCACCACATTTTCTTTGCTTGTTCTTCTTCTACTTGGCTTCTCCACCTATATACAATTTATACAAGTGATTAGCTCTTTATATCAAATATAAATATTTAGAAGATCTAACAATTAGAATTGAAGATAAGAACATAAACCATACCTTGTGGTTTGTCCTTAAGACTTGCTAGGTATAACCTGCAATTCCTCCTCCAATGCCCCTCCTTTCCACAGTGGTGGCAAGTCCCTTTGGGCTCCTTTGCCTTCTTTTTCTTCACTCCTCCTTTCGGCTTAGGAGTGGGTGACTTCTTCTCCTTCCATATGCCTTTGCCTTGCGGCTTGGCCTTGGAAGATGATGGCTTGTTGTAGGCTACTGCAGCAGTCCCTACAACGCTCTCTTTCTTCATAGTCTTCTCAGCAGTTACTAACATGTTTAGTAACTCAGAGAGAGTACTATCCATCTTATTCATATTGTAGTTCATTACAAACTGCGAGAATGAATCAGAAAGAGAAGCCAATATAAAGTCCTGGGCCAATTCCCCGTCAAGTGGAGTACCAAGGTTCTCCAATTGTTCAATGAATCCTATCATCTTCAGTACATGTTGGTGTACTGGAGCCCCCTTGACCATCTTGGTCTTTACAAGCTCACAGACGGTGCTAAAGCGACGGTTGCGCGTCCCTTCACCATATAACTCCGTAAGATGGAGTATTATGGAAGATGCACTATCCATGCCCTCGTGCTGTCTCTGTAGCTCCTCATTCATGGAAGCCAACAGATAGCACTTGGCTTGTATATCATCCTCAACGTGCTTGTCATACTTAGCACGTTCATCCTCAGTAGCCTCAGGGCTGAGAGGTATATGAGGTGGAGCCTTGTCTAGTACGTAAACAATCTTCTCCAATGTTAGGAGAATCTTGACATTACGATACCATGATGGGAAATTGTGCCCCTCTAGGCAATGTTTGTCGAGTATTTTCGCGAGTGTGCTTCCAACCATATCTAAATACATAAACAAATAAAATAATTAGATTGATTGTTGATTAAGTCAAACGATTTAGGTCTTTAAACCGAATGACACCACCCACCATTTTTGGCAAATTCCATATCCCCCATAATGGAATCCGGGAGATTTCAAAGAAAGCTCCTAGCGGGTTATGGGAGGCTCACTATTACCAAGCCCACCTCACGATGATACGATGTCGGCTAGCAACAATAATAATGAGAGGGTACAATTACCCATTCACAACAACCTCTTGTGATTACCCATCTATTTGGCCTCTAGAAAACAATGCCTCACGATGATACGATGTTGGCATCATTTCTCTTAGTTAAGTTCTTTCCCACCATGCCGGTTTAGCTAGGGGTTCAAGCATGACCTCACGATGATACGATGTTGGCCACACTCGTTGCCTACCTTAACCTCATCAAATGTTTTAAATAAACTCCTCCTGAATATAAGCATGCACTTTGTCACTTCCCCATGATAGGGTGAAGACGGAGTACAGGTCATAAACGCTTGGAGCCTACCATGGTGGAAGGCCACGAAAAAGTGTTCTAAGCACTCTTACGTTTACAACTTAATATAACTACTAATAGTCTTCATTATATTTTAGTAGCGTATGATACTCCCACTATTTGTTTTGAGAAAAACAAATCAATATTAAAAACGAATTTTTCAAATATTGGAAGTAACTACTACTACTAAGGTTTTTGCATTCCTTTGAAATTGGACTTTATAGTTATCTTAGGCTCTTGGATGACCATGGACTTATTAGGTTATTGCAACAACGAGCCAACATTGTTGAATATAAACTCGGGGAGGTTGTGTCGATTTAATTACGTGCTTTTCAATCCAATTAAAACATTTTCATTGAGCCATTAGAAATGAAAGACAATCATTCATTGCTAATTAGGGCATTGGACCCATTTAATCTTTAATCTCATGTCAAAACCCTCTTTTAGTTATGTCTCCTTACCAATAGTTAAAGAAACTCTAGTCTAGCACTAGAGGGAACCAACTAATGAATAGAGATTAAGAAGTAATAAGAATTACAAACCGATTTGTACAAATTCCTATAAATTACATATACTAAAAGGGGAGAGATAGATTAATGTCAAACGTGACAAGGTCCAATTAAACAGTAATTAAAACACATTCCCAAGGTTCAAACAATTTGATTTTAACGCCTTATCTCATAGCTCAATTATCGTTTAAGGCATAAGTCCATAGTCACCCATTTTTTATAACTACTTAAACACATTTAAATAATCAAATGGAATACAACATAAACATTTAGATTTAGTGCATATGGGCATAATAGAATTATGAGTTTAAACAACTAACAAAATTAAAATCAAATATTTTAACTTTCTAGTTAGTAGGGGCCTAAATGCAAATATAAAAAGTTAGGGGTAAAACCGTAAATACTCAAAAGTATAAAATATCTTTTTCCAAATTACAAAAGACCCCCCAAGTGGATAAATCCACTAGGATGGCCGGCCACATTAAGGGGGGATGGGAAGTCTCACCCATCTTACTTTAATTCAATGCAAGGTAGAAAAATCTAAATTTGCATGTCACTTGGTTTTGGCTTTCAAGGTTTTAATGAAAAAAGGTGATGGAAATCTCCTAGACAAGTCTAGGGTTTTATAAGTTTTAATATGGTTATGGATGGTAAGAACATCATCCAAAACCATAAAACTATGCATGAAAACCAAATACAACCATTTTCACCCAAAACCAAACTATGAACACCAAGAACAAAACCATGAACACTTTTTCAAGATTTGTGTATTCTTGGTGATTTTTCAAACCCAAAAACAAAAGTGACAAGGTTTCAATTTTCTAGCTTTAAAATGATGTGTGAGTGTCTTACAATAAAACACAAACACATGCTCAAAATTCCCCCAAAACCGTGCCAACCATAAAGAACAAATTCCCAAAATTTTATTCATGACTTATTCTTCATTCATGCATACAAAACAACTTTTACATGCATATCTTTTCAACTCTTGATTTACATTTTTCAACCATTGAAAAACAAAAGATAAACACACTTTTAAATGAAGAAATAATATGTCAAATTAGTTTAAAACTCAATTTTCATTCATGCATACAAAACAACTTTTGCATCCATACCTTTCTCAACTATTGACTAACATTTTTCAACTATTGAAAAACAAAAGATAAACATATTTTGAATGAAACAATAATATGTCATACATAACATTAATACCCATATGCATAAAATCCAAAAGGACACATTATACATAAACCTTTGGCTCTGATACCACTTGAAGGGAAATTTATGAGATTCTAGAATGGGATTTCAATAAGACTATCATGCATATATAAATCAAAATTTAATATACGAAAGCAGCGGAAGCATTTATAACATATTATCAAAGCTATAGTCATGCAAATCCCCTTCAAGGTTCATAGGTTTATATATAATGCATCAAAACATTTTATAGAGAAGAACAAAATGAAGGTTTAGTCCTCTACCTCTTGATCTAGACTTGAGACCAAGGATGGACCACCTCCAAGCCCTTTGTTCCTTGAACTCCTTGAGCCTAGCTTCCCTCCTTGCCTCCTCCACTTTGATAGAATGAGTGCTCCTAGGTTCTCTTCAAGTTTCCAAAGTAGGAAACCTCTAAAGATCCTCACCCACTAGTGTAGTGAGAAGGATGAAGGAATAACCAAAAGGGTGTAAGATATGTTAGTAAAAACACCCCAATGGTGGCCGGCCTTTGTGTAGTAAGAGAGCTATTTTTCTTTTGCCTCTTTGTTGTTTTAAACACACAAAAACCCTATTGAACAATATCTCTATAAAGTTCCTTATATAGACAAAAGAAACCTAGTCAACAACTTGACTAAATATCTCACCCTTTCCTACCTAAAGTGGCCGGCCCTCTTTGTGTTGTTTGGGCTTTGGGCTTTCATTTATTTCAAGCCATCCAATGCTTGAATAAAAGCCCAATGGGTTTAGGCCCAATGGGCCCAATTAAACCCGAACGTTTCTTTAAGCCCAAAACGATCTTTATCGCTTTTATGATTTCTTTAGACTTTCTAAATTAATCACAACACTTAATTAATCCAATTAATTGTTTCCATCATCCATTAATTACTCACTACAATAGTGTATTGGTGAACAATCTTTTAGGTTCTAATTAGCAAGGCAGTGAGGTGATTGGCATCAATCCAATTGATTATATTTAATTCAACCACTTAGTGAATTGAAACTTCATTTTAATTCGCCTTCTTCTTTGATGACTACATTTAATCATCTAGAAGAACTCACAAGCTATGAGTGACATCTAACCATATGTCATAGCTGAAGGAAAAATTTTGTCCTAGCTAAGAACATGTATGAACATTTGAATACATATGCTAACAATTAACTCTTTAAAGTAGGCATGCATCCAAAAACAATTCATGAAACCCATGACTTTCAAAGCCTAGTATATGGTGAACCAAAAGACTCTTTAACAACATTAAAGATAATTAAGAATTTAGAGATTCTTTACCCTTGAAGCTCATCCTTGATTACACAAGGGATTCACCCAAGTGGAGGGCCTTCAAGTCACCTCCTTGCTCCTTGGATCTTCCTTGTGATTTTCCTCCTTTTAGTGCTCCTTTGCTTCTTTGAGGATTTGAGGATTAGTTCTCCAAAACACCAAAAGTTTGATGTCTCTATGTCTCTTCACCAAGGATGTAATTTGTGAGGATGAAAATGGATCACTTAGGGAAGTAAATTTGCTAGATAACTTTCCCCAAGTAGCTTAGAAAACCCTAATTGAAAACAAAGCTATAAAGATGAATTTATACTTCATTTCTTAGGTGAGTGGCAAACTTGCAATTAAGCAAACTTGCATACCCTCACCCTAAATGGTTGGCCTATATGGTTATTGGGCTTATTGCCCATTTTGTTTTAGTTGTCATACAACTTAAACATAATGGGCCTTGTGGACCAAAACACTTTTGGGCCCCGAAGCCCTAAAACCAACTTAAAAGCCCAATACGAACATTTCGTATAATTAATTAACTAATTAATTAATCTTGACCATTCTTCAATTAAACCATTTAATTGCTTATCCATTTCATTTAATTGCTTCACATATATCCTTATTTGGTGTGCGATCCATTAGGTTCCAATTAGCGAGGCAGTGGGCGATGTTACTCTTAACTATCGATTGTGAATTGAAACCACATTTCAATTCTCCCTTTTTGATGATTAGTGTTTGCTAATCAATAGGGCTTCCACAAACCATGAGTGACACCTAGCAGTATGTCATGGTTACCCAAGCTAAGTAGAATTGGTTGGAGAACCTATCCAGTTACAATTACAATGCAATACGGTCCTTCTCTAATACAATACTCTTAACCACATTGTTTTAAGTGATAGTTTGTTTCATGTCTACTATCCAATGTGATACTTTCTTATATGATTCCCTTGAATATGATTTGGAACATCTTCCTTAGTCATATTCATTTGCTTTGGCCAAAGACTTTAGAATCATATTTTAGAGTATACTCCTTCAACCATGGAAGGTTAGAGATCCCTTGTTGTGCATTCATATGCCTACATGACTAGATCACATGACCCCAACAATGCCGTGGACAATCCGAGGGAATGCCTTTGTCATGATCAAAGATCAAGGACCTAACCATTAGACATCTATGATGCCTCAGGTCTAAGGACTACTTTGCATATTGTAACCTTAGAGTTCGTACATGACATGTATGTTTGAACTCTCATTAATCGCAGTTCAGTGTACTCGATTACTCTTTCGAGCACCTATGTGTTTGTCTTAGTGTCCAACACCAAATGACTTGAGACTAGTTCATACTCACGTTTGAGTCAACATAACACATACTAACCTTAGCGGATTGTCAATGCCCAATTGGCAATCCTATGGCTAGGAACGTTTTAGGAATGAACATAAGAGAAAGGTCTCCTTAATCTAACTCATTAGATCACTTATCTCTTATGTCAAATACATCCCTTGGATTCTCTTATTGATTAAACACATGATTCAATAAATAGTGATTAACAATAAGTATTGCCCTTCCGTTAAACATATAAAAGTTTAACATATTAAGTATTCCAAAAAGCTATTACATCAAATGAGTGGCTTTGTGGGCATACTTCCAACAATCTCCCACTTGCACTCAAAGCCAGCCTCCCATGTATCTAATACTCATCTTATCCATATGACGATCAAGCTGGATTTGAGTCATTGGCTTTGTCAGTGGATCTGCTACATTATCGGCTGAAGCAACTTTGAGGATGTTGACTTTCCCCTCGGCAGCATATCATCTTATGATATTAAAGCGCCTATCAAAATGCTTGTTCTTTTGATGAGCCCTGGGTTCCTTGGCTTGAGCTATCGCCCCACTATTATCACAGTACAAAGTTACTGGTGATGTGATGGTTGGAACCACTCCAAGTTCAGTAATGAACTTTTTCATCCAGAACGCTTCTTTGCCGGCTTCAGCTGTAGCGACATATTCAGCCTCTGTCGTGGAATCAGCAATTACACTTTGTTTCTTGCTTTTCCAACTGACAGCCCCACCATTCAGAGTGAATACATATCCGGAGTTGGAACTTCTATCATCGACGTCAGATTGGAAATCTGCGTCTGTATAAGCTTCCACTCGCAACTCTGATGCTCCTCCATAAACGAGGAACATGTCCTTAGTTCTTCTTAAGTACTTAAGGACCATCTTGACAGCTGCCCAGTGTTCTGATCCTGGGTTAGATTGATATCGACTAGTCATGCTCACAGCATACGCGATATCAGGCCTTGTGCATATCATGGCATACATGAGACTCCCTATGGCGGAAGCATAAGGAATTTCATTCATTTAGCCGTATCTCTTCAGGAGTCTTAGGTCCCATGGACTTAGAAAGGTGAATTCCATGTCTCACAGGAAGAAAACCTTTCTTAGATTGTTCCATCTGGAACCTACTTAGCACCTTATCAATGATCGATTGGGATAATCCAATTAATTTTCTGGATCTATCACGATAGAGTTTTATCCCAAGTACATAAGATGCATCTCCTAAATCTTTCATGTGGAAGGTTTTAGACAACCACACTTTTACAGAAGAATGTACTGCAGTGTCATTCCCGAATAGTAATATGTCATCTACATATAACACTAGGAATACTACTGCATCCCCAACGACTTTTTGATAAACACAATTGTCGTCTTCGTTTTGAGTAAAACCAAACGTTTTGATTTCAGTATCGAAACGAATGTTCCAGCTCCTGGAGGCTTGCTTAAGTCCATAAATGGACCTTTGAAGCTTGCATGCCTTAGTCTCTTCAGACTCGGACACGAAACCTTCGGGTTGAGTCATATAGAGCTCTTCCTGTAGGTAGCCGTTCAGAAAGGCCGTCTTCACGTCCATTTGCCATCTCTTTGAATCAATGTCGGACATTGCTTCAGTGTAGTCCCTAGGGTCCTCCTTTGTTTCATTGTCACCTAAAAGGTACAATTCATCAAAGTCATTATTTAAGCCAAACCTCATAGGTGGCTTACTAACCCGTTCAGATCTACGTGGAGCTAGGGGTTCAGGAACAGGGTTGTCAATATGTCGAGTGCTTGTTTGTGGTTCATTATTAATCTCATTAATTTCCATCTGTTTGCTTATAGTTCCTTTGAGAACAAATTCGTCCTCTATAAACTTAGCAGTTCTGGCGACAAAGACTTTCTGGTCGTCAGGATGGTAGAACTCATATCCCATAGTTTCTTTAGGATATCCCACAAAATAGCATCTTACTGATCTCGCTTCAAGCTTAGTAGCCTCAAGCTTCTTGACATATGCTTCACAACCCCAAATCTTAATATGATTAAGACTTGGCTTTCTTCCATGCCATATCTCATAGGGTGTTTGTGAAACTGATTTGGAAGGTACTCTATTAAGCAAGTAAGCTGTTGTATATAGAGCGTATCCCCATAATGTTACTGGTAGATCAGCGGAACTCATCATAGAACGAACCATGTTCATCAAGGTTCGATTTCTCCTTTCAGAAACTCCATTAAGTTGTGGAGTTCCCGGTGGAGTCCACTGTGATATTATTCCACACTCTTTGAGATAATCTAGGAACTCATTACTCAGATATTCACCCCCTCGATCCGATCTTAGGATTTTTATCTGTTTCCCAGTTTGCTTCTCAACTTCATTCTTGAATTCTTTGAACCTTTCAAAGGATTCTGACTTGTACTTCATAAGATATACATAGCCAAACCGAGAGTGATCGTCGGTGAATGTGATATAGTATGAGAAGCCTTCTCTCGACGTAGTAGACATAGGTCCACATACGTCAGTGTGGATTAACCCTAGAATTTCAGTGGCACGCTCTCCTTTTCCAGTAAATGGAGATTTGGTCATCTTCCCTTTCAAGCAACTTTCACAAGTACCCATCCGGTCATTACCTAATGGGCGGAAATATCCGTCTTTCGACATCTTGCGAGTCTTATCAAGGTTCACATGTCCAAGTTTAAGATGCCACATCTTTTCTTGGTTAACTTCTTCTCTAGCCCTTTTGGGTTTTGAGGTATTCCCGCTTTCAATACAGTGCATCCCACTATTCGTCTCTAGGTGAAAAAGTCCCTCTATCATATTACCATGAGAGATAATACGACCGTTCAAGTATAAAGTGCAACTCATTTTGTCAAACAACACTGAGTGCCCATCTCGTAAAAGCTTAGAGATGGAAATCAAATTCTTTATACATGAAGGAAAATATAAACAATTTTTAAGTTCCAGGACTTCCCCAGAGGGTAGGTTAAGCATATAGGTGCCTATTGCTTTTGCAGAGATTTTATTGCCGTTCCCAACTCGCACAACCATCTCCTCATTGCGCAGTGACCTGCTCCCTGTTAGTCCCTGCAACGTATTACAGATATGTTGACTAGCGCCTGAATCAAATATCCAGGAATTGGAGCCTACTGTAAAAGCACTCTCTATGACAGAAATAGTCTCTTCAAAAGTCCTTGTCATAAGGCTCGCAATGCGCACCCTGTATTTCTTCTTCCAACGTTCATCCTTTCCACAATGAAAGCATGTTCCCTTGGATTTCTTTGCCTTCTTCTTATGTAACCTTTTCCTTATCATTGCATTCTCATTCCCACTGTCCCTTTTGAAACCTTTTTCAAATTTACAGCACATGTCAATCATCTCCTTCAAAGAATGATCGAATCTATTCACTTTATAGTTTACAATAAACTTAGTGAAATCATCCGAGAGAGATGCAAGGAAAAAGTCTTGGGCCATTTTCCCATCGATGGAAGTTCCTAAACTTTGAAGATCTTGAAAGATCCTTTCCATCTTTTGTCCATGTTTATGGACCGATGTCCCCTTTGCCATTTTGGCATTCATTAGACTACAAATATTTGAGAATCGTACATTACTAGTCTCAATGTCATGCATCTTATGCAAACTTTCAACCATGGCACAAGAAGTGTCCATGTGCTTATGTAGCTTCATAAGCTCCTCACTAAGTGAAGTGAGGATTAAGCATTTGGCTTGTAAGTCATCCTCATAGTGTCTAACATAATTTTGACACTCCTCCTTTGAAGCTAGTTTCGTAGGAGGTACATGAGGAGGGGATTGCTTAAGTACATACAATATGTCTTTCACCTTTGAGACATTCTCAATGTGGCGATACCAAGCAAGGAAACGTTGGCCTTTTAGGCCCTTTTTGTCAAGTATAATGGTGGGTATAATTTTAGGCATGTCGTTCACTACATAACATAACAGAAATCGAATTAGCATTGTTGTTTAAAACTATTTTGATTGGGTCTTTTAATCAAATAGTATCACCCACCATTTTTGGCAAATTCCACATCCCTCAATAGAATTCGAGAGTTATATTGAACTCTTAGTGGGTTATGGGAGACTCACCATTACCAAGCCCACCTCAGAAGAATATCTTATTGGTTAGCAAAAATAATGATGAGAGAATAACACATTATTCATTTACAACCTTTTGTAATTACCCATCTAGTTCGGCCTCTAGAGAATGATGCCTCAGAAGAATATCTTATTGGCATCATTGCACTTAGTGTAAGTCATTCCCACCATGCTAGTTCAAATAGGGGTTCAAGAATGGCCTCAGAAGAATATCATATTGGCCATACTCGTTGCCTACTTTCACTTCATCATATGTTTATGGGCTTCTCCTGAATGTAAGCACATACTTTGTATACCCCAGAACTGGACGAATACGGTGTACGAGTCACAAATGATTGAAGCCCACCACGGTGGAAGGCCTACGAAGAGATATTCTAAACATCTCTCGCTTATCAACTTAATATTCATTTGTTGAGGGAATAGCGTTGGGCTACATCAAAACATTTTAATCACATTAAAAGAACTTGGGCCTATCACAACCATTGGTCCAAGTTTATATGAATTAGTAGTATATAATACTCCCACTGTTTCGTTGAAACAAGCGAGACTATATGGAACTACTAACGAATGTTTTGCATCCTCATATGGACTATATAGTCATATTAGGTTTTAGGATGATTATGAACCGTTTGATTTGATCCAACACGAGCCTTGTGTTGGACCTTGGGTCTAAGGTATGTAGTTGTTGATTTTAGTTACGCGTTTAATCCAATTAAACCGTTATTTCCTATTGGGCGTTGGACCCAACTATTCCATTTTGCATACATTTAAACAAAAGGAATACATGAAATAATAATAAGGGCTTATGCCCTTTTACAACATAAATGATGGACTTATGTCCATTTACAACAATCTTGAACTAATCAAATTACATTCAAATCTACACTACCAAGCCCAAACATTCATAATGTAAAGCGGCCAATCACATAGCTCAATTATCGAGGCATTTGGTTCATAATCACCCTTCTCTTAATCAAACACATTTAATTAAGAAAACAACTTTAAAACAATTGGTTTTCGGATCCATAGAATTGATTTAAATGAAACTAAATAAAATGAAAATCCAATTCTCATTTAAAGAGACAAACCATTTTGTTCTCATCTAATTTGGGCCATTTTCTAAAAACAAAAACTTTTGGGGTCACTTTGTAAAAACACAAGAGTCCACAACTTCATGTAATTACAACTTAGAACCCAAACATTTTTAATAATGTCAAAAACATCATTAAAGGAGCAAAACAATTTGTCCTTTAAAGTTTTTGGACCTTAACGTAAAAACGTAAACTTTTGGGCCAAAATGCAAATACACAAAAGTATCAAAACTTTATGTAAGTGCACAAAACACCCAAAAATACCCTATTTAATAGGGTGGCCTGCCATAAGTGGTTTTTATTGGTAAAATTCAAATTTTATACAAAGTTTTGTAAGTGGGTTATGTTAGGTGAGGTAAAGATGAAATAAAATTTTGTATGAAATGATTTATGTCATTCTTTAAAACAAAGTTTGTCTCCCATTTAAATTACTTAATCATTAACCATCACCCACTAAAATTAAATCAAAACTTTATGTAAAAACATAAAACTTTTTGAATCAAAACTTCAAAACTTTTTGTTCTTGGCAAGAACTCCAAGAACATTGAAGAACACTTATGAAAACTCAAAATACATGGCACCAAATTTTTAGTTCCAATATTCATGCTTAAATGAAATACATCTACAACATTTGAGATGCTAAATTTTCTAGCAAAATTTATATTCAAAGCAAGAACAAAGCTTGTAACATTTACAACATTTAAATCATAAAACATGAAAATCACAAAACCCAAAAGGATCCACCATACACTAGACCTAGGCTCTGATACCACTTGAAGGAAAAATTTTGTCCTAGCTAAGAACATGTATGAACATTTGAATACATATGCTAACAATTAACTCTTTAAAGTAGGCATGCATCCAAAAACAATTCATGAAACCCATGACTTTCAAAGCCTAGTATATGGTGAACCAAAAGACTCTTTAACAACATTAAAGATAATTAAGAATTTAGAGATTCTTTACCCTTGAAGCTCATCCTTGATTACACAAGGGATTCACCCAAGTGGAGGGCCTTCAAGTCACCTCCTTGCTCCTTGGATCTTCCTTGTGATTTTCCTCCTTTTAGTGCTCCTTTGCTTCTTTGAGGATTTGAGGATTAGTTCTCCAAAACACCAAAAGTTTGATGTCTCTATGTCTCTTCACCAAGGATGTAATTTGTGAGGATGAAAATGGATCACTTAGGGAAGTAAATTTGCTAGATAACTTTCCCCAAGTAGCTTAGAAAACCCTAATTGAAAACAAAGCTATAAAGATGAATTTATACTTCATTTCTTAGGTGAGTGGCAAACTTGCAATTAAGCAAACTTGCATACCCTCACCCTAAATGGTTGGCCTATATGGTTATTGGGCTTATTGCCCATTTTGTTTTAGTTGTCATACAACTTAAACATAATGGGCCTTGTGGACCAAAACACTTTTGGGCCCCGAAGCCCTAAAACCAACTTAAAAGCCCAATACGAACATTTCGTATAATTAATTAATCTTGACCATTCTTCAATTAAACCATTTAATTGCTTATCCATTTCATTTAATTGCTTCACATATATCCTTATTTGGTGTGCGATCCATTAGGTTCCAATTAGCGAGGCAGTGGGCGATGTTACTCTTAACTATCGATTGTGAATTGAAACCACATTTCAATTCTCCCTTTTTGATGATTAGTGTTTGCTAATCAATAGGGCTTCCACAAACCATGAGTGACACCTAGCAGTATGTCATGGTTACCCAAGCTAAGTAGAATTGGTTGGAGAACCTATCCAGTTACAATTACAATGCAATACGGTCCTTCTCTAATACAATACTCTTAACCACATTGTTTTAAGTGATAGTTTGTTTCATGTCTACTATCCAATGTGATACTTTCTTATATGATTCCCTTGAATATGATTTGGAACATCTGATGCGAAAATTACTTGACACACAAATTAAACCCTCTTTTTGACAATTGTAGTATAGATGTAAGTAGGGTATCGTTCTAGGCCGGGGATTAAGAGGGATTGCTAATCAAAGTAAAATTTAATTAAAAACGTAAAAATAAAATTTAAAACACTAAACTAGAATAACTCAAAATAAAACTAACGAATAATCTAAAACAAATCAAATGACTCAAAATAATTCAAGACTTTGGAAAATATAAACTAAATTTAATTCTAACAATTTTAACACTTTAAAATAAACGGGGATTGATTTTTAAGAAATTGATTTTAAAACAGAAATTTAAAAACAAACTTCAAAGAAAATATATTTTTTTTTTCTTTTAGAATTAAAATAAAATGATGAAACGTTAGTTAGAGGGTTCCTTATCCACACATGAATAAATGCATATAATTTGATTCCCAGTTATGACTTCAACAAACGAATAAATGACAACGCCCCAAGTTAATTAGGTCCGCTTAAATTAACCTTCAGATTTCCCTAAATTCATTGAATTGGACGGGATACGCATCACAACCAAATTATTTTTATCAAGCTCTCTAACTATGGAATACGCATGATAGAGAGACATATCAAAAATCATTAAGTTCAATGGAAATCATAAGCATCGACTAGGCATTCATAACTATGGAATACGCATGTTAATCCAACCTAGGGTTTACTAAACACAATCGTGACTAGCGATTTTTACTACTCATGGATATAAGTTCATAACGATTAGGTGAAATTCCCTTATATCCTAGCATCAAGTCTAAGTATGCAAATTAAGTGTCGACCCTTAACCCACATACATAAACAAGTTATTAATCAACACAGAAAAATAAACCACATCCAACGTTCAAGAATTCATAACTGGAGTAAATCAAATCATAATAAACATTTATCCATGGTTTCAAATTCACCTCTAACTAAACAGAAATTAATTACACATTATTCATAAATTAAAGTGAAAGTAAAACATGAGTTTGGAGCGAATTAACCGAGAGAGATGTGCAAGGATCTGTTTCTGTTTCTGTGCTCCCCTCGTACTGACCTTGCTGCCAAAGGGCAGCACTCCTTCCTGCGAGCTGACTGCCCAGCATAAGCAGCGCTGACCTGCTCCTTTCGCTCTCCTCACGCTGCCAGCTGACAGCAGCTTCTCTTGCTCACGCTGCTCCTTTCGCTGCCAGGCAGCACGCCAGCTGCCCACTTAGTCCTCTCTCAAGCTGCCACAAGGCAGCTCTCCTGCCTTCCAAATCCCACTCTCCTGTTGCATCCCCCCCTCTCCTTCCTCGTCTTTATTATTATTATTTTTTTATTTGTTTTCTGATTCTTCCTCTAACTCCTGGTCGAGGAGCTCCCCCAGGAGCTCCCCCTCCGTTCCCCCCCCTTTACCGAGACCTCCTTTTATTCTTTTCTGCGAGCCTTATTCCTCCTTTGTTTAATCTTTGCTGACTGCCTCTTTCCATCTCCACACTCCATGCTTTCCTTCTTTTATTATTTCAGCATGCCTTTTATTTCCACCCTTTTCTAATGGGATTATATTATAATCTGATATGCTGCTTCCAATTACTATTATGCACTAAAAAAACGTGGATAGTTGGTCACCCAAAGTGTCATTTCCCCCACTGCTGTCTGTTTCTTCTCACGTTCCCTGCCTTTGAATCCTTGCTTTTCTTTTTTTTATTTTATCCTCCACGCTGCCTAGGCTCCTGCACGTCTCCCTTTCCGCAGGCCCTCCTTGCTTTTTCTTTCGTGCTTCTCCACTCTCTTGCCCACTAGAGCTCAGCTGCCCTTTACATTATGTATTAAAGTACATCCTCGTCTCATAAAATAATCATATGAAAACATAAATAACCACAAAAATTAAAACACAACAATGACAAGAAGAGAATAGAAGTAGGAGGTGAAATGGTGAAGGACGGTTTTTTTGTTATTTTATTTTTTTCTAAAGCTACAAAAATCAAATAAGTGAGCAAGATAATTTTTACGAATTTTGTCACTTAAAATCTTACTTGTGCTAATTTTATTTTCTTAGCTAGATAAATTCTATAAAATACAAAAACAAAGTAAAAAGCACAAAAATATGAGGAAATAAAAAAGAAAAGACAAGAGAATTTGATGTAAAATATGTATAAATATGAGCTTATCAAATACCCCCACACTTAGCTTTTGCTAGTCCTCGAGCAAAACAAACGAAAACAGAAAAAGTACTAACATGAAAATTATTAGTTTCCCCTTATATGACCCTCATAGAATTTCATTCGAGAACACAAATTATCAAGAACCATAGCTAAAACCAACAAGCAATTCAAGTTCATTTTCCTTACTCAAATATTAGCAGTAATCTTTGAAACATCCTTGAAGTGTAGTGTGTGAGATAGCCATGCTAATGCAATTTCAAATTTTTATTTTAAAAATCACCATATGCAAACTAGCGACCTTCTCACTGGATTTGCACTCAATCACACATGTGTTTAGTTTTAATGTGTTTCTCTCAAAGAATCAAATGTGAAAGTTCTACCGTAAGCTTGCATAAAGATCACTTCTCCACAATCATAATTACAAAACTTAAATCAAGAGGACTTTTATTGGATGTAATGAGGCTTAGGGATAGGGTTATTGAAACGAAAGAATAGGAAAACAAAAGTTCCAAGCTACATTACAAGCAATTCTTTTCTTTAGATTTATAAGAACTCAAGCTCTCCAACGATTCTTCTGACATTTCCAACCACACCAAAAAACTGAAACTTTAAAAACTTTTTATTTTCTTTTTATACAATCTTTCTTTTTTTTTTTTTTTTTTTTTTTTTTTAACAGAAACAAATATGAAAAACCCCCACACTTATTCTTTTGCCAAACACCCTCCGAATACTTCACAAACATTTCTCGTAAGACAATCTCGCACTGCTCATTAGCTTGCTTGGAAAGGGTAAGGAAAAAATATTTCAGGCATAAGGGTAGACATATCTGGTGATAAGAAATAAAAGGTTCACATATACGGCTCAAATTGGCAATCTAATGATATCATTTTTCTTTGGGAAACAAGGTTATTTGGGCCATGGTGGTAAACCTAATGCCTCTATCATTTTCAAGTTCATGCAATCAATGACAAATATTTCGAAAGATCGTTATGCAAGTTCTAGAGAAATATTTCACATAAGTTCATCACACATGAAAGAATAGGAGTGTATGAAAAATGCACACACTTTCAATAGGCTCAAAAACTCACATAGGATGTATATGGTCACTAAATTCACATATGGAGCTTTAAATCATGCTTTAGTTTCACATCAACAAGGCTATGTGCATTTAGTTTTTCAAAGATGATCAAATATGTACAAACTAACACGAGAATTAGGAATTTCACACAACACATGTTAACTAAGTTCTTGATGATCATGGTTCAAATTTTATCCAATTATATCATTGGGTCGGGAAACTAACAAAAATCTAATTCAAAACAATAAGGAAAACAAGGAAATATTTTTGGATTTTTAAATTTTCCGATTTTTTTTTTTTTTTTTAACAACAACTTAATTAAGAAAATACAAAGCAATAACATGGAAACAGATGAAACCAGTTCAAAGTCGAAGGTACAAAAATTTTCAATTTGGTCATTTTTATACTCTTTACCCCCACACTTAAACTAGACATTGTCCCCAATGTCAGAAAATATAATAAAATGCAAATAAAAATAAAGTAGATAAATATAAAGAAACAAAATAAAGCAATAGGACTGAAAACTTCCCTAATTTGCAGAAAAAATCAAGCGATGACCCCCAAGCTAAAATTCTGCAATCAACTTCAAGGGTGGAAATAGCCAAAAGTTCCTGCAAAGAAAAGAAATAAATCAGTTAAGCACGCAAGAAAATGTAGAAAATGCAAACGAAAAATTAAAAATGAAAATAAAAGACAATGAATAAAACTAAAAAGTGATCATTGGTCCTGTTTGGTGACTTTCCACAGCTTTGAACTTGAACTGGCCTCGGAACTTCTTAGCAAGGAAAATGAGACTTGATTGGTGGTGGTGTTGAAGCTTCTCGAGCTTTTGGTTTCAACTCGGACTCCTTCTGCCGGGTTGATTGAGTCTGCAGGCTACATTCTTCTCTTTTTGTTCTTCTGCATGGCAGGTAGGCACGAGGTAGAGGTGGTGGTCTGCTTCTTTGTTCAATCTGTCCAAGTGCCGACCGATGTCCTTTCTTTCACCTTGACTCGTAGCCAAGAGCAAGGGTAAAGGAAAAGCATGCCATGAGAAATCTTTGCCTCTGACTCTGATGATATGGGATACTTTTGCTTTTGAAGAAGTATCGTTCCACAGGTGTATTCTTGAACTGGGCTGGGGAACTTCTTAGCAAGGAAAATGAGACTTGATCTTGAAGATGAAGCAGCACCTTGTCTCCACATGCTTCAAGTAATCATTTTCACTTGCCTTATCTGTTCTCCAGGCAGATGTGGCGTCTTCTTCGGAAGTACATCAGCGGTTGAAGATGAGCACTCGAGAGCAATGCTAGGTAAGCAATGCTAGGTAAGCAATCAGGAAGGATTTCCAGGCAGTCGGTTCTTAGATCGGAAGATTGACACCGAGTGCTGGCTGATTGCTCGCTTTCTCCTTGTCACAAAGACAAGGACAAGGACAGGGAGAAAGCATGATATGAGATACTCTTGCTTTCAACCTTCATGATATGAAATACTCTAGCTCTTGATGACTTGTTTGCAAAGGTATCCCAGGGAATGAGAAATACAGAGTAACTCGAGAGGGTTTGTTGGAAAGGCATTTTCGGAGATGAAGAAGTGCTGAGAGGGTTTGCCTTTGCTATGGATGGCGAAGGTAGACGTTTATAGGACTTTTCTTCACAACCGAAACTGTTCCTTTACCCCTGTCGGCAGCCGGTGGATGGATGAACAGTACAGGTTACGCGCTTTCTGAAAAAGCTACCCGTAATTTGCGCAAAGCTGACAGCGCGTGACGAGTGACGACAAATCTGGAAAAGCTGCTCGCCTCGTGATTCCTGACTGCTCCGGCTTTTGAGAGAGACGCCCGACTTTTGAGAAAAGAATCCGGCTTTTGAGAAAGGAGCCCGGCTCTTCGATTTGCGAGAGGACGCCTCTTCGACTTCTGAGGAGCGCCTCTTGATTTCTTCTTTTTATAGAGGCGCTGAGTTTGTTCCACAACACACTTGCTCCCTCCTGTAAACACTCCATCTGGTAAACGTTCCCTCCTGTAAACACTCCCTTCTTGCATTTTTTTTTTTAATCTTGACCAGTCTGACTCTTCATTTTCTTCACACTTTCAAATATGTCTTGCCCTTCTGACCGTCGCCTTAACTTGAATGTTGGGGAAGATAGTGATATGTCTTCTCCAACCAACATTTGGCAGCCGTCCTTCATATCCCCAAATGGTCCTCTTACAGTTGGGGATTCCATGATGATGAATGAAACAACCGCATCGGTGGTGGCCAGAAATATGCTCACTCCTAGAGACACTAGGATACTTTCTAGGCGGTCCGACGAACTAGCTGTCCAGGACTCTATGGCCTACAGCGTCCGATGCGCAGGCTCAGTATCAAACATGGGTCAGCGCCTTCTTGCACGAATTCGTCAGGTGGAGTCGTTGATGGCTGAAGTGGCTAGTCTTCGGCAAGAGGTCAGAGTGCTTAGGCATGAGAATAGGGAGTTGCACATGCTCGCAACCAATTACTCCACAAGCATGAAGAGGAAGCTGGATCAGATGCAGGAGTCCGAAGTGCGGATTCAGAGTGATCATCAACGGTTTATGGCGTTACTCCCGAGGTTTATGTTGTCTTCGTCCTCTGGAGCTGCACCAAGTATTGAGGCTCCGAATGATCCAACTCTGGCGCTTCGTCTTTTTTTTGTTTTTTTGTTTTTTTTTTTTTTTTTGTTTTTTTGTTTTTTTTTGTTTTTTTTTTTGTTTTTTTTTTTTTGTTTTTTTTTTTGTTTTTTTTGTTTTTTTTGTTTTTTTTTTTTCAAAGAAATAAAACTAAATCAAAAATCAAAAGTAAAACACAAAACACAAAAATAAACACAAACAAAAACATAAAACACAAACAAAGGATTAGCAAATTTGCTAATCCCCGGCAACGGCGCCAAAAATTTGATGCGAAAATTACTTGACACAGAAATTAAACCCTCTTTTTGACAATTGTAGTATAGATGTAAGTAGGGTATCGTTCTAGGCCGGGGATTAAGAGGGATTGCTAATCAAAGTAAAATTTAATTAAAAACGTAAAAATAAAATTTAAAACACTAAACTAGAATAACTCAAAATAAAACTAACGAATAATCTAAAACAAATCAAATGACTCAAAATAATTCAAGACTTTAGAAAATATAAACTAAATTTAATTCTAACAATTTTAACACTTTAAAATAAACGGGGATTGATTTTTAAGAAATTGATTTTAAAATAGAAATTTAAAAACAAACTTCAAAGAAAATATATTTTTTTTTTCTTTTAGAATTAAAATAAAATGATGAAACGTTAGTTAGAGGGTTCCTTATCCACACATGAATAAATGCATATAATTTGATTCCCAGTTATGACTTCAACAAACGAATAAATGACAACGCCCCAAGTTAATTAGGTCCGCTTAAATTAACCTTCAGATTTCCCTAAATTCATTGAATTGGACGGGATACGCATCACAACCAAATTATTTTTATCAAGCTCTCTAACTATGGAATACGCATGATAGAGAGACATATCAAAAATCATTAAGTTCAATGGAAATCATAAGCATCGACTAGGCATTCATAACTATGGAATACGCATGTTAATCCAACCTAGGGTTTACTAAACACAATCGTGACTAGCGATTTTTACTACTCATGGATATAAGTTCATAACGATTAGGTGAAATTCCCTTATATCCTAGCATCAAGTCTAAGTATGCAAATTAAGTGTCGACCCTTAACCCACATACATAAACAAGTTATTAATCAACACAGAAAAATAAACCACATCCAACGTTCAAGAATTCATAACTGGAGTAAATCAAATCATAATAAACATTTATCCATGGTTTCAAATTCACCTCTAACTAAATAGAAATTAATTACACATTATTCATAAATTAAAGTGAAAGTAAAACATGAGTTTGGAGCGAATTAACCGAGAGAGATGTGCAAGGATCTGTTTCTGTTTCTGTGCTCCCCTCGTACTGACCTTGCTGCCAAAGGGCAGCACTCCTTCCTGCGAGCTGACTGCCCAGCATAAGCAGCGCTGACCTGCTCCTTTCGCTCTCCTCACGCTGCCAGCTGACAGCAGCTTCTCTTGCTCACGCTGCTCCTTTCGCTGCCAGGCAGCACGCCAGCTGCCCACTTAGTCCTCTCTCAAGCTGCCACAAGGCAGCTCTCCTGCCTTCCAAATCCCACTCTCCTGTTGCGTCCCCCCCTCTCCTTCCTCGTCTTTATTATTATTATTTTTTTATTTGTTTTCTGATTCTTCCTCTAACTCCTGGTCGAGGAGCTCCCCCAGGAGCTCCCCCTCCGTTCCCCCCCCTTTACCGAGACCCCCTTTACCGTTCCCCCCCATATTTAATGAAGAATTAAATGGATGGTTGGGATAAGAGAAAGAAGGTTTTGTGTGTGTGTGTGCGTGAGAGGAAGAAGAAACAGAGGAAAGGGATTGGGCAGAAATGCCCAATCGGGAAAAGGGAGAGGAAGGGATCAGGAGGGACTGAGAGAGAGAGAAGCCGGCCAATTGGAACAGAGGAAAGGAGAGAGGGCGAGAAGCGGAGGAGAGAAGGAAGAAAAATGGGTCTTCACCCACGACCCGTTTCGACCCGCGACATCCATCCTTTTTTCCGACGATTTTCACCCGTTTTTCCGGCGAATTGCTTCAAGAAACTTCATGGGAAACACTCTAGGAGCCTTCCTCTATCCATTCCATCTCAAAATTGGAGAGATTTGGCTTTGAAAATGGAGAAAACCGCAAGAAAGGGGTGCAGCGGCTTTGGCTTCGAATCACCCAATCCCGAAGCAATTTCTTCCAATTGCCACCACCCATAGCATTCCCTTAGGACCTAGAACAAAGCCCAAGCATTGGTTGGGACGACGGAGTTGATTTGAAGACGAATTGGAACTCACCCAATTCTAGGGTTCCGCACGAATTTTGGTGAAATTGAAGTGTTTCCAGGCCAAATTGGGCTTGGCCTCAGGTATAAAGTTTACTCTACTCATTGAGATCTTCAATTCTGTATTTTTTTGAGAATTTTTGGAAATAGTCGGATTTTCCGGCGAGCCGGGGCGGCTGACCGCCACCCGCGGCGGCCCGTGCGGCGGCGCGTGGCCAATGGCCCGCCAATGTCATTCTTAGCATGTGTTTAAGGTTCTAGGTTCAGTTTTGACAATTGATGGACGTAAATTGAGTAATTTAACCTAAGTTCGTTACGATTCGTGGTTAGGTGAAAAGGTGAATCAAAAAATCCAACCGTCGGATCGTCACCAAACTTTGATACGTTGTAATACGTAATATTTGAGGATTATAGGAACTTACGGATCGGGAATCCGATTTACGGATCTTTCGGAATTGGAGTTGTAAGTTCATAAACTAGAATGTTAACCGTCACTTGGTTTTGGAAATTGACGAAGATCCAACCGTTGGATGGTAATGAAATTTTAGGATGTTGTCCTAGAGGTATATTGTGGACCTCTGGAAGTTATGGATTTGAAATCTGAGTTGCAGATCTTCCGGGTCGAACTACTTAGTGACGTGTTTTATATAAGTTAGATATTCTATCGATATGATTTCTGAGGTTGGATTTTATTATTGTTCTAGGCGCCGATCGTCATGACGCCTTGATGTGTTGTGCTAGGGAGTTGTTGGGCGAACTCCAGGTGAGTGGGCAGTATTTCTGTTTATACCTATATACTATTGATATTTTTCCCAGAAATTGAGTTTAAATGAAAGTACGTTCTAAAATGCCATGCATACATATTATGAACTATATGAATTGATAATTGATGCATATATATATGTGAATTGGTGTTGTGGACGCACAGGTGAGTATCAGGTGAGTTTTATGTTATTCATGTGAATCATTGATGATGTGTATTATGTTGATAGCTCATAACCTGCAATCATGGTGTTAGTGCTTATATTATTCACCTCGCACCACACGCTCACCTTGGATCCAAGTAGGTGCATGTCGTACAGACCATGAGAGGGTTCCGACATGTCGTACAGACCATGAGAAGGTTCTGACTGATAGGTGACCTTAGATTATGTGCACAGATGATTGATGAGAGAAGCACTAGAGCGTATTCTTACACTATTCTTATCGTACAGACTACTTTAGGTAGTTCCGATTTATGTGCAGAGTAGTGCCGTACAGGTCACCGTGGTGACTCCGGTTTGGATTGGATATTGAGCTATAGAATTAACCGTACAGGACCAACTGCAGGGTCTCCGGTTGATTCATTATTTCACCTGTTATATTGATGCATCCATATTCTGTTTTTGACATTATAGCATGGCATACTTTCTGGTTTTGATAAAGATTGATGATTTGAGATATTTGAAGGTATATGCTATTATGTTATTTTCTGGGAAAGTATACAGGTTTTACAGCGAGGGGTTAGAAATGTTTTAAATGAAATGTTTTCGCAAAACTTTGTTTTACTGACCCACTCAACTTTGTTTTGCGCCCCTCCAGGTTCTAGATAGCAGAGCTTTGGTGGCCACGAGGAATCCAACGGTGTTCTGACAGAATTCACAAAAGTAGGACTCACCCTCGGGTGTTTCATCTTAGTAATTGTATTTTTAAAGCTTCCGAACTGTGTAAATGGTTACGTCACTCTCACGTGACGGCCAGCATGCCCTCCTTCGAGACGGGGTGTGTCAATAAATGCTTTAGTCCAGTGAAAGAAAATAAAAGGCTAAAAAGAGCCTTTGCAAATTGCTGCTTAATTTGTTGATTCAAGTGTTGCCGGATTTTGACTGGGTTCGTCAGAAATAAAGGAGGGTTGCTATGGTGTGGTGGGTTTTGAGTTTTATTAGGTGTAGAGATGAATTAAATTTCAATTTTATTTTCTTAGAACTAGTTTGAAAGTGGTTTTAAAATGGCTGGAAGCACTTCTAGTGAAAATATTTTTGAAACTAATCTTCAATAAAAATGCATGTAACTTTTGAAAAAAACACTTAAAGTGTTTCCTAGAAGAAGCATCAGTTATGAGCTTCTTGCAGGAAGCACTTTAAGTATTTTTAGAACCCAAAAATACTTTTGTTAGGCTTTCAGTCATTTTAAAAATCATTTCGAACCAACCCCTTATTCATGTTTATTTAAAGGCAAATTAGAAGTTTTTTTTTTTTTTTAACAAACGATATCATATACACTAACGAGAAGGGGGTGGGCAATATAGTGGTTCAAATTTACTTTTAAGAGAATTGAACATAAGACATTTCACTTACAAGTGAAAAGAAATATTATTAGACTGTAGTACTAAATTGCTGCAAATTTGAAGTTTGATGAACAAAATTTATTAGATGGGTGTAAAAATAAAATGGTTGAATTCAAATAAAATTTTCTGTTAGTTAATTCAGTTACTAATCGTGCTCTTTGTTTGTTCGAAATTTGGTTTCTACATGGCCGTACAAACTCCATCAAGGACAAATCTATTCTCATAGATTAAAACTATCATATTACAAATCTATTCTCATAGATTAAAACTATCATATTCGGAGCAGATTTAAACTGAAAAGACACATTTTCTTGTATTTCGGCTAGCCTAATTTTTTTTTATTTTTTTTTTATGAAAACTGGCTAGCCTAATTCTTTATCGCCTTTCGCTTCTATTCATTCGCTTCAAGCAAGTTTCCGTACTAGTTGCTTTTCCTTTGTTGGCGCTGTTCCCTTCTCCTTTTTGTCCTCTCAAAACCCAATTTTTTTCTTGGGATATTATATTCACACACCCTAAATTACTTCTTTCACATTCTTTTAATTTTTTAATATTTTCTATCAAGTGTTGGTGGTGTGTATAAAATATTTAAAAAATTAAAAAGGTGTGGGAGAAGTAATTTGAGGTGTGTGAATATAATCTATCTTTTCTCTTTGGCCTTTGGCTGTCAACACCCTAGCTTTTTATATTTTATTCCCTAATCATTTGGTCAATCATGGAAGAATATTAATTCTTGTTACAATCGCATAATTATGTTTTATCATTGTTTTATGAATGAGGATTCTCTTCGGATCCTTCAATTGTGTTCGTTCATCGTACATCGTGCGGCTAATTTTCATCAGGTACTATTTATGTTCAATTTTAAATAAAAATTTTTAAATAATTTCTAATCGCACAATATACGATAAATAAACACGATTGGATGATCTCCGTGATCCTAACAAAGAGGATCTGGAGAAGATCCTCATTCTTGTTTTATATCAATTAGATTATAACATTAAATAAAGGGTAAAAGACTGTTTACTACCCTCATGTTTCGTGGTTTTCAACATTTAGTATATCAAGTTTTTTTCGTCCCAGAGTCATACCTGAAGTGTTAATTTTGGGACAGTCTCATACATCCGTTAGTCAAACTGTTAATTCTCCTGTTAAGTGGTGACGTGGCGCCCATGTGGATAATGACTGGGCGCCACGTGTCATTAAAAAAATTAAAATAATTAATTAATTTAAAAAAAATTAAAAAAATAAACCATCCCTTCCCCTCTCCCCCCCCCCCCCCGCCCCCAACCCAGAAGAAGAAGAAGAAGAAGAAGGAAGAACAAAAAAAAAGAAAAACCGAAGAAGAAGGAGGAAGAAGAAGAAGAAGGGAAGAAAAAAAAGAATCTGCAACCCAGAAGGAGGAAGAAGAAGAAGAAGAGAAAGAAAAAAAAAACCGAATCTGCAACCCAGAGGAAGAAGAAGAAGAAAGAAAAAAAAACGGAATCTGCAAACCTAGAAGAGGAGGAAGAAGAAGGAGGAAGAAGAAGAAGAAGAAGAAGAAGAAGAAGGAGGAGGAAGAAGAAGAAGAAGAAGACGGAAAAAATAAATAAAAAAACGAAACGGAATCTGCAACCCAGAAGAAGAAGAAGAAGGAGGAGAAGGAGGAAGAAGAAGAAGAAGAAGAAGAAGAAGAAGAAGAAGAAGAAGCAAAAAAAAAACAAATCTGCAACTCAGAAGAAGGAGGAAGAAGAAGAAGAAGAAGAAGAAGAAGAAGAAGAAGAAGAAGAAGAAGAAGAAGAAGAAGAAGAAGAAGAAGAAGAAGAATAAAAAATAAAAAATAAAAAAATAAAAACAAAATCTGCAACCCAGAAGAAGAAAAAGAAGGAGGAGGAAGAAAGAGGAAGAAGAAGAAGGAAAAAAAAAAGAAAAAACTAAATCTGCAACCCAGAAGAAGAAGAAGAAGAAGAAGAAGAAGGAGGAAGAAGAAGAGGTGGGTGATGGGAGGGTGGGCACGGGTGGGATCTGGGGAAGATGAAGGTTTTTTTTTTTTTTTTTTTATTATATTTATTTATTTATTTTATAAATAATTTATTTTAAATTTCCATTTGGATGACATGTGGCGTCCAGTCATTGTCCACATGGACGCCACGTCACAGTTAAAGGGAGAATTAATAGTTTGACTAACGGATGTATGAGACTGTTCCAAAATTTACACTTTAGGTATGACTCTGGGACGAAAAAAACTTCATGTACTAAATGTTGAAAACCACGAAACATGAGGGTAGTAAACAATCTTTTACCCTTAAATAAAAGTATATAATATTTTGATAACAGTTATCTAGCACATCACTCCTTTTTTTTTTAAATTTATTTTGGAACAAAGTATTAAATTAAATAAAGAAAAGTATATAAGGGCATACTATTCTTACAGATGGGAGAGTTAAGCTAAGCTACCGGATAGAAAGAAACTCTCTTGAAATTAATATATTAGTTTAGTTGCACTGTCGATGACGTAGATAATTGTCTTTATTGAAATAGTATATCATTCACTAGTTGCAAGAGATAATCTTTTCACCAAATAGGTCAAGTATAATGTCGAACATGTTATCTAGGTACATGAAACCTGAAACCTCCAGCATACCAAAAAAATAAAACTAGAAGTACTATTTTTTGAATAGAAGAGTAGTAGTATTAACTGTAGTGCTAGCGATAGAAAAATAAAAAAAAAAGTGTTAAAATCAAAATTGTTGTAGGCATAATTTATTGAACAACTATGGAGACCATAGAGATAGGGGTGCAGCAATAGTAGAGAGAAAGAGAGAGATGTGTAATTGTGAGGTGTGTTCTATTCCACCCCATTGTGCCTTTATTTATAGTAGTAAGGAAGATTAATTCCTTACCCTTTTAGGATTACAACTTTTAATAGGATATTAACTACTAAAGGGAATAATCAAAGATATCCCTAGATACACTAGGATTTACACAATCACATTCATAATCTAATAGGACTACAACATTCCCCCTTGAGTGTGTAAATACTCAAGTAAACGGCGCATCAGGTCATCAGTGATGAAACTAGTATAGTTGATGAAGTCGTCGGCACAATGAGCAAATGCGAGTCTCAAATCAACGGAAGAATGCATAAAAAGGTAAAACTCACAAAACATCGCTATGGTAAAACTCATAGGCTAAGGAGAAAAGTGAGAAGTTGCTTTAAGTCAAAACTATACGTCTTTTGGATGGAAGTAGAAGAGCTCACAAGGGTATGATCAGCCCAAGATGGTTGCCTCATTAAAACCTAGTTAGGTAGCAAAAACCCAGTGGGCAAAATACTCTTAATCGTAGGAAAAAAGAGTACATTAAGATCAAGTGAGTATACTTCTGGATACTCCCCCTGAGTTTGACATAACTTCCAAATGAGAACTACAAGCATTGCATATGAATAGTTAGGTATACCAATTCCTTGGACAAGCTTCTAGAAGGTTGACTTCGGCAGTGACGTCGTGTAGAGGTCGGCAAGGTTGTCTGGGATCGGCTTGCATGACTTCAATCTCCTGATGCTTTGCTAATGTAGATGTAGACGCAATATGTCTTGGCGTTGACTTCGTTGATGTATCATGTCTTGGTTTGGTGGATACATGCGGCATAATCTTCATGGATTGATAAGCTCATATTTATACATATTTTACATCAAATTCTCTTGTCTTTTCTTAGTTATTTCCTCATATTTTTGTGCTATTTAATTTGTTTTTGTGTTTTATCGAATTTATCTAGCTAAGAAAATAAAAATAACACAAGTGTGATTTTAAGTAATAAATTCGTCATTTCTACCTTGCTCACTTATTTTATTAACTTAAGAAAACATTTTGGCAGAAAAATAAGGCAGAAAGAAATATAAGGGAAAGCACCAGCCGCTCAGCTGACCATTCATCCATGATGTCCTCAGGTTAATTAGATAATCGAAGCCAGGTTGGTGGGCAAAAGAAAAGAAAAAGCAGGGCATGGAGGATGACAGAGAGGATGGCACAAAGGAATAAGAAAAGGAAAGCAAGATAATAAAAGTGAGCGGGGGATGGACAGGGAGCGGGAGCTGCCTTTGCAGCTCTAAAGGCTAGCGGAAAATAAAGGGGAGGAAATAACAAATAAAAGAAAAAGCTGCCTGGGCAGCTGGGGTAGAGTCCGTCTTTTGCGGAAAGAAATAAATAAAGGACAGGGACGAGTGGAAAGAAAGGAGGGGAATAACGCTGCCCTTTGGCAGCGAGGTCAGAGAGCGCAGCAAAGAAAAAAAACAAAAACAAAAAGAATAAGCTAGAGGGGAAGGGAGAGAACCGAGAGCTTGGAAGAAAACAAGCAGGAAAGCTGCCTTTGGCAGCGTTGGGAAGGACAGCTGCTCTTGGCAGCGCCTTGGGCAGAAAACAAAAGCTGCTTGCGGGGACTTGGAGCAAAACCTTGCAGCTGGAACCAGGAGGAGAAAAAGGACAGCTGTCCTTGGCAGCTGGGGGTGAAACCGAAGAGGAAACCGAGAGCTCTTGCTACTCTTGGCAGCGTGAAACAAGGAAGAGGTCAGAGAGCTGCCCCGTGGCAGCTGTAGAAGAAAACAACGCTGCTTTTGCAGCAAATCTGAGAGAGCACGGGGACAGAGCAAAACTCCCTTATCTTCCGGTTAAATCTTTCCAAACTTATATTTTATTTATGAATAATGTATAATTAATTTTTGTTTTGGCTAGAGGTTAATTCAAAGCCATGGATATATTTGTAATATGAATTGATTACCTTCAGTTGTGATTTCTGAGTTGTGAATTTAATTTGCTTAACTGTTTGATTGATAACTTATTTGTGTATGTCGATTAAGAATGCATACTTAATTTACATGCATAAATTTGATGCTGGAATATAAGTGAATTTCACCTAATCGTTATGAACTTATATTCACAAGTAGTGAAGGTTGTTATCCACAATCGTGTTAAGTGAATTCTAGGCTGGATTAACATGCGTATTCCATAGTTATGAATGCCTAGTCAATGTTTATGATTTCCGTTGAACTTAATGATCTTTGTTGAATGTCTCTATCATGCGTATTCCATAGTTAGGGACTTTGATGAGGAATAATTTGGTTGTAATGCGTATTCCATTCAATCCAATGAATCTAGGGAAATCTAAGAGTTAATTTAAGCGGACCTAATTAACTTGGAACATTGTCATTCACAATTTATTGAAAGAACAACTGAAAGTCAATTTAGGTTGCATATGTGTCATGTGTGGAGAAGAACCCTCTAGCTAGTCTGTCACCTATCATTTCACCTTAATTTCATGTTTTTGTCAATTCTGTAATTTATTTAAGTTTAATTTACTTTTCATCAAAAATCAATCCCCCATTTATTTTAAAGTGTTAAATTTGTTAGAAATCAATTTAGTTTGTGTTTTCTAGAGTCTTGAATTATTTTGAGTCTTTTGATTTGTTTTAGATTATTTATTAGTTTTATTTTGAGTTATTCTAGTTAAGTGTTTTGAGTCTAGTTTAGTGTTTTAAATTTTGTTTTTACGTTTTTAATTTAATTTTACTTTGGTTAGCATCCCTAGTTAATCCCCTGTTAGAACGATCCCTACTTACATCATTACTACAATTGTCACAAATAGGGTTTAAATTTGTGCGTTAACTTATTTTCGCATCATGGATCGTTGTTGGGACTCAACGATAGATGAAAACACAGCAAGTACTTCAAATATGCTCAACAAGAACTCCTAACCATGTCTCACTTGTGGCGTAGTGAAGTAAGGTGATTCTTGGAACAATTCGAAGATTTCGCAACTAAGGTCATATCGTGGACCACCAAGATATTGTGATATCCCTAACGGTAAAGACATAACCATTCGGGGATTTTGCCTTGTGCAGGTTTGATAAGTAACCAACGTCAACATAACAAACAAGGCAAGCATCTTTCCGAGGATCAGGGGGGTTGGATCTGCTTGAGATGCATTGGGATTTGCCCATGTAGTACCTTCAAGGTACGTCTTTAATACCAATTATATGGTTGTGTGTAGGCACAGTGCTGAATCTTTACCAATAAATCAACAGCGAAGGAGATGTCCTGTCTAAATACAATGAGCTAAGTACAACGAAGCGCAAAGTTGAACTTTAGATATGGAATTTTGGATTCCATAACCTCTTCAAGGGTCTCATTTGCATATAACGTATGGACGATCAAGGGTATACTCAAAAGTAACACATCCGGGGTGTAGTTCGACTGGTAGACCAAAATACCGTCAAAACAATGCTTTAACTTCAAGTCAAGGTATAAACAAGTTTCCCAAGATCCTTCATCTCAAATTCCATCTTCAGGTGCGAGACAGTTTTCTCAAGCTCTTCTGAAGTCTTAGTGAGATTCGTGTCAACAACATAAACTGTAACTCTAGCAATTTGGAATAAGACTTCATAGTTTAACACGCAAGGGCATAATTCATATCCCTGACTGATCAAATAATCACTTAGACGGGTATACCACATCTGTCAGATTGTAAGAGAACGCCTCAAACAAGTTAAAAGGGTGTTCCGTGGTTTGGAACTATTTGAACCAATCCATGTAATTCTTCAAGAACTTATAAGTAAATCTCCGTATCTATATCCCCATGGAGAAAACATTAACCACATTTCATAATGTTGCTACTAATCACAGAACGTTTAAGAGAAACATTGCGCCGTAAGGCGTGCATCATATCGCATTATTTCATTCATCTCATAACTCTTCCTTTCCCACTTGTAACATAATAGGGTTACCTTGGGCAGTGTAGGAACGACAGGTCCAAACACACTTTGGTATGGAATTTGACCTGGATTGTAATTTCAGTTATCCAATCAGCTCTACGTTGTCACTTAATCAACAGAACATGGTTCAATATCATTGTTTTTCATTTATGTCGATAGCTACCATATAAGTAAAAACATCGTCGATGGTAATCTCATTTCAATTCCATTTAGCACATCCAAACTAGTATACTGGACCAAGAACTTCATGTCTCGGGAGTAATTCGGATTAATCTCATGATGCGAAAATTAACTAACGCACAAATTTAAACCCTCTTTTTATCAAATGTAGTACAGTATGTAAGTAGGGTATCGTTCTAGACCGGGGATTAGGAGGGATTGCTAATCTATTCTAAATTAAATTAAAAACGTAAAAACAAAATTTAAAACACTAAACTAAAATCAAAACACTTAACTAGAATCACTCAAAATAAAACTAACAAATAAACCAAAACAAATCCAAAGACTCAAAATAATTCAAGACTTAAGAAAACACAAACTAAATTTATTTCTAACAAATCTAACACTTTAAAATAAACGGGGGATTGATTTTTGACGAAATTGAATTTAAAACAGAAACTTAAAAACAAACTTCAAAGAAAATATATTTTATAGAATTAAAATGATGAGACGTTAGTTAGAGGGTTCCTTATCCACACATGAATAAATGCATACAATTTGATTCCCAGTTATGACTTCAACAAACGAATAAATGACAATGCTCCAAGTTAATTAGGTCCGCTTAAATTAACCTTCAGATTTCCCTAGATTCATTGAATTGGACGGGATACGCATCACAACCAAATTATTCTTATCAAGTTCCCTAACTATGGAATACGCATGATAGAGAAACATATCAAAGATCATTAAGTTTAATGGAAATCATAAACATCGACTAGGCATTCATAACTATGGAATACGCATGTTAATCCAACCTAGGGTTTACTAAACACAATCGTGACTAGCGATTTTTACTACTCATGGATATAAGTTCATAACGATTAGGTGAAATTCCCTTATATCCTAGCATCAAGTCTAAGCATGCAAATTAAGTGTCGACCCTTAACCCACATACATAAACAAGTTATTAATCAACACAGAAAAATAAACCACATCCAACGTTCAAGAATTCATAACTGGAGTAAATCAAATTATAATAAACAAATATTCATGGTTTC